>CM067338.1:154663819-155410069 GCA_034376525.1 Nicotiana benthamiana
ACACTCTCTCACCAAAATAATACACAGCATCACCCTTCGTGTTTTAACACTCTTCCTCACCTAAACAATAGTTACAAGTAATAATGACAAGGAAATAAATAAAATTATAATAAAATCCCGTTAAGGGAACAATAGTACAATAATTAAATCTTGGCAAGGGAAACAATATCAAAACAATAACATCCCGGCAAGGGAGATCAACATCCCAGCAAAGGAGACAGTGTCATAATCCTTTCTTTTGTCTTTTTTTTTTTTTTTACATTTACTTCACAACTAAATTCACTAACTTGATCCAATGTTCTAAAATATTCAATTGCCAATTATACTTTCACAAATCATTTTATAACTTAAGCCAACGCTCTTCAATGTTCAAATATTAACTTTACTTTCAGAAATCTTGCTCAACAATAGAAAATCATCTCATAAGGCTTATTTAATACAAACAGAGTCACATTAATCATAGTATAAGACTCACGGGCATGTTTGACACCAACGTATAGATACTCGTCACCATTTCTATACGTCGTACACTACACTAGCACATAGCAAATAAGGTACAATACATATTCCCTCAAGCCAAGGTTAGACCAAACACTTACCTTGATTCGACTAACTTACCACTCAACTTATTCTTTTCCTCCACAAATTTGCCTCCGCTCGGCTCAATCTAGCCAATGATGACTTGAATACATCACATAATGCAAGAAAAAATATTTTCAATTAATAAAGCTGTAATTTTTATACAATTTCTAAAATCAAACGCAAAACGTGAATGCCAAAGCAGTGTAACTGCAGAACGTGACTTTCTGATGCAAAGTTACTCAAGTCTAAAATGTCAAAGCTTAAATCATTATTACTACAATTATTATGAAATCATTTGGTAATCATTATTCCAAATTAAAAGATAACAAAATAGTGTAATAGCAAGACTTAGAAAGTGTGTACCTAGCATTGTAGCAGAAACCAAAATGGGTATAATGTATTCTTTTCCTAACACTATACGCAGAAACCTCCATTTAATTCCAAGTAATTATTGTCCTATTCTTTTCTCGTCTCCTAGCTATGGATATAATAACTACAAACTAAGTCATGTACATAATACATGATGAAGAATAAATATCTGATTCTAATTTCCTCCCCAAGTTTTTCTTCTCCAATTGAGATCGACGCCTCTGCTACCCTTCGTTCCAATTTTATTTTCTTTTTTCTTCTATTTTTCTTTCCTTCTATTTATTTATTATAAGACCTAAATCACTCTTTTTCCTACACCTTAGGTCTTGCATGGGCCAATCAAAAAATATATCCCATTTCTTTACCAAAGAAAGGAGGCTACCTCTTGGGCTATATTAGGATGGCAGTTTTTTGAGACAATGATTTTTAATTTTTGTAGATTAATATTCTGCTCCGATAATTTACAAAAAAAAAAGGAGAGGTTATTCTTTATTGTTTGCATGAGTTTTCATTAAGCCTAGACATTAGAGTAAGGTCGTCAGCAAAGAAAAAGTCTAAAATTCCTGGGTCCCTTGGATTGAGATGGATTGGATCCCATTGACAAATATCAACTTGATGGAGAGATCAGACGGGAGAACATTTCCATACATAAAATGAAGATGTATGGTGATAATGGACAACCTTATCTTATACCCCTGCTTGGGCTAAAGAATTCAGTCACGGAACCATTAACTAGGATTGCAATTCTACTAGAGCAGATGCAGTTCAGAATTAATGTAGATATTGCTGGTGAAAAGTTGAAGAACTTAAGTATTCTATAGATGAAAGACCATTCTAAACAGTCAAAGCTTTTTCAAGGTCTAACTTGAGGATCATACTAGCCTTTTTCTCCTTCATTTTCTTAAATTGATTAATGATTTCTTGAACTAGGATGGCATTGTCACTAGTTCTTCTACCTTTTATAAAGCTCACTTGAAAGGGGATAATTAGATTGTCTAAAAAAGGTTTAATCCTATTTGCGACGATCTTTGTAATAATTTTGTATAAGGTGTTGCAAAGACCAATAGGCCTAAAAAAATTTAGATTGTTAGCATTGTTAATTTTTGGGATCATGCAAATGTATGTATCATCGATATTTGGAGGGGGGATTTTGCTATTGAAACATTGAGAGCAAACTTTAATGACTGAGGGCCTGACAATGTTTCAGTATTTTTGAAAATAAAAAAAAATAAATGTATATCATCGGGGGTCGAGTGCCTTGAAAGGTTTGAAAGAGAAGACAACAATGGTGATCTTAATTGGTATTAAAGGATTATCCAAATTATTAAGATTATGTTTGTTGTAGTTTGGTGACTACTAAAAAAATCAAATTTTAGCGACGGACAAAATCTGTAGTTAAACAAAAAAATTTATTGCTAATCTCATTTAGCGACAGATTATCAATAGATTCTGCTAGCTACGAACATTTTAGCAACATATTAGCGACGACGTTCATAGCTAATTTCAATTTCTTTTGTAGTGGATCAAGGCAAATATCTGACCAATTAGCGGATTCATGGGAGATTGTAAAAGAATTAAGAAAAAATTGCTTGCTGTGTTTTATAAGATCTATTGGATTATTGATCCAGTTGTCATGGTCGTCCTTGCAGAACATTATATTATTTCTCCTTCTGTTATTAGTAACTATTATATGAAAAATCTTAATTAGTATTGGCATCTCCTTCTTATACCCAACAAATTTTTGTCCTTAGTTTTCAGTAATCATCTTTAATTACTAGGTAATTGTTAAAGTCAGATTGAAGAGACCTTTCTAATTCTTGAAGGAATGTGCTATTGTGGTAGTATTGAAATTCTTGGGTACCTCAGACCATAATCCCCTTATTCTACTTTAAATGTATATTTGTTTATTCATTGTTTTTACTCCCTCAATTATTTTATGTACTCGTATCTTCTAAAAGTTAATTTCGAATATTTATATTTCATGATGTACATTCATATTTCAACGAAAAATTATGTAACAATAATTTAAGCATAATCCCTTGTTTTGGGAAG
The DNA here is from genome assembly GCA_034376525.1 of Nicotiana benthamiana. Taxonomy (NCBI): domain Eukaryota; kingdom Viridiplantae; phylum Streptophyta; class Magnoliopsida; order Solanales; family Solanaceae; genus Nicotiana; species Nicotiana benthamiana. Next base: position 154,666,823 of record CM067338.1, read on the forward strand.
AGTTATAGAATAAATTATTTAATTATGCTACATTATAATAAAATCTGTCATTACTGAAATAATCCAAAAATGGTAAAACTAATATAAATGCATTTTAATAAGAGTCTTACCAGGTAAAAAATCTCCAAAAAAAATTTAGATGACTTTTGATCTAGTGGTAAGAGCCAAGGCATAATGCGTCAATTAGGCATACGTCATTGTATTGAACTCCCCCATATACAAAAATATGGTAGCGGAAATGGTAAAGAGGCGAGCTCATTGTTACTTGAGTTTTGAACCTTGTAACTCTTGCCTCGGGGATTTCTTAATTAAAAAGGGACACAAAAGATATATGAATAAATCAAATGTGACAAAAAAAAGAAGCTAATTTAGAGAATCTGAGATTAAAAAGTAAATTTGTGAGAAACATGAAAAAGACTATACCTAGAAGAAGAAAATTAGAATTGATGAGAAATAAATATATTGTTTAACTTAATGAGAGAAAACAATTATCTTAATAACTTACTGAATCCTACCTCTAATAAATTTTAAAAAATTATCAAAATTTAAAATCTCTTACGAACATTACATATAAATATAAATAGTACTATATATTATATAATATACAGTAGTATTTTTGAGGCCTAGGGGCTTCACCTGCTTACCCTAGTATAGCCCGTGAATTTTCCTAATTCCAACCAAATTGACGTTACTTGCACATGTTATTCACATTTTTGAAATAAGTCAAAATATTTTCGAAATTACAGTCCCACTCATAATGGGACTCTACTTTGCATATAAATTTACTAATTTTGTTATCAACATCTTAGAAATTAATCTACCAATCCATCTCTTGTAAGATATATGAACTTATATCTACATATATATGAATAATATATGGATAAATTATATGTTATGTGCTATCTTTTGGTTTGGCCTAAATAAGTGGTCTTATGGACATTAAGTCAAGGGGGCCAATGTGTTGTCATATAAAGCGTAGGACCAATGTGTAGATACCCAAAAGGGTAACCTTAGTTAATGATGGGCTAACTAAGGTTACATATAAGTAACTATGGTTACATGCTTGTGACTCTTGAGTTTTATAACTCATGTGTTATAAAGTAGGGGTTATGGTTCCCACATTATAGCAAGACAATTATCTTCTTCCTCCCATTGAATTAAGATAATTATTTTCTTGTCTTGCATATTTTTGTGGAAAACTATACTCCAATTTGGTTATTGTTGTTTGGAAGAAATTCTTGTGAAACACTCTTGTGAAACTCTTGGATAACTTCAAGACAACCTTGAAGTTAGGATTAAGGAACAAGGAGCCAAACACTTTCAAACCATCATCAACGGAGGCTTAAGGATTTCTACAAATGGATTCAGGTACGCTTCCGCTCATGTTGTTGTTGTTCTAAATTATTCGATATGAAGGTTATTGTGTTTTAGTCGGAATCATTATTCTCACAATTGGTATCAGAGCCTCCTTCATATTTGGATAATTTGGAAGTTCATAAAATTCATGTTATATGAAGTTCATGTTCAAGTTAAGTTAGAATTTTGATTATGAAATTCTAGTACCATGTAATAGCATGATTTTATGAATGTTATGTTTTTGATGTGTTTTGGTGTTTCAATATCTTGCTATCATTTCTTGAATTGAAACATTGAAATTTGCAAAATTTTGGTTAAATATCAACATGATTTCTTGTTTAAATTTCTTGTTAAAAACCTTTTTAAGTCGTTGGACAGAATACCAAAATAATCGATTATTGCCTTAGGATAATCGATTATCTTGAATTGTTCATCAAAATTTTGCAAAACAGTGACATAGAATAGTCGATTATTTTTCTAAAATAATCTATTATTGCATCTTGTGCGTTAAAATTTTTGGGACAGCACTGTAGCATAATCGATTATACATTGAGCATAATCGATTATGCAATTAAGTTCATAAAAATTTTCAAACAGAACAGTGGAATAACCGATTATTCAATTTTGAATAATCGATTAGCTCAATTTTTAGCAAAAATTGGTAATTCCAGAATGCCAGAATAATCGATTATCTGTTTAAGATAATCGATTATCCTGGACCAGCAAGCTCTGATAATCGATTATCAAGGACCTGATAATCGATTATCAGGCACTTAAGTGCTGAAAACGTTTTGTTTTGGCTGTTTAATGAAGACATAATGTAAGAAACGTTTTTCATAATTAATGAAACGTTTTAAGTCTTTTAAGTTTCAGTTTTTTAATTGAATATTTATAATATGTCAATTAATATTGAGTTTTTATTAAATTATTAATGTTTTATACATTAATATTCAGTTTTTATATCAATTGTTTTAGTCCATCAAACTTCAGATTTTGGAATTGTCCAACTAAGTCTAAAACAATTAATATTCAGATGTTGCATGTCAAAACATATAACATATTAAGTTTAGATTCATAATATGGCTTAAGGAACTAAAGTTTTTTTAGCATCTAATATTTTAAATTAGTCAATTGAAGCATTATGTTGCCAAAGTAACCTCTATTGTGTAGATTGATTAATCTTGAAATATAAGATGACTGCGGATGTTAGTCTTCCATGCGTTTAACACCGGCCCAAAGGAAGGTTGTTATTTGGCAGGAATTCGAACATGCTTGTGGTGATAAATATGTGACAATTATTTGGTTTTCCATGTGAATATTAAGTCGGCCCAAAGGAAGGCTTGATATTTGACAGGAGTTTATTGTCAATATTTGATCACTACACCAAGAGTACCACTTACAAGTTGATTTTCTGTCCAAAGACTAAAATCAATGTTGTGCTAGGTATCTTGTAATGAGATTTGCCTATTTTGAATCTATAAAGTAAAGTTAGAGTTCAAGTATTTGTAAGCATGTATTAAGTAATCCTTTTGTTCTATTTTCAGTTAATTCTTCTGCTGCTTCGATATCTGCCAACATCAATAGCATCCCTGTGCTTAACGGCACAAACTTTAAGGAATGGAAAGAGAACATTATGATCGTTCTCGGTTGCATGGATCTTGACCTTGCACTTCGGAATGAGCAACCTGCTTCTCTTGAGGATACATCCTCTCCTGATGAAAGGGGGGAGATGGAGAAGTGGGAACGCTCGAATCGCATGAGTCTAATGATCATGAAACGTGCAATTCCAGAATCATTCAGGGGCACTATGAATGATGAAGCTAATGCCAATGTTTTCCTTGAAAACCTTGAAAAGCGTTTTGAACAAAACGAAAAGGCGGAAACAAGTACACTATTGAGTAAACTTGTTTCCATGAGGTATAAGGGCAAGGGAAACATTAGGGAGTACATTTTGGAAATGTCTCATCTTGCTTCGAAACTTAAGTCACTCAAGCTAGTATTACCTGAGGAACTGCTTGTGTACTTAGTTTTGATATCTCTTCCTGCACACTTTAATCAGTTTAAGGTCAGTTACAACTGCCTGAAGGAGAAATAGACTCTTAATGAGCTCATTTCACATTGTGTGCAAGAGGAGGAAAGGATAAAACAAGATAAGACTGAAAGTGCTCATTTGGCATCCTCTTCTAAGGATATGAATAAGAGGAAAGGTAAGGAAGTTGCGGTTGCAAGGCCCAAGAATAAGCAACATAAGGAACCTAAGGTTGAAATTACTGAATTAGGTTGCTTTTTCTGTAAGGGGACTAATCATGTGAAGAAGGATTTTACCAAGTACCACGCTTGGCATGCGAAAAAAGGTACATTTCTTTCTCTTGTTTGTTCTGAAGTTAATTTAATTTCGGTACCTAAGGATACTTGGTGGGTAGATTCTGCTGCTACTACTCATATAAGTATATCTATGCAGGGTTGCCTGAACTGCCGAAAACCAAATGATGGTGAAAGATACATCTATGTGGGTGACGGCAAGAAGGTGCTAGTTGAGGCTATTGGAAAGTTTAGGCTGTTGTATAAGACCGGTTTTTATTTAGATTTGGATGAGACTTTTGTTGTACCGTCTATTAGACGGAATTTAATTTCTGTTCCCAAATTGGACATATCCGGTTATTCATGTTCTTTTGGTGACAATAAAGTTAGTCTCTTTCAGAATTCAAATCTTATTGGTACTGGTCTTTTATCAACATTTGATAGCCTATATTTGGTTGACACAATAACCTCACATAATGAAACCTTGCATACAAGTTTAAGTGATACCAAAAGAAAATTAACTAATGAGAATTCTATATCACTCTGGCACAAACGTTCGGGTCATATATCCATTCAAAGAATTCAGAAACTCGTGTCAGATGGAATTCTTGATTTTCTTGATTCCTCAAATTCGAATATTTGTGTTGAGTGTATCAAGGGTAAACAAACAAACAAAATGAGATTAGGTGCTAAGAGAGCTTCGGACGTCTTAGAATTGATACATACGGATATTTGTGGGCCATTTCCTACTCCTTGTAGGAGTGGTCAACAATACTTTATCACATTCATAGATAATTACTCTCGTTATGGGTACCTATATCTTATTCATGAAAAGTCCCAATCCATAGACGTGTTCAAATCATTTAAGGCTGAAGTTGAAAATCAACTAAGCAAAAGGATTAAATCCGTTAGATCTGACCGTGGTGGTGAATACTATGGCAGATATGATGGTTCAGGTGAACAACATCCAGGGCCATTTGCTAAATTCCTAGATGAGTGTGGGATCGTCCCTCAGTATACTATGCCAGGAAGTCCTACGATGAATGGTGTGGCTGAGAGACGAAATCGAACCCTTAAGGATATGGTAAGAAGTATGATTTGTCGTACTACTTTGCCAGACTCACTCTGGGGAGAAGCATTAAAAACCGCAGCTTATATTCTTAATAGAGTTCCAACTAAAGCTACAATCAAAACCCCATATGAACTTTGGACTGGGCATAAACCCAGTATTAGGCATTTACACATTTGGGGTTGTCCAGCTGAGGCAAGGCCTTATAGGCCGAATGAAAGGAAACTGGATGCTAAGACGGTTAGTAGCTATTTTGTTGGATACTCTGAAAGGTCCAGGGGTTTTAAGTTTTATGATCCCACTACTAGAACTATTTTTGAGATGGGTAATGCTAGGTTTTTTGAGGATATTGAGTTTGGGGGTGGGGAGATAAAGTTGTTAGAGATTTTGTCTTTGAGGAAGAACATGTGTCTTTCCCTCAAGTTGTTGATCTTGGTCAGGGTGTTCTCATTCCTGACACGGATCACACAACTCCAGTTCAAGACAATCTCGAAAATCTCCCCAATCAGGATCCTGAAATTACTAATGAAAATCAAACTCAACAACCTCAAGAAACTGAAGTGCCATTAAGGAGATCCACTAGAGAGAGGAGAAATGCAATTCTGGATGATTATGTTGTATTTCTCCAAGAACAAGAAAGTGACATTGGACTTGAGGAAGATGATCCAATCAACTTCCGTCAAGTCATTAAGGGTTCTAACTCTCAAAAGTGGATTGATGCCATGAATGATGAGATGAAGTCTATGAGCGATAATGACGTTTGGGAGCTTGTTACATTGCCCGAAGGTATTAAACCTATTGGTTGTAAATGGATTTTTAAAACCAAAAGGGATTCAGGGGGAAATGTTATTAAGTATAAAGCTCATCTGGTCGCAAAAGGCTACACTCAAAAGGAAGGCATTGATTATAAAGAGACTTTCTCTCCAGTTTCATCGAAAGACTCTTTCAGGACTATAATGGCACTAGTAGCACATTTTGATCTTGAGCTTCATCAGATGGATGTTAAGATAGCGTTTCTCAATGGTGACATTGAGGAAACAATTTATGGTGCAACCTGAAAACTTTATTTCGGATGAATCAGAGAAAAGGGTTTGCAAATTAAAGAAATCCATCTATGGGCTCAAGCAGGCTTCCCGTCAATGGTATTATAAGTTTCATGCAGTCATTACATCTTTTGGTTTTGAACCGAATATTGCTGATGACTGTATATACCATAAGTTCAGTGGGAGTAAGTATATTTTTCTGGTTTTATATGTCGATGACATACTGCTTGCCTGTAACGATATAGCATTATTGCATGAAACTAAGAAATTTCTTTCAAAGAAATTTGAAATGAAAGATCTTGGTGAAGCTTCTTTTATATTAGGAATTCAAATACATCGAGATCGCTCAAAAGGTGTTCTCGGTCTGTCACAAAAGGGTTATATCAATAAGGTTCTGAAAAGATTTGGCATGCAGGATTGTAAACCAGGTAACACCCCTGTTGCTAATGGAGACAAGTTTAGTCTCAAACAGTGCCCAAATAATAATTATGAAATTTCGGAAATGCAGAAGACGCCTTATGCTTCGGCTGTAGGTAGTCTGATGTATGCTCAGGTATGTACACGACCTGATATAGCATACATTGTTGGGATGTTAGGAAGATATCTAAGCAATCCGGGAATGGACCATTGGAAGGCAGCCAAAAGGGTCATGAGGTAGTTACAGAGAACAAAGGATTACATGCTTACATACCGGAGATCGGACCAGCTTGAGATCATTGGGTATACCGATTCCGATTTTGCTGGATGTCAGGATAGTCTGAAGTCTACTTCAGGCTATATTTACATGCTTGCTGGAGGTGCTATCTCTTGGAGAAGCATTAAGCAAACTCTTACGACCACTTCCACCATGGAAGCGGAATTTATGGCATGTTATGAAGCATCCAATGAGGCATTATGGCTGCGAAATTTTGTTGGTGGACTACGCATTGTTGATAGCATTAAAAATCCAATTAGGCTATTATGCGACAACAGATCGGCAGTCCTTTATGCTAATAACAACAGTAGTTTGAAGAAAGCAAAACATATGGACGTCAAATTTCGGGTTGTTAAAGAAAGAGTACAGAATGGACAGTTGTGCATTGAGCACATCAGTACAAACTCCATGCTTGCGGATCCGCTCACTAAGGGATTGACACCAAAAGTATTTCTTGAGCATATTGCTTGTATGGGTGTCAAATCATTTGAGGATTATGTATTTTAGTGGGAGTTTGTATTATACATTTATGTATTGTTCATTGCATTCAGTAATTCAGTTATATCTGCAGATATTCAGTTTTAAAGTTTTGTACTCTTAAAGTTTATGATTGATCTCAATAAAGAGAACCAGTTGGAAATAGACATTCTATTGACCACACTTTATGTTATTTCCATGCTACACACCTACACTTGATCCATGTCGTTGGTTATATTGATATACGTGATCTATGTTGGTTCTAGTTACGAATGAGTAACTAAGAGCTCTTAGGTCCTATGTTGGTATGATTGATGGACCGGATTGATCATGACAATTTTATTGTGATAGCAATTTTGAGCTCATTAGGTTATAATGTAACATATAATGCTAAGGTTTGTACATATGTATGTGTATCTCGTCCAAGTAGGAGATTGTAAGATATATGGACTTATATCTACATACATATGAACAATATATGGATAAATTATATGTTATGTGCTATCTTTTGGTTTGGCCTAAATAAGTGGTCTTATGGACATTAAGTTAAGGGGGCCAATTGTTGTCATATAAAGTGTAGGACCAATGTGTAGATACCCAAAAGGGTAACCTTAGTTAATGATGGACTAACTAAGGTTACATATAAGTAACTATGGTTACATGCTTGTGACTCTTGAGTTTTATAACTCATGTGTTATAAAGTGGGGGTTATGGTTCCCACATTATAGCAAGACAATTATCTTCTTCCTCCCATTGAATTAAGATAATTATTTTCTTGTCTTGCATATTTTTGTGGAAAACTATACTCCAATTTGGTTATTGTTGTTTGGAAGAAATTCTTGTGAAACACTCTTGTGAAACTCTTGGATAACTTCAAGACAACCTTGAAGTTAGGATTAAGGAACAAGGAGCCAAACACTTTCAAACCATCATCAACGGAGGCTTAAGGATTTTCACAAATGGATTCAGGTACGCTTCCGCTCATGTTGTTGTTGTTCTAAATTATTCGATATGAAGGCTATTGTGTTTTAGTCGGAATCATTATTCTCACATCTCTATTTAGGATTAGTTATGCATGAATTATAAAAGTACGCCACCCCTCTCATAAAAATTATTTCCCTATGCTACAACCATGGCTTACTCAAAAATGCTAGTCTTTTGCTTCTTTGTTTCCCTATTCTTCATCTCATCTGCTCAAACCAACTGCTCCAATTTGACAAGTCGTTTGACTCATGCTCTAATCTTCATACATTAAATCCTTTTATTTTGAGTTGTCACACATCGGAGGGATTTGAGGTCCTTGGTCTCCTTATATGGCTTGGGCAATCCTCACCTCATAAGCTAGCTTTTGGGGTTGAGTTAGGCCCAAGGTCCATTCTTTTCATGGTATCAGAGTCAGGCCCATCCCAATTATTATTACCGATGTTGGGCCCCCATTTATGTTGTCCACGCTCCAGAGATCTGGGCGTGAGGGGGGTATCGGAGGGATTTGAGGTCCTTGTTCTCCTTATATGACTTGGGCAATCCTCAGCTCATAAGCTAGTTTTTGGGGTTGAGTTAGGCCCAAGGTCCTTTCTTTTCCAGCAAGAAAGAGATTAGAATCAGTTTGGAGGAACCGATGCTTCTTGCCAACTAACGGAATACCAACTCCGCAAGTACTAGCTATTAGGATGGCAGAGATAGCCACGATTTTAAGGGTAAGAGCAGCCGAGCTGTCTTCGGCAGCCTTTCTTTTCATTTATTCATTGGAATTTCGACCAGCCTTGGTTGATTCTCGAAATCACCTCTTGAAAAAAAAGGCCATCGGGTCCAGACCCACAAATGAATAGGAAGCAAGAGGGTGCATGATAGTAAGACCACTCTCGTGACTGATCGATGGTTCGCTGGCGGCGGAATTTGGCGGCCACTACCACGCAAATTGTTACTCCTGCACATAGTATCACCAAGGAATTGGAACCTCTGACCTTTGGAAATTTCCTTCCACAGAAATTCCAATCGCCAGAGAATTTGCATGCAGAGGATGTTGCGACTGTAAATACGCTTCCGATGGACATAGCTGAAGTGCCGACTAGCCTCACTGCTCAAAGACTTCAATTCTATGAAACAAGTGGTTCTGCAACATCACTTCCAACTGCTGCTGAAGTTGTTCGAGGAATAGAAATGATCAAATGGGTAAGCCGCTCTCATTTGTACCTCCGATTGAAAGAGATGGTCAGAAGGTTGTTAAAATCAGTGTAGAGGATCTACAACCTCAGGTGGATTACTGGGCTAATACATTAATTGGATATGTAATTGGCGACAATCCTAATGCTAAAATGATGGAGAATTTCGTGATGCATGTCTGGAATTTTGTGTCCAAACCTCAGAGACTGATGCATGCTGAAGGATATTGCATATTTCATTTCAATAGTAAAGAAGATAAAGAGTTAGTTATTCAATCTGGGCCATACTCGTACAGAAACAAACCTATGGTGTTGAAACCATGTGAGGTTAATTTTTCTTTTCAAAATGATGTACTCAGCACTGTACCTGTATGGATTAGATTCCCTGGTCTTCCGGTGGGTTACTGGTCTATTAATGTTCTGAGCAAGCTGGCTAGTGCAGTGGGTAAGCCATTGTACAGTGACAAATTCACAACTCACTATGAGAAGATCTCATTTGCACGAGTTTTAGTAGAGGTTGATGCTGCACATCCCCTACCTGATCAGATTGATATTGAAACTCCTTTTGGCCTGAAAATACAACATATCGAATATGATTGGAAACCTAGTTTTTGCAACCATTGCCTGAAATTTGGTCATGACTCTGTTGACTGCTGGTATAATGTAGGCAATGATGTAAAACAGGTTATTGGTGAACAGGAGAAGGAAAGAAAGCAGAGAACCAGAATACCAAAACAGGTCAAAGTTACTAAACAAGAATGGGTCCCTAAGTCTTGTGCAGATGCAATGGTAAGACCAGAACATACCAGTGAGATACTGCAGATGGGGACTAGTACTATTGGGATTACTATTCAACAGCATACCAGTGATATGCAGCTGGGGAATAGTACTGTGGAACAGCATGCATTGATTGGATCTAACAGAAATACAACAGCTATAGGTGAACCTATTAGGATCAATAAGGAAATGATTGAGAAAGCTAATAAGGGGAAGTCTACTATTGATATCCTGGATGCTAGCAGAAGGGGTCAACAGGTGGATCCGGGACCTTCTTGGAGCATTTTTCTAATGCTTCATGATTATTGTTACTTGGAACATAAGAGGGCATAATCAAGCCCATAAACAGAAATAATTGAAAAGCTTTCTGTCTGTAAATAAAGTAGATGTCATAGGTGTTCTTGAAACTAGAGTAAAAGAGCATAAAGCTAGGAGGATACTAGATAAGGTTGCTAAGGGATGGAAGGTCCAATGCAACTATACTAAAGTTGTCAATGGAAGGATATGGCTTCTTTGGAAGCTTCACATTCAGGTCCTTATTTCTAGTGTGACTGATCAGGTTATTCAGTGTATTTTAAAATACCCTCAAAGTAAAGTCAGAACCCATATGAGTGTCATTTATGCTCATAATACTGCAAGCATTAGGGAACAGCTGTGGTGTGATTTAAGGGCAGTCAACATTCCCAGTCAAGATTCTTGGGTACTGAGTGGGGATTTCAATACTGTTTTAAGTTCTGAAGACGGAATTGGTTCTCCTGTCAATGATGCTGAAATCAGAGGGTTCAAAGAGGTTATAGCTGATCTTCAACTTACTCCCCTTCGAGCCAAAGGGTGGCATAATACTTGGACAAATAAGCAGGGTAATGACACTAGAGTCTATAGTAAGATTGACTGGGCTTTGGGTAATTTTCAGTGGATTCAACAGTATGGGCACCTTGAAGCTGATTTCATGAACCCTTCAGTATCTGATCACTCCCCTATACTCATCAAATTTGGCAGCCAAAAACTTCTGCACCCCAAACCTTTCAGATTCTATACTGCAATTATGGAGGATCCTCAGTTTAAATCCATTATGCAGCAAACCTGGGCACAGAATTGTGAAGGATCACCTATGCAGCTAGTATGGACCAAATTGAAGAACTTGAAGCAGTACTTAAAAGGGATTAATAGCCAGATGGCTTCCTACAAACAGAAGCTTATTCAAGCTAGGGAAACACTGGACATTGTGCAAAGTCAGTTAAAACATAGTCCACTTTCACAGAATTTGTTCAATGATGAGAAAGCAGCATTACATGAAATTGAGAAATGGAGCAAGGTGGAGGAGCAGATTATGAGGCAGAAATCCAAATCTTGCTGGATTGACTGTGGAGATGTTAATACAAAGTATTTTCATGCTCAATGGAAGATCAGAACTAGCCAGAATAATATTACTTCTATATATACTAACTTAGGTATAAAACTAACAGATCCATCAGATGTGGAACAGGAATTTATTAAGGTGTTCAAATCATTAATGGGAGAATATGCTGATGAACTACCTTGTATCAATACTGTTGTTATGAAGGAAGGCCAATGTCTAACTTTATCACAGCAAAAAATGCTAATTCAAGAGGTAACGGTGGAAGAAATTACAGAAGCTCTAAAGGAGATGCCTAAGGACAAAGCACCAGGTGTGGATAGGTTTCCTGTGGAGTTCTTTAATAGCAACTGGGAGATAGTAAAGGAAGATATACTTGCTGCTACTATGGACTTCTTCATTACTTGCAATCTGCCCCATATGATCAACACTACAGCCATTGCACTTGTGCCTAAGGTTAGAACTCCTACAACTGTCAAAGATTATAGACCTATTGCTTGATGTACTACTGTTTATAAAATCATTTCCAAAGTCATTACAAGGAGGGTGAAAACTGTTATTGGTGGTCTAGTTGGACAAGCTCAGTCAGCATTTATTGAAGGAAGAAGCATCATTGATAATATACTGCTTAGTCATGAAATTTTCAAGGGATATTCAAGAAAAGGAGTATCCCCCAGATGTGTCCTTAAGGTAGATTTGAGGAAGGCCTATGACACTCTTGAATGGGGCTTTCTTAAACAGGTCCTTATTGACCTTGGGTTCCCTTCTAAGTTTATTAACTGGATAATGGCTTGTGTTACTTCTGTCTCCTATTCCTTAGTACTGAATTGTGGCCTCACTAAGCCTTTCATTGCAAGGATGGGTATTAGACAGGGTGATCCTATGTCTTCTTATTTGTTTGTTCTTGCTATGGAGCATCTGAACAGGATATTGGGTCAGTTACACAGAAATGGAGATTTCAACTTTCATCCCAAATGCAGGAAACTAAACTGTGCACATGTTTGTTTTGCCGATGATCTTCTTATGTTCTATCGAGCTGATGTTATTTCTATCCAGATTCTACAAGAGGCTTTCCTTAAGTTCTCTGAAGCTTCTGGTTTGCAAGCTAACATTAGCAAGAGTGCTGTTTATTTGGTTGGTGTACAGCAATCTGCCAAAGAAGAAATAATGGAAAAGCTGGGGTTCATTGAGGGTCAGCTCCCTTTCAAGTATTTAGGGATTCCACTTAACTCTAAAAAACTTGCTATCCATCATTACTTACCACTGATTGAAAAGATCACTGCTAAAGTCACTTGTTGGTCAGCCAAAATGCTCCCTTATGCAGGAAGATGTCAATTGATTAAAGCTGTTATCTTTGGCATTCAGACTTATTGGGCACAAGTATTCATATTGCCAAAGAAGGTATTGTAAATCATTAAAGCAATATGCAGGTCTTTCTTGTGGACAGGCAGTGTTACTGTATCTAAAAGGGCTTTGGTTGCATGGGAAAAGGTCTGTAAACCAATTTCTGCTGGGGGTCTTAATATTATTGATATGGTTGTATGGAATAAGGCATCTGTCACCAAGCTCCTTTGGGACTTGGCCAGGAAAAAGGATTGCCTTTGGATCAAGTGGTTGCACTGCTACTACATAAAATAGGGTGACATTGGATCTATGCCTCTGCCCAAGTCTGCTTCTTGGGTTGTTAGAAAGATTCTGACTGTTGTTATGGAGAACCAGCAGCTACAAGGGAATCTCTTTAACAGATTGCAAACAATGTGCAGACTGGACAAGTTCCAAATCCAAAAACTATACCTTGCAATGCTGCCTAGTTATAATAAGGTCGTGTGGAATAATGTGATGCTGACTGCTATGTGCAACCTAGACACAAATTCACAGTATGGCTAGCTGCTCAACACAGGCTGCCTACTGTTGATAGATTGCAGAAGTATGGAATTCAAGTGCCTGCTAACTGTGTGTTCTGTAAGCAGCAGGCTGAAAACTTTGAACATTTGTTCTTTGACTGCCCAATCACTAATAGATTATGGACCAGAATATGTTGTTGGCTGGGATACAAGAGAACAGTTGGCAATTGGGAAACTGAACTTCAATGGATATGCAGCAAGGCTAGGAGCAAAGTATGGCACAAAGCAATCATTGCTTCTGCTTTTGTGATTGCTGTTGCACTGATTTGGAGAGACAGAAACTGTATTCGGTTTGATGATAAGGCTTTTGTTGAAGGCCACTTTTGTAGAGAAGTAGCACTGTTAATTCATTTACGAGGCAGAAACTGTAAAAGATGGCAAGATGGGCTGCGGCAACTAAACTGTTATCCTTAGCTATAGTCTAATAGTCGCATACTAAGATAGCTTGTTTTAAGTTTGCATTAGCTTAGTGATGTTTGTAAATGAGTAGTAGCTAGTTAATGCTACTACTATAGAACTTACACGGTAAATCCTTTGATATCAATGAAATTAACAGTTAAAAAAAAATTCGACCAGCCTTCTCGTACTGTTGAAATTGCCTTTAGGAAATCCGAAAACGTGCATGGAAGATGGCTTGCTTGGGCTATAAACCCTACATCAACAGGGATGGTTGGATCACAAGCTTTTGTAGCATTGCAACATTCTGATGGTACTCTTGAAGCATACACATCACCCCTGTGGAACTATGCTTGAAAAGGGTGACTTGAGTTTAAGGGTTTACGACGTTTCAGCTCAGAATCATCTTTGCCAAGTTTGAAATTCCTACCAATGGAAGTACAGTTGTGAATCATGTTTGGCAAGAAGGACCATTACAAGATGATAAACCAAGAATTCATGATTTGTCACGAGATAACGTTAAGTCGTTTGGAACTTTGGATTTCCATTCGGGGAAAACTATGGCTACAAAAGTAAAATCAAGTTCAAGATCTACGCTTAAAATTGCTCATGGAATTATTAATGGTGTTAGTTGGGGTATGTTAATGCCACTTGGCGTTGTTCTTGCTAGATTGAGATATTTACCTTTGACAGATCCTTTGTGGTTTCATCTACATGTTTATTGTCAAATTTTGGCTTATTTTCTTGGTATTACTGGTGGAAGTTTGGGATTTGTTCTTGGGAGACAATCTTCTGGAGTGAAAATTAAACATATACTTCTCATAGGTATATTGGTGGTGCAGTTATAGGGCTTGCAACATTACAAGTTTTAGCTAGATGGTTGAGGCCAAAACCATATCACAAATATAGGGTATATTGGAATTTTTACCATAGGTGTACTGGTTATGCTACTATAATATTGGGAATTATCAATTGTTTCAAGGGTTTTCAGATGATGGATGTGGGAATTTGGAAGAATGCTTATATTGGTTTTCTTGCTTCGTTGGGTTTCATTGCTGTTGTTCTTGAAGTTCTGAGATGGATCTTGAAGGCTAAAAAAGATACAGAAGAAACTACAGTGGGAGCTTAATTTTCCAAAATTTATGGAACAAAAAATGTAGAGTTGTAACGAATTATAAATCAGAATGTTTACTTTCGTAGGCGTATAATTTTTGTAGCACAAATGTAACGTATGTTACATGTTCAAGGGATTATACAGATGTACTAGTTTTACAATATTTCTTCTATTATATCTGTCCTTTCTTTTAACTAATATTTTTAATCAAAAAAATCATGATTTATTTAGGACCAAAACTGAAAAAACTTATGACAACAGCACTTCAATATTGCATCCAGAAAATATCACAACAAATGAGACTATTATAGAGAGGTTTGACTGACCTCGTTCATATCTTTCTGTCTCTGATAGCTTCAACAATTTATAATAACTTTTATCTCGCATTCTAAACAAATAGTACTTGAATCCAAACTGTAATTCAAATATCTACGAAATTCTGAAAATTCTGTTCAAGCATACACTGTTTAATGAGGTTGGTTAAATATACGGGTAACAAACGATTTTTATTGTAAGTTGGCTTTGCTATGTACTAATGAATACTATGAATCACTATACACAATTTATACAAATAGAAAACAAGGAGCCAGCTTTCAATCCACAGTTCCCTGTTTTATGGAATGGATAAATTCACTCATTCACCAATTCATATGGCCATTTGTGAGAGACAAAAACCCCGTCTTGTTTTATTCTAGTTCAAACAGGCACTGAGCCATGGCAATGGTGAAATTCGACAGATATATGAAAAGCCTGTAGAAACAAATAAGATGAGAACATGACGTACAGAACTGACCCTAAAATGAGGAAATTTTGGAATTGGACATGCTTAACAATTTTTACTGTTTGCTATACTAAAAAGAGGTTACAAGTACAAAGCAAGAAGCTAAGAAAAGTTGGGGTTGAGAAAATCCAAGTCCGACAGGCATCTTTTTTATTTTCTGTCATCTGAACTCACAGTTGCCAAGCAAAAACAAGCCCAAATATTGTAATACATGTTCTTTTCGAGGATGGCGGAACTCGCCCTAAGGATGCAGACAGGTCTGTTCATTGAGAGAAGTAAATTCAAGGAATGCAAATGGGTTTTTCACTTTTTCTTTTTTTCCCTTTATATGCGAATTGGTTGGAACCATTCAAAATCATGCAATACCCGATAAAAATAAAGATGGAAAGAAAAGGAAGTCCTTTAATTTAATATAGTTTTATTCTTCACTTCTGTTTTAAAGTTGCAAGGACGGGGAGAGAGTCTGGTGCCGCAACCAGAATAGCATCATCCTTTGACATGGTATAACGTGAAACATCAAGCCAAATGCAGAATGAACGTTCTTTTCATCATACCTTGGGGTTTCTATGAAATCTACGTGTAATCAGCAACCTGAAGTTCACTGGACCAATCCCTTGTGCTCCTTAGGGCCCTTGCTTTATTATCTCTTATTTCTAGGACCTGATAACAAGCATGCAGTGGGAGATGTCTAAGTATAAAGGACGAATACATCTGTATTAGGAGCCATACAAGCAAGCTAGCAAACATTACTATGAAATGATAATAAACCTAGACGTAGCCTCCTAGAAGTGGCATCAACAGCGAAAGCGAGTTGTTATATTTCTCATTTAATACTGGAATTATAATAGTGCTTCGGCCAGAAAGGAAATTACCTCAGGGCTCGAGCCAAGTACTCCACTAGACATTCCCACATCAATCCGCCATATGCTACAGTTGTATTTGCTGCAGGAAAACCAAAATCAATCAACTATGTGGCCTACAGAGATGCTGACCTGTAAAGATAGTTCTTTCTTTGAGCTAAAAATTGGTTCCTAAAGTTAACTACAACAACAACAACAACCCAGTATAATTCCACTTAGTGGGGTCTGGGGAGGGTAGTATGTACGCAGACCTTACCCCTACCCTTGGGTAGAGAGGCTGTTTCCAAATAGACCCCCGGCATTCTTCCCTCCAAGAACTTCCCACCTTGCTCTTGGGGAGACTCGAACTCACAACAACTCGGTTGGAAGTGGAGATTGCTTACCATCAGAGCAACCCCTCTTGTCCCAAAAAGTTCATCTTAGAATCACTTTAAGAAAATAATAGATCGTATAAAGATCCTCTACCAATTCACCCCCATAGGTTGAGGAGTATGCCCTACAACCATAGCTTTGGCACCCACAGTTTGCAGTGTCTCTTCAAGAAGAGATTGGATCTGATCAAGAAAAAAGCAGTAAGTTAAAAATTAGCATCACCTGAATAATCATGTCAATAAGATCGGAAATTAAACTTGATTCATTTCAACATTGGAAGAGATTGATTTGAAAACTAGCTTTTAAATACAGCTTTGAAAGAACTAATCGACAAAAGAGATCCACGGATTCAGTGAAACCCAGAATAACGCTTGCTGAATGTGCATAGAGGAAAATGCCTATAACCTGCTCGATCTGGTAGTCTTCCAGGTCTAAGTCTCTGGAGTACAAACGGTTCCACACAATACTGTCATAGCCCCTGGTGGCTATGAAAGGCATCTGCGGAGAATCGTCAGCTTCACTCGGACCTTTCATCCATTGAGATACTTCTCTATTCAGTCTCTCCAAGCCATACGCAACTGCAGCAGCAGCATTAATAATCAATATACGAGAATCTTTTTACATGTATCCTAATAAACCAGAACACTGGGTAGCAGATTAGCTTATTACCATGATGAGGAAGAAGGCCACCATGGCAGAAGAGCCAATCATCAACCTTAAGAACAACACCATGACGTGCCAACTCACATGCCAATGGACCTCCGGGTCTCATGAGGATTGATCTTGCAATTACACCCTTTTGCCGCTGTCCTAATATTTGGACGACTTAATAAGCATAGAAAATGTCAAGCACCAAACCATATGGAACAAGCAACAAATGTTTCTTATGAATTCTAAAAGGGGTAACTATCTTAAAATATCTGCTTAAAAATTATATAGTTATCACTTTCAACGTGTTATTTATCAACACCACTGATTGCAAATGGATTGCTTGCTAATCTCAATACTAGTGTAAACGGTATGCTTTTACTTCACAGCAATAAGCTAGTACTTTCTGTTTTCCCACAATATAATGGTTTTTTCTTTTTATAAGTCAAAACTAAAACGCTTCTGATGCCAATATATTTGTTTGCCCTGCCACTCAAATGTAAGTAACTTCCAAACCTCCCATTAGCCATGAGACTAAGACCTTGATCTTAATTTAAACCTTGATCGTAATAGAACACACCTTTACCAAATTCCATGGAGCCCAATAATTTTGAGACACCTTCCGATCCTGTTTCCATCTGCCAGATACAGCACACCAACTGACAAAAGCTTCTTCCCAGTTGTGTTCACATTCCTCCAAGTACTCCAGAAAGTCTATACACTCGTCAAGTCCCCCATTATCAACATATCTGAAGTCCCCCTCTACATTCATAGTTTCATGATTTCCATTGACCTATAATAACCATTCAGAACATGAAGAAAACAGATATGGTTGGAAGCGAATAACCATGCAATTCTCCAAAGTAGTTGTAAAATTGAACAGTATAAAATGCTAGCATTACCCTGTTTAAATAATAACGATGTACGGATTAGCAGTCAGCTACAATCAAGATATTAGTAGATGGAGCTAAACAAATACAGACCTGGAAAACTGCTCCACCATGAGCTTTTGCTTGGATATCTAATGACTTCAACAATGATAAAATTGCAAGTTCATCTTCACCTCGGTCAAGTATATCTCCAAGCTGAATCAACACCTGGTAAAAAGAACCTTGTTATATTTTTATTAGCTAATAGATGCAGGGGCGTATCCAGCCTTAAGGTACCAGGTTCATCTCCCAATATTTTTGACGCGGAGCATAATTTATGCGTAAAAATTTAGTAAAATTGCAAGAAATAGTAGATATGAATCCATAACATTAAAATATAATAGGTCGAATGCTAAAAATTATAGATGCCTTAGAACGAGTTCATAAATCTAAACTAAATGTAGAATGCATTTAATACCCTCCAAGTTAGAAATGTGAATGAAAATTAAAAGCTTACCGTCTCACCGCCAATCCAGAAATCTTGACCATCAGAACTCAGCACACCAGCTGTCTCAAGTGCACCTCTTGCCTTATCAAGATCTCCATGCAAATCTCCGACTAAAATTCACCTCAAATAAGAGATAAATAAATACACAGAAAGAAAGACTAAAGGAAGATAAGAGCTAAAAATTATGCCCTAACTTCTTTTTTATTTATTTTTTGCCTCTCAATTTATGTGAAAACTCATTATACGACAACTATAAATCTCAGTTCCAATTCAATAACTGCAATTAGTCTAGTCACAACTAGCCAGATGTTGTTCCTCAGAAAACCAAAAGAAAAAATGAAACTAACCGGCGACAATTCGGCGACCCGGAGCTGAAACGAAAGTGGGCGGGTCCCCGTTTACCACTATGGGTTTTAAGCTTCCATAGCTATTACTACTGGTATGCTGAGGTGGAATTGAAACAATAGTATCAACCAATTTGCGGGACTGTGATTGTGAAGAAGCAGAAGGTGGTTGAAGAGGTAAAGAACATGTTAGTGCAAGAGTAGCCATTGATTGAATAACACAAGTCAGTAGTAATTTCTCTGAATATTTTTGCCTTGTGTGTTGGTCATTGATCACAACTCAGTATTTTGTCCAAATATTTTTTGCTTTCTGTGCTTTCTATTGCCATTGGTCTAACTTGCAATAATAACCATAAATTATTGGGCACTCCGAAAAAAGAGGAGCTATCCCAGCCACATGTTTCGTGCAATTGTCATTTTTACTACTCAGTACTTTCTACTCTTTCATGCTTAAGTAAGGTTATTTCTAACGTGGGACTTTCCCCGAGACAAATTTATAGCCTCTTTGGCTAACCTGCAAAAATAAGATTATTTTAAGAAGTATCTTTTTTTAAAAAGTATTTTTGGTAAGAAATAATTTGTATTTGACTAATTAGTTTGAAAAGGATTTCTGAACAACAATTAATGTTTGACCAAGCTTTAAAAAACTAGTTTTAAGTGTATTTTTTTTCAAAAGTATTTCTCAAAAAAGTGCTTTTGAAAAGAAGCTATTTTTTTCTGCTTCTCCAAAATGCTTCTGCTTCTCTTCAAAAGTACTTTTTTTCTTTTTAGAAGCTTGGCCATACACCTCAATTTTTGGCAAAAGTATTTTTGACCAAAAATAAACTTGGTCATACAGGCTATTAGTCGAAACCCAATACTACTATGTGTGTCACTAGATGTGAAACCAATAAAGAAATGGTCGCTGAAAGATTTTCTTCAAATAAAAATATATAATTTTTAATATAAAGGATTAATTTCGCTCGTAATTACTAAACTTTAGTGATCGTTTGGATATAAGAATTGTGAAATTTTGGGGTAAAAAATAAAAATAATTGAAGTACAAATGGTATTTGAAAATTAGAATTGTATCTGAATATTAATATAATTTAGAACTATTTTTTGTGAGTTTGAAGAGAAAATTTTAAAAATTACAGTTTTTTTTGAAAATTTTCATGGCCAAACACTGATTCCGAAATATGAAAGAAAAAATTATGACTAAAAGGGCCGTTAATTTCATTCGTGATTACTGAACTGTTGTTCCAATAAACTCGCAAAATCATTTCTTGTATCATTGAAGTTATTGAACCTTTTTTTGTTATATCAGCAAAATTATAAAACTATTTTTTGTATTATCACTACAAAAAAAAATTTAAATTGTGGCAGCTTATTTATGGGGGTCATTAAAACTCCCACTATATATTTGTTTTGTGACGTTTGAGTCAACCTTCACAAAATAATTTTTATTGTGGCGGTTTATTTATGGGGTTCATCAAAAACTCCCACTATACGTTTGTTTTGTGGCGTTTGGACCAACCTTCACAAAATAGTTTTTATTGTGGCGATTTAAATGTGGGGGTTGTAAAAAAAACCCCATTGTATTCGTGCTGTTTGGTTCAACCTCCTCAAATATTTTCTTATTATGGCAGTTTTTTTGTGAAGGTTTTTGATAACCTCCACAAATATATCAATTTCAACTGTTTGACAACTTTTTGCAATTCGATACAAATTAATGATTTAATTCATGCAAATTTTTAGTTATTTTTTTCCACCTTATTTCTTTAAAATTTAATCAAATTACACATTGTATTTGAAACTCTGCGAATTAGTGCAATTTATATCAATATCTATATTTTCTAGTTCGTAATCTTTTTATCCTCACTTTCTTCAACTGCATAGGTCTTCCACGATCTCTCTACGTCTTACTCGCTAATTTTTCATTTATTGTCATTATGCATTTTTTTAATTCGTCTCTTTACCTTTAGCAAAAGATAAATAGGTATCTATTTTATTTCTTCCTCTAGGGTTTTTATTTATAGATTATACGAAATGTCTACCATAAATACTAAATACAATTTCTAACCACGTGAGACGTTGGACAAAACAAAAGAATAATGAAAATGAGCCATCACAAAAGTTAAGGTGTGGCTCAACAAAAGCAAGGAATTGACAGTGACTCAAACTGGTATTACCGTCACAAATGATACTTGTCTCCAAAGAAGAAAATAACTATATAGAGAATTGAATACATCAGGTACTCACTGAGTCTCACTGAACAATATGTAGGATCGACGAGGACTATAAAAGAAGATATGCTTTAGATTAACCATAAATATATTCATAGATAACGACTGCACATTAGATGGACAATAATTGCATGAGAGACAACCAAGTCCTTTTATTATCTATATAAATATTTAACTATTTTATTTTTTTGAGACAATTTAAATTTTAAAGGGTATAGATAATTGTAATATTTAGCATGCAATTTTCTTTACTTTCAGCATAGAAAGTGTTTAACGTCCAAATAATATAATCAAAAGTTGGTGTGTGAGGCGAGCCATTTTACTCTGGGACGAGGTGTAAGCCCCATATATCTTTAAATTAAATCACGCATAATAAAACAAAAACAATTAAATTTTAAGAAATTTTAAAAGAAAATAATAAGAAACTCATAACAATATCTAGTATGTTTTCAAAAATATAAATAATACAATAGTGTTAAAGTTACTCTAAGCAGTGAGATACAACTATAATGTCTTAACTTTCAAACAATTAAAAAATTATAATTTCTTTAAAATATTTCAAGATATATTTTACCTCACTATATTTCAAGATATACTAGAATTGAAATGATTACCCCTTCATGTATATACGAAATTACTTTCAAAAAGAAAAATAATAAAAGCCTAATAATTTAAGACATGATGACCAATAACAATAAGATGTAAATTTTCATTATCTAATTTAAAAGAAATGGTCTAATGATATTCACATTCACGATGCTCTCAATTAGTAAATATGCAATTATATGGCTTAGTATTTGACTTGCTCTTGAATAAAACTTTAATCATTAATTTGTTAAAGAATTTTGCACATCAATAATGTTAAATGGAGAATTTCACACATGGTTTAAGTAGGATTTATTGGAATAGCCCTAATCATTAAACATTATGCATATTTTGGGCGCATAGTCAAACACTTTGGGGTGTACGCCCACAAACTAAGCTCCACACGTGAGCTTCACGGCTTTTTGAATATTGCCTTGTCCAGGGACGGAGAACCCCGAATGAGTCCCAAAAGAGCATTTCAACGTTATATATATATATATATATATATATATATATATATATATATATATATATATATATATATATATATATATATATATAAAATAGAAGTCTATTTAGAGTGAATGTCTAAGAGTTTTAGCTTGAAGCTAAGTCATTCCTCTTCCTATAAATAGAGGGGTCTTACCCCATTGTAAATCACCCCAAGTATTAATAAGAATACTTCTCTCTCTCCCTATTCTCTCTCTATTTGCTCTTGTTCTTGAGTTATTGTTCTTGTCCTTTATATTATTTCATAACACGTTATCAGCACGAGACTCTACCGTCTCAAGAAGCTCTTTAAGAAGATTAAGCCGCCGTCAATTTCTCCGCATCGGAGCCGCCGTCGTCTGCATCAATGGAGAAAAGGAAGAAAACATTGAAAATATAATTGGTATACCTTAAAGGTAAGTAATTTACTTTTCCCTTTCAAATTCTTGAAATTCTACGATTTGATTGAATATACAAACAAAGTTTGATTATAACTCTAATGGAGTTTGTAAGAAATTATAACCACATGAAGTGGTTAAATCTCTATGTCCTGCCATGATTAAATTCATGTATGATTGTGGGTAAATAATTGAAAATCCGTCCCATTGAATTTGCTCCATTCCCTTTAGAGAATGTGGAAGCAGTATATGATAAGTCTGAAAGAAGACTAAAATATTACCATGAAGGTATCAATGAATGTGGACGTGGCAAAGAATTCCGTCCAATTGAATTTGCTCCATTCCCTTTAGAGAATGTGGTAGCAGTATGTGATAAGTCTGAAAGAAGACTAATTACCGTAAAGGTATCAATGGATGTGGACATGGCAATAGACGAAGTTATAATCGTCATTATTGTGGTAATGAGAACAATAAGGATTCTCAAAATAATCTTTCACTTTATGAAAGTAATATTTGACATGAGATTGTGTAAAGCACATGATTTTGATCCATTCCCTGAAGTGAATGTGATAATTGTAATAGAGCCCGTAAGCATGAACACGCTCTTGATGTAATTTTGGTTTATGTCTGACATTATGAAAAGAAAGTTCGTTGCCCTTGAAATTTCGGGTAAGAACTATATGATATGGGTGTTGGATACTTAAATCCATTTTGGATGCTATGGGTCTTGGAGACGCCATTAAAGACAGAAATAATGCATCCACCCAAAACCATGCTAAGGCCTTGATTTTCTTGCGCCATCACCTTGATGAAGGTTTGAAACTATGCTAAGGCCTTGATTTTCTTGCGCCATCACCTTGATGAAGGTTTGAAGATTGAATATCTCACCGTCAAGGATCCACCTATCTTGTGGAATGGCTTAAAGAAGAGATATGACAACCTGAAGTTGGTCACTCTGCCACAAGCACGATACGATAAGAATCCAAAAGCAAATAGTTTATAAACTATATATTATCGTTGCGGTGGAAACGGGCACTGGTCAAAGGCTTGCCGTATACCATGACATTTGGTTGACCTTTATCAAGCATCTCGAAAGAGTAAACGCCCTGAAACGAATTTTGTCTCTGACGACAACTTTGACATCACCCACTTGGATGTGGCAGACTTCTTTGAGCAACCCGAGGGGTAGATAGACCACCTAATCGGTGATGGATCCGTGATGAAAGAAGATGGAGCTATTTGATTTTATTTTACTTGTTTGTATTAGTGAATGAATAAACTAATAGCCATCAGTATTAGCTCGTATTAGTTAGTTCATGACATAATGTTAGTATTAGTTCTTTAGAATGTATCAATATGCTCAAATATCAATAATATTTTTACTTTCCAGTAGAGGTAATCGACTAACCTGAAAAACTAGTCGGTTATCTCATATTTCGCATTAAAACTGCAAAACAATCGATTGTCAATGATCAACAATCGATTGTCTTTAAAACAGTGTTCTGGAATTTTTCAAAAACAATCGACAATCGATTGTCTATGTTTAACAATCGATTGTCGTTAGACAGTGTAATCTGGAATTTTTCAAAAATCATCCACAATCGATTGTCTATGTCTAACAATCGATTGTCGTTAGACAGTATGATCTGGAATTTTTCAAAAATAACCAACAATCGATTGTCTATGTCTAACAATCGATTGTCTTGAAACAGTGAGGTCTGGAATTTTTCAAAATAAGCCAACAATCGATTGTCTATATTTAACAATCGATTGTCTTAAGACTGTGATCTGAAGTTTTTCAAAAATAACAAATAATCGATTGTGTGTGTTTAACAATCGATTGTCTATGTTCAAACAATCGATTGTGTGTGTTTAATAATCGATTGTCTTATGAAAAACGCTGAAAATTTTCAAACTGCAAAGTAATCAATTATGGATAACATATATGATTTTGTTAGTCAACTGTTAGCAGCAGATTTTGAAAATATTATGTGACACAAACGAATTGAAGTTGTTTATTCTCATGTTCGTATATTTTCTTTTATATGTCAAACCATGGGAAGTAAATTGATTGAAGGCTCCGGAAGAGCAACTGTAACTCTGCCCAAAGGCATGACGTTTATCTTAGAGAATGCAATATTCTCCTCCAAGTCTAAGAAGAACTTGTTGAGTTTTTAAAGATATCATTCAAAATGGATATCATATTGAGACAATAGATGAGAATAATCTTGAATTCTTCATGAAAACGAGGCTGCCCATTTCGGTTTGGGTTCACGCCATTTTGCATGCAGCAATGCTAGTTTGTCGGCTGCCCGCTTCGGCTTGGGGTCACGCCATTTTGCATACAGCAATGCTAGTTCGTCTCTGACTGACGAATTAACACAAATATTCCCCGTTGCAATTGGTTTTGGGTCATGGACCCAATATATCCCATTTAAGAATCTTTGGATGCGCAGTATATGTGCCTGTAGCACCGCCATCCCGCACCAAAATGGGTCTGCAAAGAATGTTAGGAATATATGTTGAGGTTGAATCGCCCTCCATTATTCGCTACCTCAAAACATTGACAGGAGATTTGTTCACTGCACGATTTGCAGACTGTCAATTTGATGAGACACTTTTCCAAAAATTAGGGGGAGAAGTTGGTGAAACCAAACGGGAAATTTTGTGGAAAAATGCATCATTATCTCATCTTGATCCACACACCTCTATTTGTGAGAAAGAGGCACAAAAGATTATCCATTTGCAAAGAATAGCAAATCAAATGCCTGACGTATTTATAGATTTGAAAAGGATAACAAAATCACATATCCTCGAAGTGAATGTGACAACATCTGATTCACGAATACATATTCATTATTGGAAGAATATGAAGATGAAATTGGTATTAAATATACCACACTCACCCCCAGATGGAGGTTTGAGATGATACCACACTCACCCCTAGAAGGAGGTTTGAGATGATATATGGCATGAATGATCGTTGGTCACGTACCTATTGTACGCCAAAGTATTTTGGAAATAAGACTATTAAAGGACAACGATAATGCAAGAAACATATGTTGCATATAAGTTTAACATGACCATAATGGTATGACTTTCTCTTTAAGAAAGATATTCACCACATGGATGTTGATGAATCTGTGGTAGTACAAAATTAATTGAGAGCTCTAGAAGAGCCAATTATTACTATGTTGGAGAAACACAATTGAGTATTGTGCTGTAGTAAGTCTCAAAGAAACTTATTCAGTTTCCAAAGTACACGCGAAAGCGTTTGATTATATTGAGACTATAAATAAAGGAAGGCTTTGATATCTCCTATTACTACAACTTGTAGCGGGGTAATTTGCATATGAAAAGCTACCCGCTTTGTTCTCCAGTTTGTACTACACAAACAAAAGAATGCCACAATAAAGTGGATATCTATTGGTAAAAAAAACCCATGTCATAATAAACCTGAAGTTTATTGATAAGTGCATATGTCATGGTGTAAATTTGAAGTTTACCAATATTGATAATTTGTTCAGTTAGCATTCGTATTAGCCATCTCATTTTAAGTATGATGTGCAAATTCACACAGGTGAATATCAAAGAACTAGAAAGTTCTTTATGAATTCTCTTGTATCACTTGTTCTCATTAATGAACTGACCAACTAAAGAGTTCGGGTTGAAGCCCATAAATTCTGGAAATATCAAAGGTGAATATGGGCCCATTCACCTGCCATGTATACCACATATGATGCATCTATGAAATGGTTACATGCGCAATTGTTATTAACCCGCAGCCTGGCCGGTGCTTGCGAGGTAAATTGCTCAGTAATATAACTTCGAGCATAATTTCCAGATTTTCTACTCAAGATAGTTCATCTTGATAAGTTGGTTTATATCAAAGTTGGTTTAGCAAGATAATTATTGAGTGCTTCCACTTAATAGCTAAACTGTTTCTTATGAGAACAAAGTTATATATATCAGTTTGATATACGTTGTATACGAGAGTATATTATATTCTCCCCTCACAAGTGGTTCAGGGTCAGGAACCAAATAATTTCATCTTATTAATGTGCCGTGTATATTGACATGATAATGCACAAAGATGATTTCCCAAAGTTGAGGAAACAAGTTAGCTTTACTAACATGAGGGGGATACATGATAAACACTTGAGAAAAGGTTACATGGGATGAATTATCATTTTTATATGTATATCCCCGAATATCATGATATGAACCTGAAGTTCATAAAAGGGATAATTCAATTGCAACATATTGCAAAGCATGCTATATGCTGACCCAAAGAAAGTAACTAAATGGAAGAGATTCAATTCAAGAAGAATTGATTCCATATGAAAGACATGTAGTTTTGAACCTATAGTTCAAATGCTTGAAAGTATAAAGTCAAAGGTATGTATAGTCAGTTTTCGATATCTTATTTGTCTAGCATGACATAGAAAACTTGATATGCATCTAAAGTCTATTATATGGCTTATATGACTTAACTTGAAAGATTTAAGTTGCTTGAAGCATATGCAATTCTTGGTCTTGAAGTACCACATCCCAAGT
This sequence comes from Nicotiana benthamiana, assembly GCA_034376525.1. Classification (NCBI taxonomy): domain Eukaryota; kingdom Viridiplantae; phylum Streptophyta; class Magnoliopsida; order Solanales; family Solanaceae; genus Nicotiana; species Nicotiana benthamiana. Next base: position 154,694,109 of record CM067338.1, read on the forward strand.
ACAATTTGTGTACATATGAATCTTGCTATAACTATAAGCATGATGGCATTAAGAATGCATCTATGGAGATATTGAAGAGTTATTCCACGACATTATATGAAGATGTTCATATCTATCAAGAATGATGATTTCAAGGTGCGGAATATTTATTTAAGTCAATATGGTTGATTTATTTATCAAATCTCTATCAAAGATCGTTTTGAAGATGATGCACAAGATTGGAATGCAAATGCTCAAGGATATAAATTGATGTACTCATTAGGGGGAGTTAATGCGCGTTGCACTCTTTTTCCCTTATAAGGTTTTTTCCCACTGGGTTTTCCTTGCAAGGTTTTTAACGAGGCAACCAATAGGCGCATATTCAAACATGTGTACTCTTTTTCCTTTCTTTAATTTTTCCCAATGGGTTTTGGTTTTAAGGTTTTATGAGGCACATTATTGAATAGACATTCAAGGGGGAGTGTTATAAAATAGAAGTCTATTTAGAGTGAATGTCTAAGAGTTTTAGCTTGAAGCTAAGTCATTCCTCTTCCTATAAATAGAGGGGTCTTACCCCATTGTAAATCACCCCAAGTATTAATAAGAATACTTCTCTCTCTCCCTATTCTCTCTCTATTTGCTCTAGTTCTTGAGTTATTGTTCTTGTCTTTTATATTATTTCATAACATATATATATATATATATATATATATATATATATATATATATATATATATATATATATATATATATATATATATATATATATATATATATATATATATATATATATTAATAAACAATTTAATAATTAAAACATTGTTATTTTTATCTAATTTAAGAATTTAGTAATTTTGAATTTCAGATGAACTTGTAATAGTTTTTGTAAATTTTTTTATATTTAAGTTTGTCGATGTTTTGGATTTTTTGTTTTGTCCTTACTTTCTTTATTATTTCTTGTTTAGTGGGATAATGCATAAAATCCACCCCATCCTATAATCTATTTGACAACTACACATATTTTCGTTTTGGGAGTCCTATTACCCCCTGGACTTCGTTTTACCGTAATTGATTTATCATTATATGATCAGTTAAACCCAACCCCCATCTATAAGATTGTCGTAGTGTACACGCGCTAATGTGTCCCACCCAATTCCCTTTTAATTTATCAGATCCTTTTTATTCTACAGTAAATTAAACCCATTTACTAATTAAACCGGTCCTATTTCATTATTTCCTTTCATCATGCTCTCATTTTCCACTATCCAAACCAAATTCCCAATCCCTCTCTTCAATTCCTTCCATAAAGTCACTCCAAACATAATTTTCTCTTTATTCTATTGCAAAATCGGCTCAACATAATATAACGAAGTATATAATCCCCGTTTTTATGGTTTGTGCTGCTCAATTCCAGCAGGGAGTCTATTCAAGTTGGTATTTGCCATTTCATAACCCTAATTCCTAAAATATAAAAATTAGGGAAGAAATTTCAAACCCTAACATAAAGATTATGAAATCGAATTGACTGAAGATTAGTATTTTATACTTTAGTTGATTGAAACTCACCTCAATTTCAGCTGCAGAAGCAGCAAATATTGTTCAACAATGGTAAATAGCCTTTTAGTTTAGAAAAAGGGATAAAGATAATGGGTTAACTTAAAATTGCTGAATTTAACGTTAGGGACCCCTTCTTATGGCTTATTTGGCATTACACATGGCGATTGTTGCATACGAGCCTTTTAAAATTAGGCCTCACGCGCTTAGAAGAGGTGTAGTCACGGCAGGGTTTAATTGATTATATAATGATAAATTAATTACGGTAAAAACGAAGTTCAGGGGGGTAATAGGACCCCTGAAAAGAAAAGGTGTGTAGTTGACAAATGGCTCATAGGATAGGATAGATTTTATGCATTATTCCCTTGTTTAGTAGTTAAACGAATTGTGTTTAAGTAAGATTTCCCAAACATATTATTTCTATTTTCAAAATGTGCTTCTATTTAAATCTATATCTATATATAATAATATCAATATTAATTAATTAATTAATTAAACAAAGAATACCGTTAGCAAAATATCACTCGTCCTGTTTACCCTCTAAAAATATATTTTATGTTGGATAAAATTATAAACTCAAAAAACTTTCTACTATTTAGGAGTTCAAAATAAAATAAATTTTGTCCAGATATAATTCTATGATTGATATGTTTTTCTAAGTTATCAGTTGCAGACGTAGCATTTGCGACCTGAGCTTCGTATTTGCAAAGCTCGCAAATACGATAAAGGTATCACAAATGTTCGTGATAACCCAAATGTCACCGAGCCTTCTATAACGTCCTCTATATTTCCTCAATTAGGAAACCTGCATCATCTTCAATTACATTCCCTTTAACTGATATGCAGAAACTACAAACTCATCGATATGTGCTTCTGAATTGTGCAGTAGTCACGCCATTTGTGAAGTGAGTAACTCATACAAACTTTATATTCTTTATCATTGTAATGTTTGAATAGGTGAAAAAATTGAAGGCCATGAAACAGCATTTAAAGGAGACAAATGTTCATATGGCCTCATACAAGCAGAAACTTATTCAGGCAAGGGAAAAATTGGGTATTATTCAATCTCAACTGCAGAACAGCCCACTAACACAGTCCTTATTTACCGAGGAAAAAGCAGCACTTGAAGAAATTGAGAAGTAGAGTTGTGTGGAGAAACAAATTCTGAAGCAGAAATCCAAGGCTTGCTGGATTGAGTGTGGGGATGCTAACACAAAGTATTTCCATGCTTAGTGGAAGATCAGAACAGGCCAGAACAACATCACATCCATCTATACTGATACAGGTTTGAAACTTACTGACCATTTATCTGTGGAACAGGAGTTCATAAAGGTATTTCAATCATTAATGGGGGAGTGTGCTGCTGAACTCCCTTGTGTCAATTCTGAAATTATAAAAGAGGGACAGTGCTTAAATCTAGCACAACAAAGAATACTAATTAGAGAGGTTATATTGGAAGAGATCACTGAAGCTGTAAAAGAGATGCCTAAAGATAAAGCCCCAGGAGTAGATGGCTTTCCAGTGGAATTCTTTACTAAAACCTGGGAGATGGTGAAGGGTGATATTCTAGCTGCTACTAAGGAATTCTTTTCTACATGCAAAATGCCTCATATGATCAACACCACTTCCATAGCACTTGTTCCTAAAGTCAAAGCACCTGCTACTGTTAAAGACTATAGACCTATTGTTTGCTGTACTACTGTCTATAAAATCATCACCAAAGTTATTACCAGGAGGATGAAAGCTGTCATTGGAGAATTAGTTGGGCCTGCTCAATCTGCTTTTATTGAAGGGAGAAGTATTGTTGATAATATCTTGCTAAGCCATGAAATCTTCAAGGGTTACTCAAGAAAAGGTGTATCCCCCAGATGTGTACTCAAGGTGGATTTGAGGAAGGCATATGACACCTTGGAATGGAGCTTTCTTAAGAAGATTCTTATTGACTTGGGCTTCCCAGTAAAGTTTATTCACTGGATCATGGCTTGTGTCACCTCTGTCTCCTACTCCTTAGTAATGAATGGTGGATTAACTAAGTCATTCACTGCTAAGAGAGGTATTAGACAGGGTGACCCTATGTCACCATATTTGTTTGTATTGGCTATGGAATACCTAAACAGAATCCTGAAACAGTTACACAAGGATGGGAACTTCAACTTCCATCCCAAATGCAGGAAACTCAATTGTTCTCATGTCTGTTTTTCTGATGACCTTCTTATGTTCTGTTGAGCTGATATTATATCTATCTAGATCTTGCAGAAAGCTTTCCTTCAGTTTTCAGAAGCATCTGGTCTTCAGGAAAATATCAGCAAGAGTGCAGTTTACCTGGCTGGTGTGCAGCAGAGTACCAGAGAAGAAATAATTGAAACTTTGGGATTCACTGAAGGCCAACTTCCATTCAAGTACTTGGGGATACCACTTGATTCAAAAAAACTGGCTATCCATCATTATCTGCCCCTAATTGAAAAGATAACAGATAAAATTACTTGCTAGTCAGCTAAGTTGCTATCATATGCAGGGAGAAGCCAATCAATCAAAGCTGTGGTGTTTGGTATTCAGACTTATTGGGCACAAGTATTCATTTTACCCAAGAAAGTACTGAAAGCCATTGAAGCAATATGCAAAATATTCCTTTGGACTGGAACTGCTAATCTGTCCAAAAGGGCACTAGTTGCTTGGGACAAGGTGTGCAGACCAATCTCAGCTGGAGGTCTTAACATTCTAGACTTGACTGTGTGGAACAAAGCAGCCATTACTAAATTGCTATGGGACTTGTCCAGGAAGAAAGATTGTCTTTGGGTTAGATGGGTTCACTCTTACTACATCAAACAGGGTGACATTGCCACAGTAATCATTCCAAAATCAGCTTCTTGGGTTGTCAGGAAGATACTGGAAAGCAGAACTATGATGTTGGAGAGCCAGAAGCTTCAGGGAGATCTATTTGGCAGATTGCAAAATATATGTAGACTGGATAAATTTCATATTCAGAAACTATACCTCACAATGCTCCCCAGTTTCAATAGGGTTGAATGGAAGAACTTGATGCTGATCACTAATATCCAACCTCGACATAAGTTCACTATATGGCTAGCTGCTCAACATAGACTTTCTACAGTTGACAGACTGCAGAACATTGGCATACAAGTCCCAGCAACTTGTGTGTTTTGCAATCAAAATGTTGAAGAATTTAATCACCTATTTTTTTATTGCCCAATTACTAACAGACTGTGGACCAGAATCTGTTGCTGGCTGGGGCATTCCAGAACAGTTGGTAGCTGGGAAACAGATCTTCACTGGATTTGCAGCAAAGCAAAAAGCAGATTGTGGCAAAATGCTATTACAGCTTCTGCTTTTGTCACTACTGTTGCCCTCATCTGGAGAGTAAGGAATAGCATTCGATTTGAAGGGACTGCTTTTGTGGAGGAACTGATTTGCAGAGAAGTTGCATTACTTATACACATTCGAGGCAGGAAATGCAAACATTGGCAGACTGGCTTGCGACAGCTTAATTGCTTTCCTTAGCTATAGCATTTAGATATCCTTTTACTGTAATAACATTTGTGTCTAGATAGCTATGATAGTATAGATGATAGTTTGTAAATAAGTAGTAGCTAGTCCAAACTACTACTATAGAGCTCTATGATGTACATATTCTTTAAGATCAATGAAATATAACAGTTATACTTAAAAAAAAATATTTGAGTAGGCTAGTCTTGTTCGTTAACATTAATGTATTTATTTCATATAGTGTGTTTAGACAATACATAAAGAGGAGTTCAAGAAGAAGGCCTTCACCTACAGAGATAGAGAGGAGAGTTAATAAAGAGTTTGTTGATTGGTTCCAAAAGCGGGTGAGTAAGTAATCATTAGTTATTATTTACATTTAGTTTGAATGAGCAAACTTCACTAATACAATTTCGTTTGATTTAGATTATGAATCCAGACACAATAGATACAATGCCTATTGATCTAAAGTTTCTCGCACGAGGTCCATCGGTAGTTGCAAGACGTTTTACTGCATATAACATCAATGGGTCCAAATTTTGAACTTTGGCTTTAGAAGAAGGTCTAAGAACACAGAATAGTGGAGTTTTCTTAACTTCTAACACTACTAGAAATTCGGGCAAAAGCGACTGAAAAAGCGACCAACTTTGGTCGTTTTTTGGCTAAAAAGTGACCAAAGTGGCCTGGTAGCTATATTGATGGTCTCTTTTATTCCAAAGTTGGTCACTAATTAGCGACCAACTTTGGTCTCTACTCTAAATGGACGTATTTTTCCGGATGTTGACTATAGAGACCAACTTTGGTCGCTATATTAATTTAATAATATAATTTTTACGACCAAAGTTGGTCTCTAAATAAAAAAACATTATTTATTTATTTATTATTAATCATTAAAAAGCGACCAACTGTGGTCTCTAATCCAAAAGTTATATTTTAAAATATGAAAACTAGAGACCAATTTTTGTCGCTATTTTATTCAATTATTTATTTATTTTATTAAGTTAGCGACCAACTTTGGTCCCTAAAGACATGAATTTAATTTAATTTTTAAATAATAGCGACCAACTTTGGTCTCTATATCAGCATAATTTCTTTTTAATGAAATAGCGACCAACTTTGGTCGCTTATTGGAAGAAATCTGGGAAAATAGCGACCAAAGTTGGTCGCTTTTCTCCAGAAATATTTTTTTTTGTACTTGAAAAGCGACCTAATATAGACCAACTTTGGTCGCTTTTTTGTGAATTATTTTGCCAGAAACGACGTGTTTCTGCAGCTACACCACCTGCCAATCATACCAATTTCTCCTAAATAGGCATTTTATGCCAACAACAACAATAAAAATCAATTAAAAGCAACAAAGAATAAACTTCAATAGAACTAATACATTAAGCTAACAAAACTAAGTTAACGCTTTACAAGCCCATTTGAACTAAAGAGAACAAACACAATACTAAATTGGTATGTAAATTAGTTCTAATACAATAGACTAACACACTGTAAATTAGTTCTAACATAATACTAAATTAGTTCTAACACATTAGAACTAACACAATAGTATATAAAGTACTGAAGGAGTGTTCTTTCAGCATCCTCGTCTGAAAGTTGGATTGCCTCGCTCGGTTCATTAGGTGGTTGACTGCGTATGAATTCCCCCACGACAGCTGTGAAGCGAATTGAACCTATATGAAAAATTATATTGAATTAGTATTTCAAAATCTATATAAAAGCAAATCAAAATATTTAATGAAAAGCAAAAAAAACTTACATGTATGTAGTCGATGCTCGACCCTTCTTTCTGAATCCATCTCTTTCTTCTTCTTCTTTAAAATACGAGTTTCAGTGAATAGATCATCTTGCTTCATTGGCCTCATAAAGTTGTCTGGTGGATTTGGTGATTATCCTTGTGCTCGGGATGAACTTTCATACAGATAATAACTTGGTTACGGTACATGACGGAGTGTGTCTTTTATCAATTGTTTATCTCATTAGCTACAATGATAATAAGAAGGCAACGACATGTGTTTCAAAAAAGTGATGGTGTAGGTAGGATTTAACATTTCCTAAGTAGATAGAGGTTATAGAGAAATTATCTACTTCACTTTCCAAGAGGAAAAGAAGTTTGATTGATAGTGACAAGGTTAATGACGATGGAAATTTTTCCGTTGGCCGTTGCAGTTCCCATAAAACGGGGATCATAAGACTCTATGATGACAAAGATTATAGGAAGTTTTGTGCTCAACTTTTTTCAAGTCTGATGCGGACAAGCTTAATGTGATATTGGATGATGTTTCTTCGGATTCAGACAATAATTTGATCGACAAATTATGGGAAATGCTCTTAAAAGGAATTAAAGGTAAAACATTTTTCTTGGTAGAGAAGGATGCTGAAAAACATTTTACCTTTAATTCTTTTTAAGAATATTTGCATACTTTTGTCAGTCAAATCATTACCTGAATTTGAAGAAATATTACAAATATCACATTAAGCTTGTACGGATCAGACTAGAAATAAAGTTGAGTATAAAACTACCTATAATCTCTGTCATCATAGAGTCTTATGATCCCCATTTTATGGGAAGTGCGACGACCAACAGAAAAACATCCATTGGCATCAAACTTGTCACTCTCAATCAAACTTCTTTTTCTGATGGAAAATGAAGTACAGAATTACTCTATAAGCTCTTCTTTTATCTACTTAGGAAATACTAAATTCCTACCTACACCATCACTATTTGAAACACATGCCATTGTCTTCTCATCATCATTGTTGCTATAATGAGAAGAACAATTAAAGGCACATTCCACCAGGTACTGTATCTTAGTTATTCTTGGTGGAAGTTCCATTGCATGTCTAATAACGTCATCAACCTCTTCGCGGTACTATTACTCGGGATGAACTTGGATACAAAGAATAACTTGGATACAGTACCTGACAAGGTGTGTCTTTGATTAATTGTTGATCTCTATAGCTACAATGATAATGAGAAGGCAACGACATGTGTTTCAAAATAGTGATGGTGTAGGTAAGATTTAACATTTCCTAAGTAGATAAAAGATGTTATAGAGAAATTCTCTACTTAACTTTCCAAGAGGAAAAGAAGTTTGATTGATAGTGACAACGTTGATGAAGACGGAATATTTTCCGTTGGTCGTGTCAGTTCCTATAAAGCGGGGATCATCAAACTTTATGATGACAAAGATTATAGGAAGTTTTGTTCTAAATTTTCTTTCAAGTGTGAACCACCAAGTTTAATGTGATAATTGTGATATTTCTTCGGATTCAGAGATTGATTTGACCGACAAAAGTATGGAAATGCTCTTAATTTTTTTTTAAGAAAGTCGAGTATAAAGTTTCCTAAAATCTTTGTCATCATACAGTATTATGATTCCCTTTTTATGGGAACCGTCATGACCGACAGAACACATTCCATCTCTATCAACCTCGTCACTCTCAATTAAACTTCTTTTCCTCATGGAAAATGAAGTAGATAATTACTCTATAAGCTCTTCTTTTATCTACTTAGGAAATACTAAATTCCTACCTACACCATCACTTAGTGCAACACATGCCATTGCCTTCTTATCATCAATGTCGCTAATTAGGACAACAATTAAAGGCACATTCTGCCAGGTACTATATCTTAGTTATTCTTGGTGGAAGTTCCATTGCATGTCTAATAACGTCATCAACCTCTTCTGACCGTTTACCTCCCAAAATCTAAAATTCCAAAACATAAACCAAAATTTCAATGCATATTCTAAAGGTTCAACTCATTGTTAAATGCTTCAATTTATATCCTAAAGCTTCAACTCATACCTAGAAGGCTCAAGTCATATCCTAAAAGTTCAACTGATATCCTAAAAGCTTCAAGTCATATCCTAAAATTTCAAGGTTCAATTTATATCCTAAAAGTTATATTCATATCCTACGAGTTTAAACTTAAACTAAAAAATTCAATTTATATCCTAAAAGCTTCAACTCATACCTAAAAGGTTCAATTCATATTCACAAAAGTTCAAGTCATATCCTAAAGGTTCAACTCATACATAAATGCTTCAATTTATATCCTAAAGCTTCAACTCATACCTAAAAGACCCAAGTCATATCCTAAAAGTTCAACTCATATCCTAAAAGCTTCAAGTCATATCCTAAAATTTTAATTTATAACTAAACTAGTTTTATACTAAATGTTCAACTCATTGTTATTTCAAGCATTATTACACGGCTAATGTTAGTTATCCTCTATGTGGGTGACTCGGTGTACTGAAACAAGAGCCACGCAACGATTCGCTTAAGGCCTTAAACATTAAAATGTCTTGAACTTTAAGAAAAAATCCAAATATATATACTATCACGTGTCTATATTAAAATCTACCTATAAACTAATCAAGATTAAACTAAAAGTTCAATTTATACCCCAAAATTTCGATTCACAAGAAAAAATCATAAATCCTAAAAGATTAGGGTCTCTTCTCTTCAAACCATTTCTTGCCCAAATTAATAGGTAAAACCAAATATTTAAGCTACTAACAATTATCATAGATATAATTTAGCTAAGAACAATTAATTTTTAGGGTTCAAACTAGAATAAATTAAACAAATTAAAATACATAAGTCTATTCCAAAAAAATAAATAAAGGAGAGAGAAACCTACCAGCTGGGCAGTGGAGGACACCGACGGAGCTGCTGCTGCCGCCGGCGGGCGCTGGTGGGGCCGCTGCTGGAGGGAGACGGAAGGGGGGAGGGGGGGTTTGAGTGTGTGAGAGAGAAGAGAGGGTTTGGGAAATATTTTGAAGAAAATAAGAGAATGGGAGGGAAAAACCTCTTTTTAATTTTGTTTTTTCAAAAAGCGACCAAACTTGGTAGCTATTTTTGGTACCAAATATGTTTTGACTATTATAACCAAAATAGCGACCAACTTTGGTCGCTAAATTCAAAAAATATTCAGAAAGTATATCCAGAATAGCGATCATTATTGGTCGCTATGTCAAAAAAATTAATTATTATAATTCAATTTTAAATTTATATTTATTTTAATTCAATTTTTAAAAAAATCAATTAATTTAATAAATATATATATACGCCATACTCGATATAGTATAGCGTAAGTACACATATTGTATATATATAAGTTGTATTCGATACGGTAATACCTCATACACTTATACTTAGTGCATAGTATTGTGTAAGTACATATATTGTATATATATATATATATATATATATATATATATATATAAAAGCTGTATTCGATATATTCGATACGGTAATACCTCATACACTTATACTTAGTGAATAGTATAGTGTAAGTACATATATTGTATATATATATATATATATATATATATATAAGCTGTATTCGATACGGTAATACCTCATACACTTATACTTAGTGCATAGAATAGCGTAAGAAAATATATTGTATATATATAAGCTGTATTCGATACGGTATTACCTCATACACTTATACTTAGTGCATAGTATAATGTAAGTACATATATTGTATATATATAAGATGTATTCAATACGGTAATATCTCATACACTTATACTTAGTGCATAGTGTAGCGTAAGTTCATATATTGTATATATATAAGTTGTATTCGATATGGTATTACCTCATACACTTATACTTAGTGCATAGTTTAGCGTAACTACATATATTGTATATATATAAGCTGTATTCGATACGGTAATACCTCATACACTTATACTTAGTGCATAGTATAGCGTAAGTACATATATTATATATAGATAAGCTGTATTCGATACGGTAATACCTCATACACTTATACTTAGTGCATAGTATAGCGTAAGTACATATATTGTATATATATGATGTATTCGATACGGTAATACCTCATACACTTATACTTAGTGCATAATATAGCGTAAATAAATATATTGTAAATATATAAGCTGTATTCGATACGGTAATACCTCATACACTTATATTTAGTGCATAGTATAGCGCAAGTACATATATTGTATATATATAAGTTGTATTCGATACGGTATTACCTCATACGCTTATACTTAGTGCATAGTATAGCCTAAGTACATATATTGTATATATATAAGCTGTATTCGATATGGTATTGCCTCATATACTTATACTTAGTGCATAGTATAGCATAAGTACATATATTGTATATATATAAGCTGTATTCAATACGGTATTACCTCATTCACAAATACTTAGTGCATAGTATAGCGTAAGTACATATATTGTATATATATAAGCTGTATTCGATACTGTAATACCTCATGTACTTATACTTAGTGCATAGTATGGCGTAAATACATATATTATAAATATATACGTTGTATTCGATACGGTAATACCTCATACACTTATACTTAGTGCATAGTATAGCGTAAGTACATATATTGTATATATATAAGCTGTATTCGATACGGTATTACCTCATACACTTATCCTTAGTGTATAGTATAGCGTAAGTACATATATTGTATATATAGACAGACACGCCCGCTTCGTAGTACTATTTATCCCTTGTATTACAAATGTATTAATGACTTACATTTATATTATTTACATAGTAAACACAAAAGTGATTTTTAATTTTGACGTTGACCAAAATAGTGACTAGTTATGGTCGCTATTTATTCATGAATTTAGATTAGCGATCATAGTTGGTCGCTAACTTTAAATCATATTTAATTATATTTCATATAATAATTAAATTAATAATATAATTATTAAAATTGAATAACTGGGACCCATTTAAGCGACCAAAATTGGTCGCTACCTTTCTTTCCTTTCTTTAGCGACCAACGTTGGTCGCTAACTTCATATTATATGTATATATATATATATATATATATATATGTATGTATATATATATATATATATATATATATATATATATATATATATATATATATATATATATATATATATTAGTTTGTTCAAAATAATAATATAATTATTAAAATTTTGTAAGCGGGTCCCATTTAGCGACCAAGTTGGTCGCTAATCTCAGTAAAAGTTTGACCAAGCAAGTCTGACCAAGCTAGTCAATATTTTGACTACTTTAGCGACCAACTTTGGTCTCTATTTTGTTTCCACAATTTATTTTATTATTTTCGCTAGTTTAGCGATCAACTTTGATCGCTTTTTCCCATAGACCAAATGCGGTCGCTATTCTTTGGTCGCTTTTTGCAGGAATTTAATGACGGAAATTTAAGGTAAGCGGAGTTATCATAGTATGGGATGTTAGAAGATATTCTTGAGATTAATTATTATGGTCGATTCAAGGTTGTTCTTTTCAAATATAGATGGGCTGATACTGCTCGAGTTAGACGTACTGAGAGTTCTTCCAACTCAAGGACCACCTCGTGAAATTCTTGGCAAAATAAGCGAATTTTAAGGGTAGCCTCCTACTTTAAGATGTTTGTGCAAATATTAGCACCTCCAATCGTCTCTTGTTTATATTCATCAATTGCATGCTAGTTCTGTAGGGGACACAATTGACTTCATAAGCAGTGCCCTAGTGCTACCTTGGATACTTGAGACAGTGTTTGGCGCATGCCACTACAGAATACATGCTGTGACCTGGAATCTGCATAAGCTACTGGTGACGGTTGTTATTTCAATGTACATGCTTGAATAACTCTTATCTATGTTAACAATGTATTCCAAACTCGCCTTCTGCAGGGTTTTTTTGTACATATACTTAGATCTTGAACTCAGTTCCAATAATTGCTGAGTAGTTGGTTTCTAAACCCAGCTTCCTGATTCCTATCCTGACAGTTATTTAGCTAGGAATAGGTACTATTATAGTATAAGGTTTTTGGGTGTATTCCTTCTTTTGTGTTGTTTTAAGGTTTTGGGACTATTCAGCCACATACAGCAAGCCTTGCTTGATCCAAATAGAGGAGAGAGAGTGAATGACGTGCTAGTATGACGATTGTGCTTCTTCAGCAACATTGTCATTTTGGTGGTCATCTTTTCATCAAACTTTGTGGAGTTCCTTTCAGCTAACAATTACTGTGTGTACTTATAGGGAATTGACGGGTATCGGAATTCACTGGGTTGGCCTCAAAAAAGGATAGCAACGCCAAAGTAGGGGTATTCAAAACCGATCCGAAACCGAAAACCGATCCTAACCGAAGCTTAACGGTTTATTGGTAACGGCTTAACGGCTTAATGGATGGGGAACGGATTGAATTTTTTTTATTATCGGTTTGGGGATGGATTATTCAATTTTCTTAACGGCTAATCCGTTAACCCGTTAAGAATATATATATATATATATATATATATATATATATATATATATATATATATATATATATATATATATATATATATATATATATATATATATATATATATATATATATATAATTTAGTGATAGAATTGAGTTGTCTAATACATATATGGTTCTATGTGTGTCATAGAAAAAAGAAGAGTTGAAAGGTTGGTTATGACTAGAGGAACGACACCCCATGAAATAAATTTGTACATTTTGGATGATTGATTGTGGAAAATGGAGAACGATAGTTATTTATAGAAGAGGAGTGTAGAGAGTAGAATTTACCAAAGCACTTCAGTTTTTAAAAGTTCATTGTGGCAGCTGAATGGAAATTTGCGCGACAGATTTTTTTGGTTATATCCGAAGCTTATGAGTACACATGTAGTGTGGCCTCTAACAGAAGATAAGTTATGTTTTATTTTTCTCGATACTGAACTAGTAGTGAATTTATCTATTTTATAATCTACATGCTGATGGCGATTGTTTCATTAGCTACATCATATTGCCTCTAAAATATTATTTTTTATGGCAATTCATTATTTCTAAGACGAGGAGAATAAGAGATATTTAGTGAACATGTATGTTAGGCCGATAAACAGCCCATTAACCGCCCTATAAGAGCTAACCCGATACCAATCCGCCCGATATCTTATCGGGTGGCTAACGGATTAATACATTTAAAAGCCGATAACCGTTAAGCCAAACCGTTAAGAGTAAAAGCCGCTCAATCCGCCCGATGAACACCCCTACGCCAAAGTCCCCCTGGATGCCATTCCCCATGTTGTTTGCAGCAATTTCGAGGAAAGTGTCTCTAATTAATTTTTGTTAGTAGCGTTAGATATGTGATATTTTACCCTCCCCAATATTTTTCATATTTTAGCATGTAAATATTTAATGTATGCGTAATATAGTTATTTTAACTAATTTTGACTTTATTTGCTTTATCTTGAAAATTAAAAAACTACCAAAATATTTTTGCTCATCTTAGCTTATTGATATTTTGTATAGTTAGTTTTATTTTATTTTTGTAAAATATAACAATAAAAGGAAAGTTTCAAAAATATTTTACTTGTTTTAGTGTGGTTTTAAGTTATAAGTATTTAGTAAATACTAGGTAGAATTTGGATTTGTCTAATATGACTTTTTTTCTTTCTATCACTTATTGTCATAGATAATTAGTAATTTGTATAATTATATTTTAAGTTAGTTCTTAAAAAGAAAAAGAAAACAAACAAAAAAAAAGGAAGAAATGAGAAAGCAAAAAACGTGAAAGGGAAAAAGAAAAATCAAAGAAGAAAGAAATGAATGTGAAAGAGAATCAGATAGTTGTTATAAAAATAAAATAAAAGCAATTTAGTAAAATATGAATATGAAATATAAGCAACTTAGTGAAATATGAACAAAAAATGTAGATAGAGAGAAGGAAGAAATTTTCTTCTTTAATTATGTGTATTCTCCTATCTATTGCAAAGCCTTTATATACGCATAAAAAGTGAAGAAAATATGTCATGGAATATGTCATTCAACATACAAAATATGTCATTGAATATGTCACAAACCATTTGAGATGAAGATCATGGAAGATGAGTAGACATCCAACATAATATGATATTTATCATAATATTCTCCCTTTGGATGTCCATAGATAATGTGCCTCATTAAAACCCTACGGGAAAAAAATTCTAGTGAAGGAAAAAGAGTACACATGTATAGAAATATGCCTTTTTATTGCCTCGTTAAAAACCTTGCAAGGAAAATCCAGTGGAACAAAATCTTGTAAGGGAAAAAGAGTGCAACACGCATTAACTCCCCCTGATAAGAGCATCAATTCACATCCTTGGGCATTCGCATCCCGATCTTATACACTAGCTTCTTGAAGATTGACGTTGGTAGAGGTTTTGTGAACAAATCAGCTATATTATCACTTGAACGAATCTGTTGCACATTGATATCACCATTCTTTTGAAGATCATATGTGAGAAATAACTTTGATGAAATGTGCTTTGTTCTATCTCCTTTTATGAATCCTCCCTTCAATTGAGCTATGCATGCTGCATTATCTTCATACAAAATTGTGGGTAGTTTCTCACTTTTCAAACCACATTTTTCTTGAATAAGATGTATTATAGATCTCAACCACACACACTCTCGACTTGCTTCAAGAATAGCAATTATCTCAGCATGATTAGATGAAGTATCCATGATTGATTACTTAGTCAATTGCCAAGATATGACAATGCCCTCATATGTAACACATAGCATGTTTGAGGTCAAGCCTTGAACGTTTTAGATAAATACCCCGCATCAGCATAACCAACAAGATCGGGATTGTAATCATTGCCATAAAATAATCTCATATCGGTAGTCCCTTTTAGATACAGCAATATATGTTTGATCTCATTCCAATGTCTCCTTGTAGGGGCAGATCTATATTTTGCTAAAACATTAACTGAAAAAGTTATGTAACGCCTTGTAAGTTAGCAAGATACATTAATGCATCAATTGCACTATGATATGGTACTTCAGGACCAAGAAATTCTTCATTATTTTCGTGAGATCGGAAGAATCTTTATTTATATCAAGTGATAACACAACCATCAAGGTACTCAATGGATTTATTTTATCCATATAGATTCGCTTTAAAATATTTCCAGTGTATGTTGATTAATGGACAAAAATTACATCTTTCATATTTGTAGACCAAGATAAAATTTAATCTTTCATTTCAAATTCTTTCATAAAACACTCTACTGCTTTATGATGCTCCCCGAGAGTTCTAATGATATTTGAATCATCAACATATAGGGCGATTATAACAAATTCGAATTCAGGTCCTTTTATAAAGGCACAGGTCCTTTTATAAAGGCACAATGACAAATTGAATTATTCTTGTACCCTTCTTTCAACAAGTATTTTCTCTGGATATTATACCATATGCGTCCATATTGTGTCAATCCGCATAAGGATTATTGAAGCCTTATTTAATAAATTTCTTGAAAATCGTAATATGCTTCAGAACAATTTAAATCCTTCAATGATTTTCATTATATGCATATCAAGTTTTTTTATGTATTGCCAGATTAAAACCTGAAATGACTACATCCACCACAAGAGAATATATCTCTATATAATCAATGCCATGATATTTTCAATCTTCCTGTAACACAAGTCGTCTTTATGTTTATCGACTTGACCTTTTTCACACAAGAATACATTTATACCTCCGCTGGATTTATACTTTCATGTGTTGGGACTATCCGTCCAACTTCACATTTTTCAGGTGTAATCAATCTTGATTGCGTATTTTATTTTATTTTATTTTGGCCAATCATTTATCTGTCCAAATTTTATGACAGATTTGAGCTCAAGATCCTCGTCAATATTAATAATATTGAGCGCTACATTATATTAACAATATCGTCGACGATCACTTTATGTCGGTTCCATTATTACCTAATAAATAGATAACTTATTGAGATCTCTTTATCTCATTATTTCAGGTACCTGAGCCTCTCCCATGAGGTCTTATGAAGTTTTATGTCGTGGTGCTCTTCTAGAGCATTTGCCTCCTTATTATGACCATTTTGAATATTTGTCACTCTCCTTCTTCAAGGAGTTTATCTTTGGAACTGATTGGTCTGTTATGCTTTATGCATGACATAGACTCAGTCCCCTATGGACTTTATTCTATTTGGAGCATTAGAAACTGAAATATGACATTTAGCTTTGGATCAGCAAATGCGTCTGGCAATAATTTGTAAATGAATTATCACTTGAACATCAAGTTCGTATTTTTTTATACGAGGATCTATATGTATTCATAATAATACATTTCACATATTACTTTCTCAGCTGCCATTTTCTCCCCCTAATGTTGGGATCACCAACACATTTCACAACCTTCCGTGGGAATCCATCTTTGTGCATTGTGGTGGCCTAATTAAATCATATAGCACATACATATTTCTATATAGGAATTATTTGGTTCCTGACCTGAACCGATTGTGATAGGGGAAATTTTCATAACTTGGCTAGATGCGAGCAAGTGCTGCTGTATATTAAATAATACATCTCATACAAAATTTTGTTTTTGAGAGTTTTGTTCTCATAACCAATGATTTAGCTATAATTGGAGGCATACAATTTTTGCTAAACCAACTTGGATTTAAACCAGTATTATTAAGATAAATCATCATAATTTATATTCTGGAACTGTGCTCTAATAATTTGAGCAAGCAATCTTGAAAAACCAAACTGCAAGTTGATATAAATGCACATGTGACCATAGAATAAATGCATCTATTAAAATCATATAATAGTAAACGGTCCACGTGGAAGGTGACTGGGCCCATATATTTATCACCTTTTATTTGTTTCAGAAATCAAGGGATTCAATCCCAACCTTAACTGGTATATCATGAGAATTAGCAGCACAAGAGAATTCTTGAAGAATCTTCTATTCTTCAATGTACGTCCATGGAATTCTCAATTAATTTTTCGCATCATAATTGAACCGGGATGGTCAACTGGTTATGCCAACTAATATTTATTTTAGAAAACCTCTAGTTTACTTGTGGCATATGTTTCAAGCATCATGCTTATATTTGTGTAGTACAAATAGAAAGAAAATCGGGTAATATTTCATATTTACCAGGTATGATTATAGAAATATGAAGATATTCAATATTCTTTGCATTTATAGTCTCAACATGTCAATCACTTTGACTTATACATTTGAAATTCAAAAAGTTTATTTTGAGACTTTTCAATATCAATATCATGAATAATTTTATTCATCATGATAGTATCAAATTAGTTCTTTCGGATCTTTTAGCCACTTTTGTACCACAAGATCTTTTATTATATCATTCATATGGTAAATGTCTCCCTCAGGGAGAAACTTATATCATAATAAATTGTCATGGTCAAAATCATCATAAGAAAAATCATTTCTTGCTTTAATTTTTCCTTTAATAACTTTTATAAGGCATGCCAAAATATTTTGGCATATCACATGTACGAGACCAATGACATATTCATGTAATCACACAATAATATTTATTCTCTTTATTTCACTCAAACCTCTCTCAAGGGCGAGTTGTGTAGTATTCATCCAATTAGTTTTATCACATATTACCACATTCACATATAGGAATGAGTCTGCATTTTCAATACTTATCACAAGTCACATTTTCTTTAAGGAATGGATCACAATCAGTGACGTGCTTTATTATTTTCATACCAATTTGAAGGTAAATATTGCCTTCACATTTTGAAGGACTATTTTGAGAATCTTTATTGTTCTCCTAATCTTTGGAACGCTCACGTTCATCGTTCAACCACTTATCTTTATTCAGACTTATTATGCGTCGTTGTCACATTCACTTCAAGAATGGAGCAAATCAAGTGGGACAATCTTCATGCCTTTAATGAAAAATATATTATTTTTCTTTAGTCATCGCTATATCATCAATATGGTATAGTGGGATTCAAACCCAATATCTAACCAATATAAAGGCATATTAGGCCATAATGAATTGGGACTCATACCCAACTCTTATTATTATGGTGCATCAGGATTTAATCACGATGTCTTACCCTCAATCAATGGTATATTATGTTAAACGATATTGAGATTCATTTTCAAGACTTAATTTCAATCACATGCTAAGAAAGTTGTACACAAGTAATTTGCAACTTAGCAAATCAAATTTGCTTTCTTAAATAAGTAAAATCTCAAATCATTGTAAAGCTTTATCAATTATTTGTAGCATCTATAAAAAAACTACCGTTTGTTTGTCTAGTTAGTGCATGCATCATTAAATTATTCAAGTTAAATAGCATGACTTAAAGTGTACTAAATACATGTAGGACAATACTGGCTAATATGAATACCCTTATTGCACTAAGGTCTTTACCAAGCAATTTAGTAATAATTTGACTAAGTGATTTGACGTGATACATAACTAGTATTGTTACTTTTCTAGATTGACCATATAAAAGAATTATATGTGCACCTAAAGAATAAAAAAAATTTAATATCGTAAAATCTATACCTACATAGTATCTCCACGTGTACTAATATTCTGTATTTAGGCTTGTCAAAATAAATAGTTAAATGTAGCTAGTGTAGTATATCATGTTATACTACACAATAATGAATAATCATGCATTATGTTAGGTGTACCCAAGTAGTTAAGCATGTAACTAGATATACTTGAATTCAATAAGAAAATAGACTTGAAAACAAAAATAATTTCAAGTAACCTCATTATTACTAACTTGTTTTATTTCGACACAAAAGAAGATGAATAATCAATAAAAACTTCTTGGATTTAGTCAAAGTAGGATGTAATATTTTAATGATGCAAACACTATTTATATTCATATTTTGGATACGTACTATTGTCAAGAAAATATTCTTGTTATCTAAGTCTATTGTTGATTACTTCTATTTATATTTTAATAATGCAAATCAATTAAGAAGCAGTTTATTAAAATTATTACATCTTTATTCATAAATAAAGAGATCATGGTGAAGAATGAGTATCTTTCTCTTTCTATTTTGATTTTTAAACATAATTGAAAAAAAATTAAGTACTCCAACAAAACATATCATTATTCTTACACAAAAAAAAGAAACATGTTGTACCCGATAATTTTAAATCAGAGTCGAAAACTATAAACGAAGATAACTTACCGTGATGGTTAGAGACTCGTGATGATAACGTGTTATAAAATAAAAGCAATTTAGTAAAACATGAACAAGAAATATAAGTAACTTAGTGAAACATGAACAAGAAATATAGATAGAGAGAAGGAAGAGATTTTCTTCTTCAATTGTGTGTATTCTCCGATCTATTACAAAGCCTTTATATATGCATAAAAAGTGAAGAAAATATGTCATGGAATATGTCATTCAACATACAAAATATGTCATTGAATATGTCATAAACCATTTGAGATGAAGATCATGGAAGATGAATAGACATCCAACATAATATGATATTTATCATAATAATAGTGTAGTTGTAAATTTCTTAAGTAGTCCCCTGTATTTTGTCATTCTTTAATATTCTTTTTATTTAAGTGGGTCCCACCTACCAAATTGATATTTTATCTTCTTTCAAAATCACATGCCCTCCTTCCCGTAACAGAATAGGATTCCTTTTGGATGAGATTTAATTTTGGTGGGGACCACATGGACTGGACTTCTTCTCCAAGAAATTGAGATGGAAAATGAAGTGTGGGACGTGAGAAATAGGAGGAGAAAAGAGCAATAATCAGAAACAAAAAGAGGGGGAGAGGGGGGGAAAAACCAAGCGGTGTTAGAAAGGAGAATGAAGAAAGAAAATGGAGGCAAAATAGTGAAATTGGGATGATGCCATATGACCTTCGTACCTTCGAAGCCATTCTAGAACCATAAATAGTTGCTGGGGACATTGCACGTAATGTGATATTTCTATCTGATAAATATCCTAATGCTAACATGTTGGCTTTGTTTTGCTCTTCTTACTTTCATTATAATAGATGGTGGTTAGTTTGGGGTACTTTGGTGACTTTTCTATACAACACAAAGCCAAAGAGCAAGGTAGCCATGGCTAGCAATGACATGAACGCAAGAGTTGTAGACCTGCCGAGGGAGATTGTTGAATCGGAATCTGAATTGAAAGAGGAGGTTCAAAGGTTGAAACAACAAATGACTGAAGTGTATCAGTCTTGGGTCAGGGAGCATCCTCCACATTCATTGCCCACTAACCAAACTGAAAACCGGGTGAAAAATAAAGCAAGCAGGGCTCACTCGCATTTTTCTTACATAGTCTTTCAAAAAAAAAATATAAAAATAGAAAATCAAAAAATATTTTACACTTTTCCATCATTTTCCAAAAATTCAAAAATAAAAATAAAAATTCAAAAAATTTTTACACTTTTCCATTATTTTCAAAAAAAATTCAAAAATAATGAAAATGAAGAAAAATCCAAAAAGACTTTGCACATTCCCATAATTTTTCAAAAAAATTCAAAAAAGGGAAAAAGTAAATCCCAAAAAGATTGTACGATTTTTCATTATTTCCAAAAATAGAAAGTTCAAAAAGATTTTATATTTTCTACCACTTTCCAAAAATTTAAAAGAAAAGGAGAAAAAGAAAATCCAGAAATAGTTTACATTTTTCATTATTTTCAAAAAAGAAAAAAAATATAATTTTTTTCAAATTAGTTGCATCTTTCCGAACTACGCGAACCTGATTCTCATCTTTCGAGGCGAGATACGTAGGCAATCCACATAGGGCGCGATCTTCCTAGTGTCTTAGGTTATTGGCTTTGCGGGGTCAAAGCCAAATCTTGAATGTCTAGCCACTTTGGGCCACACCCGCTATTCTTGCTATATGGGGTCATTTTTACAAAAGTGGTTCAATAACACGTCTTAGGATCTTGATTCCACAACTAGGTGTCATATTATTGTAAGGTCCGACCTTTTTTGAGTTTACATCTTCAGCCACTTCTGGCCATATCGGTCGTTTTTGCGAAATATGCCATTTATGAAAATTAAATTTTGGACCATAATAATTGGGAGTTGAATCCATATAAGCCTTAGTGATATATTTCCATGTCTTTGAGGTCATCTTTGTTGAGTTTTCACTAATAGCCATCCTTGGCCACTTAGGTTAATTTAAAAAAAAAATAGCCCAATCATGTCTTGCATGTGTCCAATAGGAGGTGTGGTCTCATATAGTATCTCGAGTCATTTAATTTGTTTGATCTTATTTTTCTCATTCAGGTATGAATTCATTTACCAGAGCTCGAGCATGACAGATACTCCATGATCACTGCATTTTGGAGCTGCTTAAGGAGCCTTTTTATGTTATGAGTCTGTTTTTATGTTTGTCTTTCCCTGCGTAGTTTAGTAGTATCGAGTCTGTCAGTCTAGTTAAGATTGTCAAGTCTTTTGTTATAGTACTTTTTAAGATTGTCAAGTCTTTTGTTATAGTACTTCCTGTTTTGTATTTGAAAAATCAATAAATGTTATAAATGGAAAATTAAAAAATATTTTTATGTTTAGTTTATTTGTCCATCATTTTTTCAAGAACTACGCTTGATCTGATTCATGAGGGACATGATATGTAGGCAACCTACATAGGGTTCGATCGAATCACTAAAATAGAAAAGAGAAAAAAAAGAGAAAGAAAAGGCAGAAAAGAATGAAGTGTGGGATGTGAGAAATAGGAGGAAAAAAAGAACGATAATCAGAAACAAAAGAGGGGGAGAGAAGTGAAAAACCAAACGGTGTTAGAAAGGAAAATGAAGAAAGGAAATGGAGGCAAAATTAGTGAAATTCGGATGATGCCATATGACCTTCGTACCCTCGAAGCCATTCTAGAACCATTAATTGTTTCTAGGGGCATTGCACGCAATGTGATATTTCTATCTGATAAATATCCTAACGCTAACATGTTGGATGTGTTTTGCTCCTCTTTGTTACTTTCATTATAACTGAGGGTGGTTAGTTTGGGGTACTTTGGTGACTTTTCGATACAACACAAGGTCAAAGAGCAAGGTAGCCATGGCTAGTAAAGACATGAACGCAAGAGTTGTAGACCCTCCGAGGGGGATTGTTGAATCTGAATCTGAATTTGAAAGAGGAGGTTCAAAGGTTGAAACAACAAATCACTGAAATGTATCAGTCTTGGGTCAGGAGGCATCCTCCACCTCCATTGCCCACTAACCACACTGAAAACCCTGCAACTATCACAAGCCCAAGTTCCCATTACCGCCGATCTTTCCCCGAAACATGCACCGGGCTTTACCCCTTACCACAATTACCCTGCATTCACTCCCAAATTTTCTATGCTCTACCAGCCAAAACAACCTCATACCCAACTCCGACATCTGCTCTGATTTTTGTAGCTCCTCCACCATCTACTCTTCCTCGATCTTCTAGCGAGACTGTATTCAATGTCCCTGATGCCCAAGGAAAGAGATCCAAGGAAGGGTTTAGAGAGTTTTGGTTCAAACGGAACGAACAAGTTGCTCGGATCGACCCTCCAATTGATATAAAAGATATTGTTGAGCCCAACCAACGATAAAATCTAGTGAACATTCCTGCTAAATGCTTTCAGCCTCAATACCGACCCCATAATATCCTCATGCTACAGATAATCCTCCCCAATGCCACTTTCCTCCACAGAATCCCCAAAGTCATACCTCGCCTCCCCAATTCTCTATCCACAATGCACCTTCATATGCTCCACACTCACAAAATCCACAACGGCTTGCACCACCTCCACAAATGTCTTCCCTACCTCAACAAGCGTATCAACCCCCTACCCGGAAGAGGTTCTAACCAAGGCCGGAGTAAAAAATGAGAAGGCAGCAGCAAAGAGGAAATCTTTCACTCCTATTGGAGAATCATATGCCAGTCTGTTCCAAAGGCTAAGTAAATTGGACGTGTTGAAGCCAATTCAGATAAAAGTGCCAGAACACTTTCCAAAGCATTTTGTTTTTTTCGAAAGGTGCGCATATTGTTCTAATGCCCCGGGGCACGACATAGAAGTGTTGGCATCTGAAAAGAGAAGTCCAGAGGCTTATTGATGCAGGTGACATTACCGTGCAAAATCCAAATGCAATAGATACTAGCCAAAGTCTATTGCCCGTTCATAATGAGACGCATGTGGTGGGCATGATTTGTGTGGAAAAGGAATATGAGAACTCTTCTTAATCCCTTAGGGGGCCACCCACCACAACGTTATCAGTGCTATCAGTCTCGGTTCCAGAGATTGATCATAAGAACGAGTTGGTAAAAGGGACCCAAAAGCTATTTGCTGAGGTCAAAGTGGTGGAGATTTGTGGAGTTTATGGTAATATTGATGTGCAATCCAGTGGCTAAGATGTCAAGCTGGGCAATTGGAAAGACACTCCTTTCTTGGCTATCCAGGGAGGAGTTTTGTTGGTTTATTTTATCGTCATTTTTATTTTTCGGGTTATTTCAGGGTTGTAATTCGGACATTGTCTTGTGGTTCAAACTTTCCTTCTTTTGCTTAGTTCGTTTTATTCTAGTAAGTCGTCTAGTGTTATCTAGGATTGTTCCAGAGTTGTAACACATGCCTATTTTGCTTGTTTTGTTCAAACCCTGTTCACCATCTGTCTAATGTAATCTCCGATTTTCTGTTAGTTCTAGTAAGTTTTGTTTATGTCACTTTTCCCTTTCATAGTTCTTTTCATGCTGACTCTAGTGTCATGACATGCATGCATAATTCTCAGCCTAGTCTTGAAAGTTAGTCTTATCATGAAGCAATGACACGATTTTGAATATGATAAAAGGAGGAATTTGAGGAAAGAAGTAAAGATTCACACCTTCTGAGGTAACCTGAAGCTTAAATTGAGTGAAATTGAGGCAATTAGTCTGGAAATCAAGATGTCGATTAGAGCATGCAACAAGGAAATGTCTCTCAAGCAGTTTGAGGTAAATCAGTCAGTGCTGAAATGCATTCTTTTGCGTCAAGCTAAGATTGAGTCAAGTCTGCTTCGAACTGGCTAGGGTCATTCATTGAGACAAAGGTATTGCCCATTCGTACTCTTGGTTTGTGCTGATTCCATCAATATATACTATGTATAATTTGTTTGCTTATCTTCAATTGCATGTTTGTATTTGACATTTTTAAGTTTGGTATGACGAATGCATTTTATTCTGCTACGCAAACACTTTTATCATTAGCTACCCATGTTGAGCCTAATTTTTTATTTCATATCCCTCTTTTGGAATCAGAAATAAAGTTAGGAACTAGAAAAAAAAGAAAAAGAGGAAAAAAAGGGAAAAGAGAAAAAAAAAGGAAAAGAAAAAAGGGGGGGAAGAAAAAAGAGGGAAAAGAAAAAACAAACAAATAACTTTGTCTTTTGAACTATGTTTGACCTGATTTTTGTTACCACAAGATACGTAGACAGCCTCATGGTTCGGTCATATGAAATAAAATATTTCTTAATTCCCTGAAATCAATACTGGGCAGATTTTCTTAGAACCCCCCCCCCCCCCCCCAAAAAAAAAGAGAAAATAATCCCCCAAACTCCGTGAAACCGAGGCAGAAGATTTAATTTTGCCGAAGGCCTGATTCCAAAAGTTGTAATTTTGAACCCTTTCATCTTAAATTATTTTGAGCCTTCATGCCACCCTTCCTTTCTAACCCTGTCCAAAAGCCTACATTACGGTCCAAAGAAAGACCTTCTGACCAATCCTTGAAGATGACAAATCAAGTGGGTTGTGAAAGTATGATCTTCTTGCATCTTGGGTAATACTTTGTTCTAAACACAAAGAGAGAAAATGATAAAATGAGGGAGTCTTACCTGTGAAAACCCTCTAGGCGCCGTAAGGCGATGGCGAGTTGAGAAAAGAGCAAAATGAGAGAGGCTTGATGGTGAAAACCCTTTAGGGCACTACAAGTCGATTGAGGATTGTGGATCAGATGGGAAAATTGAAGCGCTGAAGCCCAGTTTCATAGCGAAGAGGTACACCAAGCGTTAAATATTAGACTTGCTTGAGAGAGCAGGCCGCCTAATCCAAAATGCATGTCATGGACAGTGGAGATGGCCTTCAAATCAGCTTAGTTTCTTCTTTGCTCTTTTTCCTAGGCAATAATTTTTTCTTGTTAGATACCATCTTTTCTCGTTTTCCCATTATTTTGTTCCTCTTGTCTTATTTGAATCCCTTTTGAGTCTGTTTTATCGAAACATGTGAGAAATGACTTCAAAATTTGCTACAAGCTTTCCAATTGCACAAAGCCGAGTCTGGCAAGCACATCAAAATGGCACAAGATATAGGAGAATAGTGTGTGCACTGAGTTGGTTATAATAGATGTTCTTTGGGATTAATGTAAAATGCAAATATTGGATGAATGTCAGAACACTAGTGCAATGTATCAGGCATAAGGTATTGGACTTGAATGAATCAGGAATATTTCTTTGTCATAAGGTTTGAAAGAAAATGGGTAGTCGACAACATCCAAGGTCATCTAGGTTGAAATCAAAGTTACCTCGGCAAGTGCAGAAGCAGCCGCATTCAAGGTCAAGGCCACAAACTAACCACCATGTTTTAAACTCACAAGTTTTCTTTGTCTAAAACATGAATGAAGGCTATGTTCATATCAAAGCTTGATTTTTTCAGGTGTAATGTCCCAATTCTTCTTGCGCAAAGGCTATAGAGAATATCACATATTACCCCTAGGAGAAGCACTTCCTAGCCTGGGCATTTCAAGTTACATTTTGTTTTAGGAGACGCACTTCCAAAATTGAGATTTTACTCCTAGGAGATGCACTTTCAAGCTTGGTTATTTCAAGTTATATTTTTATTTTTAGGAGATGCACTTCCTAATGTCAGTCAATCAAATTCATCCCTAGGAGACGCACATCCTAGTTGGAGTCATCGAAGTTTTACCCGTTAGGAGATGCACTTCCTAGTAGGGGTCTTTTAGATTAACTTGTTAGGAGACCCATATCCTAGCTTTGGTCATTCAAATTCATTTCTTGGAGACGCACTTCCTAGTTTTAGTCATTGAAGTTTTACCCGTTAGGATAGACACTTCCTAGTAGGGGTCTTTTAGATTATACTTGTTAGGAGACGCACATCCTAGATTTGGTCATTCAAATTTATTTCTAGGAGACGCACTTCCTAGTTTTAGTCATTGGAGTTTTACCCGTTAGGATACACACTTCCTGGTAGGGGTCTTTTAGAATATTCTTGTTAGGAGATGCACATCCTTGCGTTGGTCATTCAAATTCATTTTTAGGAGACACACTTCTTAGTTTTAGTCATTGAAGTTTCACCCCTAGGAGACGCACTTCCTAGTCTGGGTCATTCAGGTTATATTTTTATTTTTAGGAGACGCACTTCTTGGTTTGAGTCATGGAGATTTTACCACTAGGAGACACACTTCCTAGTTTGGTTCGTTTAAGTTTATTCCTAGGAGACGTACTTCCTAGTCTGGGTCCTTCAGGTTTTATTTGTTTTAGGAGAAGCACTTCATATATTAAGATTTTGCCACTAGGAGACGCACTTCCTATTTGGGTCCTTTAAGTTCATTCCTAGGAGACACACTTCCTAGTTTGAGTTATTGAAGTTTTGCCCTACACTTCCTAGTCTAGGTTTTTCAAGTTATACTATTTAGGAGACGCACTTCCTAAATTGAGATTTTATCCCGAGGAGACGCACTTCCTAGTTTTGGTTCACTAAGTTCATTCCTAGGAGACACACTTCCTAGCTTGGGTCATTGAAATTTTACCCCTATGAGACACACTTCTTAGTTTGAGTTATTGAAATTTTACCTCTAGGAGACGTACTTCCTAGTATGGGTCTGTTAGGTTATATTTTTGTTTTAGGAGACGCACTTCCTAAATTGAGGTTTTATTCCCAGGAGACTCACACCCTAGCTTGAGTCATTGAAATTTTACCCCTAGGATACGCACTTTCTAGTGTGGGTCGTTGATGTTATATTTTTATTTTAGGAGACGCACTTCCTAAATTGAGTTATACCCCTAGGAGACGCACTTTCTAGCTTTGGTCATTTAAATTCATTCCTAGGAGATGCACTTTCTAGGTTGAGTCATTGAAGTTTCATCCCCAGGAGACGCACTTCCTAGTTTGAGTCATTCAGGTTCTATTTTTAGCAGACGCACTTGCTAGTCAGATATGCTTAGTTTTACTCACAGGAGATGCACATCCTAGTCGAGTCTTTAGTTTACTTTCATCATTGCATCAGTAGCATGATTGGTTTATAGTTTTGCTAACAACTCACAAGTCTTTCTAGTGCAAACTGGAGCAGAACATTTTGTTTATTTTATTGTTTCGATTGCAGGCACCCACCTGGAGAACGAGGGAAGTCATTTCAGAGTGAATTTTAGAGTTATTTCAAGTTTCAAGTCAGTAGCAGGCATCCACCTGGAGAACAAGGAAAGTCATTTTCGAATTCAATTCAAGTTAAAAGTAGTAGAAACTCGCGGCAAGAATGCGAGCCAACATTCGAGATAATCGACAGAAGTAATCTCACTCCAGAATAAAAAGAAAAAAACAAAAAAAAAAAGAAGAAAGAAAAAAAGAAAAAAAGAAAAAAAGAAAGAAAAGGGAAGTGAATCCAAAATGCAGAAGTTGAGAAAAGAATGAACTAGCACCTGCAGCTAGCGAGCTTCAAGGTTCAAATCTAAAGTCCGCACGAAGAATCATTCAAGACTCAAGATAAAGCTTCAGAAGACTTATAAATACGAATCTTGTAACTCACAGTTGAGAGGTTTAGTTAGTGCTTACAATTTTTTGATTTTAATGTAATTACAGGGACAGTGGACCGGAGCCTCGGACGGAACCTCACTCGACTCTTAACCTCGATATTCCCTCACCTCGCTCACTTCTGAACTACACGTGGCCTGATTCCTTTATAGCCAAGGATATGTAGGCATCTCAGATACCAGGGCTCAGTCACATTCCCCTTTTCTCTTAGTTCTAGTCTCTCCAAATAAGTGTCGGGTCAAAAAATCTGTCTAGTCATTCTTTGTCTGAAAAATCTTCGTGTTTCCAGTCAAAGAGGGGCAGCTGTAGACATGTGATTTTTGACCCTCCCCAAGAATTTTCATATTTTAGCATGTAAATATCTAGTGTAGGCGTAATATAGTTATTTTAACTAATTTTGACTTTATTTGCTTTATCTTGAAAATTAAAAAACTACCAAAATATGTTTGCTCGTCTTAGCTTATTGGTATTGTGTCTAGTTAGTTTTATTTTATTTTTATAAAATATAAAAACAAAAGTTTCAAAAATGTTTTACTTGTTTTAGGTGTGGTTTTAAGTTATAAGTATTTAGTAAATACTAGGTAGAATTTAGATTTGTCTAATATGACTATTTTCTTTCTAATATCACTTATTGTCATAGATAATTAGTAATTTGTGTAATTATATTTTAAGTTAGTCCTCAAAAAACAAAAAACAAAAAACAAAACAAAAAAGAAAGGAAGAAATGAGAAAGCAAAAAACGTGAAAGGGAAAAAGAAAAATCAAAGAAGAAAGAAATGACTGTGGAAAGAGAATCAGATAGTCTAGTTGTAAATTTCTTAAGTAGTCCCCTCTATTTTGTCATTCTTTAATATTCTTATTATTTAAGTAGGTCCCACCTCCCAAATTGATATTTTGTCTTCCTTCAAAATCACATGGCCTCCTTCCCGTAACAGAATTGGATTCCTTTTCGATGAGATTTAATTTTGATGGGGACCACATGGACTGGACTTCTTCTCCAAGAAATTGAGATGAAAATAAATACCAGGACACACATAAGAAGCCAGGGGCTGGAAAACACAGGGGAGGAGCGTATTTTTTCGATCTTCTTCATGAGAAGAGGTAGCCGAACCCGGACAGATCTTTTTCAACCTTAGAACCTTAACCTTGAAGACCTAGAGAAATCCTAACAATGGAGAAACATGGAAAAAACCCTAGCTACTAGACTTCATCTCCTTCTTCCACACCAAAACCCAAGCCACCAGAACCGGTAAAGCTCGGTGCATGCTGAGGGAAAAGATCGACGGTAATTGGAACCTAGGCTTGTGATAGTGGTAGGATAGTTGCAGGGTGTTCAGTGCGGTTAGTGGGCAATGAAGGTGGAGGATGCCCCTGACCCAAGACTGATACATTTCAGTCATTTGTTGTTTCAACCTTTTAACCTCCCCTTTCAATTCAGATTCTGATTCAACAATCTTCCTCGGTCTATAACTCTTGCATTCATGTCTTTGCTAGACATGGCTACCTTGCTCATTGACCTTGTGTTGTATAGACAAGTCACCAAAGTACCACAAACTAACCACCCTCTGTTATAATGAAAATAACAAATAGGAGCAAAACAAAGCCAACATGTTAGCGTTAGGACATTTATCAGATAGAAATATCACATTGCGTGCAATGCCCCTAGCAACAATTAATGGTTCTAGAATGACTTCAGGGTACGAAGGTCATATGGCATCATCCCAATTTCACTATTTTTGCCTCCATTTCCTTTCTTCATTTTCCTTTCTAACACCACTTGGTTTTTCACTTCTCTCCCCCTCTTTTGTTTCTCATTATCGCTCTTTTCTTTCTTCCTATTTCTCACGTCCATCACTTCATTCTTTTCTGCCTTTTCTTTCTCTCTTTTTTCTCTTTTCTATTATAGTGATTCGATCGAACTCTATGGAGGTTGCCTACGTATCATGTCCCTCATGAATCAGATCAGCGTAGTTCTTGAATAAATGATGGACAAATAAACTAAAAATAAACATCTTTTTGAATTTTTCATTTATAACATTTTTTGGTTTTTCAAATACAAAACAGGAAGTACTATAACAAAAGACTCGATAATCTTAACTAGACTGACAGACTCGATACTACTAGACTACAAAGGGAAAGACAAACATAAAAATAGACTCATAAAATAAAAAGGCTCCTTAAGCAGCTCCAACATGCAGTGATCTTGGGGTATCTGTCATGCTCGAGCTATGGTAAATGAATCCATACCTGAATGAGAAAAATAAGACCAAATAGATTAAATGACTCGAGATACTATGTAAGACCACCCTCCTATTAGACACATGCAAGACATGATTGGGCTATTTTTTTTAAAATTAACCTAAGTGGCCAAGGATGGATATTAGTGCAAACTCAACAAAGGTGACCTCAAAGACATGGAAATATATCACTAATGATTATATGGATTCAACTCCCAATTATTATGGTCCAAAAATTAATTTGCAGAAATGACCCATTTCGCAAAAACGGCCAATATGGACAGAAGTGGCTGAAGATGCAAACTCAAGAAGGTCGGACCTTACAATAATATGTCACCTAGTTGTGGACTCAAGATCCTAAGACGTGTTATTGAGCCATTTTTACAAAAATGACCCCATATAGCAAGTGGCCGATGTGGCCCAAAGTGGCTAGACATGCAAGATTTGGCTAAGACCCCGCAAAACCAATAACCTAAGACACTAGGAAGACCGGGCCCTAAGTGGGTTGCCTACGTATCTCGCCTCGAAAGACGAGAATCAGGTCGGCGTAGTTCGGAAAGATGCAACTAACTTGAAAAAAATATATATTTTTTTGTCTTTTTGAAAAATGATGAAAAATGTAAACTATTTCTAGATTTTCTTTTTCTCCTTTTTCTTTTAATTTTTTTGGAAAATGATAGAAAATGTAAAATCTTTTTGGACTTTCTAGTTTTGGAAAATAATGAAAAAGTATAAAATCTTTTTGGGATTTTCTTTTTCCCTTTTTTTAATTTTCTGAAAAATAATGGGAAAGTGCAAAATCCTTTTTGGATTTTTCTTCATATTCATTTTTTTGAATTTTCATTTTCATTTTTGAATTTTTGGAAAATGATGGAAAAGTACTTTTTTGATTTTTGAAAGACTGAAAGAAAAATGCGAGTGAGTCCTGCTTGCTTCATTTTTCACCATTCTTTTCAAATATTGGTCTGTCAAATGACATTTTTACCTTCAAAGATGCAACATTCAGCACATAGGATGATTAAATGTCATTTTGGGCCATAAGCCTATTTTTGACATAATTTGGATAGGCCTCCTCCAACGGGACACGGTACCTGGGACCGAACTCTGCTAGGTCTAAATGACATGTACAAATAAAAATGACCTAAGGGCTGACCTAAGTTTGAGGTTCACTAGACAAGCAATTCGAGGCGGCACGTGGTCGATGGCGGTTGCTCTAGCTGTCCACCCACTCCACGCTCCCATGCCACCCCCCTAAAGACACGGGTGACTCACAAAAAGGCCGTGTACGCTCAAACGTACTCCGAAAGACTTGTTGCAGAAAGAAGACCCATGGATATGCAAATGATGACAGTTATAAAGCAGTAAACACATAAAGCAAAACTGTAAACAAATAAGCAACTAGCAAATAAAACGACATAAGAAAAATAAAAATCAAATAAAGCAAACAAAACACATAAAAACCTCAATCGAAAATCCTAAAAGCCAACAAGATCAAGTACTAGCTCGAACCCGCAACTCCCCAACACAGTCGCCAGAGATGTCACACCCCTTTTTTTTTTTTAAAAAAAAACTTCTACTAAACCCTCTTAAATTAATAAAAGAATTCAGATAAAGCTTGGACGCTCGAGGCTCCCTCCTTCATTGTTGATCAACTTTTATTTAACGCTCGAGGCTCCCTTCTTCATTGTTTCTCCAACTAAAGTGGAGCTTTTGATAATATAGTTTTTTCCCTAAAATCATTAACCTTTCATCTATTTACACTTTAGTAGACAGTTTATTAGTTTTGGATCTGGATTTTAGGTACTGTAGAGAGTAATTACGATATCTCTTGATTAAAGCACCCTAACAAAGATTCAAGTATGGACCATTTGTCCCACTGTTATGTTTTCTCTTTTCTATACTACGCTCTCCCCTATGTATATGGATTAACTTAGGTCAATCAGGTAAGGAAATAAGACAACACTTCAATCTCGAATAAAGGATGGTCTCGTACACATGTTTTGTTTTTCCCTCATTATGATGCCTAAGTTATCACTTTACATATAGTAGATACTGATGTTAAAAGGATCATGGTCGACGATGGCAGCGGCGCATGTATCATCCATCCAAAAGTCCTTGCACTAACGGGACTCGAGGATAAGATAATTCCACGCTGCATAACACTAAGTGGTTTTAATAATGCAGTGGAAAGAACCTCTGGCGAGGTAACGCTGCCGTTCTGGCAGGAGGAGTTACGATGGAAACCACTTTCCAGGTAATGAACCAAGAAACGGCATACAACGCCATCATCGTACGTCCATGGATACATGCCATGAGGGCCGTCCCCTCCAGTTTCTACAAATTGATCAAATTCCCAACCCATGGGGGGTGCACACCATACGGGGCGAGCTGCGCACCGTCCAAGAGTGCTATAAAATAGCTCAAGATTACACGCACACCAAGCAATTCAAGGGAGCGAGTGCTGAGGCATAGCAATCAGCCCTGTCGGGGACTAAGGTCCGCCCGACAGAGAACACATCAAAGATCCCGACATCATCGAGGCTAGCAAGGCTATGGTAGAAGACCTCGACCTCGTCTAGCGAAACAACAGCGACCCCGCAAAGAAAGCTTACATAGGCCACGACCTATCAAATCCTGTAAGTACTGTGAATTTCTATCTAACCATGCAGACCTATTCGCTTTTTCCCATGCAGATATGCCAGTAATTCAACGAGAAATTGCCTCCCACAAACTGAACATCGACCCAATGTACCTGCCCGTGCGGCAGGCAAGAAGAAAATTCAATGCCACCATCAACGAAGCGGTGAGTGAAGAAGTAGACAAGCTGCTGACTAATGGCTCCATTAGGGAATCCAAGTATCCGAAATGGGTCGCCGACGTCGTAATGGTCAAAAAGAAAAACTGGAAGTGGCGGATGTGTGTAGATTTCACCGACCTAAACAAAGCATGTCCAAAAGACTCATTCCCACTACCCCACATCGACCAACTATTAGATGCAACGACAGGACATGAGCTGCTGAGCTTCCTTGATGCGTATTTCGGCTACAATCACATCATGATGGCCGAGGAGGATCAGGAGAAAACGACCTTCATCACTCACCAGGGACATACTACTATAAGGTAATGTCTTTCGGGCTTAAGAACGCAGTGGCCACTTACCAAAGGCTGGTGACTACGATGTTCAAAGAACAACTCGGCAAGACAATAGAGGTCCATATTGACGACATGCTGGTCAAGTCATCAAAGAAGAAAGACAACCTCATCCACCTGGAAGAAGCCTTCGGAATATTAAGGAGGAATGGTATGAAACTGAATCCCGAAAAATGCGCCTTTGGCGTAGCCTCGGGAAAGTTCCTGGGATTTCTGGTATCACAGAGGGGCATCGAAGTTAACCCAGACCAGATAAAGGCCATATAAGCCATCCCAGAAACGCTAAGCAGCAAAAAACAAGTGCAAAAGCTGACGGGTCGGATAGCCGCCCTCTCCAGGTTCATCTCGCGCTCCTCCGATAGGTGCTAAAAATTCTTCATTGTATTGAGAAAAGACCAGGGACTACAGATGAATGAAGAATATGTTGAGGCCCTGAGGAACTTGAAGGCATATCTTTTATCACCACCCCTACTAGTGAAAGCCAACCCAGGCGAGCCGCTATTGGTATACTTGACCGTATTGGAAGTCACAGTCAGCGCTCCTGGTGCGCGATAATAAAGGTACGCAATCTCCTATTTATTATATTAGCAAAACTTTAGTGGGCGCCGAAACCCGATACCCACAGCTTGAGAGGCTAGCATTGGCACTCGTAGTAGCTTCACGAAAGCTACGACCCTATTTCCAATGCCACCCTATCAGGGTAGTAACGACCTTCCCTTTGAGGAGGGTCCTACACAAACCCGAACTCTCAGGGCGACTCGCCAGATGGGACGTTAAGCTCAGCGAGCATGATATCACGTACCTTCCGAGGACCGCCATCAAGGAAGAACTCGAGGCACAACGCGCATCCTCCAAAATCGACCTATGGGTCCTTTATACGGATGACGCCGCCAATACATCGGGATCGGGACTGGGACTTGTTCTTGAGGTCCCCACATGCGAAATAATTCGCCAGTCCATACAATGCCCGAAAATGACTAACAATGAGGCCATTATTGCACGCATGAAACTGGCCACCAAGTATGGGGCTCGCCGAGTCCTCCTCCACTGCGACTCCCAACTTGTGGTAAACCAAGTCACTAGGACTTGCCAAATCAAATAGTAGAGGCTGCAAAAGTATCAGATGGAAATCCACAAACTGATGGCCACATTCGAAGAATGTCGCTTCGAACAAATTCCTAGAGCACGGAACATCGAAGCTGAGGGCCTGTCAAAGTTGGCTGCAACCACCAAAAATATCAACAAAGAAAGTGTGGTTACCCTCCTCCACTCGACCATTGATCAAACCGAGGTACTTTCCTTAAACCTGACTTGGGACTGGCGTAACCAGTTCATATCTTATCCGCAGGATGGGACACTACCCCCCGATAAAAAAGAGGCGAAAAAGCTTCACATACAAGCCGCCCGATACTGCATGATCAGCAACGACCTTTACAAAAGGACGTTTGGTGGCCCCTTAGCCAAGTTCTTAGGGCCGCAACAAACGAGTTCGGTACTCGAAAAAGTGCACGAAGGCCATTGCGGCGCTCACACTGGCAACCGCGCCCCTGTGCGATGCATCAAACGTGACGGCTACTACTGGCCCACCATGAAAAAAAAGGCAGCTGAGTATGTCCGCCAACGCGAGCAATGCTAAAAGTACGCCCCAATGATATACCAACCTGGAGAACCCCTCCATTCCGTCACTTCCCCCTGGCCATTCATCAAGTGGGGAATGGATATAGTCGGCCCGCTACCCGCAGGACGAGGAAAGGTACGATTTTTACTTGTTTTAACTGACTATTTCTCCAAGTGGGTGGAAGCAGGTGCGTACGCGCAAATACGCGAACAAGAAGTCATCACCTTCATATGGAGGAACATCATATTCCGTTTCGGCATTTCCAAAGAAATCAGCTGCGACGACGGGCGCCAGTTCACCGATCAGAAAACGACCGAGTTCTTCGAGAAATGGCGCATCAAAAGGATACTATCCACGCCATACCACCCCCTCCCCCGCCAACGCCAAGCAGAGTCCTCCAACAAAACAATTCTAAACATACTAAAAAAGAAGCTCGAAGATGCCAAGGGGCTATGGTCCGAACTACTACCCGAAGTCTTGTGGGCGCACAGAACTACACCCAAGTCCAGCACCGGGGAAACCCCATACTCATTGATTTATGGAACCGACGCTGTCATACCCGTTGAAGTGGGTGAACCCAGCCTAAGGTATTCACACACCAGCGGAACAGAAAATGACACCAGTAGACTCCAAGATCTTGATGAAGCCGAAGAAAGAAGAGAAATGGCCCACATCAGGATGGTAGCCCAAAAACAACAAGTCGAAAGATAATACAACAAGAGGGCAAAAATAAGGCCACTCAAAGTAGGAGACTACATCCTCAAAGCCAAGACGTTGGCCTCAAAAGACCCAAGTGAAGGAAAACTGGGCACAAACTGGGATGGAATCTACAAAATCATGCCGGCAGTGGGGAAAGGAGCATTCCAGCTAGAGACAATTGAAGGAAAAACACTCTAGAACAACTGGAACGTCGCTCACCTCAAACATTTCCACTTCTAAAAGGCGTCCCCTAGGTCGTACTCTTTTTACCTTAACCGGGTACCAATTGGCTTTTCTCGGGAAGGTTTTTAACGAGGCGGCAAAGGGAACACCTGGAGATGTTTGCAGCACACGTGTATCATATCCGCCTCTCCGTGTACTCTCCAAGCCCGACATGATACAGGGACTGGATTAGTGTCATCTCTAGATGTATAGAAAGGCTACGACAATCTCCAGTCGTATACAATGGCTACGACCATCTCCAGATGTATAAAAATGCTACGTCTATCTCCAAATGGATGAAAATGCTACTGCCATCTTCAAATGAATGAAAAGGCTACGGCCATCTCCAAATGAATTAAAAGGCCACGTCCGTCTCCAAATGAATGAAAAGGCTACGGCCATCTCCAAATGAATGAAAAGGCTGCGGCCATCTCCAAATGAATGAAAAGGCTACGGCCATCTCCAAATGAATGAAAAGGCTACGTCCATCTCCAAATGAATGAAAAGGCTACGGTCATCTTCAAATGAAGTAAAAGGCTACGACCATATCCAAATGGATAAAAGGGCTACGACCAACTCCAAATGTATGAAACGACTTTTGAATTTTACACGGCTACGACCGTTGAATTTTACATGGTTGAGGCCATTGTTTTTACACGGCTAAGGCCGTCAAAATCTACACGGCTACGGCCGTCGAATTTTACATGGCTAAGGCCATTATTTTTACACGCCTAAGGCCGTCGAATTTTACACGGCTACGGCCGTCGAAGTTTACATGGCTAAGGCCATTGTTTTTACACGGCTAAGGCCGTCAAATTTTATACGGCTACGGCCGTCGAATTTTATATGGCTAAGTCAAGGCCGTCGAATTTTACATGGCTACGACCGTCGAATTTTACACGACTACGGCCACCGAATTTTACATGGATAAGGCCTTTATTTTTACACGGCTATGACCGTCGAATTATACAGGGCTACGACCATTGTTTTTACATGGCTACGACCATATTTTTTACACGGCTACGGCCGTGTAATTTTACATGGCTACTACCATTATTTTTATACGGCTACGGGCGTCAAATTTTACACGGCTACGACCGTCGAATTTTACATGGCTAAGGCAATTGTTTTTACACGGCTACGGCCGTCGAATTTTACAGGGCTACGACCATTGTTTTTACATGGCTGCGACCATCATTTTTACATGGCTACGACCGTCGAATTTTACATGGATACGGCCATTGTTTTTACACGGCTACATCCATCAAATTTTACGAGGCTACGACCATTGTTTTTACATGGCTATGACCATCATTTTTACACGGCTACGGCCATCGAATTTTACATGGCTAAAGCCATTATTTTTACACGGCTAAGGCCGTCAAATTTTACATGGCTACGACCGTCGAATCTTACATGGCTACAGCCATCATTTCTACACGGTCAAGGCCACCGAACGACCCACCTAGCTTCAACTACGGCAAAAAATACAACAACATGCCAAAAAATAGAAAAGATTTACTACAGCAAAGGTCATATATCTTTATCCTCAAAAGGGTCAACACCGATGATACAAAAATCGGTATTTACAAACATATCTACAAAGATCCTAAAGTCCTCTACTTATCCTGCCCCGCCTGGCCTTCATGTGGCCCGTCCTCATTCCCAGGAGGATAAGCCTTGGAAATCCAAGAGCTGGACTCCAAACGATTAACATCTGCAGAGTTACCCCCCTCCCGGGCCGGCGATTCAGGACTTAGTCGGCCGCTTCATGGGCAGCTCTAACTAATTGGCGTTGGCTCTCAACTTCCACCTCAAATGCTCGCCCAGCAGCTAAAAATTCTTCAAGCACGACCAGCCGGGCCTCCGCATACACCCACATCTCGTGTGACTCGCGAGACGCGTCAGCCTGTGCAGGAGCCCGCTTGAGGTCCTCAACCTCGACTTTTTTGGCATCAAGTTCCGCCTTTAAGGCCGCAACCCGAGTGCGGAATTCAACCGCCTCGGGAGCAAAAGTAATGATCACGCACATGATCAGTGACATCATCCTAAAAAGGATCCCCAAAAGGAGGTAATATGTCAACGGCGTAACACCTTCATATATGAGCACGCCCTGTCTGGAAATATCCACAGGTACGACCAAATTTCCAGAAACGTCAAGCACGTATGTCCGTTCGTTGAAGACGCCTCTCGGCTACGTTCCCAACAAATGGAGGGACTATCTGTATTGGGCAAATTTGGTTCCCTACGTTCTCATGTTATCTACACACGCCCTTAACGTAGAGAGCGGCCTAATTAAGGCCGACTCGAGTAAGGTCTGCCTCAGTAAGCGGACGGATCGAGTGACATGACTCATTTTGACGTCGTTTGGAGCTCTGACTCTCCCGTGCACTGAGGCCACCAACCATTATAATTTTCTTTGATTATTTCGAGGAAGGTCCCTTAATATATAAAGGGGACCTTCCCTTTGTAAAGATTCATGTGTATTTTGCCATTGGAAATATACAACTCTCTCTCCCTCTATCTCTCTCTTGTGCAAAGATTACTATTTGTCTTATTGTTCTCATATCTCTAGCTATCTACATTATTATCACATATCTCAGCTATACGATATTCTCTAGTCCATATTACTCTTGATTCCGATTAACCCCTTATTATTTTCGATTATTTTAGAGCTTAATAAGTACTTAACTTTTTAGCCAAACAGTGCCAACACATTCTGAGTCTGAATAATTTATAGGCCCTTTAATCTTTCTTAGTACTCACGAGTTATGGTAAAAGATGTATGTGATGATGCTTCCTGTTGGTTTGAACTTGTCTTGTAATAGGTCAAATTGGATATGCTCTTGTTCCGATGATTGCTCGAGGAGCCATGTTAGGCCCTGATCAACCTGTTATCATACATGCTTGATATTTAACCTGCTGCTGAGGCCTTGAAAGGAGTGAAAATGGAATTGATTGATGCAGCTTTGCCTCTTCTCAAAAGGTAAGAAACTCCTTACTTTCAAGCAGTTTTAGTAAACTAGCAAAATTATTCTTTTGTCATATTAAAGTAACTGAACTATGTGTCATTGCTTAGAAAAATACAAATGACCGGAAAGGTTAAACAGTAGAAGAGAAGCATTCACACAGCTTTTTCTTTTTCTTTTGTACTTTGTTAATATTTTGAATATTATTGTTCTATAGGTGTTGTTGCTACAACGGATGTTGTTGAAGCTTGTAAAGATGTCAATGTTGCTGTTATGGTTGGTGGATTTCCAAGAAAGGAAGGGATGGAAAGAAAAGCATTCACAGAGCTTTAGGTCAGATTTCAGCGAGACTAACTGTTCATGTTGGTGATGTAAAGAATGTGACAATATGGGGAAATCACTCTTCAACTCAGTATCCGGATGTTAATCATGCAACAGTAAAAACCACTAGTGGAGATAAGTCTGTTAGAGAACTTGTGGCTAATAATCAATGGTAAATTGCTCTACTCAATTCATAAGTCTTATTTTATCTGGCAGCAAACTATATGGCTGTCCGTAGTCTTTCACTGAATACCCTGAACTTTGAAAAATGCTCCATTGTTTTATCACAATTCTTCAAGATGGGCCAAGGTGAGTTGAACATCTTAATATTTTCAGTCATAGAATGAATAACTGTATCCATATCCTAGAATATCATTAGAGTAGGAATATTTATGACACTGTGTTGCGATGCTAAAATGCCTTAAATTTCTATTGCTTTTATCTTTTACGATTAAACTATTAATTTAGAGTTTTTGTGTGTGCTGAATGTTTCACATAGAGTCTTTGACTAGACATGCAGAAAATTATGTAAATCTTGAGCTATATGATGTAAGGTTGCTAATATGGAGGTTTCACACCTTGGTTCCAGTTCTCTCTCCAAAGCAGGTCTCCTCCATGGAGCATGTTCTATCTTCACTTTTATGGATATAGTAGATATGACCAGAGATCGTCATAGTAATTGAAAAGTTATTTATTGTGTTTTGATACCAATAACCTATGGCCCTAGGGCGATAGTTGAACAAATATTGGGCATGATTAAATACTTGTAGAATTAGTGATTGATCAAGATGGAATTTGTCAACTCTTGGTAATGAGTTTAAGTTCAATGATGTCATGAATTATAAACAACCAAACTAAGACCTTGGCCAGGGCAATTGAATAAAAGAAAAAAAGAGTTTCTTAGGTCATTCAATGGTTGATTATATTTTTAACATGAACACATAGTTGATCGCCTATTAGGATTTGACAGTTGAATCATATCCTAGGGTGACCCAGAGCTATAATGACAGAATGAATTAATACATCATTCTTCTATAGGTTGTTGAGAGTAAATTGTATACTTCATGCTAACCGGTCGTTAAGGAGTGCTGCTAGACGCCACCCTTGATTAGTATATTGATATGATCAATTTACTACCGGCTTAGTATTGAACCTAGGGGGTCGCACACTAACGAGTGTCCTGATCTTTGCTAAAGGATTAATTGCTTTATTATTTGATAATTAAATTAAAAAATTTAATTAGTCAGATAAA
This sequence comes from Nicotiana benthamiana, assembly GCA_034376525.1. Classification (NCBI taxonomy): domain Eukaryota; kingdom Viridiplantae; phylum Streptophyta; class Magnoliopsida; order Solanales; family Solanaceae; genus Nicotiana; species Nicotiana benthamiana. The sequence continues at coordinate 154,735,158 of CM067338.1, forward strand.
TTTAATTATTAGTCGAAATGAAATATTATATTCTTTGCTAGCAAAGAGAATATAATTAATATTGTAAACAAATTGAAATATTATATTTGGAATAGAAAAATAAAATTATATCTCTTAGTTAAAATATATATGTGATATATATATATATATATATATATATATATATATATATATATATATATATATATATATATATATATATATATATAATTAGCACTTATTTTATATAAGAGATGTTATAATATTAGTGAAGTCTTGTTAGTAAATTCAATTTTGAATTGAATTAATTAACATGGAAAGTCCTTATGGTATTGTCAACAATTTTCAACTCATTTGATATGAGAGTCAATTTTTTAATAGAAAAATATTAATAAGCAGAATTCAATTTAGAATTCAATTCTATATATATGTTACATGTTTTTATTTTAAAATATTGACTAAGTCGTAGAATTCAATTTAGAACTGAATTCTATAAATATGTTACATGTTTTTATTTTAAAATATTGACTAAATTGTAGAATTCAATATATAATTGAATTCTATAAATATGTCACATGTTTTTATTTTAAAATATTGACTAAGTTGTAGAATTCAATTTGGAATTGAATTCCATAAATAAGTTACATGTTTTTATTTTAAAATATTGACTAAGTTGTAGAATTCAAATTAGAATTGAATTCCACAAATAAGTTACATATTTTTTAATATTTACCATAAGACATGTGAAGTATTTTCCAATGGAAATTGTATATATATATATATATATATATATATGTGTGTGTGTGTGTGTGTGTGAGTCCTCATTTATAAAATGAGAGAGACATATAGATATTATACATATTCTAAAGAAAGAAAGAAAGTCATTCTTGAGAAAAATTATTTTGAGAAAGTAATAGTGCAATATAAAACCAAGATAGAAAATACTAGTATAAGAAAATTATTTTTTGTTCTTCTACCTTTGAGTTGAGATTTTTTGAGAAAAATTTGAACACAATATTTTTATTCAATTTGTTCACGGGGTTTCATTGATCAAGGAGTTGATAGCAAGGACCAGTCTCGGTGTGGATACACATAGAGTCTCCGTACTATCGAAGAAATTTAAATGAGACTCTCTTCACAAGGTATGTCTTAGATCTGATCTTTGATATGTAAATAAATTTTTAAACACAAAATTTCTACATAGGATTGTTTTTATCTTCCGCTGCATGTTGTGAACACCTCTATGCGATCCTTACAGTGGTATCATGGCCATAGTTTCTTGTGTCTAAAATTTATTTACAAAATATTTTATAATTATATTTGAAAAGTTCAAACCACAATACATGTGTCTCGTCCACTAGACAAATTGTTTGAATGGATGGATTGATATTTTTTTATATTGTGAATAAAATATGTATTCATAAAAGTTAAACTAGTGAAATAGTTTGTAAGTTGAATTTAAAATTTCGTATAAGATACGACGGTAATTTATAATAGGTTATTAGATTATACATTTATTCAAATTATTATTAGTTTATGAGGTATTAACTAATAATAATTTTCTGGCATGAATTATTTTATATATGTGATGTATAATATAAACATGTTAGAAGTATGTTGAATTTCATATTTTATTTCACATGCTTGTTCATTATATAATTTTGAATTATTTATTACATGTGATGTAAATTAATTAAGGACTAAGCATGTAGACAACCTGAAATAAATTCACATGCAATAAAAGTTTTGATCTTCCTGTTATTAAAAGTTGTTTTAGTAACAATTCCCTCTTACTAAAATTTGAGTTCTTGAATAATAAAATATAATATATTTTACTATAGAGCTATCCATCAAGGTAAATAATTTTACATATTTCTTGTTTATAAGGAGCGGCCTGACTACCAGGAGACTTATAGTTCGAGAATATGCTATTATTGTTTATTGCATTAGATGTATGGATTGAAAGAATTATTCAATTTTACACTAGATACCTGGACATCCCGGGGGAGTATAAAATTTGATAAGTTCTTTGCTATCATGATGGTCGAACTCAACTATGCCAATATGATTGACCTGACTACTAGGGTACTATTTGACATAGAGCTATTTAAGAAAATTATATGGGGATACAATTGGTAAGAGTACCTACCTTTAAAATATATGTGAGAAACGACTTGACTTCCAATGGGTCATACACATTGTTAAATGATTCCTTTACTCCACTAACAGAAATAAAGATTTCGTAAACTATAATGGGGGTAAATAGTTTAAATCATTAGTGGAAATATCATTTAGATATATGCAAATATGTTCTTATATTATTGCCTTTTATTTTCTACATTTTAGATTTCGCAATATGTCTGTTATATCACTGCGTGAAATACTTGAGACCAACATGTTGGTAGGACCAAATTTTGTTGACTGGTATAGAAATTTGAGAATTGTTCTCATGCATGAAAAGCTTATTGATGTGATCGATAAGCCTGCAAAGATAATCCCACCAGAGAATGATGTTCATGGCACCAAGGTTTATCATAAATACTTGGAATAATACTTTGCTATTAAACACATTATTCTCGCTTCTATGAGTTCTGAACTCCAGAGGAAATATCAGAATATGGATCCAACTGCAATCATTGAATATCTTAAGAAGATGGTTGGTACACAGTTGGACATTGAAAACTCTCCCGTTGGATCCCTTGTCAATCATATGATCGTTCTTACTGAATAACATGAGAAGTTGGGGTACAAGTTTGGTAAAGAGCTTTCTGAAGATTTGATCTTGCAGCCAGTATATGATGCTGAATGTTTTCACTGTAAGAAGAAAGGGCATTGGAAGAAAAACTGCAAGGAGTATCTTGTAACTCTAAAGGACAAGAAATAGGGTAAGACATTAATGAAAAATGTTTCCAAGGTTTCTTTAGCTACTACTAATTCTTCACTGTGTGTATTAGATACTGGCAGTGGTTATAACATCTGCAATATGTTGCAAAGGTTCAAGATAAATAGGAGGCTAAAGAAAGGAGAAGTAAATCTACAAGATGTAAATGGTGCAAAAGTTGCGGTCGTAGCTGTAGGATCAACTTCTTTAATAATGCCTACGGGCAAAGTACTTATATTGGATGATTGTTATTATGTTCCTAAATTTGTTTCGAACATAATTTCAGCTTCTATGTTAGACAAATATGGTTTTTCGCATTAATATGGGCAATAGTATTTGCTCTATTTATATAGTGATAATTTATATGTGAATGACTATCTCCAACATGACGTTTATGTCTTACTAATATGAATGCTAATTCGATTATGCTTGTTTCAAGTCTTAAGAGGAAAAGAGATGATCATGTAAATCAAACATACCTTTGGCATTGTAGGCTTGGTCATATTGGAGAGAAAATAATTAACAAGTTGTACAAGGAAAGGTACCTTGACAAGTATGATTTTGAATCATATCCAACTTGTGAATCTTGTCTCAAAGGAAAAATGACCAAATCTCCATTTACTGGAAGTGGAGAAAGAGCTTCTGAATTATTGGGACTAATTCATACAGATGTTTGTGGGCCCATGAAAATTCAAGCTAGAGGTAGATATTCTTACTTCATCACCTTCACTGATGATATGTCAAGGTATATATTTATGTATCTTATGAAACATAGGTCTGAATCTTTTGAAATGTTCAAAAGGTTTCGTAGTGAAGTTGAGAAGCAGACTGGTAAAAGTATCAAAGTACTAAGGTCTGATAGAGGTGGAGAATACATTAGTGAAGATTTTACCATATATCTGAAAGAAAATGGGATTCCCTCACAGTGGAATCCTTCAGAAATACCACAACACAATGGTGTGTCTGAAAAGAGAAACCAAACCTTATTAGATATAGTGATATCTATGATGGGGTTCACTTATCTTCCAATAAATTTATGGGGATATGCTTTAGAAGCAGCAACATACTTACTTAATAAAGTTCCAACTAAGGCAGTCTCTACAACACCATATGAGATATGGAAAGGATGTAAGCCTAACCTTAAACATATTAAAGTTTGGGGTTGTCCAACTTATGTTAAGAGACTACAGTCTGATAAACTTGACTCAAGATCTTATAAGTGTAGGTTCATTGGGTGTCCCAAGAAAATAATGGGATATTATTTCTATCACCTTTCTGACCATAAAGTGTTTGTGGCCATAGGAGCAACTTTTTTTGGAAAGGGAAGTTTTTTAAGAAGGAAATTATAATGGAGATATAAAACTTGATGAAGTTCAAGAAGCAAATAAATCAATAGAAAACAAAGATCATGAGACCCAATTTGAACAACCTTTATTGGATGTTTTAAAGTTGCCAAGGAAGTTGCCATCTTCAACGGTTGAAGTTCAAGAACTAAATGAAGTTCAAGAGCAGGCTAGTGAACCAGTTCCAAACCAAATTGAACAACAACCAAATCATGCACAAGGTGAACAGGTTGTACAAGTACCTCTTCGAAGGTTTGCACGAGAACGTCATGTACCAACTAGATTAAATTTATTGGTACAAGATGATGTATCATGTGAGGTTGATCATAATGATGATGACCCTAAGACATATGAAGAGGCTATACAAAGTTCCAATTATGAGAAGTGGCAAAAGGCCATGGAATCCGAAATGGAAACCATGAAGGAAAATAAAGTATGGACTTTAGTTGAACCTTCAAAGGATATAAAACCTATAGGTTGTAAATGAGTTTATAAGAAAAAGATTGGAGCATACGCTAAGGTGAAGACCTACAAAGCCCATCTTGTTGCCAAGGGATATCGTCAGAAAGAAGGAGTCAACTATGATGAGACTTTTTCTCCGCTGGAAATTCTCAAATCTATTCGAATTTTTCTTGCTATAGCAGCATACTATGATTATAAAATATGACAAATGGATGTGAAAACAACTTTTCTTAATGGTGAGCTAGAAGAGGATGTGTACATGACACAACCTGAAGGTTTCACATCTTCGTCTGATTATAATAAAATTTTTAAGCTACAAAGATCCATTTATGGATTAAAGCAAGCTTCTCGAAGTTGGAATATTTGCTTTAACAAGACAATTGAAAAGTTAAATTTTGTTAGATGCGAAGAAGAACCTTGTGTGTACAAAAAGGTTAGTGGGAGCACAATTACATTCTTAGTATTATATGTTGATGGTATATTGCTCATAGGGAATGATATACCGGCATAGCAAAGTACCAAGATTTGGCAATCTGAACAATTCTCCATGAAAGACTTGGGAGAAGCAGCTTATATATTAGGAATAAAGATCTATAGAGATAGATTTCAGAAGTTGCTTGGACTTTTCCAGTCTTTGTACATTGATACCATCTTAAAGAGGTATAACATGGATAATTTTAGAAGGGGCTATCTACCGATAGGAACTAGAATTAGTCTCAGTAGGGAGGATTGTCCTAAAACATCTGAAGAGAGAGAACGCATGAGTAGGATCCCATGCGCTAGTGCAGTGGGAGCTATCATGTATACCATGACATGTACACGTCCTGATGTGGCTTATGCACTTGGAGTGAGTAGCCGATATCAGGCAAATCCTGGTAAGGAACATTGGAAGGTGGTGAAGACCATTCTTAAGTACTTAAGAAGGACTAAAGACCAATTCCTCATCTATAGATATTCTGAGTTGAAACTTGAAGGTTATACTGATGCAATTTTCTCTTCATATAGAGATGATACAAAAACTATTTCTGGTTATGTATTCACCTTAAATGGTGGTGCAGTGAGTTGGAAAAGTTCCAAACAAGCTACAGTAGCTGATTCAGTGACTGAAGCAGAATATATAGCAGCTAGTTAAGCTGTTAAGGAAGTTGTATAGATGAAAAAGTTCTTAACTAAACTTGGTGTGGTTCCTTCAATAGAAGGTGCAGTTCCACTATTGTGTGACAATACTGGATCCATTGCTCAAGCAAAACAACCAAGATCACACCAAAAGTCCAAACACGTTCTGCGAAGGTATCACTTGATAAGAGAGATCATTGAACATAGAGACGTCAAGATTCAAAAGGTTGATGGAAAAGATAATGCAGCAGACCCATTCACTAAAGCTCTTGGCGCAAAGGAGTTTGACAGGTACAAGTGGAAATTAGGAATGAAGTACAAGAGCGATTGGCTCTAGTGCAAGTGGGAGATTGTTTGGGATACAGTAGATATGCCCTAGATCCAATCTCATATTTTATAATTTGAACATATTTTTGTGAACATTATTTGATATAAAAATATATTGCATTCTTTTATCATAGTCAATATTAATAATTTGATTAATTTGATAAGGTCCTTGATTAAATTTTGAAATTTGTCATCGTGATAGAGATCATGATAATGAGAGAAAAGTCTCTTATAATTTAATCTAAATTTGTTCTTGATCGTAGGATTAACTTGGACATTAGTAATCCGGTTAGATCAATATTTAGGTGATCGTATTTATGGGATAAAGATTAGTTGATCTCATTAACTAAATTACATAGATAGATGATGCATATAGAGATATGATCATTGAACCGACTCATTGGATAATTCCTAATGTTTAGAATTACCATAAACTGTCCATAGAATATTCTCTTGAAGAATGTGATGTAACTGTTTCCTTTGACCTGAGATCGTCACAGTAATTGAAAAGTTATTTATTGTGCTTTAATACCAATCACCTATAGCCCTGGGGCGATAGTTGAACGGATATTGGACATGATTAAATATTTGTAGAATTAGTGATTGATCAAGATGGAATCTGTCAACTCTTGGTAATGAGTTTAAGTTCCATGTTGTCATGAAGTATAAACAACCAAACTAAGACCTTGGCCAGGGCAATTGAATGAAAGAAGAAAAGAGTTTCTTAGGTCATTCAAGGGCTGATTATATTTTGACATGAATACATAGTTGATCGCCTATTAGGATTCGACAGTTGAACCATATCGTAGGGTGACCCATAGCTATAATGACAGAAGGAATTAATACATTATTCTTCTACAAGTTCTTGAGAGTAAGTTGTATACTTCATGCTATCCGGTCGTTAAGGAGTGTTGCTAGACGCCACCCTTGATTAGTATATTGATATGATCAATTTACTACCGGCTAAGTATTGAACCTATAGGGTCGCACACTAACGAGTGTCCTGATCTTTGCTAAAGGATTAATTGTTTTATTATTTGATAACTAAATTAAAGAAAGTAATAAATTTAGTTATTAGTCGAAATAAAATATATTATATTCTTTGCTAGAATAGAGAATATAATAAACATTGTGAACAAATTGAAATATTCTATTTGGAATAGAAAAATAAAATTATTTCTCTTTGTTAAAATATATATGTGATATATATATATATATATATATATATATATATATATATATATATATATATATATATATATATATATATATATATATATATATATATATATATATATATATATATATATATATATATATATATATATATATATATATATATATATATATATATATATATATATATATATATATATATATATATATAATTATAATTAGCACTTATTTTTTATCAGAGATGTTATATAAAATATTAATGAAGTCTTGTTAGTAAATTCAATTTTGAATTGAATTAATTAACATGGAAAGTCCTTATGGTATTGTCTACAGTTTTCAACTCATTTGATATGGGAGCCAAATTTTTAATAGAAAACTATTAATAAGTATAATTCAATTTAGAATTCAATTCTATATATATGTTACATGTTTTTATTTTAAAATATTGACTAAGTTGTAGAATTCAATTTAGAAATGAATTCTATAAATATGTTACATGTTTTTATTTTAAAATATTGACTAAGTTGTAGAATTCAATTTAGAATTGAATTCTATTAATATGTCACATGTTTTTATTTTAAAATATTAACTAAGTTGTAGAATTCAATTTAGAAAGAAAGATATTATACATATTCTAAAGAAAGAAAGATAGCCATTCTTGAGAAAAATTATTTTGAGAAAGTAATAGTGCAATATAAAACCAAGATAGAAAATACTAGTACAAGAATTGTTTCTTGTTCTTCTATCTTTGGGTTGAGATTTTTTGAGAAAAATTTGAACACAATATTTTTATTCAATTTGTTCATGGGGTTTCATTGATCAAGGAGTTGATAGCAAGGACCAGTCTCGGTGTGGATACACATAGAGGCTTTGCACAATTGAAGAAATTTAAACAAGACTCTCTTCACAAAGTATGTCTTAGATCTGATCTTTGATATTTAGATAAATTTTTAAACACGAAAGTTATGAACAGCTCTATGCGATCCTTACATTCACAACTGACCTGATGGACCTCCAAAGACAGTGACTCTCTAATTTTTTTTAAAAATATTTAGATCATATTTTGGGGTTTTATAAACCCCCACATAACTTTTTAAAAAAAATAATATTTAGATCATATTTTGGGGGTTTATAAACCCCTACATAACCTTTTTTTCTAAAAAAAATATTTAGATCATATTTTGGGGGTTATAAAATCCCGTAATATTTTTTTGTGAACCACTACGATCATATTTAGTGGGTTTATATACTCTCGTTGTATTGTTTTATTCACACATTGAAATCATATTGTGGGGGTTTAAAGCTGATACTAATTATCTTTAAAAACCCCCGCAAATAGAAAATTTATTTTGTGGCATTTGTCATGGAGGTTTTAAAAATTCGCCGCAATAATGCTCGTGGCAAAGGTAACTATGGCACTTTTAAAACTGTCACAATTCTTTTAGTGAGGTCAAAAACCGTCAGAATTTGACCGAAAAAACCCCTACTGTTATAAAATAATATAAGAACAAGAACAATAATACAAGAACAAGAACAATATAGAGAGAAGTAGAGAGAGGAGTATTCTTATTGATACTTTGGGATGATTTACAATGGGAGAGAACCCCTTTATTTATAGGGAGGTGGTGGCTTAGCCACCAAGTAGTAAACCCTAGAATCTCTCTAAATTTAGACATTCACCTTAAATAGAGTTCTATTTATAACACTCCCCCTTGAATGTCTATTCAATAATATGCCTCGTTAAAACCTTAACTAAAACAAAACCCAATGGGAAAAAAATTATAGAAAAGGAAAAAGAGTACACATGTTTGAATATGCGCCTATTGGTTGCCTCGTTAAAAACCTTGCAAGGAAAACCCATTGGGACAAAACCTTGTAAGGGAAAAAGAGTGCAACGCGCATTAACTCTCCCTGAAAAGAGCATCAATTCACATCCTTGAGCATTTGCATTCCAATCTTGTGCACCATCTTCAAAACGATCTTTTGTAGAGATTTGATAAATAAATCAGCCATATTGATTTGAATAAATATTCCGCACCTTGAAATTATCATTCTTGATAGATATGAACATCTTCATATAATGTCGTGGAATGACTCTTCAATATCTCCATAGAGGTATTCTCAATGCCATCATGCTTATAGTTATAGCAAGATACATATGTACACAAGTTGCACTTAGGATGTGGTACTTCAGGACCAAGAATTGTATATGCTTCAAGCAACTTCAATCTTTCATGGATTGACATATAAGTTAAGTCATATAAGCCATATAATAGACTTTAGATGCATATCAAGTTTTCATGTCATGCTAAACAAATAAGATATCGAAAACTAATTACACATACCATTGACTTTATTATGATCACTTTGATCATTTGCTCATCTTCTTTATTAAGAAGTTATTTTGAAACCGATTCGTCTATACGCTTTAAGCGTATCAAAAACTTTGCCCTTCTGGGACTTAATATGAGCATTTGCAGTGAGAATATAGTTACTTTCTTTGGGTCAGCAAATGCATATAGCATGCTTTGCAATATGTTGCAATTGTATTATCCTTTTATGAACTTCAGGTTCATATTATGATATTCGAGGATCTATATATACAAATGATAATTCATCCCATGTAACCTTTTCTCAAGTGTTTATCATGTCTCCCCCTCATGTTAGAAAAGCTAACTTGTTTCCTCAACTTTGAGAGTCCATCTTTGTGCATTATGGTGTTAATGAAAATATACACCGCACATCAATAATAATAAGATGAAATTATTTGGTTCCTGACCCTGAACCACTTGTGAGGGGAGAATATAATATACTCTCGTATACAACGTATATCAAACTGATATATATAACTTTGTTCTCATAAGAAACAGTTTAGCTATTAAGCGGAGGCACTCAATAATTATCTTGCTAAACCAACTATGATATAAACCAACTATCAAGATGAACTATCTTGAATAGAAAATCTGGAAATTATGCTCGAAGTTAGATTACTGAGCAATTTACCTCGCAAGCACCGGCCAGGCTGCGGGTTAATAACAATCGCACATGTAACCATATCATAGATGCATCATATGTGGTATACATGGCAGGTGAATGGGCCCATATTCACCTTTGATATTTCCAGAATTTATGGGATTCAACCCGAACTCTTTAGTTGTCATTCAATTAATGAGAACAAGTAATATAAGAGAATTCGTAAAGAACTTTCTAGTTCTTTAATATTTACCCATGTGAATTCTCTATTACTACACATCATACTTAAAATGAGATGGCTAACCCGAATGCCAACTGAATAAATTATCAATATTGATAAACTTCAAATTTACACCATGACGTGTGCAATTATCAATAAACTTCAAGTTTATTATGGTATGGGTTTTTATACCAATAAATATCCACTTTATTGTGGCATTCTTTTGTTTGTGTAGTACAAACTGGAGAATAAAGCGGGTAGCTTTTCATATACAAATTATCCCGCTACAAGTTGTAGTAATAGAAGATATAATCTTTCCTTTATTTATAGTCTCAATATATTCAATCGCTTTCGCATATACTTTGGAAACTGAATAAGTTTCTTTGAGACTTACTACAACACAATACCTTATTGGTAATCAATTGTGTTTCTCCAACATAGTAATAATTGGCTTTTCTAGAGCTCTCAATTAATTTTGTACTACCACAGATTCATCAACATCCATGTGGTGAATATCTCTTTTAAAGAGAAAGTTATACCATTATGGTCATGGTCAAAATTATATGCAAGATATGTTTCTTGCATTATCGTTGTCCTTTAATAGCCATATTTCAAAAATATTTTGGCGTACAATAGGTACGTGACTAACGATCATTCATGCCATAACAATGACATTATTTTCATATATCATCTCAAACCTCCTTCTAGGGGTGAGTGTGGTATATTCAATACCAATGCGTCTGGCATTCGATTTGCTATTCTTTGCAAATGGATAATATTTTGCACCTCTTTTTCACAAAGAGAGGTATGTGGATCAAGATGAGATAATGATGCATTTTTCCACAAAATTTCCTGTTTGGTTTCACCAACTTCTCCCCCTAATTTTAGGAAAAGTGTCTCATCGAATTGACAGTCTGCAAATCGTGCAGTGAACAAATCCCCTGTCAATGTTTCGAGGTAGCGAATAATGGAAGGCGATTCAAACTCAACATATATTCCTAACCTTCTTTGCAAACCCATTTTGGTGCAATATGGCGGTGCTACAGGCACATATACTGCACATCCACAAATTCTTAAGTGGGATATATTAGGTTCATGACCCAAAAGTAATTGCAATGGTGAATATTTGTGATAATTCGTCAGTCAGAGACGAACTAGCGTTGCTGCATGCAAAATGGCGTGACCCCAAACCGAAGTGGGCAGCCTCGTTTTCATGAGTAAATGAGGTATTCAAGATTATACTCATGTATTGTCTCAATCTGATATCCATTTTGAATGATATCTTTAAAACTCAACAAGTTTCTCTTAGACTTGGAGGAGAACATTGCATTCTCTATGATAAACATTGTTCCTCTAGGCAGAGTTATGGTTGCTCTTCCGGAGCCTTTAATCAGTTTACTACTACCAGAGATTGTAGTAACATCTGCCTTACACATTCTTAGTTGAGAGAAATATTTCTTTTCTTTGAGTATCGTATGTATAGTACATGAATCAACTAAACAAATATTTGATCCAAGTTTGCTTTGTGAGATATCCATATTTGCTTTTCCATGGTTTGACATACAAAATAAAATACATGAACATGAGAATAAACAAATTCAATCCGTTTGTTTCACATTTAGACAATATTTTCAAAATCTGCTGAGGTTAGTTGACTAACTAAATAAGATAGTCGATTATATGTTTTCCATAATCGATTACTTTGCAATTTGAAAATTTCAGTTTAAGCACTGTCTTAATGTAATCGATTGTTAAACATACATAATCGATTATTTGCTATTTTGAAAAACTTCAGATCACACTGTCTTAATATAATCGATTGTTAAACATACATAATCGATTATTTGCTATTTTGAAAAACTTCAGATCATACTGTCTTAATATAATCGATTGTTAAACATACATAATCGATTATTTGCTATTTTGAAAAACTTCAGATCACACTGTCTTAATATAATCGATTGTTAAACATACATAATCGATTATGTCTTAATATAATCGATTGTTAAACATGTTAGAACCTACGCTTTACGCTAGAGGGGGGGTGAATAGCGTATTAATAGAATTTAGCGTTTTCTTGCGGAATTTAAACTTGGCAGGAAGTAAAATATATGCAGAAAAATAAACTTATACAAAGATGTATACTGGTTGGCCACCAACGTGGTTAGTCCAGTCCCCGAGAGACTCTCTCGAGATTTTTCACTATCTTGTTAAGCTTAAGGGTGCTCAACAAACCGTTACACACTTGAGGACACAAGCCTCAAACAGTTGCTCGGAGATCGCAATCTCAAAGACTTCACCCAGTCTTGGCTCAGAAACAATCGATTATCATAAGTACATAATCGATTATTTTAGCCCAGATTTTTGAGGCATGTTTAGAAAACATTTTGTCTAATGTAAATATGCATGATTTAAAATCTTTTTGACACAGAATTAAATATGCATGATTTTGGAAAATAGTTTTATGAGAGAGGCCATACTATGAGTCAAGTTATAGGATCGAGATTACAATTTAGAACAACTCAATAACAATTAAAAGCTATATCTTGAACTTCAATCTTATTCGCAACCATTGTGCGCTTGTACTTGAATTCCGTCATATATCAATTTTTGCCTCGTTTGTCATTCATCAAAACCTACAAAAGAGTACATGTTTAGTATATTGCATTGAGAACGTGTTTCTAACAATTTCCCCCTTTTTGATAATGGCAAACATTAAGCGGGATATGCAATTTAGGCAAATGATATTGACAATTCAAGACAAGTAACAATTATGCAATTTTGTTCTTGTTCCCCCTCAATTTAAGAGTTCCCCCTCAATTTTAGCTTATAAGCAATCAATGAATTAAGAGGTGGTGCATACCCGATATCCCGTTTTCTTCCCCCTTTTGCCATTAGCAAAAAAATAGTAAGGAAAGATGCAAAAAGATGAAATAAACAAGGTTTATTTATTGGAAAAAAAAGAGAGGGTAGTCGATTATTGATACGGGATAATCGATTTTTATAGGGACATTGCTGCAGATTCGCGGTTTGCTTAAGAATTGCTCTTAGCTCTAGGGTGATACCTGCAAAAAGAAGTTAGACGCCTCTGACGCTCAAGTTAGAAATCATGTAGGAAAGAAAATGCAATGCATGACTTAGATCAAAGTGGAGTCAAGGATCCCGAGTTCACTGCGAATTCGGAAGAAGGACTCTTTCTCTAAAGGCTTGGTAAAGATGTCTGCCAATTGGCTTTTGGTTTCAACAAATTCAATTTCGACATCGCCTTTGAGTACATGATCTCTAATAAAATGATGTCTAATTTCGATGTGTTTTGTTCGCGAATGAAGAACGGGGTTCTTCGTCAAGCATATGGCACTAGTGTTATCACATCTAAGAGGAATGTGATCAAGACTTAGGCCATAGTCCAAGAGTTGTTGTTTCATCCATAGGATTTGAGCACAGCAACTCCCCGCGGCTACATATTCAGCCTCGGTGGTAGACAACGCAACACTTACTTGTTTCTTACTAAACCAAGAGACAAGAGAGCTACCGAGCAAATGGCAAGTGCCACTTGTGCTCTTGCGGTCCAATTTGCATCCAGCAAAATCGGAATCGGAATATCCAATAAGCTGGCATGAAGAGCCTTTGGGGTACCATAGACCCACATTTGTAGTACCAATGAGATACCTTAATATCCGTTTCACCGCAGTAAGGTGAGATTCCTTCGGACATGACTGATAGCGAGCACATAAACACACGCTAAACATGATGTCCGGACGACTAGCGGTAAGATAAAGAAGAGAGCCAATCATACCTCGATACTTTTTAGTGTCGACTTCCTTACCTTTTTCATCTTTGTCTAGATGATCAGATGTGCTCATGGGAGTAGCCATTTCTTTTGCATTGTTCATCTCAAAGCGTTTTAGTAGTTCTTTGCAATATTTGGCTTGGCATATGAATGTACCTTCTTTCATTTGTTTCACTTGTAACCCCAAAAAGAATGTTAACTCGCCCATCATAGACATTTCAAATTCGCTAGTCATTAGATCGGAAAATTCCTTGCATAAAACATTGTTAGTAGCACCAAATATAATATCGTCTACATATATTTGAACTAATAAAATATCATTGTTTTTATGCTTGACAAAGAGGGTTGTGTCAACTTTTCCCCTAATGAAATCATTTTCCAAAAGAAATTTACTCAACCTTTCATACCAAGCTCGAGGAGCTTGTTTTAAACCATAAAGAGCCTTTTTGAGTTTGAAAACATGATCGGGATATTTAAAATCTTCAAAGCCGGGGGGTTGTTTGACATAAACTTCTTCTTCAATAAAACCATTTAGAAAAGCACTTTTCACATCCATTTGATATAGAATAAAATTCATTGAAGAGGCGAAAGCAAGTAATAGACGAATAGCTTCTAATCTAGCTACGGGAGCATAGGTTTCCTCATAATCAATACCTTCTTCTTGACTATAGCCTTTTGCCACAAGCCTAGCTTTGTTTCTAGTGATTATACCATTTTCATCTAGTTTATTGCGAAAAACCCATTTCGTACCAATTATAGAATGACCTTCGGGTCTTGGCACCAAATCCCAAACGTTATTGCGTTCGAATTGGTTAAGCTCCTCTTGCATTGCCAAGGTCCAAAATTCATCCCCAATTGCTTCGGAGATGGTTTTAGGTTCAATTTGAGAAACAAAAGCAGTAAGTTCTAAAGTGTTTTTGAGGGAGTTTCGGGTACTTACCTTTTCTCCAACATCGCCGATTACCTGTTCGAGAGGATGATCCTTGATCGTTCTCCACTCGTTAGGCGTATTTATTCCTTTTTCTAATTGTGGCGCTTCTTCCGTTTGTACCCCTATTTCATTTTTGTTTTCCTTTGAAGGTTCTTCTTGGATTTTATCTTTCAAGCTATCCAAGATACCTGCAAGATCAAAACCGGATTCCTTTCTCGCCAAGCGAGTATTATCTTCGGAAAACACAACATGAGGGGATTCCTCCACAATTTGGGTTCTTTTGTTAAAGATCCTCTATGCTTTGCTACGTGAGGAATAACCAATGAAAATACCTTCATCCGATTTAGCATCAAACTTACCCAATTGGTCCTTCCCATTATTATGAACAAAACATTTACAACCAAAAACACGTAAATGAGAAATGTTGGGTTTTCTACCCTTATAAAGTTCATATGGGGTTTTCATGAGTATCGGCCGAATTGCTACTCTATTTAAAACATAGCAAGCGGTACTCACGGCGTCCGCCCAAAAGTATTTGGGAATCTTAGCTTCGTCAAGCATGGTTCTAGCCATCTCTTCGAGACACCTATTTTTCCTTTCCACCACCCCATTTTGTTGTGGTGTCCGTGGAGCAGAAAAGGTGTGTTCGATTCCGAGTTCGTCACAAAAATCCGCAAAGAAATTGTGATCAAACTCTCCCCCATGATCACTTCTAATCGAAGTGACGGTCGATTCCTTTTCGTTTTGAACACGCTTAAGGAAATACTTGAAATTTTGAAAAGCATCACTTTTATTTGCAAGAAATAGAGTCCAAGTAAATCTAGAAAAGTCATCAACAATTACAAAAACATATTTATTTTTACCAAGACTTTCAATACGAGAGGGACCAAATAAATCCATGTGAAGTAATTGCAAAGGTCTAGACGTTGAAACAATATTCTTGGATTTAAAAGATGCTTTGGTTTGCTTCCCTTTTTGACAAGAATCGGAAATAGAATCATTTTCAAACTTTAAACTGGGAAGACCAACTACTAAGTTTTGAGAAAGAAGCTTGTTCAAAAGATGCATGTTCATGTGTGCTACTCTACGATGCCATAGCCAAGAGTTATCCTCTTTGCTTACTAAACAATCAACATATTCGGGTGAGGAGTTTGCAAGATCAACCATATAGATATTATCAATTCTAAAACCACGAAGTATGATCTTGAAATCACTACGTCTAAATACAAGACATTCATCCGAATTAAATAGAGTAAGATTTCCCTTGTCACATAATTGGCTTATGCTCAAGAGATTATGCTTCAAACTTTTCACAAGTAGTATATGTTTAATAGAGGAGTTTTCGTCCTTACCGACCGAACCAATGCCGATGATTTTTCCTTTATTGTTGTCACCAAATGTGACACTTCCTCCTTCTTTGTGCTCTAGTTGAAGGAATTTGGATTCATCTCCCGTCACGTGTTTGGAGCATCCACTATCAAGGTACCATAGTACACTTGATCCCTTCAAGCACACCTACAAAACAAATTAATGTTTTTTAGGTACCCATGCCATCTTGGGTCCTTGAGGGTTAGGCATGTTATAATGATGCAATTGATTTATATGTCTATGACGAGTAAAGCAAGCGGGAGCAATATGACCAATACGTCTACAATAATGACAAGTCACGTTGGGATTATGCATTTTTCTAGGTACATAGTAACTAGATGAATGAAGGTTGCTTACTCTACTTTGAACACCATTGTTTCTCCTATTATGAGCTCTAGGAGGTTCACAAGTTTGTCTAAAATATGCATCATTTCTAGAATATCTATTTCTAGGTGGAGGGTCATTTCTTGGTCTTCTAAATTGTTCAAGGTTTGGCCTAAAATATGCATCATTTCTAGGTCTTCTAGCATTTTCACTATTTGGTCTAACATGCAAGTTATTTCTAGGATTTCTACTTCTAGGATAAGCATTTTGGTTATTAGTCCTAGGTTGAGCTCTAGGTTGTTGTGGTTTAGCACAAACCTTTTCTTCATTCTTGAATCCTATTCCATGTTTAGTTGATTTTAGATTAACAAGCACATCATTCAAGTTTTTATGCGAAGAATTAAACTTATCTAATGTGCCTTTAAGTCTAGCTACTTCATTCTTAAGAAGCACACAAGAAGAACAGTTTCTAGTAGAACCTTCAGGTTTATCAGCACTTCTTTTTCCATAAAACTTGTTTTCCTCTTTTAGCTTCTCATTTTCGAAAACCAGTTTTTCTAATTCTTTTTCTTTTAATGAAAGCTGTGTTTGAAAATCTTTTTCTTTTAGAGAAGCGCTTTCTTTAACACTTTCGACAGTTTTTGAAGCTTTGATAAATTTAGCATATAGTTCATCAAAAGCATTTCTCATTTCATCAAGAGAAGAAATTTTGAGAAGAGATTTGACTTACCTCGTCTTTGCCGTCTTCTTGAGCCATGAGACATAAATTTGCTGCTTCATCGTCTTCTTCTTCGCTTGCTTCATCTCCGGAATCTCCTCCCCAAGAGATGTATGCACGTTGCTTTTTGAAGGGTTTCTTCTCCTTTTTGATGTTAGGGCAATTTGATTTTATGTGCCCGGTTTCTCCGCATTCATAGCATTTTAGTTGATCGCCTTGCTTTTTGTTCTTGCGTTCATACTCTTTGCGCATGAATTTTTGAAACCTTTTGATAACGAGTCCAAACTCGTTGTCACCTTCCTCATCAATTTGTGGTTGGCTAGCCTTTAGAGCAATCCTTTGCCTTCTTTGATCATCAACAAACGGGTTAAGTATAGTTGATTCATAGGTTTTGAGATTACCTCTTAATGCGTCAATTGTGACATTTGTGATGCCAATGGATTCTTGGATTGCATCGGCCTTTGATCGCCATGCCGGGGTGAGACTTCTGAGGATCTTCCGGACAAGTTCTCTATCCATAAACGTCTTTTTGAGGGCGTGTAGATCATTCACGATCATTGAGAATCGCTCAAACATTTCGTCTACTTTCTCTCCTTCCTTCATGTGGAATAGTTCATAAGAGTGAGTTAAGAAATCAATTTTAGCTTCTCGTACCTGGTCGGTTCCTTCGTATGTCACTTCAAGCTTATCCCACATTTCTTTTGCTGTTTTGCAACATGATATTTTCCTGTAGTCGTTAGCATTAACAGCACAATATAATAAATTTATAGCTTTGGCATTATTTTGAACCTTACGAATATCCTCCGCGGTATATTCCTCTTCGGTCTTTGGAACCCATTCGTCTTCCACCTTCTTGGTTGGGATTTGATTTCCATTGGTGAATACTTTCCACAAATGAAAGCTATTTGATTGCACAAAGATTTGCATCCTCTCCTTCCAGTATGAGTAGTTTGTGCCGTTGAATAGAGGAGGTCGTGTAGAGCATTGTCCTTCTTCAATTCCTGCAAAAGAGTCAAGAGTAGAAGCCATGGATGGTTCTCTCAAACGGTTAAGTTTTCAGAGAGTTGGGCTCTGATACCAATTGTTAGAACCTACGCTTTATGCTAGAAGGGGGGGTGAATAGCGTATTAATAAAATTTAGCGTTTTCTTGCGGAATTTAAACTTTGCAGGAAGTAAAATAAATGCAGAAAAATAAACTTACACAAAGATGTATACTGGTTGGCCACCAACGTGGTTAGTCCAGTCCCCGAGAGACTCTCTCGAGATTTTTCACTATCTTGTTAAGCTTAAGGGTGCTCAACAAACCGTTACACACTTGAGGACACAAGCCTCAAACAGTTGCTCGGAGATCGCAATCTCAAAGACTTCACCCAAGGAAACGCAAGTTCCTTGAAACAAGAGAATTGCAATTCTCTTACAAGTATATCAAATACTTGGACACTCACTTAACTAAAGTACTCCTTATTGAGTAGATATGAGTAAAAGAATATGTTCAAGATCACAACAACTTTAAGCAATAATATGGCTCTCAAAAGCTTTTTGAAATGAGTAGAAAATGAAGAACAATTGAATGAAAGCTTATAGCAATGTAATGATCAGTTTGTGTATGTTGTTGTTTTTAAAACACTGAAATGAAGCTGTATTTATAGTTGAAAAAGTTGGTTCAACCGTTGTCTAATTGCCAATTAAGAGTTGCTGAAATTACTCAGTGATAATCGATTATTAAGACCAAACAATCGATTATCTGCCAGTCAGTTTAAAAATCAATCCCAGATTTAACGCTTCACAATCGATTATACATAATCTATAATCGATTACTGGCAATATTCAAAATCAGATAATCGATTACACTAAGTTCATAATCGATTACATTAGCAACGTTCTAAAAATCATTTCCAGATTTTAAGCAAAACATCGATTATATAAAATCAATAATCGATTACTTCAGCAACGTTCTAAAAATCATTTCCGGATTTTAAGCAGAACATCGATTATATAAAATCAATAATCGATTACTTCTGCAACGTTCTAAAAATCATTTCCGGATTTTAAGTAGAACATCGATTATCTAGAATCAATAATCGATTACCTTATGGTATTTGAAAATCATTTGACAACGGCCAGCTTCAACAATCGATTGTCCTTTGCAACAATCGATTACTTGTTATTTTCTGAAAATCATAAAACTTACTGTCTCAGTGATAATCGATTATCTAAAGACATAATCGATTACTTAATTAAATTTAAAATCACTGGAAGACATCAACTCAACACAATCGATCACCATTAGTTCATAATCGATTATTTTGAGTATTGAAAAACTTTACCTCAACAACAATCGATTGTCATTTGTTCACAATCGATTATCATGCAGATTTGGAAAAACCTGATGTTCACTGTCTTACTCACAATCGATTACCATTAATTCATAATCGATTGTCATGCAGTCTTGGCTCAGAAACAATCGATTATCATAAGTACATAATCGATTATTTTAGCCCAGATTTTTGAGGCATGTTTAGAAAACATTTTGTCTAATGTAAATATGCATGATTTAAAATCTTTTTGACACAGAATTAAATATGCATGATTTTGGAAAATAGTTTTATGAGAGAGGTCATACTATGAGTCAAGTTATAAGATCGAGATTACAATTTAGAACAACTCAATAACAATTAAAAGCTATATCTTGAACTTCAATCTTATTCGCAACCATTGTGCGCTTGTACTTGAATTCCGTCATATATCAATTTTTGCTTCGTTTGTCATTCATCAAAACCTACAAAAGAGTACACGTTTAGTATATTGCATTGAGAACGTGTTTCTAACAAAACATACATAATCGATTATTTGCTATTTTGAAAAACTTCAGATCACACTGTCTTAATATAATCGATTATTAAACATACATAATCGATTATTTGCTATTTTGAAAAATTTCAGAGCATACCGTCTTAATATAATCGATTGTTAACAAGTATATAATCGATTGTTTTGCAGTTTTAATGCGAAATATTAGATAATCGACTAACTGTTAGGTTAGTCGATTAACTCTACTGAAAAATAAAAATATCTTTGAAATTTAAGCATATTGAAACATTCTAAAGAACTAATACTAACATTATATCATAAGCTAACTAATAAGAGCTGATACTAATGACTATTAGTTTATTCACTAACTAATACAAATAAGTAAAATAAAATCAAACAATTCCATCACAGATCCATCACCAATTAAGTGGTCTATTTTCCCCTCAGGGTGCTCAAAGAAGTCTGCCACATCCAAGTGGGTGATGTCAAAATTGTCGTCAGAGACGGAATTGGTTTCAGGGCATTTACCTTTTAGAGATGCTTGATAAAGCTCATCCAAATGTCTTGGTACACGGCAAATTTGCGCCCAGTGCCCTTTTCCACCACAACGATAATATATAGTTTATGAACTATTTGCTTTTGGATTCTCATCGCATCGTGCTTGTGGCAGAGTGACCAACTTCAGGTTGTCATATCTCTCCTTTAAGCCATTCCACAAGATAGGTGGATCTTTGACTGTGATATATTCAATTTTCAAACCTTCATCAAGGTGATGGCGCAAGAAAATCAAGGCCTTAGCACAGTCTTGGGTTGATGCTTTATCTCTGTCTTTAATGGCGTCTCCAAGACCCATAGCATCTAAGTGGATTTCAGCATCCAATACCCATGTCATATAGTTCTTGCCCGAAATTTCAAGGGCAACGAACTTTCTTTTCATAATGTCAGACATTACATCAAGAGCGTGTCCATACTTACGGGCTTTATTACAATTATCATATTCACTTCAGGGAATGGATCATAATCATCTGTATGTGCTATATACAATCTCATGTCAAATATTACTTTCATAAAGTGAAAGATTATTTTGAGAATCTTTATTACTCTCATTATCACAATGATGACGATTATAATTCCGTCTATTGCCACGTCCACATCCATTGATACCTTCACGGTAATAATTTTGTCTTCTTTCCGACTTATCACATAATGCTACCACATACTCTAAAGGGAATGGAGCAAATTCAATTGGACGGATTTTGTCTTCTTTGCCCACAATCATACATGAATTTGATCATGGCAAGGCATAGAAATTTTACCACTTCATGTGAGTGTAATTTCTTACAAACTTCATTAGAGTTATAATCAAACTTTGTTGTCTTTGTTTGTATATGAAATCAAATCGTAGAATTTCAAGAATTTGAAAGAGAAAAGTAAGTTACTTACCTTTAAGGTATACCAATAAATGTTGTGATATCAAATATACCTTTTGAGTTTCCATCCCGTTGCATTACTTTATGATGATACCATCTCTTCTATTTTTCCGTATAGAAATTCTAACTCCGACTCCGGGCTACTACTTGACACGTGAAAAGAGTTTAAAAAAAAACTCGAAACATTGCAGAAAGCCGAGTCCTATGATGCTGCTTCTCTGCTTTGGCTTTTTCTCTCTAACGAACCCAGCCATATCTTCCTTTGCGAAAAGTACAATATCTTCGATATTGCATCGTTCACAGACACTATATAGATGTTTAGCATAGCAAGAATTACAGCATCTTGTACATGGACTTGTTGGTGGACTCACCAAAACCATATATCTTGTGAAAATATAAATCATATTTCTTGCGCTGCTCCAAAAGGATTTAAGGCTGTTTTAGGGTTGGCGCATTGTTACTGTCCGAATCAGAATTGTTCGGTTTTGATTTTGGATGAATGTGGTAGATGTTAGAAATAACGCTCTACGCTAGAGGGGGGGTGAATAGCGTTTTAATGAAATTTAGCGTTTTCTTGCGGAATTTAAATTTTACAGGAAGTAAATAAGTGCAATAAAAATAACTTACACAAGGATATATCCTGGTTGGCCACAACAGTGGTTAGTCCAGTCCCCGAGAGACTCTCTCGAGATTTTCTACTAACTTGTTAAGCTTACGGGTGCTTAACAAACCTTTACAGTTGCTCGGAGATACAATCTCAAAGACTTCACTTGCTCGGAGGTTCCTCACCTCAAAGACTTCACTTGCTCGGAGGTTCCTCACCTCAAAGACTTCACTTGCTCGGAGGTTCCTCACCTCAAAGACTTCACTTGCTCGGAGGTTCCTCACCTCAAAGACTTCACTTGCTCGGAGGTTCCTCACCTCAAAGACTTCACTTGCTCGGAGGTTCCTCACCTCAAAGACTTCACTTGCTCGGAGGTTCCTCACCTCAAAGACTTCACTTGCTCGGAGGTTCCTCACCTCAAAGACTTCACTTGCTCGGGGATACAATCCCAAAGACTTCACTTGCTCGGGGATACAATCCCAAAGACTTCAACAGAGGAAGCACAAGTTCCTCAACACAAGAGAATCAAAATTCTCTTACAAGTATTTGAAATACTTGAACACTCACTTAACAAAGGTACTCCTTGATGAGTAGATATGAGTAAAATAATACGCTCAAGATCACAACAACTTTGAACAATAATATGGCTCTCAAAAGCTTTATGAAATGAGTAGAAAATGATGAACAATTGAATGAAAGCTTAAAGCAATGTAATGATCAGTTAGTGTATGTTGTTGTGTTTAAAACACTGAGTTGAAGCTGTATTTATAGGTGCAAAACTTGGTCTTACCGTTGTCTAATTGCCAATTAAGAATTGCTGAATTTACTCAGTGATAATCGATTGTCAAGACCGAACAATCGATTATCTGCCAGTCAGATCAAAAATCAATCCCAGATTTAACGCTTCACAATCGATTATACATAATCTATAATCGATTACTGGCAAAATTCAAAAACAGATAATCGATTACACCAAATCCATAATCGATTATATTGGCAACGTTCTAAAAATCATTTCCGGATTTTAAGCAAAACATCGATTATATAAAATCTATAATCGATTACCTCAGCAACGTTCTAAAAATCATTTCCAGATTTTAAGCAAAACATCGATTATATGAAAACCAATAATCGATTACTTTGAGGTATTTGAAAATCATTTGACAACGGTCAGCTTCAACAATCGATTGTCCTTTGCAACAATCGATTATTTGTTATTTTCTGAAAATCATGAAACTTACTGTCTCAGTGATAATCGATTATTTAAAGCCATAATCGATTACTTGTTATTTTCTGAAAATCATGAAACTTACTGTCTCAGTGATAATCGATTATTCAAAGACATAATCGATTACTTAATTAAATTTAAAATCACTGAAAGACATTGTCTCAACATAATCGATCACCATTAGTTCATAATCGATTATTTTGAGTATTGAAAAACTTTACCTCAACAACAATCGATTGGCATTTGATCACAATCGATTATCATGCAGATTTGGAAAAACCTGATGTTCACTGTCTTACTCACAATCGATTACCATTAATTCATAATCGATTGTCATGCAGTCTTGGCTCAGAAACAATCGATTATCATAAGTACATAATCGATTATTTTAGCCCAGATTTTTGAGGCATGTTTAGAAAACATTTTGTCTAATGTAAATATGCATCAGTTGAAATCATTTGATACAGAAATAAGTATGCATGATTTTGGAAAATAGTTTTATGAGAGAAGCCATGTTATGGAGTCAAGTTATAGGATCAAGATCACATTTAAGAATAACTCAATAATAACAATTAAAAACAACGTCTTGGGCTTCAATCTCAACATGTGTGTTCTTGTACTTGAACTCCGTCATATATCAATTTGTGCTTTGTTTGTCATTCATCAAAACCTACAAAAGAATACACGTTTAGTATATCGCATTGAGAACGTGTTTCCAACAGTAGAGTCTCGTGCTAATAACGTGTTATAAAATAATATATGAACAAGAACAATAATACAAGAACAAGAACAATATAGAGAGAAGTAGAGAGAGGAGTATTCTTATTGATACTTTGGGATGATTTATAATGGGAGAGAACCCCTTTATTTATAGGGAGGTGGTGGCTTAGCCACCAAGTAGTAAACCCTAAAATCTCTCTAAATTTAGACATTCACCTTAAATAGAGTTCTATTTATAACACCTACGAAGTAGTTGTTTTCTTGTAGTGTATTAAAGTCGTTCAGCTTTACTCGTTGTCTTAGTAAACTCACAAAACAATTTTGTGTCTATCAGCCTAAAGGATTTTATGTTTTAGATTTTATGTTTAGTTAAATATTGTCGTTGTTATTTAAAGTGACTTGATCTCTATTATGACCAAAAGAAAAAAAAAGTCTAATATATATAAGCTCAGACAAGAAAGATTTTAAAGAAAGAGAGAAATGTGATGACAATAAAATTGTTCAACATTTCTCTCTGATGCTGACATTAATCATAGACAATAGAATTCCAGACTTTACTTAATAGAGCAAAGGCAAAAATAGCTCACATTTGAGAAAAAAACAATAAACATGCACACTAAGAACTGCTTAATTTTAAGACAAAATAATAACATGGACAACTTGCTACAACTTCAACATCTTAGCATTGTGGTAGATCTGGTGGAGGTGGCTCCATTGTCTGTTTCTCTCCTATTCCATTCTCGACGATGAACGCCATACCTAGACCCCAAGCCAAATGAGAATCAATGTGGCAATGAAATAGCCAAACCCCTGTAGAAAAACAGCATATATAAATCAAAATTTTATAAACAGGTACAAAAATTTCAAGCTTGAACATTTTTGTGATGATGTCAGGTTCTTACCTGGATTATCTGCCACGAAATGAATGACTGCCCATCCACCAACAGGGACATCGACTGTGTTCCTGAAAGGCGGATCAACTAGGTTAAATGTAGCAGTATCAGTCTGAGGATTGAAGTTACCAAAACCTTGTCCAACGACCCAAAAATGGTATCCGTGAAGATGTATAGGGTGATCCTCAGTTGAAAAGATAGCAGTATCCTGCAACACAATTTGTACAGTAGAACCAAACTTGATCTTATGCAACTTAGTTCCAAATCTTGGTTGCCACAGTGCTCGAGAAACATTGCCCGTGTAATCAAATTGCACAGGTGGAACAGGAGGAAAATCCAATGTGTAAATCCCTGGAACATTTTGGTAATAAGCCTGGAGCAATGAAGTTGTTCTAGGAAGAACAAATGAAATATTATTCATGCTAGCAGCAAACCGCGTATTATTAGGACCTGGACATCTAGGACCAGGAGCGCAATTCACTAAGCCAAGTCCAACAGTGAAAAACAAGTTCTCATCAATCTGATTGGGAACTCTAACATTGTTACTAGGAATGCTCCTCAATTGGCTAGTGAAAGCAGTCGCAGTAGCTGTATCGTTGAAAGCTGGAAGTTGAGGCAATGAAGGTCTTGAATTAGCCACCGACACGAGATTTGTGTACTCTAGGATAGCAGTGGTAGTGGTGTTGTCAAATCGCGCGTTTCTGGCAGTGGCATAAGCGCTAGCTGCCATATAGTAGCGGCCAGGGGGTTGATTAGCAGTGAGAATTACATTGGTTGTTTGGCCAGGTCCAACCATAATAACATTGGTTGTAAAAGGCTTGTTGTAAGTAGCATCAACACCTACAACAGTGAGCATGTGGTTTGCAGCTGAAAAGAAAAGTTGTTGATTGAGTGCAGCATTGATTACCCTCAGTAGAATACTTTCTCCAGGGTTCACTGAGACTTTCACAGTGCCTGCATTAAAATTCTGGATTAATAATGGTGATATGTGTTGTCCTCTTTCTTTTCTTTTTGTCCTTTTTCACAATAGATACATCTCTATATCAAGCCTAATATGATATCCTGGAAAATAGAGTAATAATATTCTATAACCTGTTATATTACAAAGATAGTGTAAAAAAATCTGTTGACTATCAGTGTATATAATTTTTTAAAGAGGCGGCTAAGCAGTGTCGTAGTCACATACAATGAAGAGTAGTCAGTCGAACACCTTTCATCAACAAATTATACTGTGTATACAAAAAATTATATGCATATACAAATCAAAACTACTTTGTATGCATGTATATCAAATCTTGAACGCCCTTAATGAAATTTCTAGCTTTGCCACAAAGGCTAAGTTTGAGTAAGAACCTTGGCTAGAGCATCTGTAAAGGTCACCAGGTTGACCATTAATAGTATATGCATCAGAATTATTAGGAGCTGCTCCAGTGAATTGTGCTTCTCTTTGCACTGCAATAATGTCTCTGTTCCACCATTCCCCTATGATAATATCAAAGAACTTAATTAGTCACATTTGATTTTGATCAAAGTTAAAATGAAATGGGGAAAAAGCTATGTCGCGCGGACTCTCCAAAAATGTTGCCGTACCCGTATCGAATCCTCCAAAAATGCACTGCTTTTGGAGGATCCGGCGCACACCCTGCACCATTTTTGCAGAGTCAGAGCAACATAGGAAAAAAGCAGTACCGAGAAGAATAGGGATATCTTTCTGAGGCAGTGAAAAAGGAAAATTAGAACCCTGTTTTGGTAAGATAACTAAAGCTCCATAAACAGTAGCTCTAAGCCATTTGCTGTGTGCATGCCACCACAATGTACCCTCTTGGTTTTCAATAGTGAATCTGTATGTGTAAAATCCTCCTGGTCTTATTGGACATTGTGTTACATACTCAGGCCCATCAGCCCATGGCGTCCGCATTTGACGAATTCCATGCCTGCATGTAAATTTTTAGAACAGTTAAGTTCTATGCACTAACGTAACGATGTAAAAGATTATTTGCGTAGAGAAGTCATTTATAATGTAATTACCAATGGATTGTAACGTTGTAACGAGCTCTATTAACGACTGTAACAAATAGTGTATCTCCGTTTCGAACTGTTAAAGTAGGTCCTGGAAATTGTCCATTCACTGTAATTATATTCTTGGTTTTGCATAGCCTTGTTATTCTGGTTTCTTGAACCTGTCAAAAAAAATTATTATTTTATGACAATGTTGGGAATGCCTATCGGAAACAGCCTCTCTGCCTCATCAGGGTAGGGGTAAGGTCCGTCTACACACTACTCTCTCCCGATCCCACTTGTATGATTTTAGTGGGTCATTGTTGTTGTTGATGTTGTTGTTGACAATGTTGGAAATGTTAATAGAAAATAAGAAGAAATGTGAATGGATACTTACAATAAATTCATGGTAGTGAAATTCTGCATTTGCAAAAGAAGGCAGTAGAGATAGTATAGCTATAATGGTTGCCAAGAGGCCATTGAGCAATGGCTTCTTGAGAAAAAATTTACTAGTCTCCATTTCAATTCTCTTCTTTTTCTGGCTTTGTATTAGTAAAAGCTTAAAAGTTGTAATACTCTGTTTAATAGACTTAATGAAGTTGTGATGCTGTGATTAGTGGACTTCATTATATTTATAATGCTACAGGGTGGGAATCAAAAGCTTGTTTTACTCTTTAAGAAAAATAAAATATTAAGGGATTTTGGAAAGTTTTAGGCAACTTAGTCCAACTACATGGAGGAGTT
The DNA here is from genome assembly GCA_034376525.1 of Nicotiana benthamiana. NCBI lineage: Eukaryota > Viridiplantae > Streptophyta > Magnoliopsida > Solanales > Solanaceae > Nicotiana > Nicotiana benthamiana. The sequence goes on from CM067338.1 coordinate 154,763,195, forward strand.
GGTGCACCCATTTGCAATTCTAAATCTAATAAACTAATATCATTTCTTCTTACATAATATTAGTAGTAAATTCAGTTAATAACGGTTTCTACTCTTTTTTTTTGTTCTTTCAAAATTTCCTGAGTTTTCTCGTGATAAAAAACATTTTCGGTTGTGTGGTATAACGGAAGTTATTTTCTAGAAAATATATATTTCAGCTTCTATGTTGGACAAATATGATTTTCGCATTAATATAGGCAATGGTATTTGCTTTATTTATTATAGTGATAATTTATATGTGAATGGTTATCTCCAACATGATGTTTATGTCTTACCTAATGTGAATGCTAATTCGATTATGAATGTTTCAAGTCTTAAGAGGAAAAGAGATGATCATGTAAATCAAACATATCTTTGGCATTGTAGGCTTGGTCATATTGGAGAGAAAAGAATGAACAAGTTGTACAAGGAAAAGTCCCTTGACAAGTATGATTTTGAATCATATCCAACTTGTGAATCTTGTCTCAAAGGAAAAATGACCAAATCTCCATTTACTGGAAGTGGAGAAAGAGCTTCTAAATTATTGAGACTAATTCATACAGATATTTGTGAGCCCATGAAAATACAAGCTAGGGGTGGATATTCTTACTTCACCACCTTCACTGATGATATGTCAAGATATGGATTTGTGTATCTTATGAAACACAAGTCTGAATCTTTTGAAATGTTCAAAGGTTTCGTAGTGAAGTTGAGAAGCAGACTGCTAACAGTATCAAAGTACTACGGTCTGATAGAGGTGGAGAATATCTTAGTAAATATTTTACTAGATATCTCAAAGAGAATGGGATTCTCTCACAGTGGACACCTCCAGAAACACCACAACACAATGGTGTATCTGAAAGGAGAAATCGAACCTTATTAGATATGGTGAGATCTATGATGGGGTTCACTGATCTTCCAATAAATTTATGGGGATATACTTTGGAAGCAGCAACATACTTACTTAATAAAGTTCTCACTAAGTCAGTAACTGCAACACCATATGAGATATGGAAAGGATGTAAGCCTAACATTAAACATATTAAAGTTTAGGGTTGTCCAGCTTATGTTAAGAAACTGCAGTCTGATAAACTAGATTCAAGATCTGATAAGTGTAGATTCATTGGGTATCCCAAGAAAACAATGGGATATTATTTCTATCACCCTTCTGACCATAAAGTGTTTGTGGCTAGAGGAGCAACCTTTTTGGAAAGAGAATTTCTTTTGGAAGGAAATTATAATGGAGAAATAGAACTTAATGAAGATCAAGAAACTAATGAATCAACACAATACAAAGGTCATGAGACCCAAGTTGAAGAACCTTTATTGGGTGCTTTGAAGTTGCCAAGGAAGTTGTCATCTTTAACTTTTAAATTTCAAGAACTAAATGAAGTACAAGAACAGGTTAATGAACTAGTTTCAAACCAAATTGAACAACAACCAAATCCAGCACAATGTGAACTGGTTCTACTAGTACCTCTTAGAAGGTCTACATGAGAACGTCATGTACCAAGTAGATTAAATTTATTGGTACAAGATGATGTATCAAATGAGGTTCATCATAATGATGATGACCCTAAGACCTGTGAAGAGGCTATACAAAGTTCCGATTATGAGAAGTGACAAAAGGCCATGGAATCCGAAATGGAATCTATGAAGGAAAATAAAGTATGGACTTTAGTTGAACCTTCAAAGGATATAAAACATATTGGCTGTAAATGGGTTTTTAAGAAAAAGATTGGAGCAGACGTAAAGGTGGAGACCTACAATGCATGTCTTGTTGCAGAGGGATATCGTCAGAAAGAAGGAGTCGACTATGACAAGACTTTCTCTCCCGTGGCAATGCTCAAATCTATTCGGATTTTGCTTGCTATAGTAGCATACTATGATTATGAAATATGAAAAACGGATGTAAAAACAGCTTTCCTTAATGGTGAGCTAGAAGAGGATGTGTACATGACACAACCCAAAGGTTTGACATCTTCGTCTGATCATAATAAAATTTGTAAGCTACAAAGATCCATTTATGGACTAAAGCAAGCTTCTCGAAGTTGGAATATTCGCTTTAACAAGACAATTGAAAAGTTCAATTTTGTTAGATGCGAAGAAGAACCTTGTGTGTACAAAAAGGTTAGTGGGAGCACAATTATATTGTTAGTGTTGTATGTTGATGATATATCGCTCATATGGGAATGACATACCGGCATTGCAAAGTACCAAGATTTGGCTATCTGAACTGTTCTCCATGAAAGACTTGGGAGAAGCACCTTATATATTAGGAATAAAGATCGATAGAGATAGATCTAGGAAGCTGCTTGGACTTTTCCAGTCTTTGTACATTGATACCATCTTAAAGAGGTATAATATGGATAATTCCAAAAGAGGCTATCTACCCATAGGCACTGGAATTTCTCTCAGTATGAAGGATTGTCCTAAAATACCTAAAGAGAGAGAACGCTTGAGTAGGATCTCATACGCTAGTGCAGTGGAAGCTATCATGTATACCATGACATGTAAACGTCCTGATGTGGCTTATGCACTTGGAGTGACTAGCCTATGTATGGCAAATCCTGGTGAGGAACATTGGAAGGTAGTGAATACCATTTTTAAGTACTTAAGAAGAACTAAAGACCAATTCCTCATCTATGGGGATTCTGAGTTGAAACTTAAAGGTTATACTAATGCAAGTTTCTCTTTAGATAGAGATGATATCAAATCTATTTCTTGTTATGTATTCACCTTAAATAGTGGTGCGGTGAGTTGGAAAAGTTCCAAACAAGCTACGGTAACTGATTCAGTGACTGAAGCAGAATATATAGCAGCTAGTGAAGCTGCTAAGGAAGCTGTATGGATGAAAAAGTTCTTAATGAACTTGGTGTGGTTCCTTCAATAGAAGGTGCGGTTCCACTGTTGTGTGACAATACTGGAGCCATTGCTCAAGCAAAAGAACCAAGATCACACCAAAAGTCCAAACACGTTCTGCGAAGGTATCACTTGATAAGAGAGATCATTGAACGTGGAGACATCGAGATTCAAAAGGTTGATGGAAAGGAAAATGATGCAGACCCATTCATTAAAGCTCTTGGCGCAAAGGAGTTTGACAAGCACAAGTGTAAATTGGGGATGAAGTACAAGAACGATTGGCTCTAATGCAAGTGGGAGATTGTTTGGGACATAGTAGATATGTCCTAGATCCAATATCATATTTGATGATTTGAACATATTTTTGTGAACGTCATTTGATATAAAATATATGGCATTTGATATTCTTTTATCATTATTATTAATTGCTTGATTAATTTGATAAGGTCCTTGATTAAATTTTGAGATTTGTCATCGTGATAGAGTTATGATAATGAGAGCAAAGTCTATTACAATTTAATCTAAATTTGTTCTTGATCGTAGGTTTATTAACTTGGACATTAGTAATCTAGTTAGATCAATATTTATGTGATCGTCTTTATGGTATAAAGATTAGTTGGTCTCATTAACTAAATGACATAGATAGATGATGCATATAGAGATATGATCAACTAACCGACCATTGGATAATTCCTAATGGTTAGAATTACCATAACTGTCAATAGGATATTCTCTTGAAAAATGTGATGAAAAAATTCCCTTTGACCTGAGATCATCGTAGTAATTGACATGTTATTTATTGTGCTTTGATACCAGACACCTATGGCCTTAGGGCGATAGTTGAATGGATATTGGGTATGATTAAATGCTTGTAGAATTAGTGATTGATCAAGATGGAATCTGTCAACTCTTGGTAATGAGTTTAAGCTCCATGTTTTCATGAATTATAAACGACCAAACTAAGACGTTGTCCAGGGCAATTGAATGAAAGAAGAAATGAGTTTCTTAGGTCATTCAATGGTCGATTATATTTGACGTGAACACATAGTTGATCACCTATTATGATTTCACAGTTGAACCATATCTTAGGGTGATCCAGAGCTATAAGAACAGAAGGAATTACTACCTTATTCTTTTACTGGTTCTTGAGAGTAAGTTGTATACTTTATGCTATCCGGTCGTTAAGGAGTGTTGCTAGACGCCACCCTTGATTAGTATATTGATATGATCAATTTACTACCGATTTAGTATTGAACCTATAAGGTCGCACACTAACGAGTGTTCTGATCTTTGCTAAATGATTAATTAACTTATTATTTGATAATTAAATTAAGGAATTTAATTAGTCAAATAAATTTAGTTATTAGTCCAAATGAAATATTATTATATTCTTTGCTAGCACAGAGATTATAATTAATATTGTGAACAAATTGAACTTTTCACAATAGAAATTAAATTGTATCTCTTGATTGGGATATATATATGATATATATTTAATCGTCATAATTGATATTTTTATATATAGGATATATACAAATATTATTTAAAGATTTAACTATGAAATCAAATTTGGGATTGGATTGTTAAACGATACGGCAAGCTGCTTACTTATAGGATTTGCAATTTTCAATTAGAAAATTTTTAATATAAAAAGTTTATAAATTAGAATCCAATTTAGAATTGGATATGCAAAGTCTGAAAGTTTGGGCAGTCCTCACGTTACCAAATAAGTGGGTATTCGAAATTTTCCATATAAATTCCATGAAGTTTATTTTTGGAATAAACTTTTATCCTAAGTAAATTATTACTTCAATCAAATAGGAAAAGGGTTTATATGTGATGTTATATAAAGGGTGTTGGAGATAATTCGTCATATAATGTTTTCTTGAGAAGAAAGCCCACTTTGTGAAAGTGAGAGTGCAATACAAAGCCAAGAGAGAAAATACAATTACAAGAAAAGTGTTTCTTGTTCTTCTAATTTGAGTTGAGATTTTCGAGAAAAAAATTTCAACACAATATTCTTCGTTCAATTTGTTCGCGGGTTTCATTGTTCAAAGAGTTGATAGCAAGGATTGGTCTCGGTGTGAATATGCATAGAGTATTCGCATAATCGACGAAATCTTGAAACGAGACTCTCTTTTCCAGGTACGTCATAGATCCGATTTTGTTGATATGTAAATAAATTTAAACATGAAAAAAGTTGCCTAAAATTGTTATTTTTTTCCACTGCGTATTACGAACACCTATAAACTATCTTTCATTTATGTACCCCAATTACTATAATCAGCATAACACAAATGTGCATTAATTTCATATATAGTTTGTGACTTTGTATCAACATTCAAATTCGTAGGAATATATATATATATATATATATATATATATATATATATATAAAAGGTTGTATTTTGGCTTGTTTTGGTAGATTGAGATGGGTACTACATGGTGTTATTTTACACAAGTAATATCGACCTACTGTCACGATTTGACATGTATACATGTATTCATTTTGGAGCGGTGAAATTCTAAAAACTTACTTCCTATACCAGATTAATATTTACATATGATTACCTTTTAAAGTGGTATCGGCCTATTATACATTTACATTTTTCAAGTAAGTGTACTAATTAGACTTTAATGTCAAGTGGTTGAAACTTGAAAAGGTTGCAATATAATAACAAATCTAATGGACGATATACCTTATGCAAGCGTGAACAACTTCACAAATTCATAAGCTTAATTAGTACGAGGAAGTGGTTAACAAAAGGTTTTAGATTCATGATCAGCCAATCTCTTAATAATTAAAACGTGCAACTTCACTTTCATGGGTTAGGCAGCTTGCCAATTAACCACCCAAAGTATATATATATATATATATATATATATATATATATATATATATAAGGAAAATATTGTATCTGTTATCGTACAACTGCTCATATTTAGTTTGCAGCATTTTTATTCTCCAAGAACAAGAAAAGGAAGAGAAATCACCCGGCTTAGAATGGAGAAGTTTTATTTTGTATCTTATATAATTTACATTAGTTGGATGCGGCTTTTTTTTGTCTCACAAATTTGTGCATCCCAACCTTATACTTCTGGGTTCATAGAAATCTGGATTCACAAAACTGTGAGACAAAAATATTGCCTCATACAACTAGTATTAGTTGTATGGAACACAAAATAAAATTTTTCCTTCGAATGTGGTGGAATGGTAAGAATCTCTCTATTCCTAATCAGAAATCTTGAGCTCGATCTTGGGAATGAAGAACTTATTGGTCGAAGTTTTTTAACCCATAGGGCCTATATTGAGCGAAATGGAATAGTCCACCCTAAGGGTGTCAATGATTCGGTTCAGGCAGTTATTTTATAACATTTGTACCATATTAATTTTTCGGTTATTCTATTATGTATAATCAAAATTAGACTTTTCGAAACCGTCCCAATCATGTCGGTTTCTCTTCAGTATTCGTACGGTTCGGTAAATATACAATATATTTTTTTAAATATCATGTAAAAATCACTACTAGAAGTAGAATGCAATAACATACGTACTTTTATAGGACTTAGCAAAACTCTCTAGATATTTTTACAGTTTAAAAGGTGATAATTTAATAAAATATAAAAGATGGCTTGAGCATAGATCTATCAACTAACAAATCCAAAAAATATAAATCACACGAGTGAAAAGATATTAACCAAGCTGGGCCTCAAGAATAAAATTTATAGAAGATTAAATATTCAAAAAGATAAATCTAAATCATACGAAAGGAAACATATTCAATACATTGTAGTTTTTTATTCATAATCGCTACAATACCTTGTGTTTGCTAGTGAATATGCTGGAAATAATTTAGTTTCAATAGGAGTAGCATAATAGATTTGGGAATTAGGATTTTAAGTTTAATTATGCCACGATCTCAGTTCGCCCTCCGTGAACATATCGTGACGGCAGCTAGTCCCTACGACTAGGTAAGCCTAACAATACGGAAACAAGTAGAAACTTGCGGAAATATAACTTAAAATCCAAAATTTAAAACAGAAAAGAACGAAATGTAAAATGTCACTCGGCATATACAGCATAATAACTCAAACTTCTACAAATCTTTCCCAAAACCTAGAAACTCACGGAACACAAACTAACAGAATGTAAGACACTGCTCTAACTCCAGAATGTCTAAAACAACCGTAAGAAAGGAAGGTTAACTGCTAAAAGATAGAATAAGATAGAGACTCCTTAGTCTACATACGCGGCATATGTACCTCGAAATCTCTGCTAGATCTCTCTGTCTCGAGGGTGATACGCCTGGGTGGAGGTACCTGGATCTGCACATGAAAAACATATGCAAAAAGGGCATGAAAACACCACAGCGGTACTCATTAAGTGCTGTAAGAATGCACGGAAGAAAAAATATAACTTGATATTAAACATGATACAATGAGCCCTATATATAATACGCATGACCTAACCTACTCCGAATACACTTTGGATTAGGGTTCTACTATTTACATATCTAACACTCCCCCTCAAGCTGGTGCATATAAATCATATGTACCGAGCTTGTTACATATGTAGTTAATACGAGGACCAGTGAGGGCCTTGGTGAAAATGTCTGCAAGCTGATCATTTGACTTAACAAACTTTGTTGCAATATCTCCCGAGAGTATCTTTTCTCTGACAAAGTGACAGTCAATCTCAATGTGCTTAGTTCTCTCATGGAACACTGGATTTGACGCAATATGAAGAGCATCTTGATTATTACACACAAGTCACATCTGACTAACATCACCAAATTTCAGCTCTTTGAGCAACTGTTTGACCCAAACTAGCTCACATGTCGCCATAGCCATTGCTCGATATTCTGCTTCTGCACTAGACCGAGCAACCACATTCTGTTTCTTGCTTTTCCAAGATACCAAATTTCCTCCTACTAAGACACAATATCCAGAAGTAGAACGTCTGCCAGAAGGCGATCTTGCCCAATCAGCATCGGAGTATCCAACAATCTGCTCATGGCCTCGATCCTCAAACAATAAACCTTTACCTGGAGTTGATTTTATATACCGAAGAATGCGAACAACTACATCCCAATGACTATCACATGGCGAACCCATAAACTGGCTCACAACACTCACAGGAAAGGAAATATCAGGTCTTGTCACTGTAAGATAATTTAATTTACCAACTAACCGCCTATATCTTGCAGGATCGTTAAGAGGCTCCCCCTGTCCTGGAAGAAGTTTAGAATTTGGATCCATTGGAGTGTCAACAGGTTTACAACCTGCATTCCTGTCTCCTCAAGAATATCTAAGGCATACTTCCGTTGTGAGATCACAATACCTGAGCTAGACTGTGCGACCTCGATACCCAGAAAATACTTTAGTGTGCCCAGATCCTTAGTCTGAAAGTGTTGAAAGAGATGTTGCTTCAATTTAGTAATACCATCCTGGTCATTGCCAGTAATAACAATGTCGTCAACATAGACCACTAGATAAATACAGAGACATGAATCAGAATGCTGATAGAATACAGAGTGATCAGCTTCACTCTGAGTCATGCCAAAGTCCTGGAAACAGTGCTAAACTTACCAAACCAGGCTCGAGGAGACTGCTTTAGACCATAAAGTGACCGGCGCAAGCGACATACAAGGCCACGAGACTCCCCCTGAGCAACAAACCCAGGTGGTTGCTCCATATAAACTTCATCCTCAAGGTCACCGTGTAAAAATGCATTTTTAATGTCCAGCTGATACAGGGGCCAATGGCGAACAGCAGCCATAGAGAGAAAAAGGCGGACTGGTGCTATCTTAGCCATGGAAGAGAAGGTATCACTGTAATCAAGCCCAAATATCTGAGTATATCCTTTGGCAACAAGACGAGCCTTAAAACGATCAACCTTACCATCTGGACCAACCTTGACTGCATACACCCAACGACAACCAATAATAGTTTTACCTGAAGGAAGAGGGACGAGCTCCCAAGTACCACTCGTATGTAAAGCAGACATCTCGTTAGTCATAGCCTGTCGCCACCCTGGATGAGACAATGCTTCACCTGTAGACTTAGGGATGGAAACAGAGGACAAAGAAGATAGAAAAGCATAATAGGGTGATGACAAATGATGATAACTTAAACCGATATAATGGGGATTAGGATTAAGGGTGTTCCGTATACCTTTCCGAAGTGCAATCGGAAGAGACAAGTCCGCAGTAGGAGCAGGGTCAGGTGCAGGACATGAATCAACCGGGCCGGATGCTGGGCGAGGACGACGATGATATGTCAAGAGTGGAGTGTCTTGTGCAGGGAGTCTAGGAGGAGCCACAGTAGACGTTCCAACGTTTGGAATGGGTAAGACTTCTGTAGCGGAAGGTGAAGGAGGAGACATAGTAGACTCCCTAAAGGCCGGTATAGGTAAAACCTCAGATATATTAAGATGGTCAGAATGGTCAGAAGAGGTAAAGAAAGGTTTAGACTCAGAAAATGTGACATCGACTGACATAAGGTACCTACGAAGATCAGGTGAATAACAACGATAGCCCTTTTGAGCACGAGAATAACCAAGGAAGCCACACTTGAGAGCACGAGGAGCTAACTTATCTTTCCCAGGAGCTAAGTTATGAACGAAACAAGTGCTCCCAAAAACACGAGGGGGAACAGGGTATAAGGGTGACTGGGGAAACAATACCTCATGCAGAATCTGATTCTGGATGGGAGATGAAGGCATCCGATTAACCAAATAACAAGATGTGAGAACTGCATCTCCCCAAAAACGCAGCGGAACATGAGATTCAATGAGAAGTGTGCGAGCAGTCTCAATAATGTGTCTATTCTTTCTCTCTGCAACCCCATTTTGCTGAGGGGTATAAGGACAAGAGGTCTGATGAATATTTCCATGAGAAGACATAAACTGCTGAAATTGAGGGGATAAATATTCTAAGGCATTATCACTGCGAAGAGTGCGAATAGAAACACCAAATTGATTTTTAATTTCAGCACAAAAATTCTGGAATATAGAAAACAACTCAGAACGATCTTTCATTAAGAAAATCCAAGTACATCTTGAATGATCATCAATGAAACTAACAAAATAACGAAATCCCAAGGTTGAACATACTCTACTAGGACCCCATATATCCGAATGAACTAAAGAAAAAACAGACTCTGCACGACTCTCAATACTACGAGGAAAGGAGGCGCGGGTATGTTTCCCGAGCTGACATGACTCACACTCTAATGTGGATAAACTGGACAAGCTAGGATGTCCTAAACGACTGTGAAGTAGGTCTGGAGGATCTGCAACTAGACAGGCCTTAGAGGATGTTAGTGAGTTAAGGTAGTAGAGTCCGTCTGATTCAAATCCTGTTCCAATCGTCTGTCCCGTACTGCGGTCCTGCATAATAAAAGAGTAATCAATAAAATATATTCTGCAATGGAGGGCACGAGTCAAACGACTAACAGATGCAAGATTAAAATGACAGCCAGGGACATAAAGAACGAAATCTAGAGTGACAGAGGGTAGAGGATTTGCTTGTCCAACTCCTTTTGCTTTAGTTTGAGACCCATTAGCTAAAGTAACGTTGGGAAGAAACTGTGAATACGCAATATTTGACAATAGAGATTTATTACCAAAGATATGATCAGAAGCAGCTGAGTCCACAACCCATTGTTCAAGAGGACTAGACTGGAAAACACAAGCAAAAGAATTACCAGCAACAGAAGCATCAGGCTGAGCAACAGTGGCTACTTGTGTAGACGTCTGCTTACTTGCTCGATATTTAAGGAACTCATTGAACTCCCTTTCAGATACAGAAAATCCCTGGTTACCTGTAGTCTCGGTCTGAGCAACATAAGCATCTTTTGTTGGTCGACCATGTAAAGAATGGCACACGTCACGAGTGTGACCAAGTTTATAACAATAAGAACACTTGGGTCTAGATCTTCCAAAACGACCTCCTCCTCGTCTATACTCCATAGTATCATAAGCCCGATTGTCCACGGATTGGGAGACGAGGATAGATGAATCAAGTGTCTATGATGAGCTCACTGGGTGACTTGGTGCTGCAGCAAGGCGAAGTAAGCGAGAGAATAATTCATCAACTGTGGGGACAGTCGGACTAGCCAAAATCTGATCGCGTACTGAGTCAAGATCATTAGGAAGCCCAGCAAGAGTAAGAACTAGAAATAGCTTTTGTCGTTGCTCTTGCTGCTTTGCAACGCTGGCAGAAACTGGCATCAACGTCTCAAATTCCTCCATAACTGCCTGCACTTGACCCAAGCAAGTAGACATATCTAATTCTTGTTTCTTTAAATTTGTCATCCGCGATATCACATCATAGAAACGAGATATGTCATTAGTGTATAAAGTACGAGCCTTTTTCCAAACCAAATAACATGTTTGGAATGGACGAAACAAGGGCATCAACTGGAATCAATAGATCGCCACAAAATACTGCATAATTGAGCATCGATCTTCTCCCAATGTGCTTTGGCTTTTTCATCTCCGTCACTAGACTCCTTGGTTAGATGATCCTGAACACCTTGACCTTTACAACCACAACTCGACAGACGAAGCCCAAGCTAGGTAGTTTGAACCTCCCATTAAAGGTTCTGAGGTAATCATAATACCGGAACTACCAGAACCCGGGTTTCTAGACCCGAAAGCATCTAGTCCCAAAGACATCTTTGGATTATCAACTGAAAACTCACTAAAACTGAAACAGAGAACTGAAAACTGGAGCTGCCAGAAAACTGGAACACTGTATCGCCGGAAAAAATACTGTAGCTACCGGAAAAATTCAAAGTTGTCGGAATTGAAAAATAAAAATATGGATAGGCTCGGAATTCAAGGGTGAGCAGACTGTCCTGAAGAAATTCCTCCCCGAAAGTACTGTAGCTGCCGGAAAAGTCAATAAAGTCGCCGGAAAAAACTCAAAGTTGTCGGATTCGAACGAAAAAAGGGTGGGTAGGGTCGGAATTCAACCACGAGCAAACTGTCCTGAAGGACTCACCGGAAAAACTGGCCGGAAGGGGTGCCACGCACCGGCGCGTGGGCTCACGCGCCGATGGTGTTGGCGGCGCGTGGGGGCGCGTGTGTCAGAGTTGGCCGGAGAAATTTCTGGGGTTTTGTCGCCGGACAGAGGCGAGTCTTTTGGTATTGCTGGATTTTGCACGGCACTGACCGAGACTGATTTTACTTGAAAAAGTCGCCGGAAAAAGGGTTCCGATGACTGATTTTACTTCCCGGAATCGCTGGAATTTATGCACAGCGATAAATTTCTCACGATTGCTCTGATACCATGTGAGAAAGCACGGGAGAAAAAATATATCTTGATATTAATCATGATACAATGAGCCCTATATATAATACGCATGACCTAACCTACTCCTAATACACTTTGGATTAGGGTTCTACTATTTACATATCTAACAAGTGCCAAGCTTAACCTCGGTTGGGTAGTGACGAGGAGGGTCAGGGCCCTACTGAGATGAAACATAATAATAATTTGCAACAGTGTGAAATAAACAGTACACATGAGTACAACTATGAAATAAGATAGGTTATACCAGACAACAAATAATACACAAAGAATAAGGTAACACAGAGTAAAAATAACTCATGAATACCAGTAACAACAACGAGGATCTCCCAAGATACCGCTCTGTAGTCCATTTTATCAACTGTCCAAAGGATCTCCCGGGATACCGTCCCGTAGTCCATCATATGTATGTATATCTGAAGGATCTCCCGAGATATTGTCTCGTAGTCTAACTTTCAGTGCACGGGGATCTATCGGAATCCGTTCTGTAGTCCAAAGTAAATGTACAGGGGGATCTACCGGGAATCTAACCCGTAGTCCCAAAGTAAACAAACAATGGGGGAGCTACCGGAATCTCACATCCGTAGTCTCAATGTAAATGCGCAGCCACAACAAGAAGATATTCAAAAATGGAGTGCAAAATTACAAGGCAACACGTTAAATATATATTCTAAATTCACCTCCTCATAATTAGTGCACCCATCCTTTTGAAATACACCTCATATCACAGTACAATCAGTGGGGAAACATAAAATTAAAAAAAAAACCACTTGAAATAAGAGGTTACAAAATTATTAAATATGGCTGAGAAAGATATTATGAAAATTTTATACAATATGTATTTATTCTAAAAAAAAATAGAGGAATGGCAGTTGTCATGAAATAATCAGAGATGGAGCGGTAGGCCAACTCTGTTGGATGAACAGCATCAAAATATAAGAACTGACTTGTATTTGAGCATATATCCATCCAACTTCAAATAGCCCAGTCCCACAACATCCTCTCCCTACGTCCAAATATCCTGTAAACAAAAAAGAAAAATAATTAAAAATAACTAATTATATACACTTACAATGAAAATGAATTTTTTAGCCATCGTACATGTTTACAGATCAATTCTGCTAAAACATTTAGAAGTTTTTACACAATTAATATTATTTAACCTGTTATAGCAAGGTTTTCTCCTTGTTTTCTAGGTGTGAAATTACTTGTAATTATCTTTTTAATTAAGTAAGATAATATTGTAAAAAATAGTGTCACTTCTATAAAGTTTAATTGGTATAGTTTTGGTGTAAAAGTTTAATACCACCTTAATACTTTGTTTGATTAGCAAATCGGGTGTAAGTTATTCAAGGATTAAAATTAACATCGTGATAACTTATACCTTATAGAGGGTTGGGTAATTAGCACCGGTATAACCTATACTAACGATGGATAAAAAATAATTCCAGCATAACTTATATCAGTATAACTTATCCCGGCAGAAGCTATATTCAAACAATACGGGTTATGCTGGGATAAGTTATCCTAGTATTGCTTTTATCCACTGTTTGGTATGTTGTATTAAAAATGACAATTGCATAATTTCTAAGAACAAGATATAAATTATCCCAGCACTAATATCACACTCCCTACAAGGTAAAAGTTATCCCGGTACTAATTTTAAACCTGGGATAACTTATCCCAGGTTTAACTAACCAAATAAAATATTAAAGTGGTATTAAATTTTTATCGCAGTACTATTTCTACTTATACCCCATACCAAATGACCGCATAAGGGATCATTTGGTATATGGGATAAGGATAATAATCTCGGAATAGAATTTAGGATTAACTTTATCCCAAGTTTGGTTTGGGATATTATCTAATCTCGAGACAACTTTTACACTAAAATAATGAGCTTAGTTATCCCATATAAAAGATGGATAACTAATTATATTGGATATCCCACCCATTGGAATATCATAGCATCGTAATGGATAAGCCAAAATAATTTTGGGATAAAAATTTAGTACCGTCTTATTCCTTGTTTAGTTACTAATCCTAGGATAAGTTATTCCACAATTAAAAATAGTACTGGGATAACTAAATAACTTACTAGAGGGTAGAGAAATAATCTCAAGATAGAGCAATAAAATTGACAATCCTAAGATTAATATAACATAGCAAACAGTTAATAAGAAATAATACCATGATAACTAATCTCAATATAATCAATCTCAATATAACTAATTATAGCATAACTGATCCTATCATAACTCGTATTCAAACCAAACAACACCTAATTTATTGCGTGTAATCAATTTCTAAGTGACTTGGAGATAGTGTAAAGCTTATTATACCTCATTCAAGATTTTCTATGTTTAAATTTCGTAAGTACGAACAAAATAATTAGTCGAAGAACATGCATGTCATGCATGTAAACTTTATACATATAAAATGGATAAAAATCTAACTTTTCATAAATAGAAGGAAAAGAATTTTGCGAAAGGGTTAGTGTTCATGTCGATCCAAGGCTGGTATAAACAAGTTTGCTCCCAGGAATTCGAGGCAATATTTCACTAAGCTTCTGATTAAAAGATTCAGCTTCTGAATTCAGGTTTTGAATACACTGACGATTAAAGCTCAATTTTGCAGTCATTTGAACAGGTATACATCCGAGGGGAGGAAGCCCTGTTATCAGCACGTTCCGGCATCCATAATCATACAATCTCTGCACTTATAATACTTTTATATAGTTTCTAAATATATTAAAAAAAATTAGTAAAACATTAATTAGTAAAGGTGTGATAGCCAAATTCACATCGAAATCTAATCCCACTGTGCATTTTGGGATGGATGCAATAGCATAAGTGAATTCTGTTAGGGATATAGTAGATATGCCCTAGATTCAATATCATATTTGATAACTTGAACATAATTTTGTGAATGTCATTCGATATAAAATATGTGGTATTTGATATTCTTTTATCATTATTATTAGTTGTTTGATTAATATGATAAGGTCCTTGATTAAATTTTGAGATTTGTCATCGTGATAGAGATCATGATAATGAGAGCAAAGTCTTTTATAATTTAATCTAAATTTGTTCTTGATCGTAGGATTATTAATTTGGACATTAGTAATCCGGTTAGATCAATATTTATGTGATCGTCTTTATCGGATAAAGATAAGTTGATCTCATTAACTAAATCACATAGATAGATGATGCATATAGAGATATGATCAATGAACCGACTCATTGGATAATTCCTAATGGTTAGAATTACCATAATTGTCAATAGGATATTTTCTTGAAGAATGTGATGTAACCGTTTCCTTTGACTTGAGATCGTCATAGTAATTGACAAGTTATTTATAGTGCTTTGATACTAGACACCTATGGCCCTAGGGCGATAGTTAAAAGGATATTGGGTACGATTAAATACTTGTAGAATTAGTGATTGATCAAGACAGAATCTGTCAACTTTTGGTAATGAGTTTAAGCTCCATGTTGTCATGAATTATAAACAACCAAACTAAGACCTTGGCCAGGGCAATTGAATGAAAGAAGAAATGAGTTTCTTAGGTCATTCAATGGTCGATTATATTTGACGTGAACACATAGTTGATCGCCTATTAGGATTTGACAGTTGAACCATATCCTAGGGTGATCCAGAGCTATAAGGACAGAAGGAATTACTACATTATTCTTTTACTGGATCTTGAGAGTAAATTGTATATTTCATGTTATCTGGTCGAGTGTTGCTAGACGCCATCCTTGATTAGTATATTGATATGATCAATTTACTACCGGTTTAGTATTGAACCTATGGGGTCGCTCACTAACGAGTGTTCTGATCTTTGCTAAAGGATTAATTAATTTACTATTTGATAATTAAATTAAAGAATTTAATTAGTCAAATAAATTTAGTTTTTATTAGTCCAAATGAAATATTATTATATTCTTTGCTAGCACAGAGATTATAATTAAAATTGTGAATGAATTGAAGTTTTCTATTTGAAATAAAAAATTAAAATATATCTCTTTGTGTATGTGTGACATATATAATTAATATTTACTTATATAAGGTATGCATGTGAAATATTAATAAAAGACTTTTAAATCATATCCAATTTAGAATTGGATCTTTACGCATAAAGTCCAAGAAAGGACGAGCGACTGACTTAACCCATTGAGAATGAGATGTGATTTTTCTCTGTTGAATACGAATAAGAATCTTATAATCCAATTTGAAATTGGACTTTATGTAATGTCCATAAAAATTGGCAGTCACGAAAACCCATTTAGAGGGGAATCAAGGAAAACTTTGGACTTTATAAAAAGTCCTTGTTGAACTCGGCAGTCTAAAACGTATTAAGAATATGTTTCCGATATTCTCTAGAAAAATTATATAAAATTTATTTTGGAATAAATACCTTAAGTAAATTATTACCCCAATCAAATAGGAAAATGATTTGTGGGTGATGCTATATAAAGGGTGACGAAGAAAATTTGCAATGTTTTCTTTTGAGGTTTTAATTTTTCTTGAGAAGAAAACCTACTTTGTGAAAGTGAGAGTTCAATACAAAACCAAGAGAGAAAATACAATTACAAGAAAAGTGTTTCTTGTTCTTCTAATTTGAGTTGAGATTTTTTGAGAAAAATTTCAACACAATATTCTTCGTTCAATTTGTTCGTGGGTTTCATTGAGCAAAGAGTTGATAGCAAGGATCGGTCTCGGTGTGGATACGCATAGAATCTTCGCAATATCGAAGAAATTCTGAAAAAGAAACTCTATTCACCAGGTACGTCTTAGATCCGATCTTTGACACCGTAAATAAATTTTAAACATGAAAAAATCTACCTATGATTGTTATTGTCTTTCGATGCGTGTTACGAACACCTATATGCAATCCTACAAATTCAAGATTTGAAGTTTATGGGTTCAGGATTATTGTTCGTTTAAGTTAATGAGCAGCATAATAAGTTGAACAAATTTAATTGATTCCTTAAGACAAATACATAATTTAGACTAAGGCTAATTGGTTTGGCCAAACCTATATCGGCCTGCATGCTAGCTTCGCCCCTATGGAATAGTATGTATGCTTAAACTTGAAGTCCAACCAAATTAAATGCCATCAAGATGGTGTCACGTGTTAAAATAATATGGCAAGTTTAAGTCAAAATAATGACCAATCAACGGCCGTTATGACAAGTAGGTTAGAAAGAACAAAAAAAAAGATATATCTTACATTTAAAACATTAGCAAAACGATCTTGTACAGGAAATATTGAGAATTTGAGACAACATTTTTTTGTGACAAGTTGAAAAGGAACATTAACCTTGATAATTTCTTCAAGCCTTTGGTGGAAGAAATCATGATAGCCACTTAGGCCAAGTCCAAGCCTTCTTAGGAATCCATCATTCAAACTTAAAGCAATGTCATTACTTCCTGCCATAACTAGAACTAGAGCATCCTTAATTATGTCCAAAGTCTCTTTTTCTCCTACAACCCCTTTTAGTTTCTCAATATATTTCTTGAAGTTCTCCACTTGTGTGAAAATTGGAATACCCTGAGTTTTAACGTTTGTCAAATCATCAAATCCTGCACCTGAAAGGGAATCCAAATCTAAATTTAATAAGTTCAGCCTTTAAAACTCTAAGAACTAAACTGTAACACCTAGATTTAGACAAAGTCCTACGTCGGTAAAACACAATAGGGACATTTGGTGTATAAGTTAACAAGTCTTAGACCTTAGTGACGTATTTTAAACCCGTGAGGGCCTAAACCTAGAGCGGACTATATCACTAGCGAGTTAGGCTATTACAGATGGTATTAGAGTCACTCTTGTGTCAGTCTTGCCGATGGAGGGTCAGGGTTCAACTTAGTTTAGGCAAATCCTGATTAAGCGAGGCAAACTTCAGTGTTGAGTCCCCCATCGTAGTTTAGGTAAATCCTGATTAATCGAGGCAAACTTCAGTGCTGAGTCTCCCACATCGGCAGAACACAAAGATGTTGGATATATAAGTGAACAAGTCTTAGACAATAGTGATGTGTTTTAAACCCGTGAAAACCTAGGCCCAAAGAGTACAATATCACTAATGGTCTGGGCTATTACATAAACTTATATAATACGTTTGATATTATGAATTCAAAATATAATATTTTGCATATTAAAAATATTGAGTTCAGATGATCCCGTAATACATAAATTAAGTGCAACCTCTACCTGCGGAAGCAAAACTAAAACCCGTTTTGAGCTCACTGACTAGTAAATTGGGATCAAGGAAAGGAGGAACAGTATCCTTGATTTGTAGGGAAAAGGCTAAGAAATCTGAAATGAGTTTTCCATTGGAAAATCTCCCAGCTGGGACTTGATTAGGAAAAGATTGTCCATAGGGTGGGTGATTGGCTTGAAATAGAGTTAGTATAAAGTTGTTATTGCCAGAATCTAGTAATGAATCACCAAAGGCAAGAATAGCAGGAAATTTTGGTATGTGGGCAGTGCAAGTGCTTGAGAAAATACATAAAACTTGTAAAATTAAAAGAAGGGAATTTGCCATTGAGAAATCATTCTGTTTTGGATTAATGAAACTTTGAAATATTTTTCCTTTCTTTTATTTTTCCTCTAATCTTCTTCCTCTCACTCTCCCCACCACCTCAACACCGTAACCACCACCTTCATCTTCCCCACATCCTTTTTATTCTTCACCCACTTAATTTTCACCTCGGCACCACAATTATTACCAAAGCACAGATCTTATCTCTCCAGTTTCCCACCGAAATAAGTTACCGAAAAAATAAATCAAAATCAAAACTCACAATCGATAAATAAACTACCTCGCCGGTAAAAATGGAGTTCCTAAATTCCAATATGAAACAAGCAACAAATCCACATATACATGCTCTAATTAAAAAATGACTGAATCAAAGAATGGATTGTTGGACTTTAAGCCATTGGGCATTAAAATAGAAGCAGTGTAAATTGTAGGGGTGTTCATTGGGCGGATTGGGCGGCTTTTTACTCTTAACGGTTTGGCTTAACGGTTATCGCTTTTAAATGTATTCATCCGTTAGCCACCCGATAAGATATCGGGTGGATTGATATCGGGTTAACTCTTATCGGGCGGATTGATATCGGGTTAGCTCTTATCGTGCGGTTACCAGGTGGTTTATCGGTTTAATACCTATGAGGGTTATCGAAAAGCTTATACCGAATTACAATACTTGTACAATACTAAAAATCTAAAAAGCAGAAGACAATTGCAAATTGTACACATTTATTGTCCGCACACTACATTGTCCAATGTCCACGGTCACTACTCACTGTCTCACATTTTAGATTTAGGAAATAGAAACTAGAAAATTAGGGGTAATGGGTATAGACAGAAGTCACTACTCACTGTCTCACTCAGTCAGAACAAACGGTGGGGGGTGGTTTATTTTTGTAATTTTTTTTTATACACTTATACTTATTCATTTTTAAGGTTTTAGTTTTTTATATTTGATATATATAATTATATAAGTAAAAGTAAATTTTATATATATATATATATATATATATATATATATATATATATATATTTAACGGGTTAACGGATTATCCGTTAAGAAAATTGAATAATCCGCCCCCAAATCCATAAGCCGTTAATAAAAAAATTCAATCCGTTCTCCGTCCGTTAAGACGTTACCATTAAGGCATTAAGCTTCGATTCGGTTCGGTTTTTGGTTTCGGATCGGTTTTGAACACCCCTAGTGAATTGGAAATGAAGGGAAATAAAATGGAGGAAAAATAAAAATTCGAAGAAGTGAACTTTTGTCTTGCACTTGTCTCCCATTGGTGAGGGACAACCACATTTGTGTGCTTATATATAGAATCACTTCTTAAAACTCTTAAAATGAGTTGAAGAAAATGAACCCTCGCACCGCAGTCATCTCTCACTCTGCTCGGCTTCGAATTCGAATTCGGCTTCGAATTCAAATTCGGATTTGTCAAATGATCGATTGATAAGATTATTTTTGGACAAAATTTATTTAATTATTTAATAATTAATTAAATGTTAAATCACTACTGAAAATTCGCCAGAACCCTGTTTAAGATTCAAAGGACCCCTCTGTCCGTGGTTCTGCCGTAACCGCAGTAGAACTGCAGCAGGATGTGTATTTTTCTAAAAATGCACCTTTTCTAGACACCTCTTCTCATAACTGCCTATAAATTCTAAGGCAATGCTCCATTTTCTATACACGAAAAACACTCCAGAACTTCTTTCTCTCTGAATATACTGCATCCTAATTCGCAGTCTCTCTCTCTCAGATTCGTACGTGTGATTTTGCTCCGTTCTTTGAGTTCGTTGGTATCCTGCAGCTTGTATTGCCACTGTTGTAGGAAGGTTTATTCTGTTTTATCCTGGGAAGATTTAATCCATTACCTTGGCAACATGTGAGGGGGTTAAAATTCCTTAAGGACATACAAGAAACTTGTGGACTTGGAATCTTTCTGATTCTCTAATACTTACTAGATTTCTTTAATTCTTCTAACAATTTTTTTCTGATTTTTGTTTTAACACAGTAACGCTCACAAGATTAAGAAATTTTATAGTTACTATCGTTTTTGTGTTGATTATATATATTAAATTGTTTTCTATATACTTTGTTAGATACTAAATCCTTGTTACTTTCTACTCCAATAATTATTTCTGTCCGGTTTAAAGTATATAAAAACTTTATCGGAATAATAAAAGCACGGGTTTGAAGTATATAAAAACTTCACCATTATTACAGGTTGTATGTTTGGTTTGGTATTCAGTTTGAAGATATCAAAACATCACTGATTTAACAAAGTTCTGTATTATTTTCCACTTTACAGAAATATGACGAATGAAAATCAAACTAATGGAAGTGTTGCGGGAAAGGGTGCTACTGTTACGAGTGTTTCTACCTCGTCAAGTCGTTCTACTCCTGCTCATGCTATGGCACCAGCAGAAAAACCCGAAAAGTTTTTCGATCTTGACTTCAAACGTTGGCAAATGAAAATGCTCTAACGTTTCATTAAGGAGGATCCTCCGATCTTGGTAGAAAATACTCCGAATGATGAACGACTTATTGTAACTGAAGCATGGAAACATTCTGATTTCTTATGCAAAAACTACATCTTGAGTTGTTTGGAAGATGGCTTGTACAATGACTACAGTGTAATGAAAACTTCAAAAGCGTTACGGGATGCGCTTGAGAAGAAGTACAAGATTGAGGATGCCGGGCTTAAAAAGTTCGTGGTTGCAAGATTTTTGGATTTCAAGATGATTGATACTAGGTCGGTCATAACTCAAGTCCAAGAATTACAAGTCATTGTACATGACCTCCTTGGTGAAGATATGACCCGAATCAATAAGTTTATTAATAAGATTTTTCTTATCATTAATTATGAATTTGTTATTGAAGGTATGGTCATAAATGAGGCCTTTCATGTCGCTGCTTTCATTGAGAAGTTACCTCCATTTTGGAAGGATTTTAAGAACTATCTTAAACACAAATAGAAGAAAATGACACTAGAAGACTTGATTGTTCGTTTGAGGATAGAAGAGGACAACAAAAATGCTGAAAATAAGTCACGAGGACACTCGAAAGTAATGGGGACAAACATTGTTTAGGAGGCACCACAAAATAAGAAGAGGAAGAAGGCTTCTGGAACAAAGAATTGCCCAAGCAAGAAGAAGTTCAAGGGTAATTGCCACAACTGTGAAAAAACTAGGCATAAGATAGTGGATTGTCGTGCGCTAAAGAATGATAAGAAGAAAAAGAATCAAGCCAACATGGTTGAAGATGACATAAAGGACTTGTGTGCCATGTTGTCTGAATACAACTTGGTAGGAAATCCGAAAGAATGGTGGATAGATTCTAGAGCCACCCGCCATGTGTGTGCTTACAAGGAATTATTTTCTTCTTATGCCTCTGCAGGACCCGACGAGACAATCTTCATGGGAAATTCATCTACGACCAAATTTGAAGGAGTTGGCAAGATTGCCTTGAAGATGATATGGGGAAAAACAGTGACTCTAAACCAAGTCCTCCATTTTCCAGAAATTTGTAAGAATCTTGTGTCTACCTCACTTCTTGTCAAGAATGGATTCAAATATATTTTTATTTCTAATAGTGTTGTACTAAGTAAGAACGATTTGTATGTAGGAAAAGGTTACCTAAATGAGGGCCTTTTTAAGCTCAATATAATAGCAGTTCCTATCAATAAGGTGAATGATACTTCTTACTTACTTGAGTCAAACACTCTATGGCATTTGCGTTTAGATCACGTAAACTTCAAAACATTGCAAAAGATGGTAAATTTAAAAGTATTGCCAAAATATGATTGCATATATTCCAAATGTCAAATATGTATGGAATCAAAGTATGCTAAGCATCCTTATAAGTCCGTTGAAAGTAATTCAAGTCCTTTAGACTTAGTTGACACAGATATTTACGACATGAAGTCCACATCATCTCGCAGTGGGAAAAAGTATTTTATTACTTTTATTGATGATAGCACGAGATATTGCTATGTTTATTTACTTAGTAGTAAAGATGATGCAATTGATGCTTTTAAGCAATACAAGAGTGAAGTTAAAACGCAACAAAACAAGAAGATCAAAATGATAAGAAGTGATAGGGGTGACAGATATGAATTTCCTTTTGAAGAAATATGTTTGGAAAATGGCACTATTCACCAAACAACTGCCCCCTATTCTCCACAATCTAATGAAATTGCGGAGAGGAAGAATCGAACGTTGAAGGAGATGATGAATTCGTTGCTAATAAGTTCTGGCTTACCACAGAACTTGTGGGGGGAAGCTATACTTACAGCTAACCGAATAATCAACCGTGTACCTCATAGTAAAACACAATCCATTCCATATGAAAAGTGGAAAGGAAGGAAGTGTAGCATGAAATATTTCAAAGTGTGGGGGTGTTTAGCTAAGGTACAAGTTCCTAAACCTAAAAGGGTTAATATAGGTCCAAAGATGGCTGATTGTGTATTTATTGCATATGTAACCAATAGCAAGACATATAAGTTTCTGGTTCATAAATCAGAAAATCCTATGATTCACGTTAATACGATAATAGAATCAGATAATGCTAAATTTTTTGAAACTATTTATCCGTATAAAAAGGAAAGTGAAGTGACCTACCAAAAATCAAAACGACCTCGGGGGGAAATAACATATGGTATGCCTAATGAGAAAAATCCGAGAAGAAGTAAACGTCAAAGGACATCTACTTCATTCGGTCCAGATTTTCTGACTTTTTTGTTAGAAAATGAGCCTCGTACCTTCAAGGAAGCAATGTCTTCCTCAGAAGCACAATATTGGAAAGAAGCTATCAATAGTGAAATAGAATCCATATTGAGCAACCATACCTGGGAATTGGTTGATCTTCCTCCAGGTAATAAAACGTTGGCTTCTAAATGGATTTTCAAGAAGAAAATGAAGGACGATGGTACTATTGATAAGTACAAGGCAAGACTTATTGTCAAAGGTATTAGACATCGATAAGGTCTTGACTATTTTGACACATACTCGTCGGTAACAAGAATTACATCCATTCGGATGCTAATAGCGTTAGCCGCGTTCTATGGTCTTCAAATCCATCAAATGAATGTAAAATAGTCTTCTTAAATGGTGATCTAGAGGAAGAAATTACATGAACCAACCTGAAGGGTTTGTGGTTCCGGGAAAAGAAAAGAAGGTGTGTCGACTTGTTGAGTCCCTTTATTGACTCAAACAAGCACCAAAACAATGACATGCGAAATTTGACCAAATAATATTGTCAAATGGCTTTAAGATTAGTGAATGTGATAAATGTA
The DNA here is from genome assembly GCA_034376525.1 of Nicotiana benthamiana. Lineage (NCBI taxonomy): Eukaryota > Viridiplantae > Streptophyta > Magnoliopsida > Solanales > Solanaceae > Nicotiana > Nicotiana benthamiana. The sequence goes on from CM067338.1 coordinate 154,787,228, forward strand.
TTTACATTAAGATCGTTCCAAAACATATAGTCATTATTTGTTATATGTTGATGATATGCTAATAATGAGCAAAGACATTGCCGACATTCAAGCTACTAAGCGTATGATTGCTAGTAAGTTTGATATGAAAGACTTAGGAGTTGCCGATGTAATTCTAGGAATTAAAATCTAGATGACTCCTCAAGGTCTAGCTTTGTCTCAATCACATTACGTGAAAATGGTACTTGAAAAATTCAAACACTTGCAATTTAGAAGTGCAAGAACTCTAATTGACTTAAACCATCATCTTATGAAGAATAAAGGTGAAAGTACGTATCAATTGGAGTATGTTCATGTATTGGGAAGTTTAATGTACATTATGAACTGTACACGACCTGATATAACTTGTGCAATAAGTAAACTTAGTCGATTCACAAGTAATACCAACAAACATCACTGGGTGGCAATGAAACGAGTTCTGGGATACTTGGAGTATACCCACAACTACGCTTTGCACTACAATAAATATCATGCGGTTATCGAAGGATATAGTGATGCGAATTGGATAGCCGGATCAACAGAAACAAAGTCCACAAGTGGATATGTGTTTACTGTTTGTGGAGGAGCACTATTTTGAAAGTCTTCCAAACAGAAGTATATCGCTCGCTCTACAATGGAATCAGAGTTTATAGCTTTGGACAAAGCAGGTGAAGAAACTGAATGGCTTCAAAAAATTTTAGAAGACATTCTGTTCTGGCCAAAACCTTTGGCTCTTATTTGCATACACTGCGATAGTGAGGCTGCAATAGGACGGGCAGGGATCATTATGTACAACGGAAAGTCTCGTCATATACGACGAAGACATAACACCGTTAGACAACTACTTTCTAGTGGAATTATCGCTATTGAGTATGTAAGATCATAGAATAATGTAGCGGACCCGTTTACAAAAGGCTTAACTAGAGAGGGAGTTGAGAAATCATCTAATGGAATGAGACTATGGCGGAGGACAAGTCAACATGGCGGTAACTCTAACCTAAAATTTTGGATGTTCCGAGATCTAGGTTCAAGGAGCTCAAACAAAGTTATAATTGACTGGTTCAACATTGTCCAAAAAAAAGAACTTTGTCCATTCTCGTGATGAAGACAATGTTCAGTAAAAAGGATAGAACTTTACACGTCCTTTAATAATTACCTAAGTTTGATGAGGTATTTATCAAATAGTGTCAATCTAAAGGATTACACGTTTAGGAATCACCTATATAAGTGTGAAGTGGAAGTCGCTTCAATGAGAATTCTGTAAGGCCAATTCTCAACGCACTAATGAAACCAGGCGGTGTTCATGGCTAAAACGAACAAAACAATGAGAACCAAAAGATGGTTAAGGGTTGGTTGTATGACATATGGTTGTCTAGGTATACACTAAAGTTCGATGGTTCAAAGATATCAAATCTACCGATTGACCGAGTATTTCCGACATATGTTCACTACGGAAAGTTCAAAGGGAAACCTACTTATTAAGATACAATTAATACTTACTTGCAAAATCACATAACTTTCATCTACGGTCTTTCTTGATACAGCCATTCCCATTCATGTGGAGGATTGTTGGACTTTAAGCCATTGGGCTTTAAAGTAGAAGAAGTGTGAATTGGAAATGGAGGGAAATAAAATGGAGGGAAAATGAAAATTTGAAGAACTGAACTTTTGTCTTGCACTTTGTCCCATATTGGTAAAGGACAACCACATTTGTGTGCCATATATAGAATCACTTCTTAAAACTCTTAAAAGGAGTTGAAGAGAATGAACCCTCGCATCGTCATCGTCGTTCGCTTGGCAGCTTCGGCTTCGGCTTCGGCTTTGTTTGGATTTGTCAAATAATCGATCGATAAGATTATTTTTGGAAAAAATTTATTTAATTATTTAATAATTAATTAAATGTCAAATCATTGCTGAAAATACGCCAGAACCCTGCTGAAGATTCAAAGGGCCTCTCTGGCCGCGGTTATGCCGTAGCTGCGGTAGAACCGCGGCAAGCAGATTCAGAGAGCCTCTCTGGCTGCGGTTCTGCCGTAACCGCGGTAGAACCGCGGCAGACAGCGTATTCTTCTGAAAAGGCACCTTTTCCAGACACCTCTTCTGATAATTGCCTATAAATTATGAGGCATGGCTCCATTTTCTATACACGAAAAACACTCCAGAACTTCTTTCTTTCTGAATATACTGCATCCTAATTCGCGGTCTCTCTTTCACTCAAATTCGTAAGTGCGATTTTGCTCCGTTCTTTGAGTTCGTTGGTATCCTGCAGCTTGTATTGCCACTGTTGTAGGAAGGTTTATTCTGTTTTATCCTGGGAGGATTTAATCCATTACCTTTGCAACATGTGAGGGGGTTAAAATTTCTTAAGGACATACAAGAAACTTGTGGACTTGGAATCTTTCTGATTCTCTAATACTTTCTAGATTTCTTTAATTCTTCTAACAATTTTTTTCTGATTTTTGTTTTAACACAGTAACGCTCACAAGCTTAAGAAATTTTATAGTTACTATCGTTTTTGTGTTGATTATATATATTAAATTGTTTTCTATATACTTTGTTAGATACTAAAGCCTTGTTACTTTCTACTCCAATAATTATTTCTGTCCGGTTTAAAGTATATAAAAACTTTATCGGAATAATAAAAGCACGGGTTTGAAGTATATAAAAACTTCACCATTATTACGGGTTGTATGTTTGGTTTGGTATTCAGTTTGAAGATATCAAAACATCACTGATTTAACAAAGTTCTGTATTATTTTCCACTTTACAGAAATATGACGAATGAAAATCAAACTAATGGAAGTGTTGCGGGAAAGGGTGCTACTGTTACGAGTGTTTCTACCTCGTCAAGTCGTTCTACTCCTGCTCATGCTATGGCACCAGCAGAAAAACCCGAAAAGTTTTTCGGTATTGACTTCAAACGTTGGCAAATGAAGATGCTCTAACGTTTCATTAAGGAGGATCCTCCGATCTTGGTAGAAAATACTCCGGATGATGAACGACTTATTGTAACTGAAGCATGGAAACATTCTGATTTCTTATGCAAAAACTACATCTTGAGTTGTTTGGAAGATGACTTGTACAATGTCTACAGTGTAATGGAAACTTCAAAAGCGTTATGGGATGCGCTTGAGAAGAAGTACAAGATTGAGGATGCCGGGCTTAAGAAGTTCGTGGTTGCAAGATTTTTGGATGTGAAGAAAGAATGAAAAAGATAAATAAAAAGAAAAAAGTGTAATAGGATAAGAAAGAAAAGAAAGGGAAAAAGAGAAAAAAATTCAAAAATTACAAAATAGACATGTGACAATGCGCGTATTTCACTACATGTCAAAAAGTTGGTTATGTTATGAAACAATAAAGAAGAAGAGTATCGTAGAGCAAAGTAGAGAGAGAGAGAGTGAATTCTTATTGATATTTTTGGGATGATCTACAATGGGGTAAGACCCTCTATTTATAGGAGGAAAAATGACTTAGCCTCAAAGTAAAACTCTCTACAAGATAGACATTCACTCTAAATAGAATTCTATTCTTATCACCCCCCCCCCCTTGAATGTCTACTCAATAAATAATGTGCCTCGTTAAAACCTTAACTAAAATAAAACCCAGTGGGAAAAAATTCTAGAAAAGGAAAAAGAGTACACATGTTTAGAAATGCGCCTATTGGTTGCCTCGTTAAAAACCTTACAAGGAAAACCCAGTGGGACAAAACCTTGAAAGGGAAAAAGAGTGCAACGCGCATTAACTCCCCCTAATGAGAGCATCAATTCACATATTTGAGCCTTTGCATTCCAATCTTGTGCACCATCTTCAAGAGATCGTTGGTATAGATTTGATAAATAAATCAACCATATTGACTTGAATGAATATTCCGCACCTTGAAATTATCATTCGTGATAGATATATAATGTCTTCACAAATATCGTGGAATGGCTCTTCAATATCTCCATAGAGATATCCTCGCTATCACATTATCTGCTTAAAGTTATAGCAAGATACATATGTGCACAAATTGCACTAAGAAAGTGGTACTTCAAGATCAAGAATTGTATATGCTTCAAGAAACTTAAATCCTTCATAGATTGACATATAAGTTAAGTCATATAAGCCATATAATAGACTTTAGATACATATCAAGTTTTCATGTCATGTTAGAGAAATAAGATATCGAAAAATGATTGCACATACCATTGACTTTATACTTTCAAGTATTTGAACTACATGTCCAAAACGACATGTCTTTCATATGGAATCAATTCTACTTAAATTGTATCTCTTCCATTTGGACAATACTTTTGTTTGTATTCGACAAACTTAAGATCCTCATCGATATTTAGCGCTATCATAGATGTCGTCGACGAACATTTTATATCGGTTCCAGTAAATTTTTTTTTTCATAAAGACATAACATGGAGATCTCTTCATTCATATATTCAGGTACCTGAATCTCTTATGAGATTTTATGAAGTGTTATGTCATGTGATCTTCTAGATCACTTGCCTTCTTATTATGATCACTTTGATCATTTGCTCATCTTCTTTATTAAGAAGTTCTTTTGAAACCGATTTGTCTATACGCTTTAAGCGTATCAAAGACTTTGTCCTTCTAGGACTTAATATGAGCATTTGCAGTGAGAATGTAGTTACTTTCTTTGGGTCAGAAAATGCGTATGGCATGCTTTGTAATATGTTGCAATTGAATTATCCTTTTATGAACTTCAAGTTTATATTATGATATTCGAGGATCTATATATATACAAATGATAATTCGTTCCATGTAACTTTTTCTCAAGTGTTTATCATGTCTCCCCCTCATGTTAGAAAAACTAACTTGTTTCCTCAACTCTGGGAAATCATCTTTGTGCATTATCATGTTAATATACACTGCACATCAATAATAATAAGATGAAATTATTTGGTTCCTGACCCTAAACCACTTGTGAGGGGAGAATATAATATACTCTCGTGTATAACGTATATCAAATTGATATAGATAACTTTGTTCTCATAAGAAATAGTTTAGCTATTAAGTGGAGGCACTCAATAAATTATTTTGCTAAACCAACTATGATGTAAACCAACTTATCAAGATGAACTATCTTGAATAGAAAATCTGGAAATTATGCTCGAAATTAGATTACTGAGCAATTTACCTCGCAAGCACCGGCCAGGTTGCAGGTTAATAATAATCGCATATGTAACCATATCATAGATGCATCATATGTGGTATACATGGCAGGTGAATGAGCTCATATTCACCTTTGATATTTCCAGAATTTATGGGATTCAACCCCAACTTTAGTTGGTCAACTAATTAATGAGAACAAGTAATATAAGAGGATTCGTGAATGCGTCAGGCATTTGATTTGCTATTCTTTGCAAATGGATAATATTTTGCACATCTCTTTCATAGATAGAGGTATGTGGATCAAGATGAGATAATGATGGATTTTTCCACAAAATTTCCCGTTTGGTTTCACCAACTTCTCCCCCCAATTTTGGGAAAAGTGTCTCATCGAATCGACAGTCTGCAAATCGTGCAGTGAACAAATCCCCTGTCAATGTTTCGAGGTAGCGAATAATGGAGGGCGATTCAAACCCAACATATATTCCTAACCTTCTTTGCGGACCCAAAACTAATTGCAAAGGGGAATATTTGTGATAATTCGTTGGTCTGAGACGAACTAGCATTGCTGCATGCAAAATGGCGTGACCCCAAACCGAAGTGGGCAGCCTCGTTTTCATGAGTAATGGTCTTGCAATCAACTGCAGACGTTTAATTAAAGATTCTGCAAGACCATTTTGAGTGTGAACATGAGCTACAGGATGTTCCACTTTTATCCCAATTGATAAGCAATAATCATTAAATTCTTGGGATGAAAACTCAGCAGCATTATCTAGTCTAATAGACTTAATTGGATTATCAGAAAATTGTGCTCGTAATCAAATTATTTGTGCCATTAATTTTGCAAACGCAAGGTTGCGTGATGACAATAGGCACACATGAGACCATCTAGAGGATGCGTCTATTAAGACCATAAAATATCTAAAGGACCCACTAGGTGGGTGAATAGGTCCACAAATATCCCCTTGTATACGTTCCAAAAACATAGGTGACTCAGTTCCAACCTTTGTTGGTGATGGTCTAATAATTAACTTGCCTTGATAACAAGAAGTACAAGAAAATTCATTATTTAAAAGAATCTTTAAATTCTTTAATGGATGCCCATATGAGTTTTCTATAATCCGTCTAATCATAATTGATCCAGGATGTCCCAATCGATCATGCCAAAGTACAAAAGTATTGGAATCAGTAACCTTTTGGTTTACTGTGGAATGTGCCTCAATTGCACTAATTTTTGTCCAATACAGGCCACAAGATAAAGATGGGAACTTCTCAATAACCCTCTCTTGGCCAGAGACATTCTTTGTAATGATGAGGTATTCAAGATTATTCTCATCTATTGTCTCAATATGATATCCATTTTGACGGATATCTTTAAAACTCAACAAGTTTCTCTTAGACTTGGAGGAGAACATTGCATTCTCTATGATAAATATTGTTCCTTTAGGCAGAGTTATAGTTGCTCTTCCGGAGCCTTCAATCAATTTACTACTACCAGAAATTGTAGTAACATCTGCCTTACACATACTTAAATGAGAGAAATATTTCTTCTCTTTGAATATCGTATGTGTGGTACATGAATCAATTAAACAAATATTTTTACAGTTGGATGTTGATCCAAGTTTGCTTTGTGAGATATCCATATTTGCTTCCCATGGTTTGACATACAAAGGAAATATACGAAAATGAGAATAAACACGTTTAATCCGTTGCTTCATAATTAAATAATATTTTCAAAATCTGCTGAGGTTGTCGATTAACTAAATCGGATAGTCGACTAACATGCCTTGCGAAAAAGGTCCAGTTTAATAGAATATATTGGTTAATTGATTATCTGTTATGTTAATCGATTAACTTACTGAAAAATCATTACAAATAAAGCATAAGATGAATGTGTAATCTAAAAGAAATCAGCTCAGAGTACTTTTTGAAACCTTTCTCTCTGTACTGTTGTTGCAGAACCATATTGGAGGAGTTATGGACATCCACCATAATCTAATATTTCATAACACTAGCTAAGTATTTTAGCCTAAAGGCATGCTTCTCTAAACAAAATCAACCATTTTAGCAAAACTTAAAATCTTCAAGTCAATCTCCCTTAAGAAAATACAAGATCCTAACATGTAGGCATTCTATTTTCTTAAGAAAATGAATTTGGGATTACCAATTGAAGTTGTTCTTAATTAGCCTTTTCAGTAAACTCTTATTCGTGCCTTCAATTAAAGGGGTGCCCTAATCATAGTGATAGTCATACGGTGATATATTTTATTGACTACATAACAGAGAGAGAGGGCACAACTCAACTCAACTTACCATAAAGCTTTAATACTATATTTTAGCTAAAAGAATTTCATAGATTCAGGGTCAGCCATCGGCAAACTCATACAAGCGTGCTACTCATAAAATATATTAAGGCCATAAATCACTCAGCACATACCCAACTAGCTATCACAATAAAAATCACATTTTAAGAAAAATTAAATGATAAATGCACTAAAAGTTATTCCTTCGTAAGTTTAAACGATGTATTATCAAGTTGCAAAGAGTTTGCTTCATATATACCCAATCTTTTACCTGTCGTACCATTCTATATCATGTTGTTAATACAGAAGTAGTGAAACAGAGATTAAACACAAAATATTCATTTTTTTAAATTACTTAAGCCAAACAGTCAGGGAAGGAAGTCTAAACATGCTTTAGACCTAAGCACAGAACAGACAAGCAGGTTGGTTTCTACAACAAATAAGAAAAGAAATCTTCCCTTAACACATGTTTCTAATATGTATAATAACGCATCCAGGGTCCTTTATATACAATTATTAAATATACTTTCTACCAAAAGAGACAAATAGAGAATAACTTCTTGAATCAAACCGTCAATTATAGTATGCTGATACCTACTTTTATGACATCTAAATCACGGAAGGAAACTAACAAAAATACTGAAGCATAAATTTGTTCAAATTTACAGAATCAAAAGAAAGACAAAAGGAAGATCACTGACCCTTTTGCGTGCATCGAACTAGGAGCGTCGTCGGTCAACTATCACACTTCGACCTCAAACTCGCGACCTCGGCTTAATTTTCTCAAAGAGATAGTAGAGCTTCGTGAGTATTGTAGAGCAAAGTAGAGAGAGAGAGTGAATACTTATTGATATTTTTGGGATGATTTACAATGGGGTAAGACCCCTCTATTTATAGGAGGAAAAATGACTTAGCCTCAAAGTAAAACTCTCTACAAGATAGACATTCACTCTAAATAGAATTCTATTCTTACCAGGTTATTTATTTTCAAGGTGATATTTATTCTGTTTTAAAAAAGTTCACGGGTGTAATAAAACCCCGCAAAAATAAGGTGCGTAAATGAAACTTCGATCTTAGTTCAAGGGGAACTTATACATTTTAATTTATGTTACAACTATCCCTGCAGTTTGATGTCCAGAAATATGAAGCAATCTTTTTTTCTATATACAATGAACATGGAACTTGCATAATCATGACATTTTTTAAATGAAGAAACAATATGCAATATCTAACCTACTCACGAGTTGAAGATCGTTGTATAATCAAGATTATATAATAAATAATATGCCTGTACACGTGTGTATGAGATGTAGATCAGTATAATAACAAATACTGATCTTTGACCAAAATAATTAACTGGAAACAAGATCGAAAAATATCCTTCTCTCTGACCATCCAAATCAATCGCGATTCCTTTACGCTACCAAATAATGCAAGTTTACTTAACTGGCAATACCAAAAAAATTTAGGGGCTCCAAAATTAAAATGAGTTGTCGCGTGATAAATGAGACTTAACTTATTTGAACGCTTCCATTTAATCTAGATAAAAATTATCTTTTATTGCCCCTTATAATTTTAATAGCTCATGTCTTGGCCCACTTGCAAAAGATGGTCTTCCGGCCCAAACATATTACATCTAGTAGCCTGAAATATCTGTTTTGTATATTTTTTGTATAGTGATTATTTATTTTGTATAGTAAAAATCTATTTTATATAATGATTGTCTCTTTAGTACATATTTTGTATAATTACAGCCTATTTTGTATATATTTTGTATAGTTACATCTATTGTTGTATATATTTTGCATAGTGACACTCTATTTGTATATAAATTGTATAGTGATAATTTATTTTGTATATTTTATATATAGTGATAGTCTATTTTGTATCATGACAAACTATTTAGAATATTTTCTGCATACTGACAGTCAATTTGTATAGTGACAGTCTATTGTATATATTTGTACAATAAGAATCTTATTTGTATATTTTTTGAATAGTGACAACATATATTCTATGTATCTTCCACCACCTTCCTGCATTGTACGCTTGTACCCACCACTTACCAAGACATAACTGGAAAATCAAATGACCAATTGCTTATCTGATATTAAATGTAATAACCCGAATTGTATTCTTCTTTATATAAGTTTCGTTTTCTTTCTAATTTGACGATACCATGTAAGTCAAAAAAGATTATAGCTTGTCAGTAAAATAATTGAAACAGTTGTATGTCCCTCTCAATACTTGCCAATTGGCAACATTGATGATTGATGAATTCTTCTTAATTCATACTTCCAATATTTTTAGTGGGAAGATTATAAAAGCCAAAATTTTCGCAAATAAAAAATAATATAATTCTTTTGAATATTAAATTTAGCCGACAAAGAGCATCTTTAGAATTTCGCTGAAAAGAGGTCATGTGAGGAAAAAAAATTACTGATGTAATACTACAAAGTTGGGGACCAGAAGATATATAAAAGAATCCAAGCAAATCTAAATGGGGAAAGTCCAATAAAACGGTTAGTGTTAACTTCAGCCACTAGGTGCTTGTGAGTTCTATGACTAGCCACTAGAATAATTATTGTGCTATAAAATGCATAATGTAACTTTGGGCTAGCGATTATTATAAATTTAGCCCGAATAGCTAAACTGAATTTTGCTCTTTAATCTATGGTTAGTTTTTTCTAAAAAGTAGTACATTAAATAAACATATAAAAATCATTACGAATGACTGCCTAAAAATATAGGGGCAGATCTAGTAGAATAGGTAAAGGTTCACATGAACCGATTAACTTTTGTTTGGATTCTGTTTCTGTATTAAAAAGTCCACTAATCTTCTAAGAATATTTAGGTTGAACCAGGTTCATTAGTCTAATTATTAGTATATATTAAGTTGAGATCGTATGTGACTACGATAAAATTGTAGATCCACTTATGCACTAATGAAGGGCAAACTAGAAGGACTATATTGCAATTTAAGCTAACTCAAACTTCAAATGATCATATTATTATCTGTCCACGATTGTTCCTAACTTCCTACTATATAACTAGACCATCGTCTCCATCCAAATATTACTTAAAACTTCACACACAAACAAAAGAATTAAAAAGAAAGGCAAACAAGAGTCAACACAAAGTAGTCTTCTTCTTTCATTCCTTCTTTTTCCTGAGCTTAATATATATAAGAGATGGGAAACAGTCTAAGGTGCTGTTTGGCTTGTCTTCTTCCTTTTGGAGCACTAGACTTAATCCGTATCGTCCATTTAAACGGCCACGTAGAAGAAATTACACATCCAATCACAGCTTCTGAGGTTCTCAAGAATTACCCAAATTATATTTTAACTAAACCTTGTTCTCAAGGTATAGTTCGTCGGATTTTGATCTTGTCGCCGGAATCAGAACTCAAGAGGGGCAGCATTTATTTTTTGGTCAGGGCCAATTCTTTGCCGGAGAAGAAGAAAACCAACAACTCCAATAAAAATGTTTCCAAAAATAAAATCAAAAAATGTCATGTTAGCATACCTGAGATTGATCGGTATTTAAGCGACGTTACATCTGAAAAGAAGTCTTCCCGTCGAGAACGGCGGAAGGTTGCAGTTGAGGAATGGAAGCCTCAACTTGAGAGTATTTCCGAGGACTAAAATGTCTTCTTCATCTTTTTTTTTTCTTTTTCAGTTTTACCATTTAGACTTTTGATGGACCAATCTAGATTTGCGAAGAGTAAGAATGAAGCCAATTATTTGCACTATATAACATTTTTTTCGACATCTTTTATTGACTTATCTATATGTTTTCAATAAATTTTGACTATACTCATTAAAAAAATATCTTGTTTGTTTCGATTTTTTGAATATTGACTAGATATTGGTAAGTTGAAACTTATATGTGATATTTCTGTAAATTTCCCAGTTTAGAAGGGATTTGGATTGGCTTTTAAGCCGGTCAAATCAGCTTTTAATTATTTTTTTAGGTTTTTTTTCACCATTTGACAAAGTTAATAAAACCTTAAATAAGTTTAAAATGGCTTAAAACAAGCCACATGTTATGAAATAATATAAAAGACAAGAACAATAACTCAAGAACAAGAGCAAATAGAGAGAGAATAGAGAGACTGAAGTATTCTTATTAATACTTGGGGTGATTTACAATGGTAGAGAGCACATCTATTTATAGGGAGAAGAATGACTTAGCTTCAAGCTAAAACTCTTAGACATTCACTCTAAATAGACTTCTATTTTATAACACTCCCCCTTGAATGTCTATTCAATAATGTACCTCATAAAACCTTAAAACCAAAACCCATTGGGAAAAATTAAAGAAAGGAAAAAGAGTACACATGTTTGAATATGCGCCTATTGGTTGCCTCGTTAAAAACCTTGCAAGGAAAACCCAGTGGGACAAAACCTTGTAAGGGAAAAAGAGTGCAACGCGCATTAACTCCCCCTGATAAGAACATCAATTTATGTCCTTAAGTCTTCGCATCCCGATCTTGTGAACTAGCTTCTTGAAGGTTGACTTTGGTAGAGATTTTGTAAACAAATCAGCCATATTGTCGCTTGAACGAATCTGTTGAACATTGATATCACCATTCTTTTGAAGATCATGTGTGAAGAATAACTTTGGTGAAATATGCTTCGTTCTATCTCCTTTTATGAATCCTCCCTTCAATTGAGCTATACATGCTGCATTGTCTTCATACAAAGTTGTGGGTAGTTTATCACACTTCAAACCACATTTGTCTTGGATATGATGTATTATCGACCTTAACCACACACACTCCCGACTTGCTTCATGAATAGCAATTATCTCGGCATCATTAGATGAAGTAGCCACAATTGATTGCTTAGTCGATCGCCAAGATATGGCGGTTTCTCCACAGGTAAACACATAACCCGTTTGAGATCGAGCCTTGTGTGGGTTGGACAAATATCCAGTATCAGCATAACCAACAAGATCCGGGCTGCAATTCTTGCCATAAAATAAGCCCATATCGGTAGTTCCCTTTAGGTACCGCAATATGTGTTTGATCCCATTCCAATGTCTCCTCGTAGGAGCCGAGCTAAATCTTGCTAAGACATTAACTGAAAATGATATGTCAGGTCTTGTAGTATTTGCAAGATACATTAGTGCGCCAATTGCGCTAAGATATGGTACTTCAGGACCAAGTAGCTCTTCATTCCTTTCTTATGGTCGGAATGGATCTTTGTTCACATCAAGTGATCGAACAACCATCAGTGTACTTAAAGGATGTGCTTCATCCATGTAAAACCGTTTCAATACCTTTTCTGTATAGGTAGATTGATGAACAAAAATTCCGTTTGCCAAATATTCAATTTGCAAACCAAGACATAGTTTAGTCTTTCCGAGATCTTTCATCTCGAATTCATCCTTTAGATAATCAATTGCCTTTTGGAGTTCTTTAGGGGTTCCAATAAGGTTTATGTCATCAACATATACGGCAAGTACAACAAATTCCGATGTTGTTTTCTTTATAAAAACACACGGGCAAATGGCGTCATTTATATAGCCTTCTTTTAACAAGTACTCACTAAGACGATTATACCACATTCGTCCAGATTGCTTTAGACCATACAAGGACCTTTGCAATTTAATTGAGATCATTTCCCGAGATTTTGAGTTGTGCGCGTTTGGCACCTTGAGTCCATCGGGAATTTTCATGTATATCTCATTATCAAGTGAGCCATAAAGATAGGCAGTAACCACATCCATTAAGTGCATGTCAAGCTTTTCATGGACAGCAAAACTTATGAGATAACGAAAGGTTATCGCATCCATTACAGGCGAATATGTCTCTTCATAATCGACACCAGGCCTTTGAGAAAAACCTTGTGCAACAAGGCGTGCTTTATATCTTTGTACCTCGTTTTTCTCATTTCTCTTGCGTACAAAGACCCATTTATAGCCGACAGGCTTAACACCATTAGGTGTTTTAACTATAGGGCCAAAAACTTCACGTTTTGCCAGCGAATTCAATTCTGATTGAATTGCTTCTTGCCACTTTGGCCAATCCTGTCTTTTTCGACATTCTTCAACAGATTGAGGTTCGAGATCCTCACATTCTTGCATAATGCTAGATGCTACATTATAAGCAAAGGCATTATCCACCACAATATCCACTCGATTAATATTTGCCTCAATATTAAGTGGATTTAGGGATAGTTCCGTATTTTCCAGAGTCTCGGGCTCAATGGATTCTTCATGAATCTCAGAATTTGTTAAATCATGAATTTCCTCATGAGATTCTTTCGTAGTGTCATCTCGATCGTTCTTTTTCCTCTTTCTAGGATTTCGATCTTTGGAACCTAATGGTCTGCCACGCTTCAGGCGTGCATTCGACTCATTGGATATGACACTAGATGATTGTCCAACAGGGACATCAATACGGATTGGAACATTTTCCGCGGGAATGTGGGATTTCGTTATCCTTTTCAAGTCCGTAAATGCGTCAGGCATTTGATTTGCTATTCTTTGCAAATGGATAATCTTTTGTACCTCTCTTTCACAAATAGAGGTATGTGGATCAAGATGAGATAATGATGCATTTTTCCACAAAATTTCCCGTTTGGTTTTACCAACTTCTCCCCCTAATTTTGGGAAAAGTGTCTCATCAAATCGACATTCTGCAAATCGTGCAGTAAACAAGTCGCCTGTCAATGTTTCGAGGTAGCGAATGATGGAGGGCGATTCAAACCCAACATATATTCCTAACCTTCTTTGCGGACCCATTTTGGTGCGGGATGGCGGTGCAATAGGCACATATACTGCGCATCCAAAAATCCTTAAATGGGATATATTGGGTTCATGACCCAAAACCAATTGCAACGGGGAATACTTGTGGTAATTCGTCGGTTTGAGACGAATTAGCATTGCTGCATGTAAGATGGCGTGACCCCATACCGAAGTGGGCAGCCTCGTTCTCATAAGTAATGGCCTTGCAATCAACTGCAGGCGTTTGATTAACGATTCTGCAAGACCGTTTTGAGTGTGAACATGAGCTACAGAATGTTCAACTTTTATCCCGATTGATAAGCAATAATCATTAAATGCTTGGGATGTAAACTCAGCAGCATTATCCAGTCTAATGGACTTGATTGGATTATCTGGAAATTGTGCTCGTAGTCGAATTATTTGTGCCATTAATTTCGCAAACGCAAGGTTGCGTGATGACAACAGGCACACATGAGACCATCTACAGGATGCGTCTATCAAGACCATGAAATACCTAAACGACCCACTAGGTGGGTGAATAGGTCCACAAATGTCCCCTTGTATACGTTCCAGAAACGTGGGTGACTCAGTCCCAACCTTTGTTGGTGATGGCCTGATAATCAACTTGCCTTGATAACACGAAGTGCAAGGATATTCATTATTCGAAAGAATTTTGAAATTCTTTAACGGATGCCCATATGAGCTTTCTATAATCCGTCTCATCATGACCGATCCTGGATGTCCCAGTCGATCATGCCAAAGTACAAAGGTATTGGAATCAGTAACCCTTTGGTTTACTGTTGAATGTGCCTCAATTGCACTAATTCTTGTCCAATACAGGCCACAAGATAAAGAGGGGAATTTCTCAATAACCCTCTTTTGGCCGGAGACATTCTTTGTGATGACGAGATATTCAATATTATCTTCATCCATTGTCTCAATATGATAGCCATTCCGGCGTACATCTTTAAAACTCAACAAGTTTCTTTTAGACTTGGAGGAGAACATTGCATTCTCTATGATTAACGTCGTGCCCTTGGGCAGAGTTACAATTGCTCTTCCGGAGCCTTCAATCAATTTACTACTTCCAGAGATTGTAGTAACGTTTGCCTTACACATATTTAGTTGGGAGAAATACTTCCTTTCTTTGAGTATTGTATGTGTAGTACATGAATCAATTAGGAAAATACTTTTACAGTTGGATGTTGATCCAAGTTCGCTTTGTGAGATATCCATATTTGCTATCCCATAGTTTGACATACAAAAGAGATACAAGAACATAAGAATAAACAAGTTCAATTCTTTTGTGTCACATAATATTTTCAAAATCTGCTGCTAACAGTTTGACTAACAAAATCAGATATGTTATCCATTACTTTGCAGTTTGAAAATTTCAGTTTAAACATTTTTTCATTTAACATTGACAATCGATTGTTGATTAATTTTGAAAAATTCCGGATCACACTGCCTAATGACAATCGATTGTTAGACAAAGACAATCGATTGTGGATGATTTTTGAAAAATTCCAGACCTCACTGTTTCAAGACAATCGATTATTAGACAAAGACAATCGATTGTGGATGATTTTTGAAAAATTCCAAACCTCACTGTTTCAAGACAATCGATTGTTAGTCAACGACAATCGATTGTTGATCAATTGTTTTTCAACTTTAATGCGAAAATAGTTGATAATCGACTAGTTTTTCAGGCTAGTCGATTACCCCCACTGGAAAATAAAAGTTTTATTGATATTTGAGCATATTGAAGATATTCTAAAGAACTACTGCTAACATTGCATCATGAACTAACTAATACGAGCTAATACTAATGACTATTAGTTTATTCACTAACTAATACAAATAAGTAGAACAAAATCAAATAACTCCATCTTCTTTCATCACGGACCCATCGCCGATTAGGTGGTCTATTTTCCCCTCGGGTTGCTCAAAGAAGTCTGCCACATCCAGGTGGGTGATGTCCTCATTGTCGTCATAGACAAAATTTGTTTCAGGGCCTTTTCTCTTTCGAGATGCTTGATAAAGGTCAACCAAGTGTCTTGGTATACGACAAGTCTTTGACCAGTGCCCTTTCCCACCGCAACGATAACATATCGTTTCTGAACCATTTTCCTTAGGATCTTCATGACCCCGTTTCTGCTTTTGGCGGTTATCTCTCTTCGGGGGGTGACGGACTTCATTGGAATTTCTTCCTTGTCTACGTCCCTGGCTATGACCCCGTTTACGACCATGACCATGGTCCTTTTCATGTTTGGCATAATGAGAGTGCACCTTATCTGCTTCAGGCAGTGGTGTGGACCCAGTGGGTCGATTTTCATGATTTCTCATGAGCAGGTCATTATTTCGCTCAGCCACTAGTAGAAGAGAAATCAATTCAGAGTACTTTGTAAAGCCTTTCTCTCTGTACTGCTGTTGCAGTACTATATTGGAGGCATGAAACGTTGTAAACGTTTTCTCAAGCATATCATAATCGGAGATATTATCCCCGCATAGCTTCAATTTGGAAGTAATTCTGAACATAGCAGAATTATATTCAGAAACGGACTTAAAATCCTGGAGCCTCAGATGAGCCCAATCATATCGTGCTTGTGGCAGAGTGACCAACTTCAGGTTGTCAAATCTCTCCTTTAAGCCGTTCCACAAGATGAGTGGATCCTTGACGGTGAGATATTCAATCTTCAAACCTTCATCAAGGTGGTGGCGCAAGAAAATCAAGGCCTTCGCACATTCTTGGGTGGATGCTTTTTCTCTATCTTTGATGGTGTCTCCGAGACCCCTAGCATCTAAGTGGATTTCAGCATCCAACACCCATGTCATATAGTTCTTGCCCGAAATTTCAAGGGCAACGAACTTTCTTTTCGTAATGTCAGACATAATCGAAAATTAAATTAGGAAGAGGGAAATACCTTAGATTTCTCGAGAATGGTTCTTGAGACGGTAGAGTCTCGTGCTGATAACGTGTTATGAAATAATATAAAAGACAAGAACAATAACTCAAGAACAAGAGCAAATAGAGAGAGAATAGAGAGAGAGAGAAGTATTCTTATTAATACTTGGGGTGATTTACAATGGTAGAGAGCACCTCTATTTATAGGGAGAAGAATGACTTAGCTTCAAGCTAAAACTCTTAGACATTCACTCTAAATAGACTTCTATTTTATAACACCACAAGCAATAACTGGACAACTCCAAACTTATTACTTTTTAGCTTAAAATTATTTATGCTAAAAATTTACTTTTTTAAGTGAATCTAAATGGGCTTTTAGTCCACCTGGACTAATGAGGGAAAAATCTGAACTATCATTAGAAAGGGTCATTTGTGCAAATAGCCAACTGAAGGATAAATACAAATAACTGATCATATTAGCTCATAGGATAGTTAGGTCAATGTTCTAAATCTGATTACTTATATTTTTAAGAAGAATTAAGCTAAGTTCCTCCACTGATTTTAACTCTCAAGTCAAATAAAGATCATAGCCAATTTAGTATACACCAAAATTGTAAATAAAACTTGGTGTGATAGAAAACATGCTATGTGAGGCTATTTGTTCAAAACTTAAAACAACCGAAAAAAACTGCATTCTAACTAATTACACAAACTGAAATTTATGCTTCCTAATTTCCACATACAATTCTGTCCAGATTTATAATACAGAGAAGACCATTCTTTTCTATCTATCTATCCTTCAAGCTATTTTCTACATTCTCGGTATTGATTATTTTTGGTAATCAACCCTCACTTCCAACCGAGAGGTTGTGAGTTCGAGTCTCCCCAAGAGCAAAGGTGGGTAGTTCTTGGAGGGAAGGATGCCAGGGGTCTATTTTGGAAACAGCCTCTCTACCCCAGGGTAGGGTTAAGGTCTGCGTACATACTACCCTCCCTACACCCCACTAAGTGAGATTATACTGGGTTGTACTTTTTTTGGTATTAATTATTTTTGGTACGGCTGTGTACAATAGACCCTTGTGCTCTGGTCCTTCCCTGAACCCCGCACATACCGGGAGCTTAGTGCACCAGACTACATTTTTTGGTATTGATCAAAACGGCAAAACTACTTTAGCTTCTACCCAAAAGAGCCAAAACCAGAACGATGACTATATTTCCCTGAACTAGAATAATAACTGCTAGATACCGGTTTCAGGGAGTGGCTGTTCATAAACTCGGTCCCTGGTGGTATTTGTTGCACAACTAGCAACGAAAAACTATAATCCGAAGTCGCTAATATGTCTCCAATAAATCCTAGTTCTGGACATTCAATCCATTCATTAATCCCTAGTGTTAACTCAGATTGTTCATGGTCTCTACCAACTATACAAAGTTCACAATTGTGCTCGAGTGAACGAAGAACCTGAGTCGTCCCCACTGCATCTTTCACCACTTCTTCTTTGTAACTTATCCTTTCTGCACCAGTGTTATTAGCCTTGAACCAACGTATCGTATCTGACTCCACACTGTTATCGATATTGTCACTCGAATGTCTGAGCCAGACGAGAGTTAGGCTGATGTGCGGATTCTCTAGCATCCGACTGCAGTAGGCAAGTGCCTCATCATCATCTGGACTACCGAGGTAGAGCATTGTAATGCGAAAGAAAGAATGGCCGAATAAGATTTGTTGGTTATCGGCTAATTGACCTCGATCAACTAGGATCCCGACTGAGCAAGGTGCTTTATAGAGTACCTGTTTGTTCACCATTCGAATAGCAGGAAAATTGGCTCCTACTGTTCCATCAATAGCCCACTGCTTGTGGAACGGGACGATCACAATATTGACGCCTTTTTCCATTGCGATTGTACATATGTCATCATGCATAGTGGCATAAGGAACAATGGATGTGAAGTGTTGAACAGCCACAGAACCTTGATTTCTGTGCTCGAAAATGTTGAACGCGTTTGATATATGTTCTGTTCTGCTCGGCAGAGACTTCAGTTTAGCCTTGCCTCTTCTATTATGCGTTGGCACCAGCAATGCAGCCGCGCTACCTTTGAGCTCCATTAGATTAAGAACAAACACTGAAATAGGTCTCCTTCTACTTGGATTGGAGGCTTCTAGAAGATTAACAATACTTGGGACATTATCTTCATTATGAATACATACCTGTATCCGTAGCTCACTCGTCGGATCCAAATGCTGTATACTATTTGTTCTGTAGCCTAAATACCTTCTTGATGGATCATAGAGGTACCAAATTAAGGGTCTCAAAGCTCCCGTTATCACCAACATTGTGATTAACAAAAGCGCATACGCTTCATTTGTTATTATCTGTAGATAACCAAACAAGAGACAGGTAAATAACTCGTTTACTACTAGTAGTTGAGTTTAACTTCTATAGAAAATAAATGATTTTTCAGGTAACCGAGCTATAACAGGTTAAAATACATTGATAACAGAAACGCGCAGAAAAGAAAGGAGTTAGGTTACGTACTCCATTATCCCTGAGGCCGATATAGAGGGATGCCTCGATAATTCCTTTGCAACACATGATGAGAGCAAGAGAAAGTGCATCTCTAAAAGGAACACCGAAATGAACTGCTGGAACAAGAGTGCCAGCAAATTTTCCGAAATAACCCAAGATGATCACTGCTTCAACGCCTAAAAGACTCTTTCCTTTTCCTATGGCGAAAATGTCCATTGCCAAACCACTAATAGCAAACTTAGCAGGAAGCAACAATCCAGTACATAAAGAATCAATTTTGTACACCAAAGATGAACCTAGAGGAGGTCCCTCGGGTACCACCATGCCCAAAATAAAAGTACCAAGAGCAGCAGGTTGTCCAAGAGACTCCGCGACTAAGCCACAGATCAAAACTATCATAGCTACGACTAGAAATTGGCTTTCTTTCATAGACCCTTTTTCAGGTATAGTCCTAGCAATGTGTTGCACAAATGGCCTTACTGCAAATACAACTACTATCAAGAAAGTGCCTATCCATGCAATGCACAATGCTCCATTCCACTCTGAATAACTTGCTGATGAATTTACTGTAGTCCCAATTATGAAAATGACATATATACAAAGGTCAGTAACCATAGAGGCCAATGTAGCTATTCGACCAATTTCTGAGTTTAGAATATTAAGGTCGCCAAGAAGGCTGGTGATCACAGGAAAGAAAGACGCTGAGTTAAGTACGGCTACATAAGGCAGCAAATGAGCTGTTGCTTCATCTACTACAGCCAAATGAGGTAATGTATAACTAGCTAGACATCCAAGTACAAAAGGCAACGCGAAACTGGACGCACCAATTAGCATCGCATTTCTCCCCGCTCTTTTCACCATTGTTGGGTCTACATGAATTCCAAGAACAAAAAGATGAAACATGAAAGCAAGATCTGCAACTGTTTGTAGTACCATTCTTCCTCTTGGTGGAAACATTAAGGCTGCAAACGCTCTGTTACGACATAAGCCTGATTGCCCCATGAAAACACCAGCCTGTTTTAGACCAACAATAATGATAGCATGAACAATGTTACACAAGTAATCAGAGGCAGTAACAACGGGTTAAATAATTAACCCAATATTTTCGACACTAAACATAGATATATACAAGAAAAATTACTAAAACTTGTCAACCAGTATTAAAGTTTGAATCCGCAATGACATAAGTACAAAGATTTATGCTAAGAACTCTAAAGATTGAATCCGTCAAGTTTAAATCATAAATCCTTTTCTATAAGTAACAGACAGAGGAGACCCACGAATTGAAGGTCGCGGATGCACTTTTGGATTCAACCAAAATCTGCTTTGTATATAAGGTGTCCCCTATAAATATATGACTATTTTCTAATGACATATGCATGTAAAAATGAAATTTTTACCGAATTTTATGGGTGTGAGTGACCCCTCTTTGTATAGCATAGGTCCACCTCTGGTAACATAATTAACAGGTACTCAGAGGCGGATGAGTGTGTGTGCAAAAAAGAAATTACTAAAATTGTATGACATCAAAACTTTCAAAAAGTTATAAAAACTTATAGATTGAACCTACCAAATTTAAATCCTGAATTTATCTCAGACAATAATGATAGTATTAATTTTGCAACACAAGTAACATAATTGTTAGGTGTTGATCATAATTATGTAGAGAATAAAGGAGCTTACAATAAGTTGTGCACTGACCATACTTTGTTTAACAGGTCTGATGAGAAAAAAGGTAATTCTTGTGACAAAGAAAATGAAAATCAATTGTGCCAACAGCAGTGGTAAACTGAAAGCGAAAGGGTCACCTCCAGACCATAAACATCCTTTGGAATTGACCATATCTGAAAATTGACATATAAATAATTCTTGACGATATCGACCTTGGACTACTCCTATTGAATCTGAAACTCTCCGTTTTACCATTTTTGTTGGAAAAACTACTGATTAAAGAAGTAAATGAAGAAAGAGGATGGAATGGTGAAGAATTTACTCTAATAATTGAAACGGAAAGCATGGAAATTTATTTTGTTGAAACAATTAGTGTTATTGTTCGTTCAGATTGTTAGACATTAACGTAAGTTTGATATGCTAGATAGAAATGTGGATAATTCACCATATAACCATCATATTAGGCAAATTTTAAGGATTAATTGTTTCCCTCTCAAACACCCTCATTTTCAATGGTTCTGCTTTTCTCTATATATCTCTTCCTTTTATAGTTCATTTGTCTTGTTTTTTTTTTACTTCTATTATCTCCCTGGAGCAACACAAAATGTTTTATGCTAGAGCATAGAGTGATTGAAAAACTTTTCCTATCATTTTCAGAGATGCGTACAAGCTAAGTAGCTAACCAAAGCAAAACCATTACCACAAAAATCGAACATCTTATTCCCTCTTTATTTGTTTCAAACAACTTTCCATCAAGCAAAATTAATACACGGTAAATAAGCCTAGGTATTCAATGTAGGAAAAATGGAGAGTCTAACTATACGCTTTTACCTTAAACTAAACCATTTATTGACATTGTTAGAGGATAGTCCAAACTTTTAATACTAACATAAGATGGTACGATCTTGTTAGGTTTTTGCCTACGGATGAATGGAACAATAAATTACCGATGAGACCATCCTCAAGTTGATTCTTCCAAAAACATTTTCCGATAACTTCTAAAATTCAAGAAGTTGCAAGACCTAATTTAGGAACACCATTGTTAAGCTTCCACCGCACAAGTCAAAAGAAACAAACGATTGACTGCAATCTAAAGTTACGCACATTGCATACTTCATTCCTAATAACGTAAATGTTAATAGTTAGGGTTATCATTGAAGAGAGAGAGGAGCGGAACTAGTTAGGAGTCTAAATTTTTAGATTCATTCATTCATAAGGGTGTGTGACTTTAAAAAAATACTCTTGAGGCAGAAAGAAATACAAATTGAATCCACATCAATTGCATATCTCTTGACAAAAACGAAAGAAATTAGGCAGCATTGCCAGGAAATATCTATCTTCTCACAGTCACAGGTATCTAAAAATTCCCTCCTTTTTTTTTTCATTTATAACCTAGACAGAAACACAAGAAAAATCCTTTATCGCAAACGTGCGAGATGACTGCGGTCGAAAACAACGAAGCCTATTTTCCATTGGTCCAGACTGGAAATTTTTTATTGCTATCTTTAAGCAACAAAATGGCTTCTTCTTGCAACGTTTATTCTCTTTTTGGCAGCTTATTGTATGATGAATATCTAGTGCAAGCTAATGTAGCTGTAGAGAATGTAAGTCTAACCTCTTTCACAATCTAGATACAAATCTTAAATTCCGATACATCTAATTTCTTCGACGGAAAAAAAGGTCAAATGTAACCTTGGCCCACAGAAATAAATTACGACCTCCGTAGTACCACCATTTTATCAAAAGGGCGAACAGCGAGAAACCCTCTGGGAGCTTCTCCTCATATGGAGTATGGACACTCACTGCTTAAAGAGTGAAACAACCGCTACGGCTTTCCATCAGACCAGGTCAACAAAATTGTTAAAATCTTCGGTACGGCTAACTTCAGTTTTCAGATGAGCGTTCTCCCACTTGATCTCCCATCCAATACAACAGCTCTAATATCCATTCCCGATAGGAGCGTGATTATTACTAATTTGGCAATCGAATCTCAGTTGAAATTAAGAGCAGAACTATGAGATCATATGGAGGAAAAAAAATATTCTCGGAAAGCTGCCTACTTGAGAAGTCTATCCTAAACATTCTTCCACAGAAGAAAAACTGGACTAGCAGGCACACAAAAGCAAAAATAACAGCTCAAGTAGTTACGCGCCATATCATAGAGTCAGCGAATCATTATATCAGGGCTTCATGCCAAGATGCAGCAATCACCTATAGAGAAGAAAACATCATTCAGCTAGTTACCAGAGCATTTTGGTTTTCACAGTAGTACCACTCACCTGAATATTTTCACCTACCTTAGCAGCAATTTGCAGAATATCCAGTAGCCTCTATCAAAGCATTCAACATATAAAAAAAATACGGACTTCAAAATCCCATCCATTCCTACACCCCAAGAAGCAGAAAGAAAGGAGACAAAGCATATATTGCTCAAAGTGCAAATGAGTGATCAACCTACCTCTTAGTCACAGAGTATATCCTGAAATGGAACTAATAAAAAACCCTCCCACCACAAATTTTTAGTACACAAGATGCTTCGCTGAAACTCAGTAAGGACGTGAACGGTTTCCACCATGAGACTGTCTATCCGGGCCAGAACCTCCACTGTCTCTGTAGTTATCCCTGCGGCCGCCACCGCCACCATAACCTCCTCGACCTCCACGTCTATCAATGGATAGAAAAAGGCTCAGCATAAGAGATACATCACCTCTCCCATTAGCACACAGACTCAAAAAGTTCAGAATATAGAATACATCCCCAAGCATCTCTATACAATTAACACAATTTTAGTACATATTATTTTCTTTTTAGAAAGAAAAATGGAACTATATATTTTCCATTTATAGTGTGTAAGAAAATAACATGCACGAGGGAGGTAAAAATGCAGAGGGCATCAGCATGCGGTTTCAATTAGAAAAGGTGGATGAAAATGATTATAACACTAATACTGTACGCACAATGAAATAATTTGATACATAAAAGTTCACGGTTTTACTTCAATATGCACATAGTTGATGAGATAAAGCATAAAACTTTGGTAGCAGTGAAGTCAGAAGATTAAGATAAAACTGGTTCACATGGACCCCCAAAAGGGACAGGTTGTAGTACGAATTAATGCAACGAGTTTTGATTGATCAGTTGTCATACTTTGGAACCAGTTAAGTAAAGAACCAAATACAGAGAATTGTGTCAAATAACCATATGTCGATAATCTAGTTGCACACACTTGCTAATTCTGTATACATGCCACAACAGCGTAACCAGGACATTTTACAAGTTAACATAAGCTATGAACGGTGGCAAACTGGATGGCATATGCAATAGAGAAAGATAAGCTATGAACGGTGACAAACTGGATGGCATATGCAATAGAGAAAGTCTGCAACAATTAAAGAAGGCTTACCCAGAACCAAAAGCTGGAGCAGGCTTTGGTGCAGACTTTTCAGCCATCGCAACACTGATTTTGTACCCTCTGAAGTCATGATCTGATGATCAAAATTTATGGTCAGCATGTAAATTATTTACTGCATAAACTCAAATGAATAAATTGGGGTCTAGTTTTTACTATTGAAAAAGCCACCGGCAGAGTGCGCTGCAGAAGGATCTTCATATGACAAAACAGCATCTCCTTTGTTTTTTCCCTGTTCGTCAGTGTATAACTTTATGCTCCAAGGCCACTGGTCTTTGTAGCCTCGTTTTTGCTTGATTCTTGCCACCTACAAATTTATGAGAGACCAATTAAGCGTTAACCCTGGTATTTATGCTAACACAGAGTCATAAAAGTGAACTGCATAATCAGGATTCAAGGGCAATAATTCATTGGTCAGCAAAATCAAGCAGATCAGAATAATGGTTATTGGGTTGTCTTTTTGTCTACCAACACAGCAAGAAATCATGTCAAGTAAAAGAAAAACTAGGTATATGCTACACTACGAAATGAATCTGATACTGAGAATCATAACCGAAAGAAATCTGCATATTACTTGTCCAATGCTCCCAAAAAGTTCTCTAAGTTCTTCAATGGTCACATCAGGAGGCAAATTTGAGATATATATTCTTGCGTTGTCACAGAAATCTCCACAGGTCTCATCACATTGCTTGACCTTTTCCGGAGCCTCAGCTGGGGAAATATCATAACCACCTGCATTCCTTTGACCACCGCCATATCCCCCATCATATCCTCCCGGTGGGCCACCCCTTCCACCTCCACGGGCATTAGCTGTTTTATCCCCACCATAGCCACCAGGGGCACCATATGAAGGGGGATAAGATGCAGGTCCACCAACATAACTCGTGGGCGGGGGCACGGCATCAGGGTTCCGACCATATGTATTTGATGGTGGTGGATAGTTGCTATCAGCTGCCCCATAAGATGGAGGAGGATGTGGAGGACCTTGAGTATAACCACCACCATCTCTTCCCTGACTACCACCATAAGAACCTGTTCTACCACCTCCAGCATTTCTGTCATCATAGTTGTCGCCTCTTCCCCCTCGACTATTTCCATATCCCCCACCACTTCCACCTTTGTTATAACCGCTACCACCTCTGCCACCACGATCGTCAGAACCAGCAGGTGAAGGTGCACCACATTTGTTACATTCAACTCTTCTAGCAAAGTTCAAATTTCCACAGCTACACCCAGACATGCCAGAATTAATAACAATTGACAAGAAACAAGAACAAACACAATAACATATTTCAAATGAAATATTATGAAATGAAACCCAAAATACATAACCTTGGAGCAACCACCGCACTGAACTAACAATTTGTTGAATTGACAAGATATACGCATCATTAGAATTATATAATAATGAAAGTAAAGAGAATCAAAACAAATTTTCTCAGTGAACCTGCAGAGGGAAGCACCAGTTATCTTGAGCAAAATTGCTGGACTATTCAGTACCAGGATTTCATACAACAAGTAGTGACAGGAGAGAACACATAGTAACTCATATATTTCTAGGTCGCATAATCTAGAAAAGACTCAGGTTATAACATGAGAATACAATCAGAACACATGTATATCAAAAAGAAATAGTGTTCAAGAAAAGGATCCAGATTCCTCACTGTGTTGTGAGCTTGGCAAAGCAAATGCTTAGTATCTAAAATTGCTACTTCAATAACATGATTGTCCAGAAAGTAACTTCAGTTTTAGCTCAAAAATATTGCACAAACAAAAACCACCCCGCTCCATCTAATAGACTTAGTTCAGGGATAGAAGCAAATATAATCTTTTTTTTTTTGCTGGTATGGGATTAAACAAAAGTTTCACAAGGCCGAGGATTCGTCGTGAATTGAGGGGAGAAATTAGTAAAGATGAGTTAACATGACCTGAATATCCACGAGAAGGACGTGAGAATATTACCTAGGGTTAGGGCAACGCCAATCACCTTCCTTACCACTTCCTCCACCACGACCGCCGCCGCCGCGACCTCCACGATCTCCTCCTCCTTGGTATCCACCGCCGCCACCTCCTAAAAATAGAGTCATCATATGAATTAAATTATAAATCATTCAACACACAGATATAGTTCGCAAAGCATGATAATTTACTCAAATATAAGATACCTCGACTATGTGAACTACCACCGTATCCTCCTCCACCTCCTCTACCACCACCACCACCATCTCTACCACCTCCACTGCCGTATGACCCTCCGCTGCCTCCGTAACCGCCACTTGCACCGCCATATCCTCCACCACCTGATCCATACCCGCCGCCTCCAGAACCACCGTAACCACCACCGCCTCCTCCGCCGCTACCTCCGTAGCCTCCGACACCAGACGGCGGAGCAGATCCGCCGCCTTCGTACCCGTACGTGCCGGCCATCGTTTACACTTAAACTAGGGTTTCTGAATGAAAGAGGAAAAAGATAAAAGCGAGTTAAAGACTGGGCGACAAGTGGGAGTCAATGTTATATATGCCTTGTGGAGAGGAGATATTTTTCTTATGGATCTTTGTCCACGTCTCCAGCTGATCACTTTGATTGTTTTCCTTATTAATTTCTTTACACTTTTTTAAGTAGATTCACCAATTAACCAAAATTAGCAAAAATACTCTACAGCTTTTGAAATGAGACAGAGTACTCCTTCCAATCGAGAGGTTGTGAGTTCGAGTCTCCCAAGAGCAAGATGGGAAGTTTTTTGAGGAAAGAATATCGGGGTCTTTTGGAAATAGCCTTTCTACCCAAGGGTAGGAGTAAGATCTGCGTATACACTACCCTTTCCAGACCATACTAAATGGGATTATACTGGATTATTGTTGTTGTTGACTCCTTAATTAAGTTTCTTATATCTTCAATATTTTACAGAGGAAAAAACTTAGAAAATCCCTTAATTATTACTGTAGTGTTATGAAATAATATAAAGACAAGAACAATAACTCAAGAACAAGAGCAAATAGAGAGAGAATAGGGAGAGAGAAAAGTATTCTTATTAATACTTGGGGTGATTTACAATGGGGTAAGACCCCTCTATTTATAGGAAGAGGAATGACTTAGCTTCAAGCTAAAACTCTTAGACATTCACTTTAAATAGACTTCTATTTTATAACACTCCCCCTTGAATGTCTATTCAATAATGTGCCTCATAAAATCTTAAAACCAAAACCCATTGGGAAAAATTAAAGAAAGGAAAAAGAGTACACATATTTGAATATGCGCCTATTGGTTGCCTCGTTAAAAACCATGCAAGGAAAACCCGGTGGGACAAAACCTTGTAAGGGAAAAAGAGTGCAACGCGCCTTAACTCCCCCTAATGAGTACATCAATTTATATCCTTGAGCATTTGCATTCCAATCTTGTGCATCATCTTCAAAACGATCTTTGGTAGACGTTTGACAAATCAACCATATTGACTTGAATAAATATTCCGCACCTTGAAATCATCATTCTTGATAGATATGAACATCTTCATATAATGTCGTGGAATAACTCTTCAATATCTCCATTGATGCATTCTCAATGCCATCATGCTTATAGTTATAGCAAGATTCATATGTACACAAATTGTACTTGGGATGTGGTACTTCAGGACCAAGAATTGCATATGCTTCAAGCAACTTAAATCTTTCAAGTTAAGTCATATAAGCCATATAATAGACTTTAGATGCATATCAAGTTTTCCATGTCATGCTAGACAAATAAGATATCGAAAACTGACTATACATACCTTTGACTTTAAACTTTCAAGCATTTGAACTATAGGTTCAAAACTACATATCTTTCATATGGAATCAATTCTTCTTGAATTGTACCTCTTCCATTTAATTACTTTCTTTGGGTCAGCAAATGCGTATAGCATGCTTTGCAATATGTTGCAATTGAATTATCCCTTTTATGAACTTCAGGTTCATATCATGATATTCGGGGATATACATATACAAATGATAATTCATCCCATGTAACCTTTTCTCAAGTGTTTATCATGTCTCCCCCTCATGTTAGTAAAGCTAACTTGTTTCCTCAACTTTGGGAAATCATCTTTGTGCATTATCATGTCAATATACACGGCACATTAATAATAAGATGAAATTATTTGGTTCCTGACCTTGAACCACTTGTGAGGGGAGAATATACTCTCGTATACAACTTATATCAAACTGATATATATAACTTTGTTCTCATAAGAAACAGTTTAGCTATTAAGTGGAAGCACTCAATAATTATCTTGCTAAACCAACTTTGATATAAACCAACTTATCAAGATGAACTATCTTGAGTAGAGAATCTGGAAATTATGCTCGAAGTTAGATTACTGAGCAATTTACCTCGCAAGCACCGGCCAAGCTGCGGGTTAATAACAATTGCGCATGTAACCATTTCATAGATGCATCATATGTGGTATACATGGCAGGTGAATGGGCCCATATTCACCTTTGATATTTCCAGAATTTATGGGCTTCAACCCGAACTCTTTAGTTGGTCAGTTCATTAATGAGAACAAGTGATACAAGAGAATTCGTAAAGAACTTTCTAGTTCTTTGATATTCACCTATGTGAATTTCCACATCATACATAAAATGAGATGGCTAACACGAATGTCAACTGAATAAATTATCAATATTGGTAAACTTCAAATTTACACTATGACATGTGCACTTAATAAACTTCAGGTTTATTATGACATGGGTTTTTATACCAATAGATATCCACTTTATATTGGCATTCTTTCTTTTGTGTAGTACAAACTGGAGAACAAAGCGGGTAGCTTTTCATATGCAAATTACCCCGCTACAAGTTGTAGTAATAGGAGATATCAAAGCCTTCCTTTATTTATAGTCTCAATATAATCAATCGCTTTCGCGTGTACTTTGGAAACTGAATAAGTTTCTTTGAGACTTACTACAGCACAATACTCAATTGTGTTTCTCCAACATAGTAATAATTGGCTCTTCTAGAGCTCTCAATTAATTTTGTACTACCACAGATTCATCAACATCCATGTGGTGAATATCTTTCTTAAAGAGAAAGTTATACCATTATGGTCATGTCAAACTTATATGCAAGATATGTTTCTTGCATTATCGTTGTCCTTTAATAGTCATATTTCCAAAATACTTTGGCGTACAATAGGTACGTGACCAACGATCATTCATGCCATATATCATCTCAAACCTCCTTCTAGGGGTGAGTGTGGTATCATCTCAAACCTCCATCTAGGGGTGAGTGTGGTATATTTAATACCAATTTCATCTTCATATTCTTCCAATAATGAATATGTATTCGTGAATCAAATGTTGTCACATTCACTTCGAGGATATGTGATTTTGTTATCCTTTTCAAATCTATAAATGCGTCAGGCATTTGATTTGCTATTCTTTGCAAATGGATAATCTTTTGTGCCTCTTTCTCACAAATAGAGGTGTGTGGATCAAGATGAGATAATGATGCATTTTTCCACAAAATTTCCCGTTTGGTTTCACCAAATTCTCCCCCTAATTTTGGGAAAAGTGTCTCATCAAATTGACAGTCTGCAAATCGTGCAGTGAACAAATCTCCTGTCAATGTTTCGAGGTAGCGAATAATGGAGGGCGATTCAACCTCAACATATATTCCTAACCTTCTTTGCAGACCCATTTTGGTGCGGGATGGCGGTGCTAAAGGCACATATACTGCGCATCCAAAAATTCTTAAATGGGATATATTGGGTCCATGACCCAAAACCAATTGCAACGGGGAATATTTGTGTCAATTCGTCAGTCAGAGACGAACTAGCATTGCTGTATGCAAAATGGCGTGACCCCAAACCGAAGTGGGCAGCCGACAAACTAAAATGCTGCATGCAAAATGGCATGAACCCAAACCAAAGTGGGCAGCCGACGAACTAGCATTGTTGCATGCAAAATGGCGTGAACCCAAACCGAAATGGGCAGCCTCGTTTTCATGAAGAATTCAAGATTATTCTCATCTATTGTCTCAATATGATATCCATTTTGAATGATATCTTTAAAACTCAACAAGTTCTTCTTAGACTTGGAGGAGAATATTGCATTCTCTAAGATAAACGTCATGCCTTTGGGCAGAGTTACAGTTGCTCTTCCGGAGCCTTCAATCAATTTACTTCCCATGGTTTGACATATAAAAGAAAATATACGAACATGAGAATAAACAACTTCAATTCGTTTGTGTCACATAATATTTTCAAAATCTGCTGCTAACAGTTGACTAACAAAATCAGATAGTCGATTATATGTTTTCCATAATCGATTACTATGCAGTTTGAAAATTTCAGTTTAAACGTTTTCATAAAACAATCGATTGTTAAACACACACAATCGATTGTTGAACATTGACAATCGATTGTTAAACATAGACAATCGATTATTTGCTATTTTTGAAAAACTTCAGATCACACTGTCTTAAGACAATCGATTGTTAGACATAGACAATCGATTGTTGGTTATTTTTGAAAAATTCCAGACCTCACTGTATAACGACAATCGATTGTTAGACATAGACAATCGATTGTGGATGATTTTTGAAAAATTCCAGATTACACTGTCTAACGACAATCGATTGTTAGACATAGACAATCGATTGTTGACTGTTTTTGAAAAAGTTCCAGATCACACTGTTTTAAAGACAATCGATTGTTGATCATTGACAATCGATTGTTTTGCAGTTTTTATGCGAAATATGAGATAACCGACTAGTTTTTCAGGTTAGTCGATTACCTCTACTGGAAAGTAAAAATATTATTGATATTTGAGCATATTGATACATTCTAAAGAACTAATACTAACATTATATCATGAACTAACTAATACGAGCTAATACTAATGGCTATTAGTTTATTCATTCACTAATACAAACAAGTAAAATAAAATCAAATAGCTCCATCTTCTTTCATCACGGATCCATCACCGATTAGGTGGTCTATCTTCCCCTCGGGTTGCTCAAAGAAGTCTGCCACATCCAAGTGGGTGATGTCAAAGTTGTCGTCAGAGACGAAATTCGTTTCAGGGCGTTTACTCTTTCGAGATGCTTGATAAAGGTCAACCAAAAGTCATGGTATACGGCAAGCCTTTGACCAGTGCCCGTTTTCACCGCAACGATAATATATAGTTTATAAACTATTTGCTTTTGGGTTCTTATTGTATCGTGCTTGTGGCAGAGTGACCAACTTCAGGTTGTCATATCTCTTCTTTAAGCCATTCCACAAGATAGGTGGATCCTTGACGGTGAGATATTCAATCTTCAAACCTTCATCAAGGTGATGGCGCAAGAAAATCAAGGCCTTAGCATAGTTTTGGGTGGATGCATTATTTCTGTCTTTAATGGCGTCTCCAAGACCCATAGCATCTAAGTGGATTTCAGCATCCAACACCCATGTCATATAGTTCTTGCCCGAAATTTCAAGGGCAACGAACTTTCTTTTCATAATGTCAGACATAAAACAGATTTACATCAAGAGCGTGTTCATACTTACGGGCTCTATTACAATTATCACATTCACTTCAGGGAATGGATCAAAATCATGTGCTTTACACAATCTCATGTCAAATATTACTTTCATAAAGTGAAAGATTATTTTGAGAATCCTTATTGTTCTCATTACCACAATAATGACGATTATAACTTCGTCTATTGCCATGTCCACATCCATTGATACCTTTACGGTAATTAGTCTTCTTTCAGACTTATCACATACTGCTACCACATTCTCTAAAGGGAATGGAGCAAATTCAATTGGACGGAATTCTTTGCCACGTCCACATTCATTGATACCTTCATGGTAATATTTTAGTCTTCTTTCAGACTTATCATATACTGCTTCCACATTCTCTAAAGGGAATGGAGCAAATTCAATGGGACGGATTTTCAATTATTTGCCCACAATCATACATGAATTTAATCATGGCAGGACATAGAGAGTTTACCACTTCATGTGGTTATAATTTCTTACAAACTCCATTACAGTTATAATCAAACTTTGTTGTCTATGTTTGTATATAAAATCAAATTATAGAA
Organism: Nicotiana benthamiana; assembly: GCA_034376525.1. Lineage (NCBI taxonomy): Eukaryota > Viridiplantae > Streptophyta > Magnoliopsida > Solanales > Solanaceae > Nicotiana > Nicotiana benthamiana. Next base: position 154,819,983 of record CM067338.1, read on the forward strand.
TTCCAAGAATTTGAAAGAGAAAAGTAAGTTACTTACCTTTAAGGTATACCAATAAATTCTTGGAAGCATTTAAGCCGACGCGATTCCACCGCGAAGCCGCCGTTTCCGGTTTCAAGTAATTGAAGAAAGAAACAGTACCGTGATTTAACCGTGCATAATCTATTGTTGGCCACCTTCGACTTTTGTTAACTATTTCTTCAACTTCTTTTGATACCCTTTGCAACAGTAGACATCAAATTTCACAAACCCCATCATAACGATTCATCCGTCAAGACAACATAAGAAAACAAACACAAGAAGCTTAATTGCTGAATATTAAATTCAATTGGTTAGAGACTCGTGCTGATAACGTGTTATGAAATAATATAAAGACAAGAACAATAACTCAAGAACAAGAGCAAATAGAGAGAGAATAGGAAGAGAGAGAAGTATTCTTATTAATACTTGGGGTGATTTACAATGGGGTAAGACCCCTCTATTTATAGGAAGAGGAATGACTTAGCTTCAAGCTAAAACTCTTAGACATTCACTCTAAATAGACTTCTATTTTATAACATGTAGGATTATTTTTATCCTTTATCTATACTATTGAATATAAAATTTTCCTTATCTTTGTAACCGTATACAATTTTAATCTATCAGGTAACAGAGTTTGCAAAACTAACGGACATGAGCGTTTGTTTAGGTTAAAAATAACGAAATTTTACCCCATCAAAACCCAGTTAGAAATAATGAACTCTCTCTCTCTCTTCAACCGTCGACCCTTTTTCCCCCAAATTTCCTATCATACTCGACCTCCTTTCTCCCAAAATCCCTACAAATCTCACCTCTATAATGTTGAAGATAGGATCTCTATTCAGCGAGTCGTGAAAGGAAATCAAATTTCGATTGAAGAGAAATTTTTTTCGAGCCCTAATAGAAGAAGTAAAATACAGTGTGTAATAGAAGTTCGTTAGTTGTTGACCCCCAAATATTAATAGAATGAATGCTCAATTATCCGTAAAACCTTGTATTTTATCCATTTAAGATTAAATCAGAAAAAAGAAGATTTAGAAGTGAGTTTTAAATGAGGGCCGGAGCATTCTTATCTCCCAAAGGTGTACTAAATCATTTCAAACTGATTTGCAAGTGATTTCGAAAGTTATATTGTTAATCAAACTAACAATTGACTCATTATATTCCTTGCAGCACTTTCTGTATAGGCAGAAAGAACAATGTAGTGATGGCATGAACTATAGTTGGATAGATGGACTCAAATGCGTTTCAATGACTAATCTCTTATTTATCTTCCAATACTTATTTGTTTTAAAGCTGTCTAGGAAATAATTTTTTCCTTTTAATAAGTGACGGATAGGATGATGTTAAATGTTTCACATATATTCCCTCATGACACCCCGATTACAAAAGAAGCATACTACTATAGGATGATTTTCGAGCGCTTCTTCCCAAAAGAAGCAAAATCTGTTGGAAAAAATCTTCACCAAATTGACCAAGAGTGTAGATATAAGCTCAAAGTATTTTCAATTGTTTGTGAAAACACCCTATCAAAATCGAATTCAATATCGAAAATTCGATTTTTTAACTCGAAGCTTCGTAACTTTGTTAATAGCAGAAAGCTCTTCTTCAAGTTTTGCCACTCCAAATGAAAGGGTAAACACAAAAATGACTTGGGAATATAAAAATTACTATTTTTTTTGTAACAGCTCTGGTACCGATCAACAACTAAAACATACAATTTACATAAAAAATCATTATTGCATACACTTTACATACAACTTGCATACAATTATACATTGTATGTACATTTTATGTCATTTGTGTTTATCATAAAATAGTACAGTTGAATTTATACGTGGTTTAGAGACAAATAAATCGACATCCCAAAACGATAAATAAATTAAATAAAAATACAAAACTTAGCGTTGATGTTCGTCCGCAATATTACGTCAATATTACGTCACGCGGTATTATATTACGATGATATTGCACCCTGTAGTATTGTATGTTGAATTTACCGTAAGGTAATTAACACCAGTCCAAGAAAAAAATTATTTGAAGATTATAAGGATTGTGCTATTTCAAACAAGTGATGAGTAAATTAGTGAAGGTGAGAGGGGAAGCATGTCAAAGAAGATGAATTTTCGTCCAAGTTGACATATTGAGATAAAACACAGGTCGAGCGATGATACCAAATATTTATAAACTAGTACCATAAAAGGTATCATATGACCATAATAGTAGGATGTATAAATTATATTAAAAATAAGTAGAATTTTAAGTAATTTGAGACAATTATTAATTATATGGGTAATTGGTTAATTACCGGTTAGCGAAATATTACCTAATTAAATTAATTAGTTATGGGATAAGATCAAAATTTCCATGTGGCAGCAAGCCACTACACCAACTGTTCATTTTAAATAGGCGGCAACTTTTTTTTTTTTGAACAAACAAGATAGATATATATTAATACTTAAGGAGGGTGAAATACATTGTTTCCAAACATAGTGTCTCGAAGGGCACTTTGATTTCCTAAGCTTGTCAAACTATTACAAGCATCATATGATAGTTTTTTTTTAACAAAAATACATTCCATCAACAAGTCTTTTTCAACAAAATATTTAACATAGACGGGTGGTTCCACTAAAGTCTTCATTCCTTGTTGCTCTTCCTTTGCCTTCTTGGCCAAATGATGTGCTACATTATTTCCCTGCCTGAAGTTATGTCGGAGGATTATCCCCTTCCATTGGTGCATTATCCACCTGCAAGTATTTACAATGTCAGTATAGTGTATGTTTCCTTGACGGATTGCTTGCATGGCCTCCACTGAGTCTGTTTCAATTTGAGTGGATATAAGTTCCACTGGTTAGCCATTTTCAAACCTTCGTGAAGAGCTTGAAGTTCAACCTCCAATGATCCACCTACATATATAGATTTACCAAAGCCTACAATTCAGTGACCATTTGAGTTTCTAAAAACACCACCTAAATCAGTCCTTTGTGTAGTAGTATTATGGCTAGTATCTATGTTGAGTTTTGTCCATCCATGTCTAGGTTTATGCCATGCTACCTTGATGGTGATTCTTGGGGGGTTTGGATGCTTCTTTCAGTGAGAAGCTTGTATTCAATGGCTTTTTTATAAATAAAATTGAAGTTAATACAAAAGCTAGTATTGTTATAATTATTGTTATTACGGTTTTTCCAAGTGTACCAAATCATGAAAGGTACCCTCTTAGCTGAATTAGCCAGTGGACCTTATTATCTATATAATGATTTTGGAGACAAATTTTGTCCCAAAGAGGTTTGATAGCCTTGCAGTTCATAAATATGTGATCGATGGATTCCTCTATATTGTCTCTGCATACTGGACACATTTTATCAATATTCAAACCTATTTTAGCAAGGTATTGTCTATATGGGATCCTATTATGGAGACACTGCCACAAGAAGTATTTAAATTTGTTTGGACAGTTTAGCTTTCATATCCATTGGAAATCATCGTTAATAGTATTTGTGGATTCAAGAAGATGGAAGCAAGTTTGTGAGGTGAAGAAACCTTTGGTGGTAACAGACTAAATAGGGATATCACTTTTAGGACTTGTTCTCTGTATTCTCACTTTTTCTATAACTTCCTTTATGGTATTAGGGATGTGATAGAAAGTTTATCAAAATTTCAATTATTATCTAAAAGAATATGCTTAATATTTATAGCATACTCCTCTTTTAGTAGAGGGCCTTCGACGGTAGACCTAAGGGATCCAATTCCGGATATGCATTTTTATCCCAAATATTAATGTTGGAAAGTATATGGGGGGACCAAGTGATGCTTTTGCTACATAATTCCCAACCCTTTTTTATATTTTTCCAAATGAAGGATTTCTTATGGGCAGTTTGAGTGAGGGCATAGTTTGAGATTAACAAGGTTGCCCAAGGGATGGTGGGATTAGTGAGCATTCTCCAGGCCATACTGGCCAAGATACAAGTATTTTTGGAGATTGCACTATGGATTCCTAGACCTCCACTAGGTTTGGGTTGGCATAAGGTAGACCATTTGATAAGATGTAATTTTTTCTTATCACTAGTATTTTCCCATATAAAATTCCTCTGGACCTTATCAATGCTTTTCAGAGTTTGCCTAGGCAATAGAGTATACTGCATGTAATGGTTCGGTATGGTATTTAGACAAGAGAGGGCTGAGGTGGTTCTTCCCGCAATATTAAGAAAATTCATTTTCCAGGTTGCTAATTTAGTTCTCATCTTATCTATGATGAATTGGTAGTCTTTTGATCTAGGGGTGTTGCTTAATATAGGGAAGCCCAGGTAAGTCCCAAAAGAGTCACTCTTCTTAATACCTAGCATACTAGTTATTTCCCGTATGTCTTGGTCCTTGCATTTAGTAGAAAACAAAATTTTTTATTTAGATAAATTAATTCTTATCCCGGACATTTTACTAAAGCAATCAAGACCATCCTTGATGGATTTACAGGACTTCTTGTTAGCTAAAGCCAAAAGTAAGGTTGTCAGCAAAGAACAAGTGAGAAAATGTTGGACCTTTCCTACTAGTAGTTATAGGATCCCATTTCCTTAAATCAACTTAATAATGGATATATCTAGAGAGCATTTCAAGTCATAGAATGAATACATAAGGAGAGATGGGGTCCCCTTGTCTAATACCCCTGGTAGGCTCAAAAGAATTAGTGATTGAGCCGTTAACCAAAACTGAAATTGAACTAGTGCAAATACAGTTCAAAAGGAGCTTGGAGAATTTTGGGGGAGGGGGGGGGGGGGGGGAGTTGAAGTACTCAAGAGTGTAATGGATAAAAGACCATTCAATACTGTCAAAAGCTTTTTCTAAGTCAACTTTTATCAACATTTGACCCTTTTTGCCTTTTAATTTTTTTAAGTTAGTAATAATATCTTGGACAATGACAGCATTATCCGAGACTCTTCTATTTTTTAGAAAGCTGGCTTGATAAGGACTAATGGTGTTATTAAGGAAAGGCTTCAACCTATTTGATAAGATTTTTGTGAAAACTTTGTAGATAGTATTACATAAACTAATAGGTCTAAAGTTTCTTATGTTATTAGCATTAGGAATCTTGGGTATGAGACATTAGAAGGTTTGATTGATAAAGGAAGGAATTGCTTGGTTTTCAAAGATATTGTTACAAAGAGCAATCACAGAAGGTCCTATTGTATTCCAATATTTTTGGTAGAAAAAAGAATGTATACCATCCGGCCCCGAGGCTTTAAAGGGTTTGAGGGAGAACAAAACTCTTTTAATTTCAATTTCGAGCAAGGGGGCTTCTAGTGCACTAAGGTCAATGTGTCCTACATATGAACTCTGTTTCAAGGGATTTAGTCTACTGTTCGTTTTGTGGGTAGCGGTAAACAAAGTTTTAAAGTAGTTAGTAACACTGGTCATGACACTTAGAGGATCATCAATCCAATTTCCAGTGTCATCTTTAAAAAAATTAATTTTGTTATGTCTTATCCTATTAGTGGCACAAATATGGTAATACTTGGTGTTAGTGTCACCCTCGTTGAGCCACATTATTTTGGATCGAATTTTCCAGTAGTCTTCTTCAATAACAAGAAGATTATTATACTTATTCTTAAGATATTTTTCCAGTTTTTGAAGGAAAATGCTAGTGGTGAAGTGTTTGGAGTTTTGGATGCCATTTAGTCGAGCCAGTAAATTCTGCTTTTTTCCCATAAGGTCTCCAAAAGTTTTGGTTGTACATTTCTTGATGCAATCCACAAATTTATGATAATTGCTAAGGTAATTTGACTTACACCATTGTTGTAGACACTAGGGGTTGAAATTCAGGATGCTTGCACCAATAAGTTTCAAGCCTAAAAGGTTGGTTGTGATTTATTCTCGATTTAGGTACGAGTTCTATTAATATAGGATTGTGGTCCGAATGAGTTTTAGGAAGGTGAATTATGGAACTATTAGGAAATAAATCAATCCATTTATTATTTGCAAACACTTTGTCCAATCTTTCCATAACTAAACCTTTCTTTTTATGCCTATGATTTGACCAAGTGAGTTTACAACCTTTAAAGACAAGATCTATTAGATTACATTTTCTAACTTTAGACCAAAGAAAAGCAGTCCTAAAGTTTTTGATAGGCCTACCACCAAATTTGTCATTAGTAGAGAAAACATCATTAAAATACCCTCCCACCATCCAGGGACCTATGTGTTTAGTACTAATATTTTCTAAATATTCCCACATAGCATTTATATTTTGAATCAAAGTACTAGCATAAATGGTACTAAGAAGCCAAACTTTACGTATAGGAAGTACCTCGATGGTTGCTTGAATTTCCTAATTTCTACGCACGAAATTTTGGACTGTAACTACTTTATGGTTCTACAAGATTACGATCCCCCCTGCTTGCCATTCCGATGGAACTTCTATAATTTTTGTAAATCCAAACTCATTGAGCAACTCCACATGATTTCCCATTCGTGTTTCCAGAAGTGCTACCATGCATGGCCTATGGGTGTCAACCATTTCCCTAAAGTTTCTCCTAAAATTTTTATGATTTCCTCCTCTTATATTCCAGATGATAATGTTTGTGGGACGATTCATGGAAACATTAAGGTTTTGATTTGGTGGTTTCTCATTTTCCCTCACATTCCCCACTATGGGTTCCTTCTTAGGGCTGGGACTAGGATCATGGCCATGTTCCCCACAATAGGGTCCTGTGGTGGCGTGATGTCTATCGAGTACTTGTATAATGCTTGAGGGCAGTTGAGTACGTGCCTCTTCTCCTGCATCTCTGTAAAGAGAAATACCTTTACGTCGTCTAGGTTTGAGAACTCTAGGACTGGTTCTAAGATTATGTTGAGTGGTCCCCCCTCCTCCATTTCTACCTCTACTAGCCCTAGGTTTTCTGCTTGTTGTGGTGGTGGTGAGGCGGGTTGTTGGGGAGGTTAAGGAATGTATTCCTCTTGAGCTGGTGGAGGGTTCTCCCATGGCATGAAAATGGGGTTGAGATGGGTTAGTGTTTCTGATGGAAAGAAGGGCACGTCTAGTAATGCATTCTGTGGGTACAAGAGGTTGAAGTGAGGGGGCAAATTCTACTGATTCCTCATTTCATGGATCGGTTGAGGGTTCATTGAGGGAGCTAGTGGTTTAAGAATGTTGTTTAGCCATATTTGGTTGAGATAATTGTTCATGGCTAGCCTCATGCCCTCCGTTACTAGTTGAGCCAGGTATTGTGTGTTGTGGAGAATGATCACCGAGTCTTGGCCATTGATTTGAAGGTTGAAGGATACTACATGTCCCATTAGGCCCATCTCCATCCATAAAACTGGTTGGTAGTCTTGTGCTTGTGGTTGTTGGACATATATGACTTGAGGGTTGTTTATTTGTGGTGGAAGTTGTGGTAGATTTTCCATGGCTATAGCTCTATGTTGCCTTAGTATTTGGATCAGTCTAGGTCGTCTCCTTATACTTGGAGGGAGTCTGGGCATTGTGAGAAGATGAGGAGATATGAAGGGTTGCTAGGTTAAGTGTGTGATGGGAGCTAGAGGAAGAGAGAGTGGGATTTGGTAGTAGGGTAATGATTTGGTGTTCTTTTTGCATGGCGTCTGGTTTCCCAATACCATCGTTTATAAAGGTCTCATCCACCGGAGAAGTATCCATGGATAGGATAGTTTGGTTGGCCAAGTGTGAGACTTGGTAAGTTTCCTTTGCCATTTGGCATGCATGCTCAGGCGAGAGGGGATTATGGGATCCTAAGCTATTGATTTTGTCTAGATTTTTAGTTAAGGTAGTGTAATTACTTAAAGGGGTTTGGATATTAGTGGCCGAAAGAGTAGGGCCAATATTAGTATTGAGGGTAGTTTGGTCAAGTCCTAGTAAATCTTGCATGGAAGAATTAACCAATTTTTTTAACTTGAGACACGTTTAAGTCCAACATGGCACTATCTCTGTGTTGGACATTTGTGCATTTGCATGCATGTTGTGAGTTGTAATATTATTTTTATTAAAATTATTATTTTTAGAGGTGGTATGTTCCAAAATCATGGGCTCATTTCAAGAATATTAAAATTATTTTTAATAGATATTGGAGTAGAGGTATTAGTGATGGTTGCCGGATTTCTTACCTTGATGTTATCTATAATAGTGTTTCTATTCTTAGATTCAAGAGAACTATTAGAGTCTATATGATCCTTAGATTTATATTGTAAGTATTTAGTATCAAGATACTTACCTGTGCTTGCATTGAACATTTTAACCGGAATACCTGGACCTCTTGGACTGTGCATTGGCTTGATCATTTGTTGTTGCAAGCTCTTCTGAGTTGGTCTTTTTCCCTTATTGAAGACATTGTTATCCATTACTTCTCTTCATTGTTATTAGTGTTAGTATCAGTAGGTTGAGATCCAGTATTTTGTGTGCCAGTGCATTCCTTGTTGCTATTGGCATCTATTTTGACAAATGAGCATTGATTTTTGGCATGTCCCAGCCTGCCACAAACGATGCAAAGGAGGTTTTCTCCTTTGTAGTGGATCTGTTGTTTGTGATGGCCAACATATAGGAATTATTGGACTGGAATTTCCAATGGGAGCTCCACACATAACCTTGCGTATCGACCCCTTAGTGTAGTTGAAGTACAAACGTCCACCTTTAGTAGCCTACCTATGGCATTACCAATTTTCCGTAATATTTCTCCATCATAAAATTCAGTAGGCAATTGTGGTAGTCTAATCCAGACTTGGTTTCCACCTAAATATGGATAGGAAGTGGCCATTAATAAACCAAGGGCCATGTTGAATAATCTTTTCCATGTTATCTCTTCTTTTGAACTAGATTATATAATAGACCTCTCCCAAGTCAATCAGTTGTAGATCTTCCAATGGTTTCCAAAGTTCTTGTAGTTTCTTTTGTAGGTAATGATGCATCATGCGTTTCCCTACCAACTTGATTATGATTGCATTTTTCCAAGGCTCATAAATTCTCTGCTTGTCTTCCTCCGTTAAGGCAATGACTTTTATATCTTGTATAGAGTATGGTTCCAGGTTGACATCTCTTACTATCTCTTAGGAGACATCATTGAGTTCTACGTCATTAGGGGATAGGTTTGCGTCAAAAGTGGTCGAATTGGTAGCTGTAAGCATGTGTTTGAAGGATGATTTTGCCTCCCAACTATATTGTTTGGAAGAATCTTGTTCAATGTCTGGTGGTTTGGATGGTTTTAGGCTTAAAGATTCAGTGTTTTTGGTTGACATTGTTGAAAAGGAAGAGAATCGCTCTTAGAGAGAGAAAGTCTATTGTTTGATTATTGAGTGGCGGCAACTTAACATGTAATATACAAAAGACGTTTCCTTCTAAGCTTTTTAATACCAAGAGTCAGATGTGAGTCTTTCCAAAATACTTACGTGACTTATTATAAAGATTCCTACAAATCCTAAAAGCAAGAGATTCTCATAAATTTTGTAAGGGACTTTCGGTTAAAGGTATCAAATGAGATTTTACAAAATAACTCTTGTTTCATATATCTTGTTCCATAAGACTCTTCTACATAGTAAGATCAGATTAACGTGATTATGCTCATCGAAAATTTCATACAAAATAATATTACGTAATAGCAACGAGATTTTGCGATTCTAAGGAAATACGATGCATCTCAAGAATATCATGCGATTTTTTTTCTACTTCAATCTGCTATTATGTGTTGTCACAATTGACGTGTACTACAGGGATTTTCAAGAGAATACGCTCGAGTATGTTAGGCTATCCCTTCATTCTTTTGGCATGATCTATACGTCACGAACGAAACGAGCAAATGCACAAATTCCATAAATGACTCTATTGATAGGAGTATTAGAGAAGTCTATGTTCTTGAATTCCCTTATGTCTTATTATTCTATTGTTTGTTCATGGGTCTCTAAAAATAGGTAAGTTGATAAAGTTTGTTTCATGATATTAATCAGAAGTATAATGGTCTTATGATGTCCCAAGAAATTTTATTGACGTACTTCTCATGCATTGCATTCAATTATATATGTACATTGACCCATGACCAGATGACGTTATATACGCGTATTTATATGTATATACATACACACACACATACATACATATATATAGTGGAAAAAGGTTACGGCGTTATATAGTACTACCGCCTGACCAGCTAGTATACGTTGATGATTTTCCCATAGTGGCCGAGATGATATGATGGGATGCCCTAAGAGGCCTGATGATGCTATGAAACATGTACCTATGCTCGACATGACATTCATACACATATGCATTACACTATAATTATTTCATTAATTACAGAGTTATCCAGACTTACATGTTTAGTCGTTTATTCTATATTTCTTCCAGGTCTGTTATGTACTTATTCATGTGCCTTACATACTCGGTACATTATTCGTACTGATGTTTCGTTTTTCTGGGACGCTGTGTTTCATACCCTCAGGTCCCGATAGACATATTGAGAGCCTTCCAAATAAGCTATCAGCTCAGTGGAAGATGTTGGTGCGCTTCATTTGCTTCGGAGTTGCTTGTTTGGTTAGTATAATTTAGACGTGTATTGTTTGATATGGCAGAACTTTCTCCCGACCTTTATAAAAATTATGTATTATTAGAGGCTTGCATACATATGTCATGTACGTAAAAGATTGTATGGCCTTGTCGACATATGTTCAATATACGGGTTGTTATTTTAGTCTTATAGGCCCATATGTCTTATGTATCAGTTGGTACCACATGTTGTATTTCATTTATCTCACGGCAACCTTCTGACTCAGTTATCTATGATAATATGACATGAAAAAATACGTTATGTTGGTACTCGGTTGAGTAAGGTACCGGATGCCCCCGGCCCATCGGTTTGGGTCGTGACTGTTGAAATCGAGATAAGATAGCAGATAGCTTGGTTCCGGAAGTAGAGCTTCCGTGAACAAAAGTAATACCAATAAACAAGAAATAAAGCGTTATTGAGCTTAGAATAATCTGTAGCGTAAGTTTGTCCGAAAATTCGTATTCTTATAATGGTTGTTGAAATCACTAGTTATAGCTGCACATACAAAACAAGGTCCTATGATCAAGCCCCTCTTAAATGGCAATTATAGAGGCCACTGAAGAATGTATAACGACATTATATGATGTCATATTCTCTATAACGAACTATGTGTTTAATATTGCAGAATATTCTTCACTAAATGTTATCGGGTGGCAGACATTTATTTATTTCCATGAGCAACATTCTCTTTGGGTGCTTCCCGGTGCCAACCGAGACTGCTACACCTAGTCTTAGTTTTCACCTATCTCAGTTTTTGTCTATCTCTAGATCCGCGTATCACTCTATTATATGAGTACTTAATATGAACCGATTCTACCCTATACATTTTAATGTATACATTAGATGTATGAATAACATACAAAGTAATTTTATATCATTGTTCTTTTTCCTCTTCGAGATTCAATCTAAAATCCAACTAAAATCAACTCCAATCTTGATCGAACCCTCTAAAAAATGAAGATATTAACTCCAAAAGATATTACTAATTATTTTGATAGCATCCAATTTAAATAAACTAACAATTTTATAGAATTTAAAGTTTCAAAACATTTTAGTGATTGTCAATAGTTGTCACTGCTTTGGAATTCGAAACTTGTCTATGTTTTGTGTTGAATTTAATGAGAGAAAGAGGTGATTATCAAAAAGAGAAAGGAATGAGTGTTGAAATTAAGTTGAAAAGGGAAAGAAATGTTGTGGGTTGGGTAGTAATCGAATGATAGACTTAGGGAATGGGTGCTCTATTATTATGAATTTGTATATAAAATATAAATATAGATATGCTATGCAATTAAGAAGGAACTTCTACAAGAGAGATAAATAAGTTTAAAATTGAGTACACTTGTGTAAAACTTCCTTTCCGAACACTTACAGGTGGCTACATCCCAATCTTGCAATGCTTATATCAATATTGTAATTACTGTTAAATATTATAATTACTGTTAGTAAACTGTATTCGTAAAATAATTTTGGAAATATATGAACAGAAATTATCATAAACAGAAATGATGCAAATAGAAATGAAATAAATAATCCGAGCACACTGAATTCACAGTGTTTCCTTAAGGAATTTAATCCCCTTCAAGCACCCAAGGTTATGGATTATTTCCTCTCAGGATAGAACGAATTACACACTGGTATAGTAGTACTTCAAACGCTAGTATTTCAACGAACATAAAGATAAGTAGCAAATCACACTTACTTTTTGCTTTGTTTGTATGCTAAAAGTATGCAGAAGAAGGAGAGAATCGTAGTGAAATTCTGAGCAGAATAGTGTTGTATTTATAGCCAGAATTTGGGCTGATATCTGAAGAGGTGCAATGACTGTTTCTACAAAACTGCCACAGCATAAATTCCATTATATAAATGGCTATTACTCAATAATAAAGAGAAAAAATTGATTGGTAGTTAATTTTCTGCTACAAGAATAGAAAACTGAAATCTGGATAACTGTTTTGAATTTAATATTAATATTTATTTTAATATTAATATTCTGTTATTAAAACAAATATTTAATAACATATTTTTGTTAATATTTTACTATTAACAGATAAATTTGGTCCAAAAAGTTAACCAATCAATCGATTATTTGAGCAAATCCAAATCCGAATCGAATCCAAAGCTGAAGCCGAAGCCGAGCGAGCAACGACGACGACGGTGCGATGCCTGCTTTTTTCTCAACTCTTTAAGAGCTAGAAGGAGAGCAATTGCTTATATACCCATAAAAATCTCTTCCTCTTCCAGTGAGGGACAATGTCCATATGCCAGGGGAAAATTTGAAATTTCACTCAAAACATTTCATTTTCCTTCATTTTCCATTCATCCTCTTTTAAGTATTTAATTTATTAATTAAATACATAAACCCAATAATCCCCCACATGAATGAGAAATGGCCATATCACCAAAGTATGCATGAAAAATTGTGTGATTCGCAAACAAGGATTAATTGAATCTGGATAAGTAGGTTTCCCTTTGAACTTTCCGTAGCGAACTTATGTCGGAAATACTCGATCAATCGAGATTTGATATCTTTGAACCGTCGAACTTTGGTATATACCTAGACAATCACAAGTCACACAACCAACCCTTAACCGTCTTTGGTTCTCATTATTGTATTCGTTTTTAGCCATGAACGCCGCCTGTTTTCGTAAGTGCGTAGAGAACTGGCCTTACAAAATTCTCTTTGATGCGGCTAACACTTCACACTTAAATAGGTGATTCTCAAACGTGCCGTCCCGTAGATACACTATTTGATATACCCCGTATCAAACTTAGAACTAATTAAAAATTCTTTATGCTTTATCCTTTGTATTGAACATTGTCTCATCACGAGAATGGACAAAAAATTTAGTTGACAATGTTGAACCATCATAAATAACTTTGATTGATCTCCTTGAACTTAGATCTCGGTATCTCTAGTCTTCAAGGTAGAGTTACCGCCACTATGACTTGTTCTTGGCCACAGTCCCATTCCCTTTGATGATTTCTAAACTACATCTCTAGTTAGGCCTTTTGTAAGTGGATCCGATACATTATCACTTGACTTTACACAGTCAATCTTGATAATTCCTCTAGAGAGTAATTGTCTAACGTTTTTATGTCTTCATCGTATATGACGAGATTTACCATTATACATAACGCTCCCAGCCCTCCCAATTGCCGCTTGAATATCACAATGCATGCATATTAGTGCCAACGGTTTAGGCCAAAATGGAATATCTTCCAAAAAATCCGGAGCCATTCAGCTTCTTCACCGACTTTATCTAAGGTTATAAACTCAGCCTCCATTGTAAAGCGAGCAATAAAAGTTTGTTTGGACGACTTCCAAGATACCGCTCTTCTATCAATAGTAAATACATATCAACTTGTGAACTTGGAATCAATTGATCCAGTTATCCAATTTGCATCACAGTATCCCTCAATGACTGCAGGATAATTACTGTAGATCAAAGCAAAGTCCTGGGTATGTACTAAATACCCCAAAACTCGTTTCATGACAATCAAATGAGATTGAACTGGATTGCTCGTATATCGACTCAATTAACTTATAGCACAAGCTATATCTGGTCGTGTAAAATTCATGATGTACATTAAGCATCCCAACACAAGAGCATAGTCTAATTGTGATATGCTTTGGCCTTTGTTCTGTGTTCATGCTAGATTTACATTAATTGGAGTCTTTGCAACTTTAAAGCCCAAGTGCTTGAATTTTTCAAGTACCGTCTTAATATAATGAGGTTGTGACAATGTTAGACCTTGAAAAGTATTATGGATCTTAATTCCCAGAATTAAATCAGCAACTCCAAGTGTTTTATGTCAAACTTGCTAGTTAGCATACGCTTAATAGCATTTATGTTGGCAATGTCATTACTCATTATGAGCATAGCATCCACATATAAGCAAACAATGACTATGTGATTTGGAATATTTTTAATGTACGCACATTTATCATATTCATTTATCTTAAACCCATTTGACAATATTGTTTGGTCAAATTTCGCATGCCATTGATTGGGTGCTTGTTTTAGTCCGTAAAGGGACATAACAAGTCTATATATCTTTTTTTCTTTACCTGGAACCACAAATCCTTTAGGTTTTTTCATGCAAATTTCTTCCTCCAACTCTCCATTTAAGAAGGCCATCTTAACATCCATTTGATGAATTTCAAGACCATAAACTGTAACTTACGCTACTAACTATAACGACCCGACTGTTCGTTTTACTATTTGGAACCCCGTTCCCTTAAATAAAATTTCCCACGCTTTCTTTATATAAATTATGACTTGCGGGGGGAGGGGGGCGATTAATTCGGAAGTTAGAAGAGTTTTGAGTGAAAATAAAACCAATTATTCCCTTAAGGTTTTCTTAAAAGACCAAGTTTGACTTCGGTTAACTTTCTTGGGAAACGGATCCAGATTCATAATTTGACGGTCCCGGGAGGTTCGTGGAAAAATGTAGGACCTGCGCATATGCTCGGAATCGAATTTCAAAGTCCCTAACCCGAGTACGGAATTTTTATGTAAAATTATTAAATCGAAGTTTTAAAGAATTAAAGAATCTAAATATTCATTTACTGAGGTATCAGGTTCGGATTCTAGTTCTGAAACTTGGTACATGTCCGAAATATCATATAAGACCTACTCGTAAAATTGGCGTCAATCCGAGTATTCTAAGGGCGTTTTGACCTGTTGAAGTGAAATTAAGAACTTGAAGTTCATTAAGTTGAATCAATTGGTTTTGGGGTTTGATTCCTTGATTTAGTGTTATTTTGGGTATTTCGAGGGTTCCACTAGGTCCGCCTTGTTATTTAAGACTTGTCGGTATGTTCGGGCGGGCATCGGGAGTCCCGACCGTCAAATTGTCGAGGTTCAAGCGAAGTCGGATTTTGAAGAGAGTGCTGCTTCTGTCAAAACTGCTTCTATGGCTCGTTAACCACAGAAGCGGTGACCGCATAAGCGGCCACTTGAACGCAAAATTGGAAAGGGGGAAGGTAATGGGAATCGTAGGAGCAGTCCCGCCTATGCGGACAAACGACTGCAGATGCAGTCTGGCCAGCTCCTCCCCGAACCGCAGAAGCGGCTAAATGGCCGCATAAGCAGACTCTGCAGGTGCGAAAATATGCCCGCATAAGCAAAAATTCTTGGGGAAGAGAGTTCATTAAATACGAACTCCAACCCATTTTCTCCCATTTCTCATCCGATATTGGGGCGATTTTGGAGCTTTCAAAGAGAGGGTTTCAACATAACATCACAAGGTAAGTAATCCCACTCACTCTTAGCTTAATTACATGAACATGCCATAGATTTAACACTAATAATCAAATAAAATCAAGGGTTAGAGCTAGACCTAGGGTTTTGATAAAATTATAATTTAACCACCTAATTAGCTATGTAATGAACTAAATTTACATATTAGTAATCCTTAGGTTATAGAGAATATTTTCCTTCGAAAAATATAAGAATCCGGACACGTGGGCCCAAGGTCAGAATTTAGGAAACTTGCGGGAAAGGTTGGGAAATCATTTAATTTTTTGAAATTCAACTTTGTGAGCATGTATTGTCTAGTTGTTAGTTTATTTAACTAGTTGGTGCTCGTTCGGCTTCGAATTAAGGTTGGAGCCTATTCTTGTTATTGAAGGAATGCTTCGAAGCGATGTGAGTCTCTTTTTTAACTTTGTGAGAGGAAAGTGTACCTGTAGTATTAATAAAATCTATAATTGTTGCTAAATATGGGAGCTACGTACGCACGAGGGGACGAGAGCGTGTGCGTAGCTATCACTATATTGATTGTCCGGGTAGTTTAGGACCCACATCATGCTATATTTATGGACATCTATATTTCATCATGCTAATGTGATCGCCTAGGATATATTAGAGGCTATAAGGAAAATAAAAGTAAACCTGTACACTTGTTGAACGCTTGTATGGCATTATTTTATATGTATTGCCTTCGTATGCATTCTGGATTCTTGCTTGTTATTTTTGGATTGGGCCGATCGCCTCGGTATGAATTTATGTATCTATAGGCGTATCGTCGACCCTCGGCAAGTACACATTTCGTTATGTTGGTTCTGGCCGTTGCCTCGGTATAATGTCCGCATGATTATTATGTGGAAACTTGTACTCACACTACTTGCTATTATACATTGAACATGAAATTGTAAAAATCATGATACTTTAAAGACATGACTTATCTCTCTTGCCTTGAACATGTTAATACTAGTAGCTTCCATGCTTATAAATAATCTCACATATTATTTGACCTTAGTAAGTATCAAGTCGACCTCTCGTCTCTACTTCTTCGAGGTTAGGCGGGATACTTACTGTGTACATGATGTTTATGTACTCATGCTAAGCTTATGTACTTATATGTATAGGATCTGAGGAAGGTGGATCCGGTCACTATTCGGGCACACATCAGTGAGATACCTTGGACCTCTACCGTGAGCTCCCACTTTACGTTGACGATCTGTAGCCAAAGAAGTCATCTCTGTAATTTTGCTTTATCTGTCTATCCTAATCCAGACAGTAGGATAGTATATTATTTATTTTGTATATTCTCTACTAGTTGCCCGTAGCTGTGACACCAGGTTCTGGCACACACTTTAGTAGACTAGTTTTAGGTTGTAATAGTATGTGTCTACTTTGATTACTATATCGGGTTATAGAAACCCCTTTTGGGATGCTTATTCCCTTCTTAAAAATGTCGATATTGTTAAACTTAGAAATGTTTTACGCAATTGGCTTGCCCGACAAGGTAGATGGGCGCCATCATGACCTATTATGGAAATGGGTCGTGACAACATGGTATCAGAGCACTAGGTTCACATAGGTCTCACAATGTTACATGCAAACCCTAATAGAGTCTTGTAGATCGATACGAAGACGTCTGAATTTATCTTCGCGAGGCTATGGGGTGTTAGGAAAGACTACTCTTTATTCACTTCATATCGTGCAGTGGTTAATGTACTAAATTTCCATTTCTATTCTCTCACAGATGGTGAGCACTCATATCACCGACGTTCCTGACCCGGGAGGAGCTGCTCCCCCCGTTGCTATAGGCCGGGGGAAGGCACCTGCTCATGGTAGGGGACGAGGACGCCCCAGACCTATTCCAGTTGCACCACCAGCAGATCTTGCGAGGGATCTGATCATTGAAGATCAGGGTGAGGTGCCCGCAGCTGAGCATATTCCGGTGGATTTCATGACACCACCGGGATTTTAGGAGGTCATGGGCCGCATGCTTCAGTGAGTGGACAATATGACCCAGGCTGGTTTATTTCCAACAAATCCAGCCACCTCACAGGCAGGAGCGGGAGCACATATCCCTACTACTCAGGCTCCAAGTGGTACAGCTGCCGTTTATCATACTCCGGGTGCACTACCCACAGAAGGGGTTCAGCCAGTTGCTGTAGTGGTACCCTAGGCCATGCCAGTTAGGGATGATGATCTGCAGAAGTTACTGGACAGATGGACTAGACTTAGCCCTCCAGTCTTCGGGGGTGAACGTCATGAGGACGATCACGATTTTATTGAGAGGTGCATAGACAGAATGCACAACATGAGGATATTGGAGTCACATGGGGTTGACTTCACCACTTTCTAGTTAGAGGGCAGGGTCTGCAGATGGTGGAAGTCTTATCTTCTTAGCAGGCCAGCAGGTTCTCCTTCCCTCACTTGGGATCAGTTCACTGAGTTGTTGTTGGACAAGTATATTCCTCCCTTCAAGAGGGAAGAGTTGCGGTATCAGTTTAAGCATCTCAAGCAGGGTCAGAAGTCTTTGACCTGATTACGAGGCGAGGTTCTCTAAGTAATCTCCCATGCACTTATGATACTTCATACAGACGCAGAGAGAGTATGGAGGTTTGTGTCGGAGTTACAACCAGGTATCAGGAATAGCATGGCTCGAGAGGTGGACATGGGTACAGGATATCAGCTAGTGGTTGAGATTGCTCGCCGGATTGAGGGTTATCTCTAGAGGGTGGGGAGAAGGTTCAGAAGGACAAGAGAGCGAGATTATTTGGATAGTTCAGAGGTTCCCCAGCTAGGGGAAGAGGTCAGCATGGTAGGGGTCAGCCGAGCAGGCCCCCAGCTCCAGCTCCAGCACCACCACCTCCTACCCGGGTAGCTCCAGCACGTCCGTATTTCAGTGGTATGCCAGAGGGTTCTTATCGCCTGCCAGCTGCTCAGGGGTCGTCCAGCAGGTATTCAGGCCCTCAGGGTCCTTCTAGCTCTTACATTAGCGCCATGTCGGAGAGTTCATATCGTCCACCGGCTCTTCCAGCTCCTTCTAGTAGTTCTACGGGTTTTCAGGGTCAGTCTTCAGGGCAGCAGGCTATCGTACCACGTTACTATGAGTATGGAGATTCTAGTCACCTGAGGATGACATGCCCAGGCTTAGGGGCAAGGCAGCGTAGTAGGGATAGCAGCCAGTTACTCCAGCACCGGCAGCCTAGCCATCTAGAGGTGGAGGGCATACTAGTAGAGCCGTTCCAAGGATGTAGGCTAGATGGGTAGAGGACAAACCGCTATTTCTCAGTCTGGTGGAGGCCAGTCAGGCGGAACTCCAGCTAGGCCAAATATAGTGGCCTCAGATGCCGTCATCACAGGTATTATTTCAGTCAGCGATATGGATGCTTCGGTATTATTTGATCCAGGGTCTACTTACTCATATGCATCATCTCTATTTTCTCGTTTTCTGATTATCTCTTTGGAGCCTTTAGGTGTTCCTATTCATGTGTCCAATCGTGTAGACGATTCTGTGGTAGTGGATCGGATCTACCGGTCTTGTGTGGTTACCTTTTGTGGTTACGGTACTAAGGCAAATATTTGTTGCTTGATATGATAAATTTTAAGGTCATCCTAGGTATGGATTAGCTATCTCCCTATCACACCGTCCTTGAATGTCATGCCAAGACTATTTCGCTAGTGATGCCAGGATTGCCGAGATTGGAGTGGAAGGGTTGCACAGTTGATACGCCTAGCAAGGTTGTTTCCTTTCTGAAGGCTCAGCACATGGTTGAGAAGGGTGTTTGGCTTATCTCTACACACCACAGCAGAGTCTCCGATGATTGATTCAATGCCAGTAGTCCGAGAGTTCGGCGATGTTTTTCCTCTTGATCTTCCATGCATGCCTCCGGATTGTGATATTGATTTCTGCATTGATTTGACTCCAGGCACTCAACCTATATCTATTCCACCGTACCGTATGGCTCCTAAGGAGCTGAAGGAGCAGTTGGAGGAGTTATTAGCTAAGGGGTTTGTCAGGACTAATGTATCGCCTTGGAGTGGACAAGTGCTATTTGTGAAGAAGATAGATGGAACTATGCGAATGTGCATTAATTACCACCAGTTGAACAAAGTCACCATCAAGAACAAGTACCCATTTCCGCGTATTGATGATTTGTTTGACCAGTTGCAGGGTGCTAGGTTGTTCTATAAGATTGACTTGAGATCAGGGTATCATCAGCTGAAGATACGAGATTTAGACGTTTCGAAAACTGCATTCAAGACTAGATATGGCCATTACGAGTTTTTGGTGATGTCCTTTGGGTTGACGAATGCTCCAACGACGTTCATGGACTTGATGAACAGGTGTTCCGGCCTTTTATTGATTATTTTATTATCGTCTTCTTTGACGACATCTTGATATACTCACATAGCCTGGGGAAGCACGAGCAGCATTTGAAAGTAGTGCTTCAGACCTTGCGAGAGCAGATGCTATATGCCAAGTTCTCCAAGTGTGAGATCTGGCTAGAGTAAGTGTCATTCTTGGGGCATATTGTTTCAGGAGAGGATATTAAAGTGGATTCCAAAAAGATTGAGGCAGTTCAGAATTGGCCACGACCTACTTTAGTGACGGAGATCAAGAGTTTCATGGGGTTAGCAGGATACTACCGGCGGTCTGTGTAGGGATTTTCATCAATTGCTTCACCCTTGACCAGATTGACCCAGAAGAGTGTCCCATTTCGTTAATCCGATGAGTGGAGGAGAGAAGCTCAAAATGGCTTTGACCACAACACCGATTCTTGTATTGCCTTCCCGTTCAGGGATATATATTCTGTATATTGCGATGCCTCTCGTGTTGGCTTGGGATGTGTATTCATGCAGGTGGGACGAGTTACTGCATATGATTCATGTCAGCTGAAAATGCATGAGAAGTGTTGATACCCAATTTTTCCTTATGTATTTTTATACCCAAAATACTTTCAAAATAGCTTGTGCATATGTAAGCATTCACAAAAGGCTTGGTATTTTTTCTATAATTCTTAAGCATTTTAAAACCAATTTATAACTTATTCTGTAATATAAAATCCAATATTTAGTATCAAATCTTATTATTTTAAAAAATAAATTATTTATTCTCTCATTAACATAAAAATATAATTTTATGTAATTTTTATAGGATTTTACAAAGCCATTAGGTATTTTCAAATTAAAATAGCATTAAATTGCAGTTTTAGCCTATTTATCAATTTAATGAGTATTTCAAGTGAAAAATCACTTCTGGTATTTTTAATTAACCCCCAAACGTATTTTGTTATCCCAGTATTTTTATTGGATTTTTATAAAATCATTTGTTATTTTTACAAAATTAAATTAAGGGAAATTTGGGCATTTAAATTATAGCCCTTTTAGCTTTCAATTTTGGCCACATTCTAACTCAAATCCACCCCCCAAATCACGACCCAATAACCCGACTCAAACCTATTTGGACTAGCCCGCCCGGACCCCCGTTTAAAATCGTGGTCGTTGATCATTTTGATCAACGGTCCACGATCGATCTTACCTTAATTAAACATATGACCCCTTTACCCTAAAATCATTTCTCTCAATCCGCCAAACCTATTTGGACTAGTCCGCCCGGACCCCCGTTTAAAATCGTGGTCGTTGATCATTTTGATCAACGGTCCACGATCGATCTTACCTTAATTAAACATATGGCCCCTTTACCCTAAAATCATTTCTCTCAATCCGCCGCCCCGGTATCCCCTTTCACTCTCAGACACTCCCAAACCCTTCATATCCTTAGAACCTTCTAGTTCTCTCGCGGCCTTCATCGCCATACCAGCTCACTCCTCCCTCACTCCTCTCGATTCCTAGCAACCATGACATCCATATATCATGGTTTTCTCTCAAGCTTGAAGCCTAGCAGCTTTCGCCATGGAAGACGGTCACTGAATCTCTATTTGGGGTCTGTTTCCGGTGTTTCTCCGGTCATCTTTGAACGATGATGCCTTCTACGGCATTGTATACGAGTTTCACAGCCAGGTTCTTCGTTTCCCTAATCTGTTTGAAAACCCTAATTTTCTCTTTAATCCCTACTCTTTTAAATGACTTAGTTTGATTTTCTTGTTTTCCACCCTATTTCTACTTAGTTTCTCGTGGTATTTCAAATTTGACGATTCTTCTAGACTAGGGTTTCTAACCCTTTCTTCAATACTGTTTCTTCTACCATTTCTGAGTGTTATGTAGTTGTTTGGGTTGTTTATTTTATTTGTTTGTTTGTTTCTTTGACAATTTGGGTTTCACACTGTAATTTCTATATCTAGGATTTCATAACCCCCTTTCTAAAATACTTTACTTTTTGGGTTTTAGCACTAATCCATGGCTTTCAGTACTACCTCTGAACTTTTTGTCCAAAACTGATAAAAAACCCTAACCCTACATGTTTGTATCTGTGTTTGCCTATTTGCATGTTTCTCTATGAGCTCCGTGCCCTTTACTTTGATTTTTGCTGCCAATGTTTCATTCCCATACCATGTTGTTGTTCTTCTTTTGAGAATTTTGGTTGTTTGTATGGTGACTTTATACTGACTCTTGCAATCTCTAGAAGGATGTGATTACTAGCCTTACATTGTGATTTGTGTATCTTTCTTACAGTATTGGTATGGATTTCGAATTTCCTTCCTCAATCAGTAGGATACATTCCCCAATTAGATAACTGATTTCCCAAGTTTTCAATTTCGAAATTATTTCCCAGAATTAAAGTGATATCTTTCCTTATCTGCGTGCACAAATATGCTGATTTACTTGCTTGACATACTTCCCTACTTAATTATCTTGCACCTAGTCTGCAATATATACCTTATACTATTCTTTGCTTCCTTATGTGGCCATGCCATACTTTGTGATTCCTTTCCTTTTTAATGGATTGTTTATTACCGTTTGCCTATGACTCCTTAATTATTGGGGAGTCCCTATGCTTGTGTGATTATGGTTGATATCAGTTCCTTAAATATAAACTGATACCTTATTTGTTTACTTGTTTTCATACTATAACTACTCCTCACTTTTCTCTTTTGAAAACGACAACACACACGGCTCACAACCAAAACTCTCTGAACTATCTTTTTCTCTTATATTGCTACACTCTCTTATTTCCTTTTTTGAACACTCAATCGGCTAACAGCCAAGATTGAGTAATTTGATTGGTTACTTTGCACTGCTGGGGTCTGTTTGGGTCTGTTACTGCTACTATTCTCACATTAATGCTGTTGTTCTCGCATTACTACTGCTATTCTCATATTGTTGCTACTCCCATATTGCTTCCCTCATCCTTTGCACACTTTGATATCCCTTTGTGCACTATTACATTGCTATTATATCCTATTTTTTGCAACTGGTATGTCACCTATTTGAAATACAGTCTCCAAAACAACATGTTCCTATTAATTTTGCAATTCATAATATTTCGTGTATGCTTTTGTCTGTGGTTTTGTTGCTATCTTTTTCATTAGCATGTTATTTACTAGTCTATTAGTTCAACTTAGCATGTCTTTCCCCTATTCCCCTCTCCCCATCTCAATGCATGTTCTTCTTCCATGTGTACTACTGCTTGGCTACTTAACAGTTCTGAAACCTCTCCATGAGGTTGACTATATTTTGGGGTTTAGTACAGTAAGAGCTAAACCCTTGTTTTAACTAGGTCTGATTATTTCTGCCCAACATGTTGTCTGTTCCCTTTCACTTATCTGCACTTGGCTTATTTGCTCCCTTATTCCCTCCCTGTCTCAATGAATGTTTTCTTTGAGCATTGCTTCCATGTATCCATGTCTGCTTGACTACTTGTTTAACCTAAAATCTCTATTTGAAGCTAAGTGAAATAGAACTTGAAATAAGAAACATGACTTTTGGCTTGCAATCATATCTGATCACTTCTTCCAACCTGATGTCTGTATGTCTTTAGTTCCCTTTACTTATGTATGTGTGTGTCCCCTTTCCCCTTCCCCTGTTTTTGTGATGCCCCGCTGTTCTAAACTAGTCAGTCTGGAATAATTTCAAAAGGACCTTTTCAACTCTGTCAACTGTTTCTTAAAACTGCCTGAACTTTTCAATTCTTCCAACTGTTTTCTTAAACTGCCTCTCAACTATTTTTTTAACTCTCTCAATTACAATCTCATTCTTAGAACTTTAGGGTATGCCCCCTTAGTGTAAGCACTGCCATGGGAGCTTTGAGCACCCTTGGAACTTTGATGCACAAGGCTGTCATTTCCATCGTTTGCACTTGTCTAATTGGGACATCTTTGGGTTCCTGGGCCAAGGGTTCAAACGAACCCTTAGGGAACTTTGCCGCACCCAAGCCTTAGTAATGGCTGTGAAACTCGAAAGGAATAAGGTTATAGATGTTTAGGCCTGGCTGAAGGCTCTCTATTGAATAACTTCTTATTTTTCCTTTTATCATTGTTGTATTTTTAATTACTTGGCTGTTATAATTTGTAATAACAATGGGGGATTATAGTGAAATTGGGGTGGGCTATGCATGATTATTAAGGGCATGGGTTGAAAACATGACTATAGGATTTTTACTTATCTATTTGTGCAATAGAAATCATGTATAGGACATGCATCTCACATATAGAAATTCTGCTCCTAGGTCTCTTTACTTTCAGCTTGTTGTTTTATGATCACAAACATTCAATAATCTACAAGTTACTACATGTAGATACCATGCCTATGGTTCTTATGTGCATTAGATATCCTGTACTTAGAGTTTTTGCTCGCAACTGTTGAATATTTCGTTAATATGGCAAAAACTGGTTAACCAAACTCTTTTAATTAAGAAACCAATATGCATGTTCACCATCTTTTATAACGCCTAGGCAAGCCTTAGGCCGGATAAAACAGACTAATCGCCTTAAGTCTTGTTTCCATTAATCCACCTCCGCCTGAATTCGTTTGTCCATGAGGCTCCCCTGAGTTTTATACAAAAACTTTTGCTTATTTTTATCATCTGGACAAATACTTCTACTGAATTACTTTTCTCCCCCCAGCCCATAACTGAACTACTACTTTTTTAAAGAACTATCTGAGTATTTTACATTGTGCAATTTTCCAAATTGTAGTTCTAAGTTAATATGTTTTACCATTTTTCTTCACACTTCTGCAGTCTTAAAAATACAATCTGTTACTCCACATGTCCGAAAATGCCTTTACCATATGTTCCACGAGTGTTTGTAAGTTCCTAAAAACTGCTACTGTCTTTTAAAAGTTCTGAACGTTTTTTACGACTCCTTTATACAAAATCCTCCAGCTTCTGTTTTAAACTTATGCTCCAGCTTTTAAAAATTCTTCCTTCCTTAGACCTTAAATGTGTTTGAGACGTGCTAAATACGTGTTTGTTCAGGGAGGGATACTTGAGCCTTTACATGCTTTACGTGATTCCATTATATGTAGTCCTACTTATTTTTGTATGTCTCCTAGTATTTTAACCTTTAAACTTAAGGGTTCAACCTAGTTCCAACCTTATAGGAATAACGATCCTAAATTCCCTCTAGGATCTATAGGACGAGACGGGTAATATCACGCAATAAGCATTCGTGACCAATTCACACGCTTAAATAACCTCTAAGGGTGGGAAGGGTAGAATATGGAGATGATGACGATGCGATAATATCATGAAGGTACCCCTCTTTGGGAATATGAGTGAGATATTGCATTGAATGATCCATATTATAGTTAAACATAGGACCCTTCTTTCTCTTATGTGCTTTGTTTCAGTGCTTTCTTAATGCTTTTCAAATTAATCTTCTCTCCTATTTCAAGCTTATGTCCTCCCCCTTTTTTTAGTTTTCAAGTTGTGTGAATATCCTACATGTAAACCTTATTTGTTTAATTTCTCCATCTCTTTATTAAGTCACAGTTAGCACGATCGGGAAACACATTTGTGGATCTTGAGGGGTGCCTAACACATTCCCCTCGAGATAATTTCAAGCCCTTACCCAACTCTGGTTTTCCTCTAAAAAAACACTCTCTTCATCTTAAAGTGTCCTAATACACTATAATCATTAGGTGGCGACTCTTTCGATTCTGTGACCCAATTCCCCAACGGGAAATAGAGTTGTTTTACCCATAATGTCTTAAAACCCGATTTCTCTCTTCAAAATGGGGGCGTCGACAGCATGGTGACTCTGCTGGGGACTTTCTTTAAGGCTTTTACCATTGCGTGCTTCTGTGACTTTTTTGCTTTCTTACTATCTTTATCTATTGCTTTAATCGCTTCTTCCCATTACTAAATTGTTTCTTCATGTATTTTCTTTTCTTTAACTGTTTTACCACTTTATTGTCTTTACATTATTTCAATTCCGTCTTTAATTTCAAGCATTTATCTTAATCATTATTGTATGAACGTAAAAATACATGTACTTATTTCTTTATTGTAATTGCATCCTTCAACATCATCTTCCACTCGTGCCAAACAAATCATATAGCAACGCTTACAATAAGTGGTTTTGCTCTTCCAATATTTACAAACCCCCTAAATTTGGCAAAGGCATATTTGCGGTAAAACCAGTCGATCAATAGTGTAGTCGACGGTTCCGAGCCTTTCCCTATTGAGTTGTACGCTCAAGGGTACCTTGTCTAGTACTTCAAAAGTAGAAACCTTACTCCGTTTAATTGTTCATTCATCATGGTCAAACTTAGCCGAGTCAGTTATGTCATCCGCATAATGACCCATTAAGATAGCCTAAACCAAAAGTCCATCGGGTTTCCTTGAATCCCAAACGGACATTCACGTTATGTGCATTGATTCGGAGAACTAAGTACCCTTTGCTAATTATTGATTTAAATGGTCGAATCCGGTGGGGTTGATTTCCTAACTATCTGTTTTGTCGGAAATGAGGCACGAGTCCCCTGGTTTGGTATGGTATCAAACATTCATCCAAAGTTGCTAAGCTGGTGGGATGATTTGCATGGTAGTGATCAGGTTGTTGTCCGCAAACACTTAGGAAATATTCCTTCACTTATGGAATTTACGCCAAACAAGATTTTGGAAGCTGCTACTATGTTTTGGGATCATAAACGGTCCGTCTTCCGCTTTGGGGATATCAAAATGACGCCGCTGTAGGAGGAAATTGGGCGTTTAGCCGGAATTCCTTGGGATAGCCCGGGGCTGCTCATGCCAGAAACTGCAAAGGTAGAGGGTTCTTGAAAATTATGGGGATCAAATAGAATCCTGATCTGACAAGTTTGAAGGACTCCTACATAACTTTCGACTTCATGTATGAAAGGTTCGGACATAGTAAATCATACCGCAATCACATGGACGAGTTCACCCTCACCTCTTTGGGGCACATACATAGGAGAGCCTTTGTATTCATGTTCTATTTCCTGGGCATGAAAGGTTTTCCGATGAAGAAGGCTAGAATCCATACAAGACTAGCCATGGTAACCAAAGCCGTAATGGAGGGTATCGACGGGCAGACATTCAGCATAATACCCATGATCCTCGCAGAACTGTACCGAGCCTTAGAGAAATGTCAACAAGGGGCATCGCACTTCGAATGGTGCAATTTGTTACTACAACTCTTGCCCATTGAACATCTTCAAAAGGGAGAGTATAGGCAGAAGATCATACGCCAGGATTGGGATGATCATATTGCTTTCCATCATCCAAAGCGGATGCACTTCATGCCAGATATGTTTGCTCACCCGGAAGATGCCAATAGATAGGTTGAACTATTTCCAACCGGAGAGTTTATCATTCGGTCTAGGGATGAACCATTCCTTGTACTTATCAGCTTAAGAGGAACTTACCCTTATGTCCCTATCCGAGTCATGAGGCCAGCCGGAAGGAAGCAGATTATACCGGGAGTGGAAAAGACGAGTCACTATAGGGCTGATTTCCAGGATGACGATAGCCCACACAGATGTCGGGCTCAACATATGTGGCACTCCAAAATCATTATAGAAAAGGAATCTATGGAGCCAGACAGGTATCAAGCAGGATATGCGGCACTTAATCCAGGGTGGTTAGAAGATGATCATATGGGCTTGGGGAAAATAGGTTTCCTCCATGGCCATAGGGTTATTTATGAGGAGGGTGCAACAAAGGTCAAGTATAATCAGCTACGCAAGCGGATGCGAGAGTGCGAGAGTGAACATCGGGAAGTACTAGAGGCTCAAAAGAAGGTAATCAATGAATGGAAAGACATGGCTGTCCGCGCAAGCAACCGCTTAGGGTACTTGGAACAGGGTATAGTGGAGCTGGAAGGCAAGTTTCTGAAAAGGATCAAAGACTGTCAGGAAGCTGAAGGTAATGAAGGTGGGCACTTGGACCATGCTTATTTGTTGTTGGTACTGTGCGAGCTAATGAAGCTGTACGAGGGAGGCAAAGATACCGAGTCTGGGGAAGGTCCTTCCGGGACCAAGTAGTTAGGATTTTACTGCTTTCTTGATTTAATAAGGCCCTCGGCCATTAGTGACAATTCTTCTTTATTTAAATTTGTTTGACTCGTTCTATTTTTCTATCAGTAAAATGAGGCATTTTGTATTATGAGTTCATTAAATCATATTATTCGCTAGGCCTACCTCGGGCACAATGAGGCACCCAAATAGGAAACAATTTATACCTTTGCAACAACGTGTTTAAATACCACAATGTTTTCTTTCTCAGAATCCGCACTAACTTTTTACCTTTTTGTTTTCTTTTTCTTTTTATCCCCCTCCCCAAAGGTTAGTTCATGCATTCTGGCACCATCAGCATATTCAACAAGATCTAAGGGTCATCCTCCCCCTCCTCCTCCTCCTCCGAGTCCTCCCAGAAACGGGAACAAAGGAAAAATGGTAGATAACGAAGCAAGAAAGGAAATTGAAGGAACTTCTCAGGGTACCCCAATCACTAAAGAAACTGTTGCTCACTTGGAGCAAACTTTGCTAAGGTTTCGAGAGGAACTGGACCAGGTACGGAGTTTGTCAAGTCTGTCCATCTCCCATGCTGCTGCAGATGTCAACAATCAGGTCCTTGCACCTCCGAAGAAGACCCCAACCCAAGTTCGCAACAATGCTCCACCGCTCATCCCTGAGCCTCAAAATGCTCCGAACCACCAGGATACCCCTATCTTTGTGGATACTGTGCTATACTATACACAGCCCATACCAGATGTGTCAGAGTCAGATTCACTCATTAAGAACTTGGCTGCTGAACTCAAGAAACTCACTAGCAGGGTTCAAGGCGTGGAAGGTAACAAGGGTGTGGAAGGTGTGAATTATGAAGATTTTTGTGTTCAACCCGATGTCGAACTTCCGGAGGGGTAAACACCTCCTAAGTTCAACATCTTTGATGGTACGGGTGACCCCAGGGTTCACCTCATGATGTATTGTGACAAATTAGTAGGAGTTGGTAAGGATGAGAAGATCCGCATGAAGCTATTCATGAGGAGTTTGAAAGGGGATGCTTTATCTTGGTACATCAGCCAAGATGCGAATAAGTGGATGATTTGGGTAAACATGGCGTCCGATTTAATGGACCGTTTCAGGTTAAACACTGAGAATGCGCCAGACGTGTTCTGCATTCAGAATTTGAAGAAGAAGCGTACTAAAACCTTCCGCGAGTATGCTACTCGATGGAGGTCGGAAGCTGCCAAAGTCAAGCCGGCTTTGGAAGAAGAACAAATGAATAGATTTTTTGTTTGTGCCCATGACCCACAGTATTACGAGAGATTGATGCTGATAGAGGGGCAGAAGTTCGCGGATATCATCAAACTGGGAGAAAGGATAGAAGAGGGAATCAAAAATGGTATGGTTACCAACCTTGAGGCACTGCAGGCCACCAACAAAGCCTTGCAGTCTGGCGGTTCATCGAAGAAAAAGTATGTAAACTCCGTAATGGTTGCGCAAAGAAACTATTTTCCCATTAAATACAAAGCATTCCCTCCAACTCCACTCATGTACCAACCCTCTCTAAGTTACCAAGCACCTTCGCCCACTTACCAAAATCCACCACCCGTCTACCAGTCATCTCCACCACCAACATATAAACCTACCTCGCCAGGATATTCCCAACCCGCACCCTTATACCAAGCCTACACACCCCAACCTCCTCACTATCCATCACCACCTATCCGTCAAAACTTCCCACGACCAAGACCAAACTTTGACCGCAAACCACCTAGACAGTACACTGCTATTGCTGAACCTATTGACCAACTATAAGAGAAGGTCAAAGCCGCCGGATATGTTACACCCATCCCAACCATAACTCTAGAGAACCCTTCCCTAATAGATCAACCCAAATAAAACCCGCGCATACCATTCGGGGATGAAAGGCCGTACCATTCACGAGTGCTGCTCATTGAAGGACAAAATCTAGGCCTTAATTGACAACAAGGTCATCGTAGCTAAGGAACCTGCTCCTAATGATCGTAGCAACCCTCTGCCAGACCATAAAGGTGGAAACGTCCACATGATTGAGGTAGAAGACGACTGGGACCCCGAAGGGTCGATTGGTTTGATATCTGAAGGAGATGAGCCCAAGAAACCGGCGGTCACTCTTAATCCTATTGTTGTAAAAGTCCAGCCATCTAAGAGCAACGTGGTAAATATATCTGTACACTCGAGTTCGAGGCACCTCCTGCAAAGGTGCCAGAGCCGATTGAAGTGGAATTTGATACCCCAAAAGCGCCTGCACCGATTGAACTTACTATGCTGTCTTCAAAGGTGCCCATTTCGGTCACCATGTCAGACGTAATCCCATTTCCGTCCAAAGCCCTATCCTATGACTACATAGCCGATGCGAGAAGGAAAGGAAAAGCACCCGCGGGTGAAGCAATTGCCACGCAAGGTATGACTAGAACAGGTAGAGTGTACACACCAGAGCACCTAGCTGAGTCCAGCAAGCAGGCCTCTAGACGTCCTATGGAAACTGTACTTGGCGATCTCTAGAGAAAGATACAGGCTAAGGAATATTCAGTTGTTGAACAGCTAAATAAGACTCCGGCGCAGATTTCCATCTTAGCATTGTTGCAGAGTTCTGAGGCGCATAAGAACGCCTTGATGAATATATTGAGCGAGGTTTATGTCCCGAGCAACATAATAGGATGAGAAATGGCAAACATGATAGAGTGTTGGAAAGTCACTAAATCACTTTCCACGAGGATGAATTGCCGCCTGAAGGGCTCAGTCATAATAAAGCATTGAACATCACTGTGCAATGTGAGGATCCTTTCATCACCAGAATCCTAGTCGACGGGGGTTCTAGTCTCAACATCTTTCCACTGGTCACCCTCAAGAAGTTGGGCAAAAGGTTGCACGAGATAAAGGATGGGGCTATTAATGTTAAGGCTTTTGACGGTTCTCAAAGGTCTACTCTCGGGAGGTTAGCCTGTTTTTTCAAATGGGACCTACTTGGTTTGATGTTGAGTTCCAAGTCATCGAGATACCAGCCTCTTACAACTTACTGCTGGGACGACCCTGGATCCATGGCGCTGGGGTTGTGGCATCAACTTTAAATCAGGATGTGATGTTCGAATGGAACCATTAGGAAGTAATCATCCATGGCGACGGTAGCAACCCCATCTACAGTCGCCAGACCATTCCAATGATCAGAGGCAGAAGAAGAATAGGCGTGGAGAAATATCATCATATCGAGCGGGTCAATGTGGTGGATAAGGACAAACGGCGGAGCAGCAAGGTTGAGAGCATTCTTAATTGGAGTGGGTATGAACCAGGGAAAGGACTTGGTAAGAATCTTCAAGGTATCACCAAACCTATCCAGTTTAAGAAACATGGTACTACCTTCAGACTGGGATACGAGTACACTTGGCAAGAATTCAGAAACTGGTCACCACCATGGCGCAGCCCATATTATCCATTTGAACGCCCCATACCTCAGTTGGAGCAAACGTTTTAGCCAGCCGACACTCTCAGAAGAAGACGAGGATCTTGCACCAATGAAGAACCTGTTTCTTGAGGACATGGACTGTTGTGTGATCTTTGAAGAGGAAGGGGAGGAGGCCCTTCCATTCAGGATGTGAACCTAGGGGAGCGCCTCACCGACTGGTCAATCAGGACCACCATCGCCTGGAAACCTTCGGGGTAGCAAGGCAAAACAAGCATCATGCACCTTTATTTTATGTATTTTCTTTCTGCATTTGTATTTACTTTCCAAAAGAGCCCCGATGTTTTGAACATTTATGAATTTAATCAAAAGTATTTTTTTCAGTTTTATCAAATATCTCACTATTCATTACTTTTCTCTACTATTTACTTTATTTTTCACACAGTATTACTATTTCGTGTCTTGATGATGAACTAACAACTGTAACTTGCAACGAGGCTATAGACAATCAGACATAGACTCAGAGGAAGATGATATACCAGAAGAGGTTGTCAGAGAGGCCGAGAATTTTGAGAATAGACCTAAGTCCAACTTGGATGAAACCGAAGTCGTCAATTTGGGAGATACATAGAATGTCAGAGAAACGCGCATCAGCGTGCACTTATCACAAACAGAAAAAAAGAGAAATATATAGAGTTCTTGAAGGAATATGAGTATATCTTTGCTCGCAAGTTGCCGACAGATCCTGCATGTCTACCAGTAAAGCAGAAGCTTAGAAAATTCAAGCCAGATATGAGTCTAAAAATCAAAGAGGAGGTTACCAAGCAAGTCAAAGCCAGAGTTCTTCGAGTGATAGAGTATCCAACTTGGTTAGCTAACATTGTGCCAGTACCGAAGAAGGATGGGAAAGTTAGAGTCTGTGTCGACTACCAGGATCTCAACTGGGCCAGTCCCAAGGATGATTCCCCTTTGCCGAATATACATATTCTGATCGACAACTGCGCCAAGCATGAGTTGTAGTCGTTCGTTGATTGCTTTGGGGGGTACCATCATATATGGATGGATGAAGAAGATGCAGAGACAATGGCGTTCATCATGCCTTGGGGAATGTATTGCTACAGAATGATGTCGTTCGGGTTGAAGAATGCGGAAGATACTTACATGAGGGCCATGACTACCCTCTTTCATGACATGATACATAAAGAGATTGAGGTTTATGTGGACGATGTCATCATTAAAACTAAGAAGGCTGTAGATCACAGGGAGGACCCTCGAAAGCTTTTCAACAGACTAAGGAGGTATATCTTGAAACTGAATCCCGCCAAATGTTCATTTGGGGTCCCTGGGGAAAATTATTAGGTTTCATCGTAAGTCCTCGAGGAATAGAGCTGGATCCATCAAAGGTCAAATCTATTCAGAAGTTGCCACCGCCGTAGAGCAAGAAAGAGGTAATGAATTTCCTGGGGAGACTTAATTATATAAGTCGGTTCATTGCTCAGTCTACCGTCATCTGCAAACCTATCTTCAAGATGCTGAAGAAGGATGCCGCCACCAAATGGACAGATGAATGTCAAAAGGCTTTCGACAGGATCAAGGAATACTTATCTACGCCTCCAGTCCTGGTTCCACCTGAGCCTAAGAGGACTTTATTGCTCTATCTCGCGGTTTTGGACGGAGCATTTGGTTGTTTCTTGGGACAACACGATGAGGCGGGGAGAAAGGATCAAGCTATTTACTACCTCAGCAAGAAACTTACCCCGTACGAGGCTCGGTATTCCTTACTAAAACGCACGTGTTGTGCTTTAACTTGGATAGCTTAGAAGTTGAGGCATTATTTTTGTGCTTACACCACCTACCTTATATCAAGAATGGATCCACTAAAATATATTTTTCAGAAGCCCATGCCCACTGGCAAGCTCGCCAAGTGGCAAATTTTGTTGAGTGAATTCGACATTGTCTATGTCACCCAAAAGGCAGTTAAAGCAAAGGCTTTGGCAGATCATCTTGCAGAAAACCCTGTGGAAGGGGAGTATGAACCATTGAAGACGTATTTTCCCGATGATGAAGTAGCTTTCATAGGAGAGGATATTGCAAAATCCTATGGCGGTTGGAGGATGTTTATCGACGGGGCCGCAAATTCCAAAGGGGTTGGTATCGAAGCAGTCCTGGTATCAGAAACAAGTTAGCACTACCCGGTATCCCCCAAGCTCAGGTTCCCGTGCACCAATAACATGGCTGAGTATGAAGCTTGCATCTTGGGGCTTAAACTGGCCATTGATATGAACATTCAGGAGCTGCTAGTGATCGGGGATTAAGACCTACTCATACACCAGGTTAAAGAAGAATGAGCGACTAAGAATTCCAAGATACTCCCTTATCTGCACCATATACACGAATTGAGAAAGAGGTTCAGAAAAATGGAATTCCAGCATATTTCAAGAATACAGAATGAGTTCGCTGACGCCTTAGCCACTTTATCATCCATGATTCAGCATACAGACACAAATTTCATCGACCCTATCCAGGTCAGGATTCAAGATCAATCGGCTTATTGTGCATATGTTGAGGAAGAAGCCGACAGAAAACCTTGGTTCCACGACATCAAAGAATACATGACAACGGGAGAATATGCAGAGCTTGCTAATGCTACTTAGGAGTGCACGCTTCGAATGCTGTCCAAGAACTTCTTTCATAGCGGAGGAATCCTTTATCGTATGACTCTCGATTTAGGACTATTAAGGTGTGTCGATGCAACATAAGCGACAAAGTTACTGGAAAAAGTGCACCCAGGGACGTGTACACCGCATATGAACGGTTTTGTCTTGGCAAAGAAGATACTAAGGGCAGGATACTTCTGGATGACCATGGAAATGGACTATATTCATTATGTTCGAAGTGTCACCGCTGTCAGATACACGCAGATATGATAAAGGTACCTCCAAACGAGCTAACCGCAACAAGTTCACCATGGCCGTTCGCCGCTTGGGGAATGGATGTCATTGGGCCAATAGAGCCTTCCACATCAAACGGACACAGGTTCATTCTACTGGAAATTGACTACTTCACTAAATGGGTTGAAGCAGCTTCATACAAAGCGGTAACGAAGAAAGTCGTGGCAGACTTTGTCTGAGATCAGGTTGTTTGTCGGTTCGGTGTTCTAGAGTCGATCATCACTGATAATGGTTCCAATCTCAACAACAACTTGATGAAAGTGATGTGTGAAATTTTCAAGATCAGGCACAGGAACTCTACAACTTATAGACCTCAGATGAATGGAGCCGTGGAAGTAGCCAACAAGAACATCAGTAAAATACTAAGAAAACGATCGAAAAGCACAAGCAGTGGCATGAGAAGTTGCCATTCGCTCTACTGGGTTATCCTACTACAGTTCGCACATCAATCGGGGTAACTCATTACATGCTGGTTTATGGTACAGAAGCGGTAATTCCAGCCGGGGTTGAAATTCCATCCTTGAGAATCATACAAGAAGCTAATCTAGATGACGCAGAATGGGTCAAGGTTCGATACGAGTAGTTAGTTCTTATAGATGGGAAAATAATGAACGCCGTCTGCCACGGTCAATTATATCATAACAAAATATCCAGAGCCTTCAACAAGAGAGTTCGACCAAGGAAGTTTACACCAGGTCAGCTGGTGTTGAAGAAGATATTTCCAGATCAAGACAAGGCCAAAGGGAAGTTCTCTCCCAACTAGCAAGGTCTGTACATGGTTCATCGGATCCTAATTGGAGGAGCCCTTATTCTTGCAGAAATGGATGGGGAAATCTGGCCAAAGCCAATCAACTTCGATGCAGTGAAGAGATATTACATTTAGCCATTACGCTTTCTTTATGATATAATTTGAACTACGTCTGACCTGATTCCCGTTTAAGAGGGGATACGTAGGCAGTCCTATGGGTTCGGTCACATCATTAATAAAATTCCATTTTCCCCCGCATTTGGGACTGGGGTAGAATTTTGAGGAGGACCCTCAAAATTCCGAAGTCAGCTTTCCAATTTTCATATCAGCATCGACCAAGTAAACTGGTTCAGCACCGCCGTCAACAACACTAGCCCAGTAAACTGGGGCAGAATTTTAAGGAGGACCCTCAAAATTCCAGAGCCAGCAAGGTTGTCGTGCCTTGAACCACGTTACAGTTGTGGTTCATCATAAAATGAAAACTATCTTTTGCTTTACTTATATACATACATTTGCATCATATTTGTCAAAATTTTGCATAAAATCATTTGGATCGCTATGGTTCAGCAACGCTGCCCCAAGGGTACAAAACGCCACGGGTCAAAGGATGCGGACTAACCTCCCCCTTTCAGAACTCACTATTTTTCTTTGGGTGCAGGAATCCAGGGTGCAAATAGGCGATGCAGGAGCCTTACAAAACCAAAGACACGAATCACCTGACAAAGGCTTACTACCTACATTCAACGCTTCCCCAGCAGTCCTCGATAGCACAATTATTTACCTGCTAAGAAATCACCACCATCCTCTCCTTTGTATTTCTACGTTCTTCGAGGCTAAGCTCTACCTCCATCCTGCATTGTTACAATGCATATGGCTACTCTCTGCCTTTTGAGGCTAAGCTCTTCCTCCATCATTGCATAAGGCTATCTTCTACCTTCCAAGGCTAAGCTCTACCTCCATCATTGCATAAGGCTATCTTGTGCCTTCCGAGGTTAAGCTCTACCTCCTTTATTTTACATTTTGGCTGAAATATCGCCACCCTGCTTCACTTTGGTTGAAATAGCGCCGCCCTGCAATTTATATTCCTGCTCGGCTGAAAGATCGCCACCCTCTGCATTCATTCGGCTGAAATATTGCCACCTTTTCATGGGCTGAAATATCGCCAACTTATTCAAATTTGTCATGGTTTTGGAGGCACTATCTGTATGGACCGAGAACACCATTTCATGACCTGCGAATCTTTACTTGCATGATCTTCATAGCCCAGACGTCATAGCATTCATGGTCCAATGGGAACTTGCATCATGTTTAAATTATGCAAAATATCCGCACATCGTTCGTTTGCAGGTACACCGACTGGTACAGCCATCTCAGCAGGAGCGCTCCCGTTCCAGTTCTCCGCAAATCGTCCGATCCTCGAACCCTTGCCACATCTCAAACCCCGTTGCGTCTACCCTTTCAAATTTTCATTGGCATATTCCGCCAATGGCTCCTGAACTACACACGGCCTGATTCCTATAAGACCAGGGATATGTAGGTGGCTCAGAAGCCAGAGCGTGGTCGAACCTCTCATACAATTTTCACTTCCAGTCAAAATTGGTCATCTTGTCTTTACCCCACAACTCTTTCATCCTCCTCGGGTAAAGAGGGGCAGCTGTTGATACCCAATTTTTTCCTACGTATTTTTGTACCCAAAGTACTTTCAAAATATCTTGTGAATGCATATGTAAGCATCCACAAAATGGTTGGTATTTTTTCTATAATTTTTAAGCATTTTAAAACCAATTTATAACTTATTTTGTACTATAAAATCAATTATTTAGTATCAAATATTATTATTTTAATAAATAAATTATTTTATTCTCTCATTTACGTAAAATTATAATTTTATATAATTTTTCAGGATTTTACAAAGCCATTAGGTATTTTTAAATGAAAATCGCATTAAATTGCATTTTTAGCCTATTATCAATTTAATGAGTATTTCAAGTGAAACATTGCTCCTTGTATTTTTAATTAAACTCCAAATGTATTTTGATTATCCCAGTATATTTATTGGATTTTTATAAAATCATTTGTTATTTTTACAAAATTAATTTAAAGGAAATTTGGGCATTTAAATTATAGCCCTTTTAGCTTTCAATTTTAGCCACATTCTAACTCAATCCACCCCCAAATCACGACCCAATAGCCCGACCCAAACCTATTTGGACTAAACCGCCCGGACCCCCATTTAAAATCTTGGTCGTTAATCATTTTGATCAACGGTACACGATTGATC
The DNA here is from genome assembly GCA_034376525.1 of Nicotiana benthamiana. NCBI lineage: Eukaryota > Viridiplantae > Streptophyta > Magnoliopsida > Solanales > Solanaceae > Nicotiana > Nicotiana benthamiana. The sequence goes on from CM067338.1 coordinate 154,857,567, forward strand.
TCACCTTAATTAAACATATGACCCCTTTACCCTAAAATCATTTCTCTCAATCCTCCACCCTTGTATCCCATTTCACACTCAGACACTCCCTAACCCTTCATCTCCTTTGAACCTTCTGGTTCTTTCATGGCCTTCATCGCCATACCAGCTCACTCCTCCCTCACTCCTCTCGATTCACAGCAACCATGGCATCCATATATCATGGTTTTCTTTCATGCTTGAAGCCTAGCAGCTTCCTCCAGGGAAGACGGTCACTGAAGCTCTATTTGGGGTCTTTTTCTGGTGATCTTTGAACGATGATGCCTTCTACGGCATTGTATACGAGTTTCACAGCCAGGTTCTTCGTTTCCCTAATCTGTTTGAAAACCCTAATTTTCTCTTTAATCTCTACTTTTTTAAATGACTTTTAGTTTGATTTTCTTGTTTTCCACTCTACTTCTACTTAGTTTCTCTGGGTATTTCAAATTTTACGATTATTCCAGACTAGGGTTTCTAACCCTTTCTTCAAAACTGTTTCTTCCATCGTCTCTGAGTGTGATGTAGTCGTTTAGGTTGTTTATTTTACTTGTTTGTTTGTTTCTTTGACAACTTGGGTTTCACATTGTAATTTCTATTTCTAGGGTTTCATAACCCCCTTTCTAAAATACTTTAGTTTTCTGGTTTTTAGCACTAATCCATGGCTTTCAGTACTACCTTTGAACTTTTTGTCGAAATCTGATAAAAAACCTTAACCCTACATGTTTGTATCTGTGTTTGCCTATTTGCATGTTCTTCTATGAGCTCCGTGCCCTTTACTTTGCTTTTTGGTGCCAGTGTTTCATTCCCATACCATGCTGTTATTCTTCTTTTGAGAATTTGCTTATTTATAAGGTGACTTTATACTAACTCTTGCAATCTCTGTAAAACTGTGATTACTTGCCTTAAATTCTGATTTGTGTATCTTTCTTACAGTCTTGGTATGGATTTCGAATTTCCTTCCTCAATCAGTGGGATACATTCCCCAATTAGATAACTGATTTCCCAAGTTTCCAATTTCGAAATTATTTCCCAGAATTAAAGTGATATCTTTCCTTATATGTGTGCATAAATATGCTGATTTACTTGCTTGACATATTTCCCTACTTAAGTATCTTGCACCTAGTCTGCAATATATACCTTATACTATTCTTTGCTTCCTTATGTGGCCAGGCCATACTTTTTGATTCCTTTTATTTTTAATGGATGGTTTATTACCGTTTGCCTATGACTCCTTAATTAAAGGGGAGTCCCTATGCTTGTGTGATTATGATTGATATCAGTTCCTTTAATATGAACTAATACCTTATTTGTTTACTCGTTTTAATACTATAAATACTCCTCACTTTTCTCTTTTGAAAACGACAACACACACGGCTCACAACCAAAACTCTCTGAACTCTCCTTTTCTCTGTTATTGCTACACTCTCCCATTCCTTTCTTTAAACACTCAATCGGCTAACAGCCAAGATTGAGTAATTTGATTGGCTACTTTGCACTGATGGGTTCTGTTTGGGTCTGTTACTGCTGATGTTCTCACATTACTGTTGCTGTTCTCGCATTACTGCTGCTATTCTCATATTGTTGCTATTGTTTTTCCTGCTGCTGCTACTCCCATATTGTTGCCCTCATCCTTTTCACACTTTGCTCTCCCTTTGTGTACTATTACATTGCTATTATATCCTTTTTTGCAACTGGTATGTCACCTTTTTGAAATACAGTCTCCAAAACAACATGTTCCTATTAATTTTGCAATTCATAATATTTCTTGTGTGCTTTTGTCTATGGTTTTGTTGCTATCTTTTTCATTAGCCTGTTATTTACTGGTCTATTAGTTCAACTTAGCATGCATTTCCCCTATTCCCCTCTCCCCATCTCAATGCATGTTCTTCCGTGTGTACTATTGCTTGGCTACTTAACAGTTCTGAAACCTCTCCATGAGGTTTACTATATATTGGGGTTTAGTACAGTAAGAGCTAAACCCTTGTTTTAACTAGGTCTGATTACTTCTGCCCAACATGTTGTCTGTTCCCTTCACTTATCTGTACTTTGCTTATTTTCTCCCTTATTCACTCCCTGTCTCAATGAATGTTTTCTTTATGCATTGCTTCCATGTATCCATGTCTGCTTGACTACTTGTTTAACCTAACATCTCTATTTGAAGCTAAGTGAAATAGAACTTGAAATAAGAAATATGACCTTTGGCTTGCAACCATATCTGATATCTTATTCCAACATGATGTCTGTATGTCTGTAGTTCCCTTTACTTATGTATATGTGTGTCCCCTTTCCCCTCCCCTATTTATGTGATGCCCCGTTGTTCTAAACTGGTCAGTCTGGAATAATTTCAAAAGGACATTTTCAACTCTTTCAACTTTTTCTTAAAACTGCCTGAACTTTTAAATTCTTCCAACTGTTTTCTTAAACTGTCTCTCAACTGTTTTTTAACTCTCTCAATTAGAATCTCATTCTTAGAACATTAGGGTATGCCCCTTAGTGTAAGCACTGCCATGGGAGCTTTGAGCACCCTTGGAACTTTGATGCACAAGGCTGTCATTTCCAATGTTTGCACTTGTCTAATTGGAACATCATTGGGTGCCTGGGCCAAAGGTTCAAACGAACCCTTAGGGAACTTTGCCGCACCCAAGCCTTAGTAATGGCTCTGAAACTCGAAAGGAATAAGGTTATAGATGTTTAGGCCTGGCTGAAGGCTCTCTATAGAATAACTTCTTATTTTTCCTTTTATCACTATTGTATTTTTATTTACTTGGCTGTAATATTGTAAGAACAATGGGGGATTACAGTGAAATTGGGGAGGGCTATGCATGATTATTAAGGGTATGGGTAGAAAACATGACTATAGGATTTTACTTATCTATTTGTGCAATAGAAACCAAGTATAGGACATGCATCTCACATATCGAAATTATGCTCCTAGTTCTCTTTACTTTCAGCTTGTTGTTTTAGGATCACAAACAGTCAATTATCCACAAGTTACTACATTTAGATATCACGCCTTAGGATTCTTATGTGCATTAGATATCCCGTACTTAGGGTTTTTGCTCGCAACTGTTGAATATTTCGTTAATCTGGCAAAAACTGGTTAAACAAACTCTTTTAACTAAGAAACCAATATGCATTTTCACCATCTTTTATAACGCCTAGGCAAGCTTTAGGCTGGATAAAACGGAATCGCCTTAAGTCTTGTTTCCATTAATCCACCTCCGCCTGAATTCGTTTGTCCCTGAGGCTCCCCTGAGTTATTTACAAGAACTTTTGCTTATTTTTATCACCTGGACAAATACTTTTAGTGAATTACTTTTCTTCCCCCAGCCCATAACTGAACTACTATTTTTCTAAAGAACTATCCGAGTACTGTACATTTTTGTATTTTCCAGATTGTAGTTCTAAGTTAATCTGTTTTACCATTTTTCTTCACACTTCCGCAGTCTTAAAAATACTATCTGTTACTCCTCCTGTCCGAAACCACCTTTACCATATGTTCCACGAGTGTTTTTAAATTCCTAAAAACTGCTACTTTCTATTAAAAGTTCTGAATGTTTTTTTATGACTCTTTTATACAAAATCCTCTAGCTTCTGTTTTAAACTTATGCTCCAGCTTTTAAAAATTCTTCCTTCCTTATACCTTAAATGTGTTTGAGACGTGCTAAATACGTGTTTATTCAGGGAGGGATACTTGAGCCTTTACATGCTTTACGTGATTCCATTATATGTAGTCCTACTTTTTTTTCAAGTTGTGTGAATATCCTACATGTAAACCTTATTTGTTTAATTTCTTTATCTCTTTATAAAGTCACAATTAGCACGGTTGGGAAACACATTTGTGGATTTTGAGAGGTGCCTAACACCTTCCCCTCGAGATAATTTCAAGCCCTTACCCAACTCTGATTTCTCTCTAGAAAATACTCTCTTCATCTTAAAGTGTCCGAATGCACTATACTCATTTGGTGGCGACTCTTTCGATTCCACGACCCAATTCCCAAACGGGAAATAGAGTTGGTTTGCCCATAATATCGTAAAACCCAATTTTTCTCTTGAAAAACGGGGCGTCGACAATGAGAACTACCCAGTGCATGATCTAGAGTTGGCAGCGATTGTTCATGCTCTGAAGATATGGTGGCATTATTTATATGGGGTTTCATGTGAGGTTTACACCGATCATCGCAATTTGCAGCACCTGTTCAAGCAGAGGGACCTTAATTTGAGGCAGCGCAGGTGGTCGAGTTACTAAAGGATTTTGATGTTACCATTATTTATCCTTCGGGTAAGGTAAATGTGGTCACCGATGCTTTGAGCAGAAAGGCGGAGTGTATGTGTAGTTTGGCATTCATTCATGCTGAGGAGAGACCATTGGATTTGGACATTCGGTCCTTGGCTAACAGACTTGTGAGGTTGGATATTTCGAAGCCCATCCGAGTTCTAGAATGCGTGGTTGCTCAGTCTTCGCTGTTAGGGCAGATTAGGGCCCGACAGTTTGACGGTCCGTATTCAACAGCCCTCAGAGAGACAGTACTTCAGGGATGTATCAAGGAGCTGACTTGGCTAGAATAGAGTGTTACGGCTTCAGGGACGTGCATGTATTCCTGGTGTGGATGGCTTGTTGAGGAGGATTCTAGAGGAGGCCCACAGTTCGAGGTACTCCATTCATTCGAGTGCCACGATGATTTATCGTGACTTGAGACAGCATAACTGGTGGCGGAGGATGAAGAAGGACATTTTTGAGTATGTAGCTAAATGTTTGAATTACTAGCAGGCCACGTATGAGCGCCAGAGGCCAGGTGACCTACTTCAGCAGATGCCCATTCTGGAATGGAAGTGGGAGTGCATCACTGTAGACTTCGTGGTTGGGTTGTCGCAAACTTTGCGAAAGGTTAATTCAGGGTGGTTTATGGTGGATACTATGACCAAGTCGATCCATTTCATTCTAGTGGAGACTACTTACACAGCGGAGATATATTCTGAGATTTATATTTGGAGATAGTCTAGTCGCATGGTATACCGTTCTCCATCATATCAGACAGGGGCCCTCAGTTCACATCTCACTTTTGGAGAGCCGTTCAGAGAGGTTTGGGCAACAAGGTGGATCTCAGCACAACATTTCACTCTCAGACCGACGGGCGGCGCCGACAATTTAGATTTTAGACGATATGCTTAGAGCATGTATGGTTGACTTTTGAGGGCAATGAGATCAGTTTTTGCCCTTGGTAGAGTTTTCATATAATAATAGCTATCAGTCCAGCATAGAGATGGTCCCGTATGAGGCATCGTGTGGCCGGCGTTGCCGTTCTCCTATAGGGTGGTTTGATCCTGGTGAGGCTAAGTTACTAGGTATAGATTATGTACAGGATGCCTTGGATAAGGTAAAGTTTATTCAGGAGAGGCTCCGCACAGCTAAGTATGATTGGTAAAGTTTATGATTGCCAATGAAGGGTATTATGAGGTTCTGGAAGAAGGTAAAGTTGAGCCCAATATTCATTGGTCCCTTTGAGGTGTTGAGGCGAGTTGGAGAGGTTGCCTATGAGCTAGCTTTACCTCCCAGTTTTTGAGGAGTTCATCCAGTTTTCCATATATCGATGCTTCGGAAGTATCGTGCCGACTACTCTTATGTGTTGGATTTCAATACCATTCAGTTAGATGAGAGCTAGTGCTACGAGGAGGAGCCAATTGCCATTGTTGATAGACAGGACCGTCAGTTGAGGTCCAAGAGGGTTTCTGCGGTAAGGGTCCACTGGAGGGAACAACCGGTTGAGGAGGCGACCTGGTATTCCAAGGAGGACATGCGGAGCCGATATCCCCACCTATTCAGCAATCTAGGTCCTTTCTATGTCCGTTCGAGGATGAACGTTTGCTTAAAAGGTGGAGAATGTAATGACCCGACTGGTCATTTTACTATTTGGAGCCCTGTTCCCTTAAATAAAACTTCCCACACTTACCTTAGATAAATTATGACTTGCGGGGGTGATTAGCTTGGAGTTTAGAAGAGTTTTGAGTGAAAATAAAACTAAATATTCCCTTATGGTTTTCTTAAAAGGCCAAGTTTGACTTCAGTCAACTTTCTTGTGAAATGGACCTAGATTCATGATTTGACGGTCCCGGGAGGTTTGTGGGAAAATTTGGGACATGAGCGAATGCTCAGAATCGAATTCCGAGGCCAGTCAGCCAGTGCTCCCAGATTTTATGCCTTTCCAGCTAGGCCAGATGCATTGGCCTCAGATGCCGTCATTGCAGGTATTATTTCAGTCAATGGTAGGGATGCTTCGGTATTATTTGATCCAGGTTCTAGTTACTCGTATGTATCATCTCTATTTGCTCGTTTTCTGGTTATCTCTCTTTAGTCTTTGTCATTTGTCCATTCCTATGGGCGATTCTGTGGTTGTGAATCGTATCGACCGGTCTTGTGTGGTTACCTTTTGTGGTTACGATACTAGGGCAGATCTTCTGTTGCTTGATATGATCGATTTTGAGGTCATCCTGGGTGTGGATTGGCTATCTCCCTATCACACCATCCTTGATTGTCATGCCAAGACTATTTTGCTAGCGATGCCAAGATTGGAGTGGAAGGGTTCCAAAGTTGATACGCCTAGCAAGGTTATTTCTTTTTTGAAGGCTCGGCGCATGGTTGAGAAAGGGTGTTTGGCTTATCTAGCTTATGTTTGAGAGACCACAGCAGAGTCTCCGACGATTGATTCACTGGCAGTAGTCCGAGAGTTCGCAGATGTTTTTCTTTCTAATCTTCCAGGCATGCCTTCGGATCGTAATATTGATTTCTGCATTGATTTGGCTCCAGGCACTCAGCCTATATCTATCCCACCATATTGTGTGGCTCCTAAAGAGCTGAAGGATTTAAAGGAACAATTGGAGGAGTTATTAGCTAAGGGATTTGTGAGGCCCAGTGTGTCGCATCGGAGTGCACCAATGCTATTTGTGAAGAAAAAGATGGGACTATGCGGATGTGCATTGATTACCGCCTGTTGAACAAAGTCACCATCAATAACAAGTACCCATTGCCGTGTATTGATGATTTGTTTGACAAAATTTAGGGTGCTAAGGTGTTCTCTAATAATGACTTGAGAGCAGGGTATCATCAGCTGAAGATTCAAGATTTAGACGTTTCGAAGATTGCATTCAGCACTAGATATGGCCACTACGAGTTTTTGGTGATGTCCTTTGGGATGACGAATGCTCCAACGACATTCATGGACTTGATGAACAGGGTGTTCCGGCCTTTTATTGATTCTTTTGTTATCATCTTCAATGATGACATCTTGATATACTCATGTAGCCTTGGGGAGCACGAGCAGCATTTGAGAGTAGTGCTTCAGATCTTGCGAGAACAGAGGCTATATGCCAAGTTCTCCAAGTGTGAGTTCTGGCTAGAGTCAGTGGCATTCTTGGGGCATATTATGTCAGGAGAGGGTATTAAAGTGGATCCCAAGAATATTGAGGTAGTTCAGAGTGGTCCGCGACCTACTTTAGTGACGAAGATCAGGAGTTTCCTATGGTTAGCAGGATACTACCGGCGGTTTGTGCAGGGCTTTTCATCTATTGCTTCACCCTTGACCGATAAGTGCAAGGAGAGCTTTCTGAAGCTCAAGGCGACTTTGACCACAACACCGATCCTTGTATTGCCTTCCGGTTCAGGGATGTATACTGTATATTGCAACACCTCTCACGTTGTCTTGGGAGGTGTATTGATGCAGGAGGGACAAATTTTTGCATATGCTTCACATCAGCTGAAAATTCATGAGAAGAACTACCCAGTGCACGATCTAGAGTTGGCAGTGATTGTTCATGCTCTGAAGATATGGAGGCATTATTTATATGGGGTGTCATGTGAGGTTTACACCGATCATCGTAATTTGCAGCACCTGTTCAAGCAGAAGGCCTTAATTTGAAGCAGCGTAGGTGGCTCGAGTTACTAAAGGATTATGATGTTACCATTATTTATCATCCGGGTAAGGCGAATGTGGTTGCCGATGCTTTAAGCAGAAAGGCGGAGAGTATGGGTAGTTTGGCATTCATTCCTGCTGAGGAGAGACTATTGGCTTTGGAAATTCGATCCTTGTCTAACAGACTTGTGAGGTTGGATATTTCGGAGCCCAGCCGAGTTATAGCATGTGTTGTTGCTCAGTCTTCTTTGTTAGGGTAGATTAGGGCCCGAAAGTTTGACGGTCTGCATTTGACAACCCTTAGAGAGACCGTACGTCAGGGAGGTTCCAAAGAGCTTATTATCAGCGAGGATGAAGTGTTACGGCTTCAGGTCCGTGTATGTGTTCCTGATGTGGATGGCTTGCAGAGAAGGATTCTAGAAGAGGCCCACAGTTTGAGTTACTCCATTCATCTGGGTGCCAGGAAGATATATCATGACTTGAGACAGCATTACTGGCGACAGAGGATGAAGAAGGACATTGTTGAGTATGTGGCTAAAATTTTGAATTGTCAGCAGGTCAAGTATGAGCACCAGAGGCCAGGTGGCCTACTTCAGCAGATGCCCATTCCGGAATGGAAGTGGGAGCGCATCACTATGGACTTCGTGGTTGGTTTTACGAAGACTTTGCGGAAGGTTGATTCAGTGTGGGTTATTGTGGATAGGTTGACCAAGTCGGCCCATTTAATTCCAGTAGAGATTACTTAGACAGCGGAGAGATACACTTTGATTTATATTCAAAAGATAGTCCGGTTGCATGGTGTACCGGTCTCTATCATATCAGACAGGGGCCCTCAATTCACATCTCACTTTTAGAGAGCCGTTCATAGAGGTTTGGGCACCAGCGTGGATCGCAACACAGAAATTCAGCCTTAGACCGACGGGCAGTCGGAGTGGACAGTTCAGATTATAGAGGATATGCTTAGAGCATGGTGATTTACTTTGGAGGCCACCGGGATCAGTTTTTTCCCTTGGTGGAGTATGCATATAATAATAGCTATCAGTCCAACATAGAGATGGCCCCATATGAGGCGTTATATGGCCGAGATTGTCGTTCTCCTATAGTGTGGTTTGAGCTTGGTGAGGCTAAGTTACTAGGTACAGATTTGATACATGATGCCTTGGATAAAATAAAGTTGATTCAGGAGAGGCTCCGTACAACTCAGTCCAGGTAGAAGAGTTACGCGGATCAAAAGGCGTGTGATGTATCATTATGATTGGCGAGAAGGTTCTCTTGAAATTCTCGCCAATGAAGGGTATTATGAGGTTTGGGAAGAAGGGCAAGTTGAGCCCAAGATTTATTGGTCCATTTGAGGTGTTGAGGCGAGTTGGAGAGGTTGCCTATGAGCTAGATTTACCTCCCAGTTTTTGAGGAGTTCATCCAGTTTTCCATATATCGATGCTTCGGAAGTATCGTGCCGACTACTCTTATGTGTTGGATTTCACTACCATTCAATTAGATGAGAGCCAGGGCTACGAGGAGGAGCCAATTGCCATTGTTGATAGACAGGACCGTCAGTTGAGGTCCAAGAGGGTTTCAGCGGTAAGGGTCCAGTGGAGAGGCCAACTGGTTGAGGAGGCGACCTGGGAGTCCGAGGAGGACATGCAGCCCCGATATCCAAACCTATTCAGTAGTCCAGGTACTTTTCTATGTCCGTCCGAGGATGAACGTTTGTTTAAGAGGTGGATAATGTAACAACCCGACTGGTCGTTTTACTATTTGGAACCCTGTTCCCTTAAATAAAACTTCTCGCGCTTTCCTTAGCTAAATTACGACTTGCGCGGGTGATTAGTTCGGAAGGTAGAAGAGTTTTGAGTGAAAATAAAACTAATTATTCCCTTATGGTTTTCTTAAAAGGCCAAGTTTGACTTCGGCCAACTTTCTTGTGAAACGGACCGGGATTCATAATATGATGGTCCCGAGAGGTTCGTGAGAAAATATGGGACCTGGGATTATGCTCGGAATCGAATTCCGAGGTCCCTAGCCCAAGTATGAAATTTTCATGTAAAATTGTTAAATCGAAGTTTTAAAGAGTTAAAGAATCTCAATATTCATTAAAAACCCAAGTATCAGGTTCGTATTCTGGTTTCAAAACTTGGTACAAGTCTGAATTATCATATTGCGTTTTTACCCGTTGAAGGAAAATTATGAACTTGAAGTTCATTAAGTTGAATCAATTGGTTTTGGGGTTCGGTTCCTTGATTTAGTGTTGTTTTGCGTGTTTCGAGGGTTCAAATAGGTCCGCCTCGTGATTTCAGACTTGTTGGTATGTTCGGGCGAGGCTCGGGAGCCCCGAGCATCAAATGGTCGAGGTTCGAGAGAAGTCAAATTTTGAATAGAAACAACATTGTTGCTTCTGTCAAAACCACTTCTGTGGCTCTTTGACCGCTGAAGCGTCACCACATATGCGGCCACTTGACCACATAATCGGAAAGGGGGAAGGTAAGGGGAATCGCAGAAGCGCCCATGGGGACCGCAAGAGCGGTCCCGCCTATACGGACAAACGACCGCAGATGCAGTCTGGCTAGCTCCTCCCCGAACCGCAGAAGCGGATAAATGGTTGCAAAGTGGACTCTGCAGGTGCGGAAATATGCACGCAGAAGCGAAAATCGTTGGGGCAGAGAGTTTATATAATACAAACTCCAACCCCTTTTCTCTCATTTGTCATCCGATATCGAGGCGATTTTGGAGCTTTCAAAGAGAGGGTTTCAACATAACATCACAAGGTAAGTAATTCCCACTCACTCTTAGCTTAAATACATGAACATTACATAAATTTAACACTAATAATTAAATAAAATCAAGGGTTAGAGCTAGACCTTGAGTTTTGATAAAATTATGATTTAACCACCTAATTAGCTATGTAATGAACTAAAATTTACATATTAGTAATCCTTAGGTTATAGAGAATATTTTCCTTCGAAAAATCTCAAAATCCGAGCACGTGGGCCTAGGGTCGAAATTTAGGAAACTTGCGGGAAAGGATGGGAAATCATTTAATTAGTTGGAATTCAACTTTGTGAGCACGTATTGACTAGTTCTTACTTTATTTAACTAGTTGGTGCTCATTCGACTTCGAATTAAGGTTGGATCCTATTCTTGTTATTGAAGGAACGCTTCGGAGCGAGGTGAGTCTCCTTTCTAATTTTGTGAGAGGGAAATGTCCCCATAGGATTAATAAAATGTATAATTATTGCTAAATGTGGGATCTAGTATGCACAAGGAAACGAGAGTCCGTGCGTAGCTATCACTATATTGATTGTCCAAGGACCCACATCATGCTATATTTATGGATATCTATATTTCATCATGCTAATGTGATTGCCTAGGATATATTAGAGGCTATAAAGAAAATAAAAGTAAACTTGTACACTTGTTGAACGTTTGTATGGCATAATTTTATATGTATTGCCTTCGTATGCATTCTGGATTCTTGCTTGTTATTTGTGGATCAGGTCGATCGCCTCGGTATGAATAGATGCATATATAGGCGCGTCGCCGACCCTCGGCAAGTGCACATTTCATTATGTTGGTTCCGGTCGTCACCTCAGTATAATGTGCGCATGATTATTATGTGGAAACTTGTACTCACACTACTTGTTAATATACACTGAACATGAAATTGTAAGAATCATGATACTTTAAAGATACGACTTATCTCTCTTGCCTTGAACTTGTTAATACTAGTAGCTTCCATGCTTATAAATAATCTCACATTTTATTTGACCTTAGTAAGTATCAAGTCGACCTGTCATCTCTACTTCTTCGAGGTTAGGCAGGATACTTACTGGGTACATGATGTTTATGTACTCATGCTATGCTTCTGTACTTAAATGTACATGATCTGAGGCAGGTGGATCTGGTTACTATTCGGGCGCGCATCAGTGAGATACCTTGGACTTCTACGGTAAGCTGCCTTCTTTCATTGATGATCTGCAGCCGAAGAATTCATCTCTGTACTTATGCTTTTTCTATCTATCCTGTTCCAGACAGTAGGAAAGTATATTATTCATTTTGTATATTCTCTACTAGTTGCCCGTAGCTGTGACACCAAGTTCTGGAACACACTTTAGTAGACTAGTTTTGGGTTGTAATAGTATGTCTCTACTTTGATTACTTTATCGGGTTCTGGAAACCCCTTTTTGGATGCTTATTCATTTCTTAAAAATGTTGATATTGTTAAACTTAGAAACGTTTTCTTCAATTGGCTTGCCCGGCAAGGTAGTTGGGAGCCATCATGACCTATTGTGGAAATGGGTCGTGACACTAACGTTGGTATGGACGTAATTCTTATAACTTGAGAGTATGTATCAAAATAATCAAGACCTTCTCATTGTCTATACCATTTGATCACAAGTCTTACCTTATATTTGTCAATAGTGCCATCATCTTTTATTTTCCTCTTAAAGATCCATTTAGAACCCAACGGTTTATTTCCTGGAGGAAGATCAACCAATTCCTATGTATGGTTGTTCAGTATGGATTCAATTTTACTATTGACTACCTCTTTCCATAACAATGATTCCGAAGAAGCATAACTTCTTTAAATGTTTGAGGCTCATTTTCCAATAAAAAAGTCACAAAATCTGGTCCAAATGAAGTAGACGTTCTTTGACGTTTACTACGTCTTGGACCCTCCTGGTTATGTGAACTTTCTTTTATTTCTTCCCGAGGTCATTTAGATCCTTCTCCAACTGATGCAGCACATTCCTTTTTATACGTATATATATATTTTCAAAGAACTCAGCACTATCTGATTCTATAACTGTACTATTATGAATGTCAGGACTTATTGATTTATGAACCAGAAATCGATATGCTTTAATACTAGTCGCATATCCTATGAAAACACAATCAACAACTTTCGGTCCTATTTTTATCCTTTTGGGTTTAGGAACTTGCACTTTTGCCAAACACCCCCACACTTTAAAATAATTCAAGTTGGGCTTCATTCCTTTCCATTTATCATATGGAATTGATTGTGTTTTGCTATGGGGTACTCGATTTAGTATTCGGCTCTTCCCCCTACAAGTTCTGTGGAAAACCAGAACTTATCAATAATGCATTCATCATCTCCTTTAATGAACGATTCTTTCTTTCTGCAATCCCATTGGATTGGGGCGTGTAAGGGGCCGTTATTTGAAGAATAATTCCATATTCTAAATATATTTGTTCAAAAAGAGATTCATATTCACCACCCCTATCACTTCTTATCATTTTGATTTTCTTATTAAGTTGTGTTTCAACTTTATTTTTTTATTGCTTGAATACGTCTATTGCTTCATCTTTACTATTAAGTAAGTAAACATAACAATATCTAGTACTATCGTCAATAAAAGTTATGAAATACTTTTTTTCACTGCGAGATGGTATTGACTTCATGTCACAAATATCTGTGTGAATTGAGTCTAAAGGATTTGAATTTCTTTCAAATGACTTATAAGGATGTTTAACATACTTGGATTTCACACATACTTGACATTTTGATTTGTCAAATTTAAATTTAGGCAATACTTCGAAATTAATCATTTTTCATAAAGTTTTATAATTAATATGATCCAAATGTATATGCCATAATTCATTTGACTCAAGCAAGTAAGACTAAGCTAAAATTTATTATTATTCTCCACAACCATTACATTCAGCTTGAAAAGGTCCTCAGTGAGGTAACCTTTTCTTACAAACATTTTATTCTTACTTATTACAACCTTATCAGAAACAAAAACACATTTACAACCATTCTTAACAAGAAGTGCAGCAGAGACTAAATTCTTCCTAATCTCGGGAACATAAAGGACATTGTTCAAAGTCACCACTTTGCCGGAAGTCATTTTGAGAAATATCTTCCCACATCCTTTAATCTTGACCTTTGTAGCATTTACCATGGAAATGGTCTCATCGGGTCCAACAGGAGCATAAGTAGCAAAAGTTTCCTTGATAGCACAAGCATGGCTAGTGGCTCAAGAATCAATCCACCACTCTTTAGGATTGACCACCAAGTTGCATTCGGAAAGCTGTTGGAAACACGTTCTCAAGGCTTTATACTAAAACGTGTGTTCTTATGTGTAGGTTTTGATGAATGACAAACAAGCGCAAATTGATATATGACGAAATTCAAGTACAAGCGCACAATTGGTGGATAACGAGATTCAAGCACAAAACAAAGTTTTATAGCTTAAATGAGTCGTTCTTAATTGTGATCTTGATCCGACAACTTGACTCATGACATGGCTTCTCTCGTAAAATTATTTTTACAAAATTTAATTTAATGCTAAATGATTTTAAATCATGCATATTTACTTCAGTCAAAATGATTTTTAAACATGCCTCTAAAATCTGGACTAAGATAATCGATTATGTACTTATGATAATCGATTATGTTAAGCCAAGACTGCATGACAATCGATTGTGAACTAAATGACAATCGATTGTGTTAAGGCAGTGAGCATCAGGTTTTTCAAACCTGCATGACAATCGATTGTGAACCTTATGACAATCGATTGTGATGAGGCAGTGTACATCAAAGTTTTTCAAAACTCAGAATAATCGATTGTGAAGCTAATGACAATCGATTGTGAAGAGACAGTGTCCATCAGATTTTTCAAAGTCACAAAATAATCGATTGTGAACATATGACAATCGATTGTGTTGAGGCAGTGTCTTCCAGACTTTTTCAAAGTTATTAAATAATCAATTGTGAGTATATAACAATCGATTGTCACGAGGCAGTGTCTAAAATGATTTTCAAAGTCTGATAAATAATCGATTGTTAACATTGCACAATCGATTGTGAAGCTGACCGTTGTCGTAAAGTTTTCAAATACCGTCAGGTAATCGATTGTTGATTTTGTACAATCGATTGTTGAAATTAAAATCTGGAAAAGATTTTTGAACGTTGCTGAATAATCGATTGTCGATTTTGTACAATCGATTGTTGAAATTAAAATCTGGAAAGGATTTTTTGAACGTTGCTGAATAATCGATTATTGATTTTGTATAATCGATTGTTTTGCGTAAAATCTGAAAATGATTTTTTGAACGTTACCAATAATCGATTGTTGATCTTGGACAATCGATTGTTAAGCGTAAAATCTGGGATTGATTTCTGGAACGATTGGCAAACAATCGATTGTGACTTCTTGATAATCGATTGTCACACAGTAAAATCAGCAACTCTTAATTGGCAATTAGGCAATGGTAATGCCAAGTTTTTCAACTATAAATACAGCTTCATTTCAGTGTTTTAAACACAATAACATACAACAACTGATCATTCTATTGCTATAAGCTTGCATGCTATTGTTTATCATTTTATATTCATTTCATAAAGCTTTTGAGAGCCAAAGTCTTGTCCAAAGTTGTTGTGATCTTGAGCTTACTTCTTTTACTCATATCTACTCATAAAGGAGTGTATAGTTTGAGTGTTTAGTGTTTTGTACACTTGAAGAGAATTGTGATTCTCTTGTTGTAAGGAACTTGTGTTTCCTTGGTCGAAGTCTTGGAGTGTTGTATCTCCGAGCAAGATTGTTGAGGCTTGTGTCCTCAGATTGTAAAGGTTGGTTAGGCACCCGTAAGCTTAACAGTGAAGTCTTGGAGTGTTGTATCTCCGAGCAAAGGTGTTAAGGCTTGTGTCCTTAAGTTGTAAAGGTTTGTTGAGCACCCGTAAGCTCGACAAGTTAGTGGAAAATCTCGAGAGAGTCTCTCGGGGACTGGACTAGCCACTTGTTGTGGTGAACCAGAATACATCGGTGCGTTTGTTCTTTATTGTATTTAATTTCCGCACTTATTTTTCCTGCAAGTTTTTAAATTCCGCACGTTTACGCTAATTTTTATTATAACGCTATTCACCCCCCCTCTAGCGTTAAGCGTATTATCTAACAATTGGTATCAGAGCCCAACTCTCTGAAGACTTAACAGTTTGAGAGAACCATCCATGGCTTCTACTCGTGACTCTTTTGCAGGAATAGGTGAAGGTGATTTTAACATGTTGCCCCCAATATTTGATGGAAATAATTACTTATATTGGAAAGATCGGATGAGAATTTTCATCACAGCCAACAACTTTTATCTATGGCAAATCATCAAGCATGGTGATCAAATGACAACAAAAGTTGGGAAAGCCAAGGTAAGTGAATACAACACTAATGCAATAAATATGTTGTATAGCGCCTTGAATCAGGAAGACTATCAGAAAATTTCCTACTACAAAGCCGCCAAAGAGATGTGGGATAAGCTGGAGGAAATGTATGAAAGCATGCCTCAAAAAGCGAACAGCTCATATGATGAATCAACTGGCCAATGTCTCATGGCAAACGAAGAAGAAGAGGTAAGTACGTCCAACTCTCACTCGCTTGAAGAAATGCAAAATGCTTATAATAAATTACATAGTGAGTTTGTTGATGCTTCCAAGACTATTAAAGATTTGCAGAAAACTCTGTCGTTGCAAGAAAAAGATTTTCAAAAACAACTCTCTCTAAAAGAAAAAAGATTTTGAAAAACTGGTTTTAGAAAATGAGAAGTTGAAAGAGGAAAACAAGTTTTTCGGAAAAAGAAGCGCCGACAAGCCCGAAAGTTCTATTAAAAATTTTTCTTCTTGCATGCATCTCGAAAATGAGGTAGATAGACTTAAAGGTACCTTAGATAAGTTTAATTCTTCCCACAAAAATTTGAATAAGGTCCTTGTTAATTTGAAATCAACCAAGCATGGCATAGGCTTTAAGAATGAGCCTAAAGAAAAGGTTGAAGCCAAACCCCAACCACCTAAGGCTCAACCTAGGATTAATAAAACAAATGCTTATCCTAGAAATAGCAATCCTAGAACAAATATGCATGCTAGACCAAATGTTGAACATTTTAGAAGACTTAGAAATGACTTACCACCTAGAAATGACTACCCTAGAAATGATGCATATTCTAGGCCAAACACTAGAAGGAGTTTTGAATCTTTTAGAACATCTAGACATAACCATTACTCTAGAAATGCTGCTCATTTTAGAACTAATAGTAGGAGAAATGGTTCTCATGAAATGCGCAATAGTCATAATGAAAATAGAGTAAATCATTTTCGTCCATCAAGTTACTATGAACCTAGAAGGATGCATAACCCAACGTGACTTGTCATTATTGTAGACGCATTGGTCATATTGCTCCTGCATGTTTTACACGACATAGACATATCACTCAATCGCATCATTATAATATGCCTAACCCTCAAGGACCCAAAATGGCATGGGTACCTAAAACGCATTAACTTGTTTTGTAGGTATGTTTGAAGGGATCAAGTGTACTATGGTACCTTGATAGTGGATGCTCCAAACATATGACGGGAGACGAATCCAAATTCCTTCAACTAGAACACAAAGAAGGAGGAAGTGTGATTTTTGGGGATAACAATAAAGGAAAGATTATTGGCATCGGATCGGTCGGTAAGGATGAAAATTCCTCTATTAAGCATATATTACTTGTGAAAGGTTTAAAGCATAATCTCTTGAGCATAAATCAATTATGTGACAAGGGAAATCTTGCCCTATTTGATTCGGATGAATGTTTAGTGTTTAGACGTAGTGATTTTAAAATTATCCTTCGTGGTTTTAGAGTGGATAATATTTATATGGTTGATCTTGCTAATTCCTCACCCGAATATGTTGATTGTCTTATGAGTAAAGAGGATGATACTTGGTTATGGCATCGTAGAGTAGCACATATCAACATGCATCTTTTGAACAAATTGATTTCTCAAAACTTAGTTATTGGTCTTCCCAATTTAAAATTTGAAAATGACTCTATTTGTGATTCATGTCAAAAAGGGAAGCAAACAAAAGCATCTTTCAAATCCAAAAATATTGTTTCAACTTCTAGACCATTGCAATTGCTTCACATGGATTTGTTTGGACCATCTCGCATTGAAAGTCTAGGAAAAAATCGTTATGCTTTTGTGATTGTTGATGATTATTCTAGATTTACTTGGACTTTATTTCTTGCCAATAAAAATGATGCTTTTCAGAATTTTAAATATTTTTTTAAGCGTATTCAAAACGAAAAGGAAACAACCGTCACTTCAATTAGAAGTGATCATGGGGAAGAGTTTGATCACAATCTCTTTGCGGACTTTTGTGACGAACTCGGTATCGAGCATATCTTTTCCGCTCCACGTACACCACAACAAAATGGGGTGGTGGAAAGGAAAAATAGGTGTCTCGAAGAGATGGCTAGAACCATGCTCGAAGAGGCCAAGATTCCCAAACATTTTTGGGCGGATGCCGTGAGTACCGCATGCTACGTCTTAAATAGAGTAGTCATAAGGCCTATACTCATGAAAACTCCCTATGAACTCTATAAGGGAAGGAAACCAAATATCTCCCATTTTAGAGTATTCGGTTGTAAATGTTTTATT
Organism: Nicotiana benthamiana; assembly: GCA_034376525.1. NCBI lineage: Eukaryota > Viridiplantae > Streptophyta > Magnoliopsida > Solanales > Solanaceae > Nicotiana > Nicotiana benthamiana. Next base: position 154,875,924 of record CM067338.1, read on the forward strand.
CATAACAATGGCAAAGATCAATTGGGAAAATTTGATGCTAAGTCCGATGAGGGAATTTTCATTGGTTATTTTTCACGTAGCAAAGCATATAGGGTTTTTAATAAAAGAACCGAAACTGTGGAGGAATCCCCTCATGTTGTATTTTCTGAAAATAATGCTCGCTTGGCGAGAAAGGATTCCGGTTTTGATCTTGCAGGTATTTTAGATAGCTTGAAAGACAAAATACAAGAGGAAACGCCTAAGGAAAATCAAGACGAAATTTTGAAACAACCAACGGAGGAAGCGCCACCATTGGAGAATGAAACGAAAACGCCTAACGAGTGGAGGACAATCAAAGATCACCCTCTCGAACAGGTAATTGGCGACGTCGGAGAAAAGGTAAGTACCCGAAACTCCCTTAAGAACACCTTAGGACATACTGCTTTTGTGTCTCAAATTGAACCAACAACCATCTCCGAAGCAATTGGGGATGAATTTTGGACCTTGGCAATGCAAGAGGAGCTTAACCAATTCAAACAGAATGACGTTTGGGATTTGGTGCCAAGACCCGAAAATCATACCATAATTGGTACGAAATGGGTTTTTCGAAACAAACTAGATGAAAATGGTGTAATCGCTAGAAACAAAGCTAGGCTTGTAGCAAAAGGCTATAATCAAGAAGAGGGTATTGACTATGAAGAAACATATGCTCCCGTAGCTAGATTAGAAGCTATTCGTCTATTGCTCGCTTTTGCCTCTTCTATGAATTTCAATTTATATCAAATGGATGTGAAAAGTGCTTTTCTAAATGGTGTTATTCAAGAAGAAGTTTATGTTGAACAACCCCCCGGTTTTGAAGATTTTAAATCTCCCGATCATGTTTTCAAACTCAAAAAGGCTCTCTATGGTTTAAAACAAGCTCCCCGAGCTTGGTATGAAAGATTGAGTAAATTTCTATTGGAAAATGATTTCATTAGGGGAAAAGTTGACACCACCCTTTTTGTTAAGCATAAAAACAATGATATTTTATTAGTTCAAATATATGTGGATGATATCATATTTGGTGCTACTAACAATGTCTTATGCAAGGAATTTTCCGATTTAATGACAAGCGAATTTGAGATGTCTATGATGGGTGAGTTAACATTCTTTTTGGGATTACAAGTAAAGCAAATGAAAGAAGGTACGTTCATTTGCCAAGCCAAATATTGCAAAGAATTGCTGAAACGATTTGAAATGAACAATGCAAAAGCAATGGCGACTCCCATGAGCACATCCGATCATCTAGACAAAGATGAGAAAGGTAAGGAAGTCGACACTAAGAAGTATCGAGGTATGATTGGCTTTCTTCTCTATCTTACTGCTAGTCGTCCGGACATCATGTTTAGCGTGTGTTTATGCGCCCGTTATCAATCGTGTCCGAAGGAGTCTCACCTTACTGCGGTAAAACGGATTTTGAAGTACCTTGTTGGTACTACAAATGTGGGTCTATGGTACCCCAAAGGTTCTTCATGCCAACTCGTTGGCTATTCCGACTCTGATTTTGCTGGATGCAAATTGGACCGCAAGAGCACTAGTGGCACTTGCCATTTGCTCGGTAGCTCTCTCGTTCCTTGGTTTAGCAAGAAACAAGTAAGTGTTGCGTTGTCCACAACCGAGGCTGAATATGTAGCCGCGGGGAGTTGTTGCACTCAAATCCTCTGGATGAAACAACAACTCTTGGACTATGGCCTAAGTCTTGATCATATCCCTCTTAGATGTGATAATACTAGTGCCATATGCTTGACGAAGAACCCCGTTCTTCATTCGCGAACAAAACACATTGAAATTAGACATCATTTTATAAGAGATTACGTTCTCAAGGGCGATGTCGAAATCGAATTTGTTGAAACCAAAGACCAATTGGCCGACATCTTTACTAAGCCCTTAGAGAAAGAGTCCTTCTTCCGAATTCGTAGTGAACTCGGGATTCTTGACTCCACGTTGATCTAAGTCATGCATTGCATCTTTTTTATTTTACATGATTTCTAACTTGAGCGTCGGAGACGTCTAACGAATTTTTGCAGGTATCGCCCTAAAGGTAGGGGGAATTATAAAGCATGGCGCGCAATAATCGAGTCTTCTACAGAAAAATCGGTTTCTGTCGTCTAATAATCGATTATCTCGTATCAATAATCGATTGTTCTGCTATTACTTGAGTTATTGTACTCTCTTTAAGTAATCACGTTTTCTTTCCAATAAATAAACAAGTTTTATTTACATCTTTGGCATCTTCTTATATTATTTTTGCTAATGGCAAAAGGGAGAAGATAACGGGTATGCACTCTCAATATTTATAAGCTTAAATTGAGGGGGAATACACATATTGAGGGGGAACAAATGCATGTCTTGAATTGTCATTATAAATTGTTTAAGTTGCATATCCCGCTTAAAGTTTGCCATTATCAAAAAGGGGGAAATTGTTGGAAACACGTTCTCAAGGCTTTATACTAAAACGTGTGTTCTTATGTGTAGGTTTTGATGAATGACAAACAAGCGCAAATTGATATATGACAAAATTCAAGTACAAGCGCACAATTGGTGGATAACGAGATTCAAGCACAAGACAAAATTTTATAGCTTAAATGAGTCGTTCTTAATTGTGATCTTGATCCGACAACTTGACTCATGACATGGTTTCTCTCGTAAAATTATTTTTACAAAATTAAATTTAATGCTAAATAATTTTAAATCATGCATATTTACTTCAGTCAAAATGATTTTTAAACATGCCTCTAAAATCTGGACTAAGATAATCGATTATGTACTTATGATAATCGATTATGTTAAGCCAAGACTGCATGACAATCGATTGTGAACTAAATGACAATCGATTGTGTTAAGGCAGTGAGCATCAGGTTTTTCAAACCTGCATGACAATCGATTGTGAACCTTATGACAATCGATTGTGATGAGGCAGTGTACATCAAAGTTTTTCAAAACTCAGAATAATCGATTGTGAAGCTAATGACAATCGATTGTGAAGAGACAGTGTCCATCAGATTTTTCAAAGTCACAAAATAATCGATTGTGAACATATGACAATCGATTGTGTTGAGGCAGTGTCTTCCAGACTTTTTCAAAGTTATTAAATAATCAATTGTGAGTATATAACAATCGATTGTCACGAGGCAGTGTCTAAAATGATTTTCAACGTCTGATAAATAATCGATTGTTAACATTGCACAATCGATGGTGAACCTGACCGTTGTCGTAAAGTTTTCAAATACCGTCAGGTAATCGATTGTTGATTTTGTACAATCGATTGTTGAAACTAAAATCTGGAAAAGATTTTTTGAACGTTGCTGAATAATCGATTGTCGATTTTGTACAATCGATTGTTGAAATTAAAATCTGGAAAGAATTTTTTGAACGTTGCTGAATAATCGATTATTGATTTTGTACAATAGATTGTTTTGCGTAAAATCTGAAAATGATTTTTTGAACGTTACCAATAATCGATTGTTGATCTTGGACAATCGATTGTTAAGCGTAAAATCTGGGATTGATTTCTGGAACGATTGGCAAACAATCGATTGTGACTTCTTGACAATCGATTGTCACACAGTAAAATCAGCAACTCTTAATTGGCAATTAGGCAACAGTAATGCCAAGTTTTTCAACTATAAATACAGCTTCATTTCAGTGTTTTAAACACAATAACATACAACAACTGATCATTCTATTGCTATAAGCTTGCATACTATTGTTTATCATTTTATATTCATTTCATAAAGCTTTTGAGAGCCAAAGTCTTATCGAAAGTTGTTGTGATCTTGAGCTTACTTCTTTTACTCATATCTACTCATAAAGGAGTGTATTGTTTGAGTGTTTAGTGTTTTGTACACTTGAAGAGAATTGTGATTCTCTTGTTGTAAGGAACTTGTGTTTCTTTGGTCGAAGTCTTGGAGTGTTGTATCTCCGAGCAAGATTGTTGAGGCTTGTGTCCTCAGATTGTAAAGGTTGGTTAGGCACCCGTAAGCTTAACAGTGAAGTCTTGGAGTGTTGTATCTCCGAGCAAAGGTGTTAAGGCTTGTGTCCTTAAGTTGTAAAGGTTTGTTGAGCACCCGTAAGCTTGACAAGTTAGTGGAAAATCTCGAGAGAGTCTCTCGGGGACTGGACTAGCCACTTGTTGTGGTGAACCAGAATACATCGGTGCGTTTGTTCTTTATTGCATTTAATTTCCGCACTTATTTTTCCTACAAGTTTTTAAATTCCGCAAGTTTACGCTAATTTTTATTATAACGATATTCACCCCCCCTCTAGCGTTAAGCGTATTATCTAACAAAAGCATGGGGCATAAGTCATCAATATCATCATGTTATTCAACCATGTTTGTTTGACCCTTCTTCTTATCTTTCTTCGGAGCATGGGACTCCATAGATTTGTGTCTGGTTTTTCCGTAGTTGTAGCAGTTTCCACTGTTCTTACTTGGGTTGTATTTTGGACAATAAGCCTTCTTCCTCTTCTTGTTCTCTTCAACAATATTTTCTCCCATTATTGTTGAACTTCCACGGCCTCTCTTTTCAGCAGCTTTGTTGTCCTCTTCAATTATCAATCGAACAATGAGATCTTCAAGGGACATCTCCTTGCTTTTGTGTTTCAAGTAGTTTTTGAAGTCCTTCCACAAAGGAGGCAACTTCTCAGTCATTGCTGCTACTTGGAATGCTTCATTGATGACAAGACCTTCAATGAAATTTCTGTTAGTAAGAATACTAAGATTACTACTTTCAACATCAATATTAATTTGATTTATACCTTCAGCAAGGAGATCGTGAATAATCACTTGCAGTTCTTGGACTTGGGTAATAATAGATTTGCTATCTACTACTTTGTAGTCTAAAAACTTTGCAGCCACTAACTTTTTCAACCCGACATCTTCAGTTTTATATTTCCTTTCAAGCGCAGTTCATAGTTTTTTTGACGTTTACACGCCACTGTAGACATTATACAAAGCATCCTCCTACCCTCTAAGAATATAATTCTTGCACAAGAAATCTGAATGCTTCGACGCCTCAGTCACGAGGAAGCATTCATTATCAGGAGTTTCATCAGGCAACACAAGAACATCTTTCTTGATGAACTTCTGAAGACTTAAAGTAGTCAAATAGAAGAACATCTTTGCGCCAGCGCTTGAAATCAATCCCGTAAAATATCCCGGGTTTCTCCGCCAGCGCCAAAGCAGCCGTTGTCGTTCGGCTTGTTGATGCACTGGCTGTCACCATTGGAACAACTTGGTTCTCATTATCATTAGTCATTTCTGTAAAAGAATAACACAAACGTTAAAATAACGTAGATTTTAATAGAGTACAAACCCACAAAGGTTTTACTCTCCAGAAATAATAATACAAATATAGAAATATATTAAATTACTAAGCATGTTAGTAAACTGTATTCGTAAAAAAATTCTAGAAATATTAATGAATATGAACAGAAATTATCATAAAAAGAAATGACATAAACAGAAATGAAATAAACAATTCAAGCACACTGAATTCACAGTGCTTCCTTAAGGAATTTAATCCCCTTCTAGCACCCAAGGTTATGGATTATTTCCTCCCAGGATAGAACGAATTACACACTGGTGTAATGGTGCTTCAAACGCCAGTGTTTCAGCGAACACAAAGATCAGTAGCAAATCACACTTACTTTTGCTATGTTTGTATGCTAAAAGTATGCAAAAGAAGGAGAGAAAACTCAGAAATTCGTAGTGAAATTCTGAACAGAACAGTATTGTATTTATAGCCAAAATTTGGGCTGAAATCTAACGAGGTGCACCTCTTCAGAATGGCTGTTTCTGTAAAACTGCCACAACATAAATGCCATTACATAAATGGTTATTTACTCAACAATAAAGAGGAAAAATAAATAGGGAAAATTGATGGTTCGTTGATTTTCTGTTACAAAAACAGAAAATTGAAATCTAGATAACTGATTTGAATTTAATATTAATATTTATTTTAATATTAATATTCTGTTATTAAAATAAATTTTTTTATATCATATTTTTGTTAATGTTTTACTATAAACAGATAAATTTGGTTATCTGAATCCAAATTAATCAATCAATCGATCATTTGACCAAATCCAACGCCGAAGCCGAGCGATCGAAGACGACGACGACGACGCGAGGCTTGATTTCTTCTCAACTCTTTAAGAGCTAGAAGGAGAGAAATTGCTTATATACCCATGAAAAATCTCTTCATCTTCCAATGAGGGACAATGTCCATATGCCAAGGAGGAAAACTTGAAATTTTACTCAAAAAAATTTATTTCCCTCCATTTTTCATTCACCCTCTTTTAAGTATTTAATTTATTAATTAAATACATAAACCCAACAGTTACTACCACGTAGAAGTTTGTGAATCCTATGGTAAAATCAACAACAATGGCCCATTGAAATTTTACTAGTGGGGTCTGGGGAGGGTAGTGTGTATGCAAACCTTACCCCTATCCCGCGGAGATAGAGAGATTGTTTCCGAAAGACCCTCAGCTCAACAATTTAAAATCAATTCTATAAATATGGTATTAAGGTTCTGTAGCTAGTTGTATAAATATTATAATAGATTATTGTATGTTGCCGAATTCAACTCTTTTGGGTTGAGAAATAGATGAAATATTGTAATGTATTAAACTATTAATTGGTCGAATTGATATAGAAAAGACAGAATAGCCTAGGAGACACTTGTACTTATTCCGATTTGTCAACCCGGTCTCTACATTCAATAAAGTTTCATCCATACACTTCAACTTAATCAACACAAGATTTTTAAACACCTTCGAAATCGTTTGATAATAAATCAGCATCCACATCAAATTCTATGCCAAAATAATATTATTTAACAAAATTTTAATATCATAAACAAAAAATAAAAGAAAAAAATTAAAATTAAAATTAAAGAAAACCCCTCCTCCTTTCATTAAATCCACCCACTCAAGCTTCTTAAAACAATAACCCACATGCCATGGCTCCTCCACCATGAGTACCACTACTTCCTTCGCTCCATTTTTAAAGAAAATTATTTATTCATAAAAAATACATGAGCAGAGAATTGTGTCTTTTGAATTTTGACTTATTCCTCTACCCCAATTTAGAAGGGCTATGAAAAAATTTGAAAGCTAAAACCACCGGAAAAAATGGAGGAGTCGTGGAGAATTGAAAGATGACGTGATGGAAATATAATTAAAATGAATAAAGAGAATAAACTAAGGTAAAATTGATTTTTTTCCAAATCAAAAGTGAGAGAAGAAGTTCGGTGGTCTCTTCCATGGCCGATGGCGTTAGGTGGGGGAGAAGAGGTTCGGTGGTCAGAGACGGATTCTCAAGTGTTAATGGTTTTTGGGTTGGAAGTTAAATTATTACTATCTTAATTAAGCTTTCTTGCTAATTTCTTGGGTCAGAGAATGATTCTTAAGTAGCTCTGCCTTTGTTTATAAGCGGGGAGGGGGTGGGGAGGGGGGGGGGGGGGGCAGGAGACGAAGAAGAAGAGCAACTACAAGGAAAAGGGATATAAGGGTGGAAGAAGAAAAAAAGGTACAAGGAAAAGGGAGATGGTGGTGGAAGAAGAAAAGCCGGGGTGGGGGTGGGGGTGGAAGAAGAAGCGTACAAAATGTCTTTTTGCTTTTTTTTTTTCTTCTTTTTTCTAACTTATTTTATTTTTCATTCTTATTTAGATAATTTTTTTCTCCTTATTTTAATGATTCCTTCTTCCAAATCTTCATATGCACGCTCATTGGTCGCGTTAATTACATTTTGTCCAGCTCAACTATTTTGTTGTCATATGTGGTTGGTCAATAATCAGAGGGGTCTTAAATATAAATTTCGAATAAGTTAAAGTGTCTGGATGAACAAAATGAAGTTTGGGGAACGATATGACAAAATAGCACAAGTATAAGTGTCATTTAGGCCATTTTGCCTTTAGAAAATATGGCATTTGAACTTCCATGTACTTTTTTTTTTCATAAAAAAATCACCAACATCTTGTGTATGTATTTTAGCAAACTATATAACCTGGCCCTGTGTGTGCTTTAGCTTATTTACAAATTAAGATTACTAGGGGATTGAAGAGAAATAAAGTCCAAGAAGCATATAGTACAGCTAATCAGTCATATACTAAGCTGTAAGCAGACAACTTTTGTTTTTGGAAACTAGTAAGATGGTCATAAATAGGTAAACTGAGAATCCTAATCAAATCTCAAAGGCTAAGAACCTGCTAGAAATTTAAACAATAATTACTAGTGGGCAATGATTGACATCTTGTCGATATGTCCGAGTGGTTAAGGAGACAGACTCGAAATCTGTTGGGCTTTGCCTGCGCAGGTTCGAATCCTGCTGTCGACGGTACCTTTTTCGCTAATTTTCTATGGGATTTTTACCTAAATGTACTACATTAGAAACTTACATATCCTCACTTTAGGTTTTGACTTAATTACAAGTTGATATATAATTTACAAATTATATATAAATTAATATTAACGAGTATTCCTTTGCATTAGAAATTGAGTAGGGAATTTCCTCCTCCCCCTCCTCTCTCTCTTAGTAGTCTTATATCAATATCTTTATTTGGATTAACTGAAGAAATAATACTAATGTTAAATGGAAAAAATGAAAGAAAACATTAGTACCTAGCAAAGTTCTTGCTTCAAATCCTATAAAAACGAGGGAGTAAATAAATAAGAAATTAACTCTGATGAAGAGAATTATTTTAGTTAATCATTCTTTTAGCGTTTGAATCAACAAACAAAATAGAAGTAATTATAAGAGAGTAGATTGAATTGGAAACTATGTTAGTCCATTGAAAACTCCATTGACAACCATTAAAATGCTTCGAAGTTTGAATTCAAAAATTAAATTTTACGAAATTATTTTTTGTTTGGATTGGGTGTTGTTGTAATGGTTGGGAATATATATTGTATTTTATATATAAATTTTGAGACAATTTGGTGAAGATTCGAGGTGGTTTTGATTGAAATTTCATATTGAAACTCGAAAAAGAAGACAAAAATAAATTGTATATATTTTGTATGTCGAGTGTAGAATCAAAATACAAAATATCTATAACTTACATAATTGTATATAAATTGAATATAAATTTATATGTAAATTGTAGTTTTTTGCTGTATTCTGTACCAAAAATGTGTATTTAAGTTGTACATAAATTATATATTTTGATCGAATTTGTATATATTTTATTAAAAACGTTTGTCACTTCCTGTAAATATGAAAACTAAGACAAAATGGGATAAATAAGTTTAAAATCATGTATATATACGAAAAAGTCTCATTTTCTACACCTAAGAGAATCATCAATCATCTCGTGCCTGGATTCCCTGGGCTCACTGCTTCAATGGGCTTGTCATGTCGTCCTTACCCAAATTTTTGCGAACGAGGCTACCTATTGGGCCGACAGCGAACTGGTCCCCAAAAAGGGAAAATAGCTAGATTTATAACTGGCTATTCAAAAATAGCCCTATTTTAAAAGTAATTAAAATTTAGTCATTTTTCATGTAAAGATAAATTTGAGCGAAAACACTGTTCAAAACCTGGAAAATACGCTAGTATATTATACTGCAGTTCCAACATAACTGTCACGACCCAAATTTTCCACCACCGGGGTCGTGATGGTGCCTACTATCGGAGCTAGGCAAGGCAACCTTTTTAAACCTTTCACAAAGTTTCGATCTAAAACAGTAAGATAAACTGAAATAAATACTTCAAATATGCGGTAGACTTTTAACAAAACGACATCATATTGCGGAAGTTTTAAAACATATTTCTACCCAGAAACTGGTGTCACTAGTCACAGACTACTATAAAATTCTGAAACAAGGGTTTGAAGAAATACATATAGTTGTTTGTTCTGAATACATGGGACAACAGGATAAAGTAAGGGATAGAGAAGATGTCGGGCTTGCGGACGCCTGCAAGCTACCTCGGTGTCTCCCGGATCAGAATGCTAACACCTGCGCCGTTGCTGCTACTGCTGACCGAATCTTGTATCTGCGCAAAAAGAGTGCAGAGTGTAGAACCAGCACAACCGACCCCATGTGCTAGTAAGTGCCTGGCGTTACCCCGACGAAGTAGTGACGAGGCTAGACATGACTACCATATAAACCTGTGCATTTCAACATTTATAGGCAATAGAAGGGATACATAAATTGAAACAATTAAAAGGGAGGGAAGCATGCTATGGTGTATGACAGTCTAAATACAGAAATCATCAGATAATAGGTAAAGCGGTACTCCAACAACTAATAAGGGAAGAACACAGGAAAATTTCACAAACAAAACAAAAACAACATACTCGATTCATACTCGGTTGCAGCGTGCAACCCGGCCCTTCTGATGTTTATAGTTGTTAGTGCTGCGGCGTGCAATCCGACCCTTTCGATATTTATATTTGTTAGTGTTGCAGCGTGTAACCCGACCCTTCCGATATTTTCCAACAAGACTCACCCAACATCATTTGCAACTCAAGTGCGAGGGGAGTAACATCAAAATACAAGAGTCCCGACGAGGGAATATAACTAACAGCTCAAATATCCCGGCAAGGGAGAATTGAATATATTTTTAAGTCCCGGCAAGGGAAAATGATCACATAACTTCCACTTCTAATCACGTTAGCTCCCAACAAGTTCCAAGGCGAACTAAGGCTCCAAAATTATACGAAGTCATTATTTGTTCTCAACCGTTCATATCATGTGAATTAAATCAATTCAACAAGAATTTATACCATGTCATTTGAAATAATGCAATTTAAGACCCACAGTCATGCTAGACTCGGGTGCATAGATAACTGTCACCATGCCTATGCCCCCACTCCACATAGCACGTAGCAAATAACGTTCTAATTCTATTCCCTCAAGCCAAAGTTAGACCAAACATTTACCTCGAAAGCTCCAAACTCAACTCACGCCTCTTAGATAGCTTTACCCATCGAATTCAAAACAAGACTGCTCGAATCTAGTCACAAGTTACTTAAATGTATCAACAAATGCTATGTAAATCAATTTGAATGCATGAGAACGAATTTTCCAAAGTTTTGCCTAATAAATCCCAAAACGCCCCCGGGCCCACGTGGTTAAAACCCGAGGTTTGAACCAAAACCGGGTTACCCATTCCCCCAACGAGTTCATACCTATGATTTGTTTTGAAATCAAACCTCAAATTGAGGTACAAACCCCCAATTTAGTGAAAACCTAGGTTCTACCCCAAAATCCCCATTTTCACCCATGGAAAACCTTGATTTTAAGATGAAATCATGATAAAAGATGTTAAAGATTGGAAAAATTGAGTAAAATATGACTTACAAATGATTTGGGGAAGGAAGAGTTCGAGAGAAATCGCCAATTGATGTTTGTGTTTATAAAATATGAAAAATGAGCTTTAAAATCGGTTAAGCATAAGAATACATGCTGCAGTTGTCGCAATTGCGAACCCAGCAGACTTGGGAATTGCGAGGACTTAATTCACATATGCAAACTAACGCAAAATTGGGTGGACTTCGCATTTGCGAAGGCAAAGTTCGCAATTGCGAACTCTGGGGCTTTGGTCGGGGTTCGCTTTTGCGAAGAAGAGTTTGCATTTGCGAAGAATGGTTTGAAGGGAAGGACATCGCATTTGCGAGCTTCTTCTTCTAATTTGCGAAGTGAGCATGCCAGGAGGGGGATCTCGCAATTGCGAGGCTGGCTTCCAAAATGCGAAGCCTGCAGGTCAGGCATACCAGCCTTTACAACATGAAACAAAATGAACCCGCGGCCTATCCAAAATTCTTCCAAGCCCTCGGGGTTCCATACTAAGCATGCACATAACCTCAAAAATATCTTACAGACTTACTCGTGCGATCAAATCGCCAAAATAACATCAAAATCTATGAATCAAGCCTCAAAACACAAAATCTCATTTCAATTCTCAAGAACTTCAAATTTCCCATTTTTAGTTCGAAATACGTCAAATGACCTCCGTTTTCAACTAAACTTTACCGAAAGTGTTTAACGCTCATTTAAGACCTATATCGGGCGTCGGAACCAAAATATGAGCCAGATACCATTGCTTTCTAACTCATTTTCATTTCAATTTCTCATATCATTTTCAGATAAAAATTTCTTTAAAAAAATTCGTACTTGGGTCTGGGACCTCGGATTTCTATTCCAGGAATACGCCGGGGTACCATATTTTCCTATGGACCCTTCGGGACCGTCACATCATGGGTTCGGGTCCGTTTACCCAAAATGTTGACCAAAGTCAACTATATCAATAATATTATCAAAATTCATAGTTTTTAACACAAAGTTCATATATTTCCACATAAAAACTTTCCGGCTTCTCGCCCGGACTGCGTACAGTAATCGAGGCGACCAAATAAGAGATTTTCAAGGCCTCGAAAGCACGGAGAAAGGGAGAATTACGGTGATGACCCTTTGGGTCGTCACATCCTTCACCTCTAAAACAATCGTTTGTCCTCGAACGGACAAAAGAAAGAAGTACCTGAGTCGGGGACTAGATGGAAATAATGGCTCCGCATATCAAACTCAGACTCCAAGGTCGATGCCCTCAAGAGGCTGACCTCTCCACTGAACACGCACTGAAGGAAAACTCCTCGACCTCAACTGCCGAACCTGCCGGTCAAAAATAGCCACCGACTCCTCCTCGTATGACAGATCCTTGTCCAATTGGACAGTGCTGAAATCTAACACGTGGGCGGGATCGCCGTGATACCTCCAAAGCATAGATACATGAAAAATCGGATGCAGGGCTGACAAGATAGGCGGCAAGGCAAGTCTATAAGCAAACTTCCCCACGCGATCGAGACTCTCAAATGGGCCAATAAACCTAGGGCTAAGCTTTCCCTTCCTCACAAATCGAATCAAGCCCTTCATAGGGGATACACGGAGCAATACTCGCTCACCAACCATGAAAGAAACATCCCTGACCTTGCGATATGCATAACTCTTCTGCCTAGACTGAGCAGACTAAAGTCTGTCCTAAATGATCTTGACCTTATCCAAGGCCTCCTGTACGAGATCTCTACCCAATAACCCATCCTCTCCCAACTCAAACTATCCAACTGGGGACCGATATCGCCTACCGTACAACGCCTCATACGGAGCCATCTGAATGCTGGACTGGTAGCTGTTGTTGTAGGCAAACGCTGTTAAAGGCAAGAACTGGTCCTAGAGCCTCCAAAATCAATAACACAGGCTCGGAGCGTATACTCGAGAATCTGAATAATCCTCTCGGACTAACCGTCCCTTTGGGGTGAAATGCTATACTCAACTAAACCTGGTGCCCAAATCATGCTGTAGCAACCTCCAGAAATGCGAGGTAAACTTCGGACCTTGGTGCGAAATAATAGATATGGGCACCCCATGAATGCGAACGATCTCTCTGATATAAATCTCAGCATATCTCTCGGATTACTAGGTGGTGGAAACTGGAATAAAATGCGCTGACTTGTTCAGCCTATCAACAATAACCCATATAGCATCAAAATTCTTCCGTGTCATTGGAACGCCAGTAACAAAATCCATGGTGATTCTCTCCCACTTCAACTCGGGAAGCTCAATCCTCTGAAATAACCCACCTGGCCTTTGATGCTCGTACTTCACCTACTGACAGTTCAGACAATGAGCCACACATGCAGCAATGTCTTTCTTCATTCTGCGCCACCAAAAATGCTATCTCAAATCCCGATACATCTTCGCGGTGCCCATGTGAATAGAACACCTAGAACTGTGGGCATCCTCTAAGATCTACTACCGAATACAATCAATATTGGGCACAAAAACTCGCCCCTGCAATCTCAATACACCATCATCTCCCAATGTCATTTCCCTGGAACCTCCCCGCTGCATCGTGTCTCATAGGACATACAAATGGGGATCGTCAAACTGCCACTTCCGAATACGCTCCATCAATGATGAACGAGCAACCGTGCAAGCAAACACCCTGTTAGGCTCAGAAATATCCAATATCACAAATCGATTGGCCAAGGCCCGAACATCCGAAGCAAGCGGATTCTAGATGACCGGAATATAGGCAAGACTATCCATGCTGGCGGACTTCCTGCTCAATGCGTCTGCCACCACATTGGCCTTCCCCGGGTGATATAAGATAGAAACATCATAGTCTTTACACAACACCAACCACTTCCGCTGCCTCAAATTTAACTCTTTCTGTTTGAACAAGTACTGAAGGCTATTGTAATCCGTGTACACCTCTCATGTCACCCCATATAAATAATGCCTCAAGATCTTCAAGGCATGAACAATGGCTGCCAACTCTAGGTCATGAATTGGATAATTCTTCTCGTGGATCTTTGACTACCTCAAAGCATATGCTATGACCCTGTATTTTGCATCAACATCGCGCCAAGCCCGATGCGGGAAGTATTGCAATAAACAGTATAAGGCCCTGGTCCCCTGGGCAAAACCAATACCAGTGCCGTAGTCAGAGCTGTCTTGAGCTTTTGGAAGCTTGCCCCGCACTCATCTGGGGCTGCAATGGATTAAAACCCCTCCACAAAACGTCTGTAGTAACAAGCTAACCCCAAGAAGCTCCGGATCTCTGTAGTTGAAGCTGGTCAAGGCCAGTTCTTAACTGCCTCTATCTTCTTCAGGTCCACCTGAATACCCTCTACTTATACGACATGACCCAGGAATGCTACTGAACTCAACCAAAACTCGCACTTCGAGAACTTGAAGTACAACTGACTATTCTTCCGAGTATGAAGAACCACTCTGAGGTGCTGCTCATGCTCCTTCTGAATGCGGGAGTATATCAAGATGTCGTCAATGAATACAATCACAAACAAATCCAAGTAGGGCCTGAACACTCAGTTCATCAACTCCATGAATGTTGCCGGGGCATTGGTCACCCCGGACGACATGACCAAAAACCTCATAATGCCCATACCGAGTGCGCTGTGCTGTCTTAGGGACATCAGACGCCTTAATCCTCAGCTAATGATAACCAGACCTGAAATCTATCTTCGAGAGCACCCTGGCACCCTGAAGCTGGTCGAACAAATCGTCAATCCTCGGCAGTGGATACTTTTACTTTATCATCACCTTGTTCAACTGTCAGTAATCATTGCACATCCACTTAGACCCATCCCTTTTCTTCACGAATAACATTGGTGCACTCCAAGGCGATACACTGGGTTTAATGGAATTCTTATCAAGCAAGTCCTGAAGCTACTCGTTTAACTCTTCCAACTCTAGCGGGGCCATGCGATACGACAAAATGGAAATAGGCTGAGTGCCCAGCGCCAGATCAATACAAAAATTGATATCCCTGTCAGGCGATATACCCGGCAGGTCTGAAGGGAAAACCTTGGGGAAACTCCCGAACAATAGGAACATAACCAATGTAAGGAACCTCTGCACTGGAATCGCGATCATACGCCAATTAAGCTAAACACCCATTCATAACCATACGTCGAGCCTTCACATATGATATCACATTGCAGGTTAAATGATCTAAAATCCCTCTTCACTCTGAAAGGGGAAAATCGGGTAAAGCCAAGGTCACAGTCTTGGTGCCATAATCCAAAATAGCATGGCATGCGGACAACTAATCCATCCCTAATATAATGCCAGTGTCCACCATATCTAAGAGCAATAAGTCGAGAAGGGTCTCAAGACCCTCAAATACAACCACGCATAAATGATGCACTCGGTCGACCACAATAGAATCACCAACCGCTGTGGATATATATACAGGAATACCCAAAGCCTCAATAGGCATGATCAAATAGGGTGCAAAATAGGATGAAACATATGAATAGGTGGATTCAGGGTCAAATAGCACTGAAGCATCTCTAATACAAATTTGAATAATACTTGTAATGTCTGCATCTGAAGACTCAACCTCCAAACTGGCTGCTGGTTGACCCTTACCTCTAGCGGTCTGAACACCACCTGTAATACCTCTACCTCCGCCTCTAGCCGGCTGGGTAGGCTGGGAAACCTCTGGTGCCTGAATCATAGCACGAGAACTCTAATGCTGAGAGCTGCCAGAAGCTCGAGGGCAATACTTGGCAATATGCCTTATGTCGCCACACGTGAAACAAGCTCTCGGCTGCAAGAAATAACGAAGTGGTGGTGCTCTTGCAGGTGCTGACGGTGAGCAGAAAGACACCCCGCTGCAAATCAGAATAACACCCGGCTGACCTACTATCGCTGGCTGAGACCCTGGAAACAAACCCGCTCGAATAACACCCTCCACAAGATCCACTAATCGGAATAAAGCGTCCTGAAGAACTGGGGTGGCTATGAACCCCTCTGAGACCTGAGCTGGGCCCACCGGAATGACTGGAGCTGGAACCTCCTCATCGTAGTCAACATGAGGCTCCACCTCTAGGACTACTGCTCGAGGCTAAGCTCTGACCTGGCCTCGGCCTCGCCCTCTACCTCTGATAATAGCTGTTGCTGAAGATTTGGACTATTGCGTGGAAAAAGAGGAAGCACGTGTTCTCTCCATCTGCAAAAGAATAGAGTAGAAAATCAATAGGTGTTTGAGGAACGGAAACGCATGACAAGAAAGAACAAAGTGAAACTTTTCCTAACCCTGTAGCCTCTAGGGGATAAATACAAACGTCTCCATACTGATCCCTCAGACTCTACTGAGTTTTTCCGTGAGTTGTGAGACCCAAGTAACCTAGTGCTCTGATACCAACTTGTAGCGACCCGAATTTCCCACCACCGGGGTCGTGATGGCGCCTACTATAGGAGCTAGGCAAGCCAACCTTTTAAAACCTTTCACAAAGCTTCGATCTAAAACAGTATGATAAACTGAAATAAATACTTCAAATATGCGGAAGACTTTTAACAAAATGCCATCATATTGCGGAAGTTTAAAATATATTTCTACCCAGAAACTGGTGTCACTACTCAAAAACTACTATAGAATTCTAAAACAAGGGTCTGAAGAAATACATATAACTGTTTGTTCCGAATACATGGGACAACTGTCGACGCCCCCTTTCTCAACTGCTCGTGAAGAAACGCCAAAATTGGGTTTTAGACAATATGGGCAAAACAACTCTCATTCCCGTTTGGGAATTGGGTTATGGAACTAGAAGAGTCACCACCTAATGATTATAGTACATTAGGACACTTTAAGATGAAGAGAGTATTTTGAGAGAAAAACCTGAGTTTGGGTAAGGGCTTGAGATTATCTTGAGGGAAGGTGTTAGGTACCCTTCAAGATCCACAACTATGGTTCCCGACCGTGCTAATTGTGACTTTATCAGAAGATGACGCAAGTAGACAAATAAAGTGCACATGTGTTCACATAACTTAAATGTTAGAAAAGGACATAAGTTTGAAATAAGAGAGGATTAGTTTGAAAAGCATTTATAGAAGTAAGCATTTAAATAAAGAAAATGAGAAGAAGGGTCCTAGGTTTAACAATAACATGGATCATATCGGCACAATACCCCGCACACACTTCTCAAAGAGGGGTCGCATATGGTATTAGTTTACCGGTCATCATCTCCATATTCTACCCGCCCACCCCATTAAGGTATTAAAACGCGTTTGTATCGTTTACTTACTGCATGCTAATACCCGTCCCGACCTGTTAGTCCTGGGCCATTAGGACTTCTAATCCTAAGAAAGGGGGAGAGAGATAGGATATATATATATATATATATGTATATATATATATATGTATATATATATATGGAGTATTCAAAGGTAAAAATACTATAGCAACAGTCAAAAACAAGTAGCATATAAGAGGGATACAAATAAGCAATTAAAGTTTCAAATAAACCCCGTGACATACAACAAGTAGTTTAGCGTGACTTCAATTACTGATTTGGTATTTATAAGAGGTTATGAGAGCGGGCAGATTATTTTAACACATACGAGTTGGATAGAAAATCTGTTTCGAGCTCCCCGGGCCCATTTTAGAAGTTGATAGGACTTTTAGAAAACCACCAGAACTTTTAGAAAACATTAGCTTCAAACAAAGGGTCTGTCCAAAAAGATTTAAGGTTGCAGACAAGTTCCAAAAGGCCTATAAATTGGCCGCATGAGTTGAGTATAAAGGAACGGTGAGAAGAGGAGTTTAAAGACCTTAAAATCTTGAAAGAACTGAATTTAGACAAGAAGACAATCACAGGTTGGTAAAAAATAGAAATAGTTTACAGATTAAGAAAGGGGCAGACCAGGGCCCGTTTTGAAAGTAAACCAATTTGGGGACAAGTTGAGTTACTGAAACGTTGAAAGCATTAGCAGGTATGAACTTATAACTTGTTTATTACCCTTTAATTGATGCTTTTATATAATTAGACGTCCTACTATTTTTTCTATCGTTTATATAGTTCCTATAGGCATGCTTTCTAGGTGAGATTATAAGATGCAAACCTAGTAGCATGGTTTCTTTATGAAGTCGATGCAATATCAAAGAACCTATAGACATGGTACCTACATGGTGTTGATGCGGAAGTATAAAATAGGCATGATAACAGTATACATAGATAAATCAAGGGTCCTAAGACATGTTTTCTACTGATGCAAAGATGAATAAGCCTGTAGTCATGATTTATATATGATATTGATGCAATAGTGAGAAAGCTATAGACATGATATCTAAAAATGCAAACCTATATGCATGATCTCTAATGCATGTGAGAAAGTAAACTCCCCTATGTCCCTTTCACTATACCCCCGAGTTTTTATATTACAAATTATTACAAAGCTGAGCAGAAAAGTAAAGAACATTAAAGAAATAAAAAGTTAAAATACATCAGCAGCTATACAGGCCCGATGAGTCTCGAAGCAAATTTAATGCCCAACATATGCCTTTTACAAAATCCGAGCTCCCAAGATCCGAGGCTTTCTATTTTAGAGTGTTACAAAGTTCCAAGGGCTTTCAATGGAACCCAGGCATTGCTTACACTCTAATTGGAATAGTGCAAGTGTGGAATTACCAACCCTAATGCATCCGAATTCAGAGGAGACTCCAAGGTCCCTAAGCATGGCTACCAGAGGGGGATAGAACTTAAAGAACTAAGAATAAATGTAAACGTGATAGATTATAGGAAGACCATCTAATAAAGTGGTCATACCCAACCTATTGAGTGAGACTAGCACACCCCAGATTTCTCACGAGGTTTAACAAACAAGAGCAGACTAGTAAACAAGTCAGACAAAGGTCTGAATGGTGATAATGACACCAACAGGCCTTTGTCGAGGCTCAAACATAAGATAGGGGATGGGGGATGGGATTGCTTTGAGTAAAGGTCATTGACAGCCTTAGTTCTAGTCTAGAAATGGAAATAGGGTGCCACCCTTGTCCAGAACAACTCACATACAAACAAGGAGCAAAAGGAGAGAAGAATCATATAAAAGCACTTAGCAAACAAGATTAGATTGAAGCATAATAATGAACAGTGCACAAGCAAAGGAAAGTATCTAACATGCTGGACTTAATAAAACATTGAATGTAAGCGACCAAAGGGAAAGGGAATAGGGATTAACATGCTGAAATTTAAATACACAAGCAGGTGAGGGATAAAGGGGAAGGGTTTAAACATAAAGCTTAACTGAAATATACAAAACAAACAAGGGAACAAGATTAAACATACTAAAGTTTAAACAGACAAAGCATCAAAGGGAAGGGAATTAACATTGAATTTAAACATAACATGCAAAGGAACAGGGAAAAGGGATTAGTCGTGCAGAATTTGAAATGAAAGTATAACATGCAAAGAGCAAAGTGAAAGTAAACAGGTAGTTGAAAGTTGGTAATCGAAATTAGGACCTACCAGTTGCACACTTTGAGTAACAAATCAAAGAGAAGCTGTATTATTAGCCTTGGCTTCCAGCCGGCTAACTTTAGCAGAGAGAGCAAATAATAGAGAAGAGAAGAGAAGAGCAGAGAATTTTAGTGAGTAAGAGTAGAGAGAACTCGTGTATGAGTGTGTGCTGTGAGAAAAAGAGAGAGCCTATTTGTAGTTTTGAAAAGATGCAGCAATAGGCAAGGAAATATTCAGCAATCAATCAATATCAATTAAGGAGAAGGGAACCCCTTCAATTAACGAATCGGATGGAAAAATAAATAAACATAGGTTTAAATTTGGAACGAAAATATAGTATTAATCACATAATATAGGTTAAATACATATAAGAAATTTTGAAAATCACACGGTTGAACATGTAAGGCAAGTAATCACCTAGGAAATCAAGGAGTCAAGATTCTACTCATTTGAACTTTGTCAAGAAACAGGGAGCAATTAGAGAATCAAACAGTTGTACAAAAAAATTAATTTAGGGTTTCACGGAAAGGGGAAAACACAGTACTATAAAAGATGCATAAGTTTCGAACATACAGGAGACTGAAAATAGTAAAGTAAACATGCAGCAAAACACACACAAGAAAGCAATTAGGCGGCTAGGGTTACACATAGGAATATAGAAAGAAACCCTTTTAGGTTAGGGTTTCCACTGCATAATGGAGTACAGAAAATAACACATATGAGGGTGAATAAGAGCATAACATCATAAAGAGAAATATAAGCACAGGGACTGAAAACCCTAGAAATATACAGTCAAGCCAGACACTTGAGAATCGTAGTAGAAAATGTCAAAATCATGGAGAAGAACACAAAGTAGCAAAAATAAACAAAAAAATCAAAGAATCAATTAGGTCATAGAAAACCCTAAGTTTTGGAAGAGACGAACAGTTTTTGAAAACACGACTAGGTGAAGAAAGAGATGAGAAACACTTAAACTTTTAGAAAATAACCAGAGCTTAAAGAATATTGCAAGATAAGCACAGAAAAAATGAAAAAGGAACCTCGAATCATTAGGGTTTTCATAGAAAGGCCTCAAAACGGCGAGAAAAGTCTAAACGTGCTCATCGGAGCTTGGCAAGGACCCAAGGCTTCAAAGACTTGCCAGAGAAAGGAATGACACAGCCGTGAAACTCCATTGAAGGACCTCTGGTCCAATCACACTCGCGATAATGTCCCGATCTTCAAACCCAAGGCCAGTAGAGGTGATGAGTGGACGAGCATGGCAGTTTCAAGCCTTGAATAGCCATTAACGCCGGCGAAGAGGGCGTGAAGCGACTAGGGTTTTCAAAGAACCTAGAGAGCATTTGGTAGTGAAAGGCGGAAGACTTGAGTGAATGATAGGCTAAGGGGGATTTAATTAGGTAAGTCAATTTTGGGCCGTTTATCTATGAGATCAACGGCCAGGATTAGAGATGGGGAACGGGTGGGTAAAGTTCAGCGGGTTTGGGTCGGGTGTATTTGAATTTGGGTCTGGAAAATTGAGGTTTAAATTGGGCTGGATTGGGTTTGAATTGGGGTTAAAATTGGAAAGTAAAGGGGCTATAATTTAAATAACCATTTCCCTAATTTAATTTTATAAACAAATAGTAAATAATTTTATAAAAATCCAATAATATTACTGAGATAACAAAATATGTTTAGGAATTAATTAAAAATATCAGGAACAATTTTGCACTTGAAATACTTACCAAATTGAGAAATAGGCCAAAATTGTAATTTAATGCAATTTTAGTTTTAAAATACCTAATGGCTTTGCAAAATCCTGTAAACATTACATAAATTATATTTTTTATGTAAATGAGGGAATAAAATAAATTATTTATTAAATAACAAGAGTTGAGGTTAAATATTGGATTTTATAGTACAAAATAAGTTGTAAATTGGTTTTAAAATGCTTGAAAAAATTATAGTAAAATACCAAACCTTTTGTGGATGCTTATATATGCATTCACAAGCTATTTTGAAAGTATTTTGGGTACAAAAATACATAGGGAAAAATTGGGTATCAACAACAACAGGATAAAGTAAGGGATAGAGAAGACACCAGGCTTGTGGACGCCTGCAAGCTACCTCGGTGTTTCCCGGATTAGAATGCTAACACCTCCACCGCTGCTGCTACTGCTCACTGAATACTGTATTTGCGCAAAAAGAGCGCAGAGTGTAGAATCGGCACAACCGACCCCGTGTGCTGGTAAATGTCTGGCCTAACCCCGGCGAAGTAGTGACAAGGCTAGACATAACTACCACATAAACCTGTGCATTTCAACATTTATAGGCAATAAAAGGGGATATAGAAATTGAAACAATTAAAAGGGAGGGAAGCATCCTATAGTGTATGACAGTCTAAATACAGAAATCATCAGATAATAGGTAAATCCGTACTCCAACAACTAATAAGGGAAGAACACAGGAAAATCCCACATACAAAACAAAAACATCATACTCAATTCATACTCGGTTGCGCGTGCAACCCAACACTTCTGATGTTTATATTTGTTAGTGATGCGGCGTGCAACCCGATCCTTCCGATATTTACCAATAAGACTCACCCAACATCATTCACAACTCAAATGTGAGGGGAATAACATCAAAATACAAGAGTCTCGATGAGGGAATATAACTAACATCTCAAACATCCCGGAAAGGGAGAATTTAATATATTTTTAAGTCCCGACAAGGGAAAATATCACAGAACTTCCACTTCAAAACACGATAGCTACCAAAAATTTCCAATCCGAGACAAGGCTCCAAAATTATACGAAGTCATTATTTGTTCTCAATTGTTCATATCATGTGTGTCGACGCCCCCTTTTTCAAAAGCAAAATCGGGTTTTACGACATTATGGGCAAAACAACTCTCATTCCCGTTTAGGATTTGGGTTATGGATTTGAAGAGTCGCTACCTAATAATTATAGTGCATTAGGAGACTTTTAAAGATAAGAGGAGTATTTTGAAAGAAAACCAGAGTTCGGGTAAGGGCTTGAGATTATCTCGAGGGGAAGGTGTTAGGCACTCCTCAAGATCCACTAGTGTGGTTCCCGGCCGTGCTAATATTACTTTATGAAGAGATGAAGCTAATAGATAGATAAGATCCATTTATATAAACATTTGGACAATATAGGAATTTTGAAAAGGGAAAGGCATAAGTTAAATAAAATTCTATGGATTTAAAAAGAAAGCATTACTTTAGAAAAACGTTTAAATAAAGCAAACAAAGGAAAAGGGGGTCCTAGGTTTGATTATAATATGGATCACATCGGTACAATACCCCGCTCACACTCCTCAAAGAGGGGTCGCATATGGCATCAGCACACCGGTCATCATCTCCATATTCTACCATTCCAGCCCCGTTAAGGTATTGAAACGCGTTGGTATCGTTTACTTATTGCATGCTAATACCCGTCCCAACCTGTTAGTCCTGGGGTATTAGGACTTCTAATCCTAAGAGGGGAGAAAGAGAGAGAGGATATATATGGAGTTTTCAAAGGTAAAAATACTATAACGACAAACAAAACAAATAACACATAAGAGGTATGCAAATAAGAGCATCAAAGACTAAGACAAAACCCCATAACATAACAACAACTAGTTTAGCATGACTTCAAATACTGATTTGGTCTTTTAAAAGAGATTAGAAGAGCAGATAGATTAGTTTAACACATAGAAGTTGGATAGAAAATCTGCTTTGATCCCTCCGAGCCCGTTGTTAGGAGTTGACATGATTTAAAACCAGTAGTCTTTAGAGAAAGCATTGGTTTCAGACATAGGTCTGTTAAAGAGAAAATTAAAGTTTTGCAGAAAACGTTCAGAAATGGCTCACAATTTAGCAGAACTTCTTGAGTAAAGGATGCAAGAAGAAATTTTTTAAAAGAACCTTAAAGTATAAACTTAGGCATGCAAAGTAATTCAAAACTGCAGACTTAGCATAGTAGTGTAAAAGGGCAGACCTGCGCCCGATTTAAAAAATGGACAGATTTAGGACGAAATATACTTAAACGTTGTGAGCCCATTAAGCGAGTTTGAACCCTACAGTCACGATACTGATTTTGTGTTTTTTCTTTTTATACGTTTTAGACGACCTACTATTTGCCTAGCGTTTTATACAATTCCTATAGGCATGTTTTCTAGGCGAGATGCAACATTGAGATCCTATAGGCATGCTTTCTATACGAGATGCAATGTTGAAAGCTTATGGGCATGGTTTCTATATAAGATATGACATTGAAACCTATAGGCATGGTTTCTATATGAGATGCGATAATGTAAGCCCAATAGACATGGTATCTATATGAGATTGTGATAATGTAAGCCCGATAGACATGGTATCTATATGAGATGCAGTATTGAAACCTTATAGGCAAAATCTCTACGTGAAATGCAGCATGGAAAACCTATAGACATGGTATCCAAAAAATAAAGTAAACCTATGGGCATGCTTTCTACCATTAAATTGATGCACTAAAGTAAAGCCCCTCCATATCCCCTTTTACTATTTCCCCAAATTCTTTTATACAAATCACTCAAAAAAATCTAGACAGAATAAATATTAAAGAAAATAAGTAAATACATCATTACTACAACATGCCCGAATAAGCGCAAAGCAACTTTAATGTCTAACATATGCCCTTTACCAAATCCGAGGCTTTCTTTTTAGAGTGTTTCAAAGTTCCAAAGGCTTTCAAGGAAACCAAGGAAATGGTAACACCCCAAGTAATTAGAGTAGTGCGAAGTGTGGAATTACCTGCCCTAAAGCATCTTAGTTCAGATGAGACTCCAGGGTCCCTAAGCATGGCTTACCAAAGGGGGTAGGACTTAAACAACTAAGAATAGGTGTAAAAGTGAGGAATTAGAGAAAAAGCAGTACGAGAGGTGGTCAGACCTAGCCATAAAGTGAGACTGGCACACCTCTAACCTCTTGCATGGTTCAAAAAGCAAGAGCAGACTTGCAAACAAGTCAGACTAAGACATGTATGGTGATTAGGACACCAACATGTCTTTGCCAAGGCTCAAACACATAATATAGGGGATGGGGAATGGGATTACTTTGAGTATAGGCTGATAAAAGCCTTAGTTCTGAACTATGTGTGGAAATGAGGTGCCAACCTAATCCAAAACATACGCATATGCAAACAAGGATCAAGGGAAGGGGGAATCACATAAGAATACTAGAAAGAACTATATTAAATTAAAGGGATTCAGGGGAAAGGGTGTACAGGAAATTAAAGCATGGTAATGAACAATACACAGACAAGGGAAAAGGGGAAAGGGATTAAACATGCTGAACTTAATTTGAGATGCTTAACATAAACAGACCAGGGGGAAAGGGAAAGGGGGTTAAAATATTAAAATACTTAACATAAACAGACCTAGGGAAAGGGAAAAGGATTAAGCATGTAATAACTCAACTAATCATAAACAGGCAAAGGGAACGACTTAAGCAAACAAATAGTTTGGTGGTTGATAATGAGAAATTAGAAGCCTACCAGTTGCAAACTTGAATAACAAAGCAAGTGTGAAGCCTTATAGTTAGCCTTGGCTTTCAGCCGGCTAACTCTTAGCATGAAAACATGTAACAGAGAAGAATATAGAAGAGAAGCGAGTTTTCAGTGAGTCAAACTAGAGATTAGTCGTGTATCAATGTGTGTTTGAGTGAGAAAAGGTGGGGGCCTTTTATAGTTTGAAAAGATGCAGCAATAAGGCAAGAAAATACCAATCAGTATCAATCACAAACAATTAAGGAGATGGTTTCATTTAATTAAAGAACCGACTTGAGGTAAATAAACTTAATTTATTTTTGGAAAGAAACTCAAGTACCAATCACAGAAAATAGGGCAAATACGTGTAAGATGTTTTGAAAAACACACGGGTAAACACATAAGGCAAGTCCATTAACTAGAAAATCAAGGGATTAGAAACTAGCTTGTTTGAACTTAGTAAGAAAACAGGTCTCAATTAGAGAATCAATTAAACTGTACAAAATCAATTTTCCCAAATTAGGGTTGCTAATAAAATGGGACATGTGACAATATAAAAAGATGCATAGTTTTGAACATACAAAAACCGGAAGTAGTAGAATAACATGTAGCAGAAACACACAAGCGAGAATTAGAGGCGGCTAGGGTTTCACAGAGAGAAAGTGAAAAATTCCCTTAAAACTAGGATTTCCATTGCACACAGAGCATAAAAAATATCATAAATGAAGATGAACAAAAGCAGAACAGCATAAAGGGAAAGCATAGAACACATTAACTCGAAACGCTAGAAAATAATCAGTAAAACAAAATGCCTTAAAGCCATGGTAGAAAATACTCAGAATCAAAGTAATTACTAAAAGAGAACACACAGTAAAGCAAATAGAGAAAAGAAATCAAGGAAATCAGGGAGATCATAGAAACCCTAGGTTTTTAAGAAGACGACAGTTTGAAAACAAAAGGGCGAAGAAAAATCGAAAAAGTACTTTTTTAAAATCTTTAGAGAATGACTTAGATTCAGAGAGAATCGTAAGATAAACACAGAGAAAATGGAAAAGAACCTCAAAAATTAAGGTTTTCAGACAAAGGTCTCGAAGGATCGAGAAAAGCCTGGAATGGACTCGTCGGAGTCGGAAAAAAACCCATTGCTTCAGGGCTTGCCGGAAAAGGCCGGAAACTATTGCTGTAATCACATCGGAGGACCTATGGTCCGATCAACTTTGAGGTGGGGTTCCAATCTTCGAACCCAGGGACCAAGAGAGGTGAGGAGTGACGGATATAGGCGTTTGAGGGCTTGAACATCCATGAACGCCAGTGAAATAGAGCCGGAGACGATAGGATTCAGGGGGGGCTAGAAAGCATTTGGGATTCAAAGGCGGCTGGTTTGGTAAATTGATTAGGGTTAGGGGTTATTTGGGATTTAATTTTGGTAAGTGAAATGTGGGCCGTTGATCACAATTGGGCGGGTTGGTTTTAGGCGGGTTTGGGACGGATAAATTTGAATTGGGTCAAGAAATTGGGGGTTGATTTGGTTTCAATTGGGCTAAAATCGAAAGAATAGAAGGGCTACAATTTAAATAGCCATTTGTTCCATTTTAATTTAATAAAAATAGTAAATAACCTTATAAAAATCCAATAAAAATTACTGAGTTAATAAAATATATCTAGGTATTAATTAAAAATATTAGTAATGATTTTGTACTTGAAATACTTATTAAATCAAAAAATAGGATAAAACTGCAATATAATGCAATTTTAATCTAGAAATACCTAATGGCTTTGTAAAGATTCTTTAAAAATACATAAATTATATTTCTATGTAAATGATACAATAAAATAAATTACTTATCAAAATAACAGGATTTGAGACTAAATATTGGATTTTATAGTACAAAATAGGTCATAAATTGATTTTAGAATCCTTGAAAAATATAGAAAAATACCAAACCTTTTGTGGATGTTTATATATGCATCTACATGCTATTTTGAAAGTATTTTGGGTACAAAAATACATAGGGAATATTGGTTATCAACATGTGCCCCTCTTTACCCGAGGAGGATGAAAGAGTTGTCGGGTAAAGAAAAGATGGCCAATTTTGACCGGAAGTGACGACTGTAAGAGAATTTCGACCGTGTTCTGGCTTCTGAGCTGCCTATATATCCCTGATTTTACAGGAATCAGGCCATATGTATTTCAGGAACCATTGCCAATGAAAATTTTGGAAGGGTGGACGCAACGGGGTTTGAGATTTGGCAAGGGTTCGGAGATCAGACGAACCGCGGAGATTTGGAGTGGGATCGCTCATGTTGAGACAGTCGTGCTGCCGGTGTACGTGCAAATGAATGATGTGCGGATATACTGCATAATTTAAACGTGATGCTGGTTCCCATTGGACCATGAATGCTATCTTCGGACGATTAGGATGGCGTCCTCAGACTATGACATCCTGGGTTGTGAAGAGCGTAAAAGTAAAGATTCGCAGGCCATGAAATGGTGTTCTCGGGCTATACGGATGGATCCTCTGAACTATGACTCCTTTGAATAAGTTGGCGATATTTCAGCCCATGAGAAGGTGGAAATATTTCAGCCGAATGAATGCAAGGGTGGCGATTTTTCAGCCAAAGCGAGAATTTAAATGCGGGGGGAGATATATTAGCCAGATTATACAGGATGGCAATTTTTCAGCCAAATGCAATAAATGAGGTAGAGCTTAACCTCAGAAATCAGAGAATAGCGTTATGCAATGCATGATGGAGACGGAGTTTAGTCTCGAAAGACAAAGAATAGCCTTATGCAGGATGGAGGTAGAGCTTAACCTCGGGAGGTAGAGAATAGCCTTATGCAGGATGGAGGTAGAGCATAACCTCGGGAGGCAGAGAATAGCCTTATGCAAAATGCAAGATGGAGACAAAGCTTAGTCTCGAAAGGCAGAAGATAGCCTTATGCAGGATGGAGTTAGAGCTTAACCTTGGAAGGTAGAGAATAGCCTTATGCAAGATGGAGGTAGAGCATAACCTCGGGAGGCAGAGAATAGCCTTATGCAAAATGCAAGATGGAGACAAAGCTTAGTCTCGAAAGGCAGAAGATAGCTTTATGCAGGATGGAGTTAGAGCTTAACCATGAAAGGTAGAGAATAGCCTTATGCGAAATGCAAGATGGAGACATGGCTTAGTATCGAAAGGCAGAGAATAACCTTATGAAGGATGGAATTAGAGCTTAACCTCGGAAGGCAGAGAGTAGCCTTATGCATGATGGAGGTAGAGCTTAACCTCGGAAGGCAGAGAATAGCCTTATGCAGGATGGAGGTAGATCTCAACCTCGGAAGGTAGGGAATAGCCTTATGCAAAATGCAGATGGACACAGAGCTTAGTCTCGAAAGCCAGAGAGTAGCCTTGTGCAGGATGGAGGTAGAGCTTAACCTCGGAAGGCAAAGAATAGCCTTATGCAAAATGCATATGGAGACAAGGCTTAATCTCTAAAGGTAGCCTTATGCAAGATAGAGGTAGAGCTTAACATCGGAAGGATAAGAATAGCCTTATGCAATGCAAAAATGCAGATGGGGATAGAACTTAGTATCGAAAGGCAGAAAATAGCCTTATGCACGATGGAGGTAGAGCTTAACCTCGGAAGGCAGAGAATAGCCTTATGCAGTGCAGAAATATAAAGGAGAGTATGGTGGTGATTTTCTTAGATGGTAGATGATTGCGATATCATGACCACTGGGGAAGTGTTGCGTGTAGATAGTAAACCTTTGAAGGTAAGTAGTTGTTTCGGAAATTTTGTTTTTGTGAAGCCCATGTATCGCCTATTTGTATTATGAATTCTTGCATCCAAACAAAAATCGTGAGTTCTGTAAGGGGGAGGTTAGTTCGCGTCCCTCAACTCGTGGCTTCTTGTACCATTTTGGGTAGCATTGCTGAACGATTGTGATCCAAATGATTTTATGTAAATTTTGGCAATCATGATGCAAATGTATATATATATATATATATATATATATATATATATATATATAAGTAGAGAAAAGATAGTTTTGTTTTATGATGAACCACAACTGCAACGTGGTTCAAGGCATGAAACCTTGCTGGCTTCAGAATTTTGAGGGTCCTCCTCAAAATTCTGCCCCAGTTTACTGAGCTGGTGCTGCTGACGGCGGTGCTGAATGACTGAAAACGGATCGACCTCGAAATTTTGAGGGTCCTCCTCAAAATTTTGCCCCAATTTACTGGGTTGATGCTGATGCGGAAACTAGCAAACTGACTTTGGAATTTTGAGGGTCCTCCTCAAAATTCTTCCCCAATTCCAAGCGTGCGCGGGGGGGGGGGGGGGAATGGAATTTTATTAAAGATGTGACCGAACCCATAGGGCTGCTTACGTCTCCCCTCTTAAATGGGAATCAGGTCAAGCGTAGTTCAAATTACATCGTAAAGAAAATCATACTGATTAAATGTAGTATCTTTTCGTTGCATCTGAGTTGATCGGTTTTGGCAAAATTTCTCCATCCATTTCTGCAAAAATGAAGGCTCCTCTAGTTATAACCCGGTGAACCATGTACGGACATTGCGAGTTGAGATGAGAATTTCCCTTTGGCTTCATCTTGATGTGGGAATATCTTCTTTAACACCAGCTGTCCCGGTGTGAACTTCCTTGGTCGAACTCTCTTGTTGAAGGCTCTGGACATTCTGTCATGATATAACTGACCGTGGCAAACCGCATTCATTCCTTTTCCATCTATAAGGGCTAACTGCTCGTAGCGACCCTTGACCCATTCTGCGTTATCTAGCTCAGCTTCTTGTATGATTCTCATGGATGGAATTTCTACCTCTGCGGGAATGACCGCCTCTGTACCGTAAACCAGCATGTAGGGAGTTGCCCCGGTTGATGTGCGAACTGTTGTACGATAACCTAATAAAGCGAATGACAACTTCTCATGCCACTGATTATGCCTTTCGATCATTTTCCTTAGTATTTTCTTGATGTTCTTGTTGGCTGCTTCCACAGCTCCATTCATATGAGGTCTATAAGCTGTAGAATTCCTGTGCCTGATCTTGAAAGTTTCATACATCGCTTTCATCAAGTCGCTGTTGAGATTGGAACCTTTATCAGTGATGATCGACTCTGGGATCCCAAACAGACAGACAATACGATCTCGGACAAAGTCTGCCACGACTTTCTTGGTTACTGCTTTGTATGAGGCTGCTTCAACCCATTTAGTAAAGTAATCGATTGCCACTAAGATGAACATGTGTCTGTTTGATGCGGCGGGCTCGATTGGTCCAATAACATCCATTCCCCAGGCGGCGAATGGCCATGGTGAGCTCGTTGTAGTGATCTCGTTAGGAGGTACCTTTATCATATCCGCATGTATCTGACAGCGGTGACACTTTCGGACATACTGAATGCAGTCCATCACCATAGTCATCCAGAAATATCCTTCTCGAAGTATCTTCTTTGCTAGAACAAAATCATTCATGTGCGGCCCACAAGTCCTTGAGTGCACTTCCTCCAATAACTTGGTTGCTTCTGTCGCATCGACACACCTCAATAGTCCCAAATCGGGAGTCCTCCTATACAGGATTCCTCCGTTGTGAAAGAAGTTGGTGGACAACCTTCGAAGCGTGCGCTTTTGAGTAGCATTAGCAAGCTCTGGATATTCTCTTGTTGTCAGATACTCTTTGATGTCGTGGAACCAGGGTTTTCCGTCGGCTTCTTCCTCAACATGTGCACAATATGCCGGTTGATCATGGTCTTGACCTAGATAGGGTCGATGAAGTTTGTATTTGGGTGCTGAATCATGGATGATAAAGTGGCGAGCGCATCTGCGAACTCATTCTTTATTCTTGGAACAAGCTGGAATTCCGTTTTTCTGAACCTCTTTCTCAATTCCTGTATATGGTGCAGATAAGGGAGTATCTTAGAATTCTTGGCTGCCCATTCTTCTCGAACCTGGTGTATGAGTAGGTCTGAATCTCCAATCACTAGCAGCTACTGAATGTTCATGCCAATGGCCAGTTTAAGCCCCAAGATGCAAGCTTCATACTCGGCCATATTATTGGTGCACGGGAACCTGAGATTGGTGGATACCGGGTAATTTTGACCGGTTTTTGATACCAGGATTGCTACGATACCAACTCGTTTGAAATTTGCGGCTCTGGCAAAAAACATCATCCAACCGTCAATAGGATTCTAAAATATCTTCTCCTATGAAAGCTACTTCCTCATCGGGAAAATACGTCTTCAATGGTTCATATTCCCCTCCTACAGGATTCTCTGCGAGATGATCTGCCAAAGCCTGACCTTTAACTGCCTTCTGGGTGACATAGACAATGTCGAATTTCACTCAACAAGATTTGCCACTTGGCGAGCTTGCCAGTGGGCATGGGCATCTGAAGAATATACTTTAATGGATCCATTCTTGATATAAGGTAGGTAGTGTAAGCACAAAAATAATGCCTCAATTTCTGAGCTACCCAGGTCAAAGCACAACATGTGCGTTCTAGTAAGGAATACCGAGCCTCGTACGGGGTAAATTTCTTGCTGAGGTAGTAAATAGCTTGCTCCTTTCTCCATGTCTCATCATGTTGTCCCAAGACACAACCAAATGCTCCGTCCAAAACTGCGAGATAGAGCAATAAAGACCTCCCAGGCTCAGGCAGAACTACGACTAGAGGCGTAGACAAGTATTCCTTGATCCTGTCAAAAGCCTTTTGACATTCATCGGTCCATTTGGTGGCGGCATCCTTCTTCAGCATCTTGAAGATAGGTTTTCATATGACGGTAGACTGAGCTATGAACCGGCTGATATAGTTGAGTCTCCCCAGGAAACTCATTACCTCTTTCTTGTTTTTCCGCGGTGGCAACTCTTGAATAGATTTGACATTTGACAGATCCAGCTCTATTCCTCGGTGGCTCACGATGAATCCCAATAAAACTCCCACAGGGACCCCAAATGCACACTTGGCGGGATTCAATTTCAAGTCATACCTCCTTAGTCTGTTGAAAAACTTTCGGAGGCCCTCCATGTGATCTGCAGTCTTCCTGGACTTAATGATGACGTCGTCCACATATACCTCAATCTCCTTACGTATCATGTCATGAAATAGGGTAGTCCTGGCCCTCATTTAAGTAGCCCCCACATTCCTCAATTCGAACGGCATCATTCTGTAGAAATACATTCCCCAAGGCGTGATACACGCTGTTTTCTCTGCATCTTCTTCATCCATCCATATCTGATGGTACCCCACAAACAATCAATGAATGAATGCAACTCATGGTTGGCGCAATTTTCGATCAGAATGTGTATGTTTAGCAAGGGGAAATCATCTTTGGGACTAGCCCGGTTAAGATCCAGATAGTCGACACAGACTCTGACTTTCCCATCTTCTTCGGTACTGGCACGATGTTAGCTAACCAGGTTGGGTACTCTACCACTTTAAGAACTCTGGCTTTGACCTGCTTGGTCACCACCTCTTCTTTGATTTTTAAACTCATGTCTAGATTGAATTTTTTGAGCTTCTGTTTTACTGGCGGACATGCAGGGTCTGCTGGAAAATTGGAAGTGACGATAGATGTGCTGAGACCAGTCATATCGTCATAAGGCCATGCGAAGATATCCTCATATTCCCTTAAGAACTCTGTATATTCCTCTTTTTCCATATGTGATAAGTGCACACTGATGCGTGTTTCTTTGACATCCTCTGTATCTCCCAAATTGACGACCTCGGTTTCATCCAAGTGGGACTTAAGTCTTCTCAAAATTCTCTACCTTTCTGACAACCTCTTCTGGTATATCATCCTCCTTTGAGTCTATGTCTTGCAAGTTACAGTTGCCGGTTCATCGTCAAGATACGTAAATAGTAATGATGTGCGGAAAATAAAGTAGATAGCAGAGAAAAGTAATTAATAGTGAGATATTTGATGAGTTGAAAAATGCTTCTGATTAAATTCATAAATGTTCAAAACGTCAGAGCTCTTTTGGAAAGTAAAGACAATGCGGGAAGTAAAGAAAACAATTAAAACAAAGATGCATGATTCTTGTTCAGCCTTGCTACCCTGAAGATTTTCGGGCGATGGTGGTCTTGATAGACCAATTGGTGAGGTGCTCCCCTCGGTTTATAGCCTGAATGGAAGGTCTTTCCTCCCCTTCCTCTCCAAAAGTCACACAACAGTCCATGTCCTCCTCTAGGAACAGGTTCTTCATTGCCGCAAGAGCCTCATCTTCTTCTGACCCGTAGAGAGTGTCGGCTGGCTAAAATGTCTACTCCAACTGAGGTATGGGGTATTCCAATGGGTAATATGGGCTGCGCCATGGTGGTGACCAGTCTTTGAATTCTTTCCAAATGTACTCGTACCCTAGTCCGAAGGTAGTAACATGCTTCTTCAACTGGATAGGTTTGGTGATGCCCTGAACATTCTTACCAAGTCCTTTCCGTGGTTTATACCCAGTCCAATTAAGAATGCTCTCGACCTTGTTACTCCACCATTTGTCCTTGTCCACTGCGTTGACTCGCTCAATATGATGATATGTTTCTCCGCCTTTCCTTCTTCTACCTCCGATCATTGGAATGGTCTGGCGATTGTATAGGGTTGCTACGGTTACCATGCATGATCACTTCCTGATGGTTCCATTCGAACTTCACGTCTGGATGCAAGGTTGATGCCATAGCCCCAGCGGCGTGGATCCAGGGTCATCCTAGCAGTAAGTTGTAAGATGCCGTTATGTCGACTTGGAAATCAATATCAAACCAAGTAGGCCCCATTTGTAAACACAAGCTAATCTCCCCGAGGGTGGACCTCTGAGAACCATCAAAAGCCTTAACGTTAATAGCCTCATCTTTTATCTCATGCAATCCTTTGCCCAACTTATTGAGGGTGATCAATGGACAAATGTTGAGGCTAGAACCTCCGTCGATTAAGATCCTGGTGATGAAATGATTTTCACGTTGCACAGTGATGTGTAGTGCTTTGTTATGGCCAAGCCCTTCTGGTGGCAGTTCATCCTCCTGGAAAGTGATTTTGTGACTTTCCAATACTTTCCCTATCATGTTCGACATCTCTCCTCCTGTTATGTTGCTCGGGACATAAGCCTCGCTTAATATCTCATTAAGGCGTTTTTATGCGCCTCGGAACTCTGTAGAAATGCCAAGATGGAAATCTGTGCCGGGGTCTTGTTTAGCTTTTCAACATCTGAATATTCTTTAGCCTGTATCTACCTCCAGAGATCATCAGGTCCAGTTTCAATGGGACGTCCAAAGGCCTGCTTGCTGGACTCAGCTAGGTGCTTTGGTGTGTACACCCTTCCTGTTCATCATACCTTGCGCGGCAATTGCTTCACCCGTGCATGCATTTCCCTTCCTTCTCACCTCGGCTATGTAGTCCTAGGGTATGGCATTTGACTGAAATGGATTTATGTCTAACATGGTGATCGGAATGGGCACCCTTGGAGGCAATATAGCAACTTTAATCGGTGCGGGTGCCTGCCTTTGGAGTCCTGAAATCCAACTCAATTAGTTTTGGCATTTTTGCAGGAGGTGCCTCGAACTCAACCGGTACATATACATTCACCACGTCTCCCTCAGATGGCTGGATTTCTACAACAATAGGATTTAGAGTAATCACCGGCTTCTTGGGCTCATCTCTTTCAACTATTAAACCAATTGACCCTTTGGGATCCCAGTCGTCCTCTATCTCAATCATGTGGGTGCCTCCACCCTTATGGTCCGGTAGTGGGTTGTTGCGAACATTGGGAGTAGGCTCCTTAGCTAATCTGTCCTTGTTGTCAATTAAGATCTGAATTTTGTCTCTCAACGAGCGGCACTCGTCGATGGTATGGCTCTTCATCCCCGAATGGTATGCGCAGGTTTTATTTGGGTTGATCTATTGGGAAGCATTTTCTGGGGTTATGGCTGGGATGGGTGTAACATATCCAGCGGCTTTGAGATTCTCGTACAGTTGGTCAATGGGTTCAACAATAGTGGTGTATTGTCTGGGCGATTTGCAGTCAAAGTTTTGTCTTGGTCGTGGGAAGCTTTGACGGGTAGGTGGTTATAGATAGTGAGGAGGTTGGGAGTTGTAAGCTTGGTATACGTGTGCGCGTTGGGAGTATCCTGGTGAGGTGGGGTGATATGTTGGTGATGGAGATGATTGGTAGACGGGTGGTGAATTTTGATAGGTAGGTGAAGGAGCTTGGTAATTTAGAGAGGTTTGGTATGTGATTCGAGTTGGAGGGTAGGGTTGGTATTTCATGGGAGAGTGGTTTCTTTGCGCAACCATTACAGAGTTTATGTCCTTTTCTTCGACGTACCACCGGATTGTAAGGCTTTGTTGGTGGCCTGCAGTGCCTCAAGGTTGGTAATCATACCATTTTTGATCCCCTCTCTGATCCTACCAGATTGTAAGGCTTTGTTGGTGGCCTACAGTGCCTCAAGGTTGGTAATCATACCATTTTTGATCCCTCTCTGATCCTTTCTCCTAGTTTGATGATATCATAAAACTTTTGCCCCTCTATCAGCATCAATCTCTCATAGTACCGCGGATCCTGAGCACGGACGAAAAAGTTGTTCATTTGTTCTTCTCCAAAGCCGGTCTGACCTTGGCAACTTCCGACCTCCAACGAGTAGCATACTCGCGAAAGGTTTCAGTGGGATTCTTCTTCAAATTCTTGATATAGAACACGTCTAGCGCATTCTCAGTATTGAACCGGAAACGGTCTATGAAATAAACACATTGCTTACAATTGCGAAAGCTTTTCGCTTTTCCATTTTTCACTTTTAAAGTACCCAAAAAAAAATTCTTTGAGCCACAAAAATTTTTAAGAGACAAAAAATATTAAGAGAGACACGTTCTATTGTTTTTTAATTTCTCTAGCTTTAGTAAATTCTCAGTCTTACTTTTTCCCTTTTATGTGCCACAATGAGACAAATAAAGAAACAACAATAACAATAATAACTATCTCGTAAAATTTCACATAGTGAAGTTTGGAGAAAGTAATGTATACGAAAATTTTATCGTTGCCTCGATAGGGACAGAGAGGTTGTTTCCGACAAATAAATAAATAACAAAAAAAGGAAATTGTTATGAAATAATATAAAAAACAAGAACAATATAGAGAGAATAGGGAGAGAGAGGAGTATTCTTATTGATACTTGGGGTGATTTACAATGGGGTAAGACCCCTCTATTTATAGGAAGATAAATGACTTAGCTTCAAACTAAAACTCTTAGACATTCACTCTAAATAGAGTTCTATTTATAACACTCCCCCTTGAATGTCTATTCAACAATGTGCCTCGTTAAAACCTTAAAACCAAAACCTAATGGGAAAAATTAAAGAGAAGGAAAAAGAGTACACATGTTTGAATATGCGCCTATTGGTTGCCTCGTTAAAAACCTCGCAAGGAAAACCCAGTTGGGACAAAACCTTGTAAGGGAAAAAGAGTGCAACGCGCATTAACTCCCCCTGATAAGAACATCAATTTATATCCTTGAGCATTTGCATTCCAATCTTGTGCACCATCTTCAAAACAATCTTTGGTAGATGTTTGATAAATAAATCAACCATATTGACTTGAATAAATATTCCGCACCTTGAAATCATCATTCTTGATAGATATGAACATCTTCATATAATGTCGTGGAATGACTCTTCAATATCTTCATAGATGTATTCTCAATGCCATCATGCTTATAGTTATAGCAAGATACATATGTACACAAATTGTACTTAGGATGTGGTACTTCAGGACCAAGAATTGTGTATGCTTCAAGCAACTTAAATCTTTCAAGTTAAGTCATATAAATCACATAATAGACTTTAGATGCATATCAAGTTTTCATGTCATGCTAAACAAATAAGATATCGAAAACTGATTATACATACCTTTGACTTTATACTTTCAAGTATTTGAACTATATGTCCAAATCTACATGTCTTTCATATGGAATCAAGTATTTGTCTATACGCTTTAAGCGTATCAAAGACTTTGTCCTTCTGGGACTTAATATGAGCATTTGTAGTGAGAATATAGTTACATTCTTTGGGTCAGCAAATGCGTATAGCATGCTTTGCAATATGTTGCAATTGAATTATCCATTTTATGAACTTCAGGTTCATATCATGATATTCGGGGATTTACATATACAAATGATAATTCATCCCATGTAACCTTTTCTCAAGTGTTTATCATGTCTCCCCCTCATGTTAGTAAAGCTAACTTGTTTCCTCAACTTTGGGAAATCTTCTTTGTGTATTATTATGTCAATATACACAACATATTAATAATAAGATGAAATATTTGGTTCCTGACCCTGAACCACTTGTGAGGGGAGAATATACTCTCGTATATATCAAACTGATATATATAACTTTGTTCTCATAAGAAACAGTTTAGCTATTAAGTGGAAGCACTCAATAATTATCTTGCTAAACCAACTTTGATATAAACCAACTTATCAAGATGAACTATCTTGAGTAGAGAATCTGGAAATTATGCTCGAAGTTAGATTACTGAGCAATTTACCTCGCAATCACCGGCCAGGCTGCGGGTTAATAACAATTGCGCATGTAACCATTTCATAGATGCATCATATGTGGTATACATGGCAGGTGAATGGGCCCATATTCACCTTTGGTATTTCCATAATTTATGGGCTTCAACCCGAACTCTTTAGTTGGTCAGTTCATTAATGAGAACAAGTGATACAAGAGAATTCGTAAAGAACTTTCTAGTTCTTTAATATTCACCTATGTGAATTTGCACATCATACTTAAAATGAGATGGCTAACACGAATGCCAACTGAATAAATTATCAATATTGGTAAACTTCAAATTTACACCATGACATGTGCACTTATCAATAAACTTCAGGTTTATTATGACATGGGTTTTTATACCAATAGATATCCATTTTATTGTGGCATTCTTTCGTTTGTGTAGTACAAACTGGAGAACAAAGCGGGTAGCTTTTCATATACAAATTACCCCGCTACAAGTTGTAGTAATAGGAGATATCAAATCCTTCCTTTATTTATAGTCTCAATATAATCAATCGCTTTCACGTGTACTTTGGAAACTGAATAAGTTTCTTTGAGACTTACTACAGCACAATACTCAATTGTGTTTCTCCAACATAGTAATAATTGGCTCTTCTAGAGCTCTCAATTAATTTTGTACTACCACAGATTCATCAACATCCATGTGGTGAATATCTTTCTTAAAGAGAAATACCATTATGGTCATGTCAAACTTATATGCAAGATATGTTTCTTGCATTATCGTTGTCCTTTAATAATCATATTTCCAAAATACTTTGGCGTACAATAGGTACGTGACCAACGATCATTCATGCCATATATATAGCCAACAGGCTTAACACCATTAGGTGTTTCAACTATAGGGCCAAAAAACTTCACATTTTGCCAGCGAATTCAATTCTGATTGAATTGCTTCTTGCCACTTTGGCCAATCATGTCTTTTTCGATATTCTTCAACAGATTGAGGTTCGAGATCCTCACATTCTTGCATAATGCTAGGTGCGACATTATAAGCAAAGACATTATCCACCACTATATCCACTCGATTAATATTTGCCTCAATATCAGTTGGATTTATGGATAGTTCCGTATTTTCCAGAGTCTCGGGCTCAATGGATTCTTCATGAATCTCAGAATTTGTTAAATCATGAATTTCCTCATGAGATTCTTTCGTAGTGTCATTTTTATCATTTGCTTTCCTATTTCTAGGATTTCGATCTTTAGAACCTAATGGCCTGCCACGCTTCAGGCGTACATTCGACTCATTGGCTATGACACTAGATGATTGTCCAACAGGGACATCAATACGGATTGGAACATTTTCCGCGGGGATGTGGGATTTCGTTATCCTTTTCAAGTCCGTAAATGCGTCAGGCATTTGATTTGCTGTTCTTTGCAAATGGATAATCTTTTGTACCTCTCTTTCACAAATAGAGGTATGTGGATCAAGATGAGATAATGATGCATTTTTCCACAAAATTTCCCGTTTGGTTTCACCAACTTCTCCCCCTAATTTTGGGAAAAGTGTCTCATCAAATCGACAGTCTGCAAATCGTGCAGTAAACAAGTCCCCTGTCAATGTTTCGAGGTAGCGAATGATGGAGGGCGATTCAAACCCAACATATATTCCTAACCTTCTTTGCGGACCCATTTTGGTGCGGGATGGCGGTGCTATAGACACATATACTGCGCATCCAAAGATTCTTAAATGGGATATATTGGGTTCATGACCCAAAACCAATTGCAACGGGGAATATTTGTGATAATTCGTCGGTCTGAGACGAATTAGCATTGCTGCATGCAAAATGGCGTGACCCCATACCGAAGTGGGCAGCCTCGTTTTCATGAGTAAATGAGGTATTCAAGATTATACTCATGTATCGTCTCAATCTGATATCCATTTTGAATGATATCTTTAAAACTCAACAAGTTCCTTTTTGACTTGGAGGAGAACATTTTGACTGATATCATTAAAACTCAACAAGTTCTTCTTAGACTTGGAGGAGAACATTGCATTCTCGAAAATATCGTTCCTTTAGGCAGGGTTATAGTTGCTCTTCAGGAGCCTTCAATCAATTTAATTCCCATAGTTTGCCATACAAAAGAAAATATACGAACATGAGAATAAACAAGTTCAATTCGTTTGTTTCATATTTAAACAATATTTTCAAAATCTGCTGAGGTCAGTTGACTAACTAAATCAGATAGTCGATTATATGTTTTCCATAATCGATTACTATGCAGTTTGAAAATTTCACTTTAAGCATTTTCTTAAAACAATCGATTGTTAAACACACACAATCGATTGTTAAACACACACAATCGATTATTTGCTATTTTGAAAAATAGATCAGTCTTAAGACAATCGATTGTTAAATATAGACAATCGATTGTTGACTATTTTGAAAAATTACCGAGCACTGTCTTAAGACAATCGATTGTTAAATATAGACAATCGATTGTTGACTATTTTGAAAAATTCCAGAGCACACTGTCTTAAGACAATCGATTGTTAAATATAGACAATCGATTGTTGGCTATTTTGAAAAAAATTCCAGAGCACTGTCTTAAGACAATCGATTGTTGGCTATATTGAAAAATTCCAGATCAGTCTTAAGACAATCGATTGTTAAATATAGACAATCGATTGTTGGCTATTTTGAAAAATTCCAGATCTGTCTTAAGACAATCGATTGTTGAACATAGACAATCGATTGTTGATCATTGACAATCGATTGTTGAACATTGACAATCGATTGTTGAACATTGACAATCGATTGTTTTGCAGTTTTAATGCGAAATATTAGATAATCGACTAACTGTTAGGTTAGTCGATTACCGCTACTGGAAAATAAAAATATTATTGAAATCTGAGCATATTGAAACATTCTAAAGAACTAATACTAACATTATATCATAAACTAACTAATACGAGCTGATACTAATGACTATTAGTTTATTCACTAACTATTACAAATAAGTGAAATAAAATCAAACAACTCCATCTTCTTTCATCACAGATCCATCACCGATTAGGTGGTCTATTTTCCCATCGGGTTGCTCAAAGAAGTCTGCCACATCCAGGTGGGTGATGTCAAAATTGTCGTCAGAGACAAAATTTGTTTCAGGGCCTTTATTTTTTAGAGAAGCTTGATAAAGATCAACCAAATGTCTTGGTACACGGCAAGCTTTTGACCAGTGCCCTTTTCCACCGCAACGATAACATATAGTTTCTGAACTTTTTGCCTTAGGATCCTCATAATCCCGTTTCTGCTTTCGGCGGTTATCTCTCCTCGGGGGGTGACGGACATCATGGATATTTCTTCCTTGTCTACGTCCACGGCTATGACCTCGATTACGACCACGACCATGGTTAGATCCATGGCTCTTTTCATGATTGGCATAATGAGAATACACCTTATCTGCTACAGGCAGTGGTGTAGACCCAGTGGGTCGACTTTCGTGATTTCTCATGAGCAGGTCATTATTTCGCTCAGCCACAAGTAGAAGAGAAATAAGTTCAGAGTACTTTGTGAAGCCTTTCTCTCTGTACTGTTGTTGCAGTACCATATTGGAGGCATGAAACGTTGTAAACGTTTTCTCAAGCATATCATAATCGGAGATTTTATCTCCACATAGCTTCAATTTAGAAGTAATTCTGAACATTGCAGAATTATATTCAGAAACAGACTTAAAGTCTTGGAGCCTCAGATGAGCCCAATCATATCGTGCTTGTGGCAGAGTGACCAACTTCAAGTTGTCATATCTCTCCTTTAAGCCTTTCCACAAGATGAGTGGATCCTTGACGGTGAGATATTCAATCTTCAAACCTTCATCAAGGTGATGGCGCAAGAAAATCAAGGCCTTAGCACAGTCTTGGGTGGATGCTTTATCTCTATCTTTAATGGCGTCTCCAAGACCCATAGTATCTAAGTGGATATCAGCATCCAACACCCATGTCATATAGTTCTTGCCCGAAATTTCAAGGGCAACGAACTTTCTTTTCGTAATGTCAGACATAATCGAAAATCAAATTAGGAAGAGAGAAATACCTTAGTTTTTCTTGAGAACGATTCTTGAGATGGTAGAGTCTCGTGCTGATAACGTGTTATGAAATAATATAAAAGACAAGAACAATATAGAGAGAATAGGGAGAGAGAGGAGTATTCTTATTGATACTTGGGGTGATTTACAATGGGGTAAGACCCCTCTATTTATAGGAAGATAAATGACTTAGCTTCAAACTAAAACTCTTAGACATTCACTCTAAATAGAGTTCTATTTATAACAGAAATGTCAGCAACGGAAAGAATAAGGTTAGATTTGGAATTAGGGAAAGAAGGAAAAATTAATGTATTGTGGGAAAGTTGTACAATTCGGCGTGGCTGGTTTACGAACATAAAAGCAGCTAAATTAAAATAAACAACTTGGCTTAAAGATTCGAACTCAGGAACCCCTAGAACGCCTCAAGGCTTAATTTCCGCCATTGATCCAAAGCATCTAGGAATGTTTCTATTATTGAGTGCTGACTATTAGGTTTTATATGTTTTTTACTAATATTCTATAAACTCCCAAGATTTCACGTTGGGGTTAATTGGTGTTTGAACTAGGGGCGAAGCTATGTTGGTCCAAGGGTAGTTAACTGAACACCCTTCACCGAAAATTATATTACGAATATAATAAAATGTTACTTGCTATTAATTAAAAATAGATTTTGAATACTCTTGTATAATCTAGGTGTTCAACATTTGAACATTCTTATTAAGGCTTCGCCAATAATTGAACACTATAAATTGATACGTAGATCCGCCC
Source organism: Nicotiana benthamiana (assembly GCA_034376525.1). Taxonomy (NCBI): domain Eukaryota; kingdom Viridiplantae; phylum Streptophyta; class Magnoliopsida; order Solanales; family Solanaceae; genus Nicotiana; species Nicotiana benthamiana. Next base: position 154,918,566 of record CM067338.1, read on the forward strand.
ATATATGTTGGTGATACATATTAGAAGAGGTCCCGTTATTATCGGAAAGGAAAAGAAGAGAAAAGTTGCTTCAACATTGAGAGTTACGACAATAGATGGTACAAAATTAATTTGTATCCGTGTTCACTATGGATGGAGAGACATCCCCTTGTGAAGTAAATGTGCTGCAGATATTTTGTCGGCGACTCTTGTTACGTTTGGTCAAATTTTTCTATTTAGCCGCAGTGCTCTTTTATCTCCCCGTTTATCCTCTCCTCAAAACTTTTATCTTTTTGTATGGGACCAATTATTACTCAGTGGTCATTTGGTAGGTTGTATAAGACTCGTACGGGTTTTAATTTCAACAATAACAACTGTCGATGAGTATGGCGCACGCGAGGTTCCCCTAACTTGACGCCTTATAGATGACTACCTTAAATAAATAAGAGACTGTACGACCCTTGTAATAATATAGGCCCGTTAGTGAATACTAAGAATATTAATTTGAATATTCCTTATAATCTGTCTTTCACAATTTAGGGGGATTCACTCCCTATATATATATATATATATATATATATATATATATATATATAGCGAACAACAACTTTGTACAGACACTTCTTGGTTGATTCATAATATTTGCGGTAATTCTGCTCACGAGTGAGAAGATTTCTTGCAAAGATTTTGTTGATCTAAATTGATAAAGAAGTTTTATTACCCGTCTTCTTCTTATCTATCTTGCAGTCTAGAGATTATTATACTTACCTAAGATTTACCCCTTCATTTTTGATTGATTTGTTCAAAAAAGTTTCGGTATCTTTTGAGTCAAACAATTTAGCGCCATCTGTGAGGATTTCTATAGCTGAAATCATAGTTTTCATCTAAATTTTTGAAAGAAATAATCACCTCTCTTTAGCTTCACAAAGGCAAAAAATGGCAGGAAACGGAGAAGCAACGCTAAAGGCAATAGTAGGTGTCATGAACAACCTCCTGAATTTCCTTAACGAAGCGAGTGGAGAAGACAGCGAAAACGCAACGCCAAGTGCTACACCCGAGGGAGAGATCTCAACCCCCCTCCCGCACGAGGGTCTAACGGTCTTGCGCGATTGAGAAACCTCAACATACGCAGCAAGAGAAGCACCACCAACCGTGAAAAGGCTATTAGAAGAATGGTTGACAAACACCTTGAGCAGCTCTCGAGAAACCCGTTCAGAGAGATATCGATGACACATTACCCGTAGAAACCGCAGTTATTGCTGATGAGCCAGACACTACGCGAATAGGTAATACCCGTACTGTTGCTAATGCAGGCAACGATGCACTTACGACCATCTTAAAGAAAATGGAAGAGATGAAAAATGAGAACAAAACACTCTGCCACCAGATGAAGGAACATAAGGAAAGGGTTGATAAAATACCAAGCGCTCCGAAGTTGTTACCAAAACGTGATGTGGGTCAACCATAGCAAAGGGGCAGCTCCCCATTCTATTCCGAAGACCTTCAAAATGCCGCTATATTTTAAAATATATGATTGCACAACGGACCTAGAGGATCACTTAATCCATTACGCTACCACGGTAAAAGGTAACGATTTATCAAAAGAACATGTGTCGTCTGTACTGCTGAAAAGTTTGGCAATACTCTGGCAGGGGGAACACTGACATGGTATTCCTAACTACCAGCGCGATCGATATCAATGTTTGAAGAAATGACAGATAAGTTCATTACTGCTCATGCGGGAGAGAAAACGGTAGAGGCTAGGGTCAATGATATTTTCGTTGTCAGGCAAACGACGAGCAAGTGACTTCGGGATTTCCTAGCCCAATTCAATAGGGTAAGGATAAGCCTACCGAACATTTCAAAAAGGATGGTAGTACCAGCCTTCCAAAATGCACTAAACAAAAACAAGTCAAAGCAACCAGAAAGCTACTAAGTAGACTCATGAAGTACCCCCCCCCCCCCCCCCCCACATAGGAAGAGATTCATAATGCCTATTGCACCGAAGTGAGGGCAGACGAGGATGACCTGAACGGCCTGCTCCATCGATTAACATCAGCCCAAATTGAGATAAGGAGAGATCATCGCAATGATGATCGAAGGTATCAACTACCTCGTTTCAATCGAGAAAGGCACCATCCCTATATCCGAATATCCAATCCACCTCATCCACAACATACAGACACCGCGCTTCAACATACCACACACCCCGAAACGAAAGAGGTATACCTCCATTATTATCTGCTCATAACTTTTGTATTTCTCCTTCAGAAATAGTGTACGCGCCGAAAAAGCTCGGCACGAAGGTGCAATGGATGCAAAAGATGAAGTCGGATCTAAGAACCAAGAGGTCGAACATTCTGTATGATTTCCACCAGGAAAGAGGACACAAGACCGAAGGCTGCATAGGTTTGCGATAAGAAGTGGTAAGAATGTTAAACTAGGGATACCTGAAAGAACTGCTGAGTGACCGAGGATGGGCCAACTTCACTCGTGAATGCGATCAACCTCAAGGACCTCCAAAACCACCATCATCGGCCCGCACCATACAAATGATCATTGGCGGTAGTGATGACACGATAATCAACCATTTGAAATTCACCACCACACATAAACTCAAACGGACGGTTGCCCACGAACGGTATGACGACCTCGAAGACAGTATCATCTTCGATAAGTCGGATACCGATGGTTTTATTTCCCTCACTATGATGCTTTGGTTATAACTTTATGCATCGCAGATACCAATGTAAAAAGAGTAATAGTTGATGACGAAAGCGGCCCGTGTATTGTTCACCCATGAGTTCTCATGCAAATAAGGCTCGAGGATAAAATAATACCACATTGCATAACACTAACGGGTTTTAATAATACAGTTGAGTGAACCTCTAGGAAAATAGTGTTACTCGTCCTGGCAGGAGGATTCCCCCTGGAAATGACATTGCACGTCATGAACTAGGAAACAACCTACAATGTTATCATAGGACGTCCATGGATACACACCATGCAAGTCGAACGGTCAAGTTTCTATTAAGTAATCAAATTTCCCACCCTCATGGGGAATATTCAGCATCTGAGGTGGGTCATGCACTGCCAAGAATCTACCGAATCTCCCTAAATTGAACACAGATCAAACAACTAAAAGGGGCAAGTGCGGAGGCATAGCAATCATCCATGTTGGGAACCAAACCCGACGTACAAGTAGATGCCATCAAAGACCCAAACATCGTAGAAGCTTGCAAAGAAACCATAGAAGATCTTGATCCCGTCCAACTGGATAACACCAATAGCACAAAAAAGGCTTATGTCGGACACAACCTCTTGGAACTAGGTAAATATCATGATTTTTAACTAACAACGTCGATTTGTTCTCCTTTTCCCACTCAGATATTCCAGGAATCCCAAGGGATATCACCACACATGAGTTGAATGTCGACCCTTTTTACCCGCCGGTAAGGAAAATGAGGAGAAAATTCAATGTCGCCATCATTGAGGTGCTCAGCGAGGAGGTTGACAAATTACTCACTAATGGTTCCATTAGAGAATCGAAATACCCCCAATAGGTCGCCAATGTGGTCATGGTAAAAAAGAAGAACGGGAAATGGTGAATATGTGTCGACTTCACCGGCTTGAACAAATCATGCCCGAAAGATTCCTTTCCATTACCACACATCGACAGCTCATCGATGCAACAACAAGAACGAACTACTGAGCTTTTTGGACGCCTACTCTGGTTACAACAAAATTCTTGTGGCTGAAGAAGATAAAAAAAAAGCCCACTTTCATCACTCACCGAGGAACGTACTGCTAGAAGGTAATGCCGTTCGGACCCAAGAATGCAGGGGCGACATATCATAGTTTAGTCACCAAGATGTTCAAAGAACAACTCTGTAAGACCATGGAAGTTTATATCGACGACATGCTAGTAAAGTCGACAAAGAAAGAGGATCACAATCGCCATCTGAAGGAAGCCTTCGAGATATTGAGGCAATACAAGATGATGCTGAATCCTGAAAAATACGCCTTTGATGTAAGTTTAGGGAAGTTTCTTAGTTTTCTAGTGTCACAAATGGGTATTGAGGTTAACCCGGATCAGATCAGGGCCATCGAACGAATACTGGAGGTGCTGACCAGCAAAAAGCAGGTGCAAAAATTAATGGGACAAATAGCCGCCCTATCGAGGTTCATTTTGCGATCATCGTATAGATGCCATAAATTCTTCAACGTGCTAAGGAAAGACAACAGACTGCAATGGAATCCAGAATGCATCGACGTCCTGAGAAAACTGAAAAGTATCTATCTTCTCCACCATTACTCATTAAGGCAGACCCAGGTGAATGTCTACTTGTGTTTCTAGGAGTCTCCGAAGCCGCAGTAAGCATAATCTTGATCCGCGAAAACAAAGGTACGCAATCGCCTATTTATTATATCATCAAAACCTTAATCGATGCCGAAACAAGGTAAAATCACCTTAAAAACAATCTCTGACGTTAGTTGTAGCTTCACGAAAGCTTAGACCATATTTTCAATGTCACCCCATTAAAGTGGTGACAACCTTACCCTTAAGAGGTATCCTACAAAAATCCGAACTATTGGGTGGATTGGCCAAAATGGCCATAGAACTAAGCGAGCACGACATAACATACCAATCGCAAACTACCATTAAGTCGAAGGTACTCGCCGATTTCGTCACTAATTTCAGCGCGAAATTATTTCCTGAAGTAGAGCAGAAAGCGCTCCGCGCTTCCATACATACCGACCTTTAGGTCCTCTATACCGACGATGCTTCTAATGCATCAGGATCGAGACTGAGGCTCATCCACGATGTTCTTACGGGTGAAGTAATTCGCCAGTCCACACGATGCCCCAAGATGACTAACAATGAGGTTGAGTATGAAGCTGTGATTGCAGGATTGAAATTAGCCCATGACTCGTCCTCCATTGTGACTCTCAACTCATGGTGAACCAAGTCACTGGGACTTCCCAAATCAAAGAACAGAGACTACAAAAGTGCCGGTCAGAAATTCACAAAGTGCTGCCAGAATTCGGCGAATGTTGCCTCGACCAAATACCCAGGGCGCAGAATATCGAAATAGACGACCTCGCCAAGCTAGCGGCATCCACCAAAAATATCAACAAAGAAAATTTTGTCACCCTTATCCATTCCGCAATAGACCGCATCAAGGTACATTCTGTAAACCTAACTTGGGATTGGCACGACCGCTAGTAGCATATTTGCAGGACAGAACTCTCTCGCGAGATAAAGAACCAAAAATCATCAAATAAAAGCAATCAAATATTCGGTAGCCCCCAACCTAAATCTCTTGGGCCAAAACAAACAAGGCAAGTACTGGAAGAAGTACATGAAGGGCACTGCGGATCCCACAATAAAACTGTACCCTTGTCCAATGCCTCATCCGCGTCGAATACTACTGGCCCACCACGATAAAGAAGTCGCGGACTACGTTATGAGATGTGAACAGTGTCAGAAGTTCGCCCCTATGATTCATTAAGCATGGAAACTCCTTCATTCCTTCACTTCACCATGGCCATTCATAAAGTGGGGGATGGATATAATCGGACCCCTCCATGCAGGACGAGGTAAGGTACGTTTCCTTTTGGTTTTAACTATTAATTTTCTAAATAGGTGAAAGCAAGTGCATATACTTAGATACGCGAGCAAGAGGTCATCGCGTTTATGAGCACATTATTTTTTTTCCTATATGAATTACTCCAGAAATTCAAAAAAAATAATTTCTTTCAGTGTTTGTAATTTTTGGATTTTTGTGATATTTTAAAATAATTGTTGCATTTTGTATATGTATTTTAATTAATTAAAAATACAAAAGGGTGTTGCGTATACATTTAGGAGTTAATTTTGTATTTTTAGAATTATTTAGTAATTAAGTTGTTTTATGAAAAGGAAAATCACAAAAATGGCGATGTTACACCTTTTAATTTTAATTCTGATCTTTTAGTAGTTTTTCTTTAATTTATTAATTGTGGTAGCTATTTATGATTAGTTTAGTGTTTTTATAAGGTAATTTGATTTTGTAACTCAATTTAGGATTTTAGTTCTAAATTTTAAAGAAAAAAAAGAGTTAATTTAGTTAAGGAAAAGAAAAGAAAACAAAAGAAGGATTATTATTTTTGGGCCAAATGTCCTAGCCCAACCAGAACTACCCCTGAACCGGCCTAAACCCACCTGTTCCAGCACAAACCTACACCCAGTCCAATCTGTTCCCCGGTCATACGTTACAATGCCATTTCGTTTAAGAGAGATCAATCCTAGCTGTCGAGATTAAGAGATCTAACGGCGGGGAATCTAGGGTTCCTCAGTATTGATATGTACAAATGCACCCCCCTTACCCCTTCCTCGTCTCCAAGCCTCCCCTGTAATGCCACCGGAAATCGCCCCACGGCGGCAGCAAGTCTCCGATGACCTCCAAAATTGCACCAAAGCTTCACCTGTTCCTCTCATACCCATGCCATCATCCGCTTCCCTCGTATCTCACCTGAAAACCAGCAAATACCCAAACCCTAGGGAACCGCCTTTGAATCCTCCACCGTGGCCAGTGGCGCCTCATTCAATATCAACCAAAAGTACATCATGGAACCACCTTGACCATCTCTCTCTAAATCTATAACCAGCTTCCCTCGAATCTGTTTGGAACTCGTCGAATATGGGATCTGAAGATCGAGCCCTTGAAGACAAATCCAAACTCACACATAACTGTGTTATTGCTCAAGTTCCCACTAGTTGTTTAACACTGATTTTGTCAAAAAACAACATTGTTCGCTTGTTCTGGTTAAAGAACAAGTGATTGACGTCATTTTGGGACAAAATCAGAGTGTCAAGCCTCATGTTCAAGCCCTAGTCGGTGAGTTTTCCTTTATTTCTTGGCTCACATCCCTCTCTTTTTCTTCCTTGATTTGATGCAATTAAAGCTCGAATAATCTTTGCTGGTTCATAGTCTATTATGTTATGGTGTTCTTCGTTAAGTTTCACCTTTCCCAATTATTTCTGTAATTGCTTTGGTCTGTTATGTATAATGTTGTTAGTATCTCTGTTCAATTGCTCCAAATCCACTTACAGTTAATTCTGCCATGTCAATTTTTGTTTATTTATTGGTCTTCGTCCCCGTTTAATTCATCAGCGTCAAGGTAATAATCAGTAAAGAGTCAATTTGTTTATTTGTGTTACTGTCATTTGGTTTTGTTTGTGGGCCTGGGTCAGAATTTGAATTGGATGTTCATTTGGGTTAATTTAGAATCAGCTTTGGGCCCCTTGAATCATTCTTGACCCAATTCAAAGATGCTTAGCTATTTTGAGCCAAAGTCTGTTTGTTAGACTAAAGGTAAAAACAGGGCATTTGGGAGGTAAATTAGGAAGTTTAGGATATAGGAATCTTTGGTAACTGTTTTAGAAGTTTCTAGCAGGGCTGGTTTTAATTTTAACACTATGACTTGGCTAACAAGTCATAAAATCAGGGACCTAAAGGGCAAAATAAAAATCTAAAAGGTTGCCCTATTTGTTTCCTATAAAGGCACCCTTCCTTGCCTGGCAAGGGGGAATTAGAGATAGAAATGGGAGATTTTATTGAGCTCAAAATTCAGAAAACATAAAAACTGCAAAATTCTATTGTTTCATAGAGAATTGAATAGAAGAAAATCAGAAATAAACACATAAAACATAAGCTAAAAAATGGTTGAAAGAAACATTGTTTCATTAGAAAATGGTTGATTCCTGAAGTTTTTGGGTTCTAAACCATTTTTGGATATTCAAAGGTTTGAAATGGTTTGATTTTGGTTGGTTTTCAAGAGCTTTGGGTCCAATTTTGGTTGGCTTTGGTTATTGAACATTTTTTTGGAGATTTTTATTGATTTGAACTTGCTTCCAAACTGGTTCTCGTTTGGTCATTTATGGGTTAGTTATAATCCTGAGTGCTGCTGTTCTACTAATGACATTCTCCCTCTTTTCTTTTTCATTTTCAGGTATTGTTTCAATCCTCTATGGTGTGTGTAATTTGAATCAAGAGTTGAAAATGAGATGCATGAGATGTTGTTTGGCAGATTCCACCTCTTCTACTTTAAGTTATACCTTCACTGTGTAGATCTTGAAGTTTTAATTGATGGTTTGTCGAACATGGTTTGTAATTGAGAATGAAATCATGTTATTTAGTATAATGGTTTTCCTTCTTGTTTTGATGGCTAAATTCTGTTGATTAGTGTTGGATTTCTGGTATATCTGATTCTCGATGAATCATTATCTTAAAGTAGAGTTAGTAGAGGATTTCAAATTAGGCGTGATTGGTTTAAAGTTTGATTTGAAACTTGATTGATGGTGAGGATTCAAGCTTAACGAAATTTATATTTGCTTGTTTTTATTCTCTTTCTAATACTTGGATCCAGAAATAATGGTCCAATTTTTAAAAGTTGAATTATATCTAAGAATGCAAAGTATCTGCAATTTGGTTCAGACAATGAGGATTTGTTCACAACTATAAATTGAATAGATTGATTTGTAGTTTTGATTGCAATTATTCCTGATTTCGTCTCCAAAATAACATATGAACTACCTTGTTGTTTGTTCTTGCTGAGAAATTCTTAAACAACTTATAGTTTTTCTACGATCTAAAACATTACACTGCCATTTGAAAGCTTGGTATGGACAGACGCACAAGGAAGACTTGTAATCGACATTATATTTTGCGAAATAGCAATCAACATGTAATTAATCTATTTTTTGTAATAGCTGTGATTCCGATCCATATTTGTTCGTTTAATTTCTCGTTGTCATCTGTACATTCTGGTTTCATTTTGCTGCATAAAGTAATGCGATTTACAGTAGGGTGGGAATATGTAGTTAATTGGGATGTTACAATATATTTTAGCCTTTAAAAATGGGGCTTGGATTTTAGATGAAGTAGAATTAGGGTTAAGTTTGGGTTCTCGTCTTAACATAAATTAAAAATATTATTGTGGTTGCGTATGCGTTTGCGTAACATAATTACGATTCTAAAACTAATTTGGAATATGCGTTCACGCAACTTCGATAGAACTTTCTTTATAATAAAATTGCTTTATAGGCCATTAATTAATTTTGGTTTATATAGCTTGAGTTGTGTCATCCACAACTAAATCACATATGGACCTCGTATTAATTCTTGTGAGCTAGATATTAAAAATAACAAATGTTCGTAGTTTCTTTAGGCCCGTATAATAAACCATTGCATTTGTGGACATGTTCGCGTGACATGATTGCGATTTCTGAAAACACAACCGTAGTATGCGTTCATGCAACTTCGCCCCAAAATTTATTTATAATAATAAAGCGTTATTAATTGTGGACACGTTCGCGTAACATGATTTTTGACGCGCCAAACAAATGGGTACACATACGTGTGACCCGTTTCAAGATAATTTTCTTAATTTAAAAGCGGTACCCAATCTGCATCCTGCAAAGCCTCAGCAATATTTTTGGGTTCAACGATGGATAGAAAGACATCAAATGCACACAGGTTCTTCCTTTGAGATCTAGTTTTACTCCAGATTTTGGATCATTGATGATGTTCTCAATGGGATTAGAACTCAGGTACTTGTAAGATTTTCCCACTACCTGGTCCCTACTGGATGCTTCTTTATTTTTATGATGCAGAGGAACATGTTTAGGTGCAGGTTCCTTTAGAGAATTTTGATCAGTTTCTCTCAGATTGGTTCCCCCAGTCAGGTTTCCCTGAGTGGAAGGACCTATTCCATCACTCGTTCCTTCCTTTGATGCCACCTTAACTTCTGTTGTGGCTTCAACAATTTGTCTCACCAGTCCGATGCCTTCATCTTCATATTCATGTCTCTTAGAAAGAATGTTAGATTTATCAGATACAACATGTACACTTTCTTCTACACACGGAGTTCTTTTATTAAATATTTTATATGATTTTTTATGTAAATAATATCCCAAGAACACTCCCTCATTTCTTCTGGGATCAAACTTACCTAGGGAATCTTTGCCATTATTGTGCATATAGCACTTGCAACCAAAAGGCCTAAGATGAGATATGTTTGGTTTTCTCCCTTTAAATAATCATAGGGAGTTTTCTCTACAAGAAATCTAGTCATGCATCTATTTATTATATAACATGCAGTGTTTATAGCCTCTGCCCAGAATCTGTGAGGTAGTTTACTGGAAAGAAGCATGGTCCTTTCCATATCCTCAAGGGTCTTGTTCTTCCTTTCAACTATCCCATTTTTTTTGAGGAGTCCTAGGAGCACAGAAATTATGATATATTCCATTTTTATCACAAAATTCACCAAACATTGCATTTCAAATTCAGTTCCATGATCAGACCTAATGGATGCAAGTTGATTTTCTAACTGTTTCTGGGTTTTTCTAACAAAAGCAGTGAACATTTCAAATGCTTCATCTTTAAAGGTTATAACACACACCCAAGTAAATCTAAAATAATCATCAACAAGCACCATTACATATCTTTTACCACCTCTTCTCATGGCTCTCATTGGACCACAGAGATTCATATGAACCAGTTCTAACATCTTGGACGTACTAACTATTTTCTTGGGTTTGAAGGATAACCTTACATGCTTCCCCCTTGCACATGCCTCACAAACTTTGTCTTCCTTGAACTTGATATTAGGTAACCCTATCACCAAGTCTTTAGAGACTAACTTGTTCAATTAATTTAGACTAGCATGACCAAGTCTTTTGTGCCAAAGGAGGGGATCATTAATTAACACACTTAAGCAAGTGAGTTCATTTTCAGAGAGAGTTGATAAATCTACAATGTAAATATTGTTAACTCTCTTTCCCTACAAAACAATCTTTTCAGTAGTAAGGCTAATCACAAAACATTTTGTGGAAGTTAAAGCCACAAGATTACCTCTGTCACACAGTTGTGACACACTTATCAGGCTATATTTAAAGCAATCTATCAAATAGATATTCTCAATTGAATGAGAGTCTGTCTTTCCTACCTTTCCAACTCCAATGATTTCACCTTTCGTTCCATTTCAAAGGAGACATTATCTCCTTTTAGGTTCTCAAGTTAAAGGAACTGGTCCTTGTTCCCAGTCATATGTTTTGAGCAGCCACTATCCATGTATCATATTTGTTTACTCCCCTTCTCTTGGACCTCCTGTTCATACTATGATTCGATGGCCATAAGTGCTTTCTCATTTTTAGCTTCATCTTCTGAGTCCTCATCTGAGGTTTCTCCCCATGCAGCAACCATGGCTTTAATTGAACCTTTGTTTCTTCTTGGTTGGACTTGTTCCTTCTTCTTGTTTCTTCGTTCAACTCTTTCTTTCTTCCACTCAATCTCCCATTGAGGGCAGTTCTTGATCATGTGGTCTGTCTTACCACACTTATAGAAACCATCATTTGTCTGCTTCTCAGGAGCCCTAGTTTTGTTGAAGGTTTTTCCTATTGAAGGACCCTTTCCTCTCATAAGATACCTTTTGAAATCTCTGGTAATCATAGCCATTTCATCATCTTCCAAATCTGATCCTTCTGATATTCTAAGAGCCAAACTTCTTTCTTTCTTTGGAGCATCCATCTTTATAGTCTTCCTTCTTAAATCATAGGCAGTAATATTTCCAATCAGTTCATCCAATTTTAGGGTAGCAGTATTCTTGGATTCCTCAATAGCTGTGATTTTGCTTTCCCAGGCAATTGGTAGAACTCTAGTTAAGATCTTCTCAACCTTATCTTCTTCCAGGATAACCCTTCCAAGAGATTCAAGTTCATTTGTTAGTGTAGTGAACCTAGTGTACATCTCTTGGATGGTTTCTCCATTCTTCATAGTGAAATTCTTATATTAAGGTTATATCATTGTTCCTCTTAATCACTTCACTTGAGGTGCTCCCTCATGGGACAATTGTAATGTGTCCCAAATTTCCTTGGCAGTGTTACAGTTTTGAATTCTACTGTATTCATCTGGGTCAAGTCCACATACTAGCCATTTCTTTGCCTTTGCATTTTTTTCTCACTTCTTTAAGTCTTCAGCAGTGCAATCAGCTCTAGTCCTTGGAACATCCAACCCTTTAGTAGTTTTTTTGGTTGTGGCTAAAGGACCATCAGTGGTGATGTCCCAAAGCTCGTAGTATTCACCCATGATGTGGTCTCTCATTCTATTATTCCATCAAAAGTAGTAGAGACCATTGAAAAGTGGAGGCCTAGCAATGGATAGTCCTTCCCAGTTACCATGTGATGCACTCATGTCGATCTTTCCTAAGGTGTTAACCTCTTCAAGGGTAACCTGCTTTGATACCAATTGATGTTATAAAAGTCAATACCACACAAGGGGGGGTGATTTGTGTGGTACCTAATTTTTGCTTTGGAAGAACCAGGTTCTTCTAAGTGTTCTAACTACATCAGTTTGCGAAATAATAAATACTGAAAGTAAAGTGCACAGAGATTTTTACGTGGAAAACACCTGGCTCAAAAGGTGAAAAAACCACGACCTACTACTCAGTAGGATTTTCCCAAACTCCACTAAAATCACTAAGCAAAAAACAGCATTTACAAAACTCTTTGTAAACCTAAGGATTAACTCTAATCCGAGTGTGGCACACAGCCTCAACTGTTGCAACACTTTCAAGTTAACTCTAACTTGAATACTCAATGTACCTAATAATATTGCTTCTACATAAGCTGAAAGGTACAATATAAAACACCTATCTACAATTGAACTAGAATAAGAATAAACACAATGGAATTGGTTCTTCTATCGCATTCAAGTAGCTTTAGGCGTGCACACTTATATCTCACATATATTGCTTGCAAAAGAGACTTGCTCTTTTGCTCTCAATTATGCTTTACTTCTGCTTATGTGTATTACCTGTAAAAGAGAACAACTTGGTTATTTAATAGATTAGCAGTTAGAGTTTGATAGAGATTCCAATGCTTATCCTTAGTCGATTTGAGTCCTTAACCAACACAAACTCCAACCCTTATCCTAGCTTAGGATTGTGTTCTCTTCTCATAAAGAGTCTGTCCTCCTAAGAACTCAATGCAATTTTTTCGATAAGTTCAGAAGATATTTTCTGCGTGATCTTCAATGCATATCTTCCTCACGTGCCTCCCATGTGCATTAGTTATAACAAAATTGTGTCTCCCAAGATGGACCAGGTTCATCCCTGAGTTCATTTGTTAATCTTCAAAACTTTAACTGATCTTGGGCCAACAAGCATGAAGTGCGTTTCAGTGTTATCTATGTATTCTTGGGATTCCGAGACTCTAAGTAGCTCCGTATGGTGATTCTGGAGTTAGGAGCGTGATCGGAAGTGAATTCGGAGGTCCATAGGTCATTTTGAAGCCATTTGGCTAAAGATAGAAATTTGAAGGTTTTTGAGAAGTTTGACCGAAAGTTGACTTTTTGACATTAGGGCCAGAACCTGATTTCGCAAGTTGGAGTAGGTTCAGTAATATCAAATATGACTTGTGGGAAAAATTTGAAGTCAATCGGACATGGTTTGATAGGTTTGGACATTGAAAATAGAAGATGGAAATCTCAAAGTTCATTAAGCTTGGATTGGAGGTCGATTCGTGGTTTTGACGTTGTTTGATGTGATTTGAGGCCTCGAGCAAGTTCACAAATATGTTTTGGGACTGGTTTTTATGATTGGTTCCGGGGGCCTCGAGAGGATTCCGAACGGCTAACGGATCGAATTTGGAGTTTGAAGAAGAGCTGGAGCAGCTCCATCTAGTATTTCTGCTTCTGCGGATTTAGGATTGCAGAAGTAGCTCCGTAGAGGCGAAGAATTGAACCGCAGAATCCATTAGGACCAAAAGTGGAGAGGACCGCAGGTGCGGTCGAACTACCGTCGAAGCAGGACCACAACTGCGGTCGAAGAGTCGCAGAAGTGGATTGGAGGCCCTGGTGAGACGCACCTGCGGAACCACAGAAGCGGTCTAGAGGCCGCAGGTGTGAAAATAGCTAGAGGCAGAAGGGTTGTTTTAAAAGTCGAGAATTGGCTATTTCTCTCATATTTTCTTGGCTTGGGGGCGATTCGTGGAGGATTCAAGAGAGGAATTCATTCATCAATGATAAGGTAAGCTAATCCCACCTATTATGAGTTAAATACATTGATTATGCATAAAATATTAATCAATGTATTTAACTGACCTAGAAAATCATTGATTATCTAGCATGTAAATGGGTAGAAAATTGAGGGTTAAACGAAGACCTTGAAAATTAGTGTTCTTGAATTTTGACCATGATTTTAAGTATGGAATTAAGAGAAAATCATATATTTTAATTCATGAGTTCATGGGTAGACTTTATCTTCGAGAAATTTCGGATACCGGGCATGTGGGCCCAAGGGCATTTTTCTGAACTTTTTGTTCGGGGTTAAGAATTGTTACAAATTGGGTTGTAAAATTTAATTAAGCATATATCAATGGATTTGTATGACCGTTTGCTAGTTTTGGAGCATTGTGCATTGGTTCGAGCCTACGAAAGAATGTACAGTGCCGGTTATGAGTCGTCGGAGCGAGGTGAGTCTCCTTTCTAATCTTGTGAGGGGGAATTACCCCATAGGTGAGTTAAATTGGTTATGTGCTCCTATTTGTGGAGGGTTACGTATGCATGAGGTGACGAGAGTCCATGCATAGCTACTATTATGCTATTGTTAAGGTAATCTAGGACCCAAAATCATGTTATACTTGGATTAATTATGAACCCATTGAGCGCTTGAATTGCTTAAATCACATGAAGTTATTAAATAAATTTCAAAAAAGACTTAAGCTTCATTTTCTCAAATTATTAAAGAGAATTAGCCTTTCTTGGATAATTGCTCCATGTTGACTTCTTGACTGATTGTCTGTCTGTGTGTGTTTATTTTTGGAATGGGCCAAATGCCTTGGCTGATTAATAGATACATCTATAGGCACATCGTCGACCCTCGACAAGAGCACATTTATTTCTGTTAGATCGGATAGTCGCCTCGGTGGGATTTGTGCATGCTTGTGTTGCTGCCGGAAACTTATTTAAGTTGTTATTATCTCACTCTTGCTCGAGATAATTTTATTAATAATGAGAAAGAAATTTTAGAAATTACCTATGAAAAAATTATATGTTTACTTACTTCCTCTATCTGGATAATAATCATTATTATAAAATCAATCCACTGTTTAATATACATATTTAGGATGAATCATTATTGGGCCACTAGAAAGTGTAAAAGTTGACCATCCCATCTCTACCCCTTCGGGATTAGGCGGGATACTCATTGGGTACACGTTGTTTTCTTATTTATACTACACTTGCTAGGCATTTTTGTTTTATAGGTATTTGTAACTCCAGTGGCCTACTAGGCATAGCAGCACGGATAATTCTAGAACTAGGTGAGTTGCATCATTCGAGACTGTTGCAGCTAGAGTAGTCCCTTCCAATGTACTGCATTTACTTCCTATCCAATGTATTCCGGACGGATTTTGTATTTGATTCTCTTATCAGTAGATGATCATGCACTTGTGACACCAAGTTCTGGGATAGTTTGAAGTATTGTATTAACTGTTTAGCATTTAAAATGATTTGAGATTTTATTCTTTAAAATTTTCTAAATATGGAAGGAAAATCCTGAATTTCAAAAAAGTGTTAAAGCCGAGATTTTAATTATGTAATTTGGTTGGCTTGCCTAATAGCAGTGTCCAACGCCACAGCGGCCCTTAGTGGATTTTGGGTCGTAACAACATGGTATCAAAGCACTAGGTTCCCATCGGTCTCATGAGTCATGAGCAAGTCTAGTAGGGTCGCGCGGATCGCTACGAAGATGTCTGTACTTATCCTCGGGAGGCTACAGGACTGTTACGAGTACTTCCCTTCTTGATTTCCTTATCGTGCAGTTCGATTCTTTGATGCTTATTCTTTTGATTCCTTCCTACTCAATCTTACGCGATGCGACCGCTTGTGATAAATCGAGAATTAAAGGATTGTAATGGTACTGCAGATGTGGTGCGGGATATTTCTCCCGATATAGTTTATTGGACTATTATAGTCGCCTTATGGAAGGGTATTCTATTGTTTCAGCACAATAACAGAATTCCTAAGAGCCTTGAGGCTAGGCACATGTTACCATGATGCTTATGAGTGATTATTCTGTAGTGTTGTTGTGATGGTAGGATGTTTGCCCACGTGTTGGGGTAGTAAATTAAATGAAGGGAGGTTTACTTATTGTGTAATCAAGGGATTCAGTATTTTATTTCCGGCAGGGGAAAGGCAGTCAGATTAAGAATGGTCATATGTGGGCTGGTAAAAGTAGTGAGACTTGGTGTTCGCAAGTGTGGTGGAGCTTTTCTTCTATGATGAGGTGTCGTGGTCCAGATTGAACGTACTAAGTTTGTTGGTGATATAACCTGCTACAATTCGCCTTTATGGCAATATATTATAAAAATGTATTGGAAATACAAATGTCAGTTATTGCATGGTGCGGTGGTTTAGGATCGAATCAGAATTTCTAATGTTGAAGACTCGAGAAAGATGACCTTTGGAAAGGTTTAAAGTTATCAGCAATGGTGGATTCAAGCGCCACGAAGATAGATTTTATTTAAGGCAACAATTGAGCATAAAGTATGAGGAAGGACATGTGGGAAGTGTCAGGAAGTGTTTAAAACTTCTAGAAGGCCAAGTATGAGGAAGTTGTCGATTAAATAGATGAGTTCCGCCAAAGTAGGAGAGTGGCGGGTGTTACATATGGGCTTGATAGTAAAATGACTACGCGCCTTAAATAGAGTTTGGATTGAATAGGGGATTTTAATGATTGGTGATTGAAGTCTGCGGGTGTGACTTGAACTATGGGCTATTATGTGGCAGAAGATTGATATGGCAGAAAGGAGCTACTTGAAACGGATGAGGGTGCAGCATAACTCTAAATTTGGAAGGTGTTGCCGCACATTTAATTGATGTCCACGAAAAGTTAACGCACTGGTGCAACTAAAGAGTGAGCTTGGACTCAGGATTTGATTATTGATGTCATAGTGATTGTATCCCGTGCAGCAGCATTTGGAAGGCGTCGGGAAGTGATTTTCGCAGGTGGGTTATTCCCTGTGATCAGGTTAGTGGTCGCGTGGTTGGCAAAGCTTTTGGAAGAATTCTATTGGTTGTCTAGCAAAGAGATTATTCAGCGAATGTGGATAAAGATTCAGAATATAAAAAATGAGGATTTACAAAAAGATTTCGAGAATTGAGCTGAATGATTGCATAAGGTTATGCAACAAGAGATAAAGGATTCTGGTAAGTTCCAGAGTTGTGCAATAGTGGCTTCAAGCTAAGTGGGAGAGTCCCACCGCCTAAGATTGGGTTGTATGGTTAACTGCTTGCGAGGTTTCCATTTGTCTGCATATCGATAGGTTGTTTTAGCTACGAAAAAAGACCATAAGTGGTAATTTAGGCAGATGAATTGTTGGAGGCATGCTATGGTTGGCCTTATTGGCTCATGTTCGGACTTGGAAAAAGGTTCAGGATTTATGCCTTGTATACATACAGGTTTCAAAGGAAGTGATTTCGCCAGGTGTTTCGTCAAGAGGGTATCCATGTGTTATATGATTTATGGAGTGAATTATATTCGGGACCAAGTAAGAGTGGTGAATTTAAATAATGGTCCTAGTAAACTCAGAAGTTAAAGTGTGGTGCCTAATGATTTTGAGCCTATGAGTACAGTTAAGATCAAGATTTGTAACAGCTTATGAGAAGGTGCCCAAAAGGTTCTATCATATTTTGACTTATGGTGTAGCATTTGAGAGATATGAAATAGTTCATGGGATTTTAGACAGCATGGTCTCGTGACTCAAGGTAACTCGGGGTGAGTGTGGGTGGAATATGTTATGTGTGGAATGGAGTAGTATTACTCCCAACGCAAGGATAAATTAGAAGGAGGTAAATTGTTTATCCATAGTTGAATTGGCATATTGGGGTCGGTGATCAGTTCATTCAGCGCGATCAAGTTATGCGTATAATTTGTGGCAATATATGTGAGGTTTGTCGATCGTCATAATTGATGTTATTTAGAAGCATTCTTTTGTTATGGCTTGTTAAGTGGAAGCAGATTTTGGAAGGGATATGGTGGCTTGAACCACTACTTGCAAATTTGCATATTCTACGGTTATGGGAATTTACCTATGTTGCTATGATTCTCCTGAAGTGAGTTAAGTGCAAAGTTCTTATATGATGAGGTGTTAAAATAATAATGGTTTCGGAGTTATGATAAAAGTCGTGTTCTATCATATATTGGCACGTTGGGTGCATTGAGTAGCATGGAAATTCGAAGTGAGGATCAAGGTTGCAGTTTGGTGCTGGTAAAAATGTCACGGACTCGGATGAGCAAGGAAAGGGTTGAATAATTAAAGTAAATTGGAGTTGTCTTCACCCTCACCTAAGATCGATATTTTGTAAAAAAGTCTTTGCATCCTGGTTAAGGATTCTTGATCGCTTTTCAGCATTAGTGCAGCTGATGGTTTAGATGAGCGGACCCGTTAAGATTTTAGGAGCGCGTCCCACGAAAAGATTGTATAAGTGTGACATGTAGTCACTTTATTGACTAAAGATTGAAACCAAGTATGAGGATTATGGTAATATCATTACTTTGAGAATTAATGCTTGAAGGGCACTTTGCTTATTGAGTTAAGAACTGAGGATGTTGCTCCGGTTATGATGGTTGTTGTTACATGTTATGAGACAAAAGGGAGTTACAATAGACCTTTGAAAGGTTATTAGCCAAGTTGGTACAACCAGAAATCAACTTGAGATCAATGGATTAATTTAGTGAACGAGGCTTATATCTTGCCAGTTGTGTTCATTTTAGCGAGCGTTCCTTATGGAGAAACAGTCGAGGTGTTATTTTGCCGTCAGCTATTGCACGTAATGATGTATTGCGCCATATGAGTTGTGAGACAGCTTGGTAAATTGTTATGTGTTGATATTCCGTGTGGCGATGATGATATGTAAGCAGAACTGCTCTCGAGATTCAGATCGTGTATTGCACCTCAGTTGTGCTTGAGTTTTGTAGCATATAGCGCTATGTGTTTTCTCAGGTATGGTATTATGCACTTAGCGTGCTTGCAATTGAAATTTGACATATTTATTGTAATGAGTAGATTTAGCTCGAAGTGCAGTCTTCTTATGTGATATCTATGTGTGGATCGGGTGGCACACCGCCATGGGTATGTTATTTGGATCGGGTTGTGCGCCGCAACAGTGTGATGTCGAGTCTGGTTTTCTATATGTTATTTTTGTGTGTTTCACTTCCTATCTTCTAGGGAAAGTCAGCATTAGTGCGGGGGTTAGGTAATTCCTTCCAGAGTTTAATTACATATTTGTGTTGTGTTCGGATTGGTGGCCTATTGGCACATTGTGGCATCATATGATACTTTTGATCGCATTCGGAGTGGCTTATTACCTGAGCAGTTCATACTGGTGAGACGAGATTATGGGATTTAGGATCAAAGCAACCTGATTATATGGAGTATATTAAGGAGCAAAGATCATTATTTGGTTCAGAATGTGGTAATATTTCTTGTCAAAAGTATAGACTCAATGATTGAATGGCTCGGCATTTGGTTATGAATTTCGGCACATCTCATCCGCTGTGGTAGTATTATAAGAGTCAGAGTAAGACTTGTGTGGGTCATAAGGTGCAATGGGAGCATCAGAGTTGAATTTTGGCTAAGTTGATCAGAAAATATTATTGTGGTCCTGTGAATTAAGTGTTGCTAAGTAAGAATCCAGCAAAGTTATGCAGTCATGTCCGAGTACAGCGTGTAGTGATTGATATGGTGATTGTATATTGGAAACATGCCTGACATAGAATTCCAGATGTTGGAATTGGGCTCTAAGACTTATTGCTTGAATAAAAGGGAATATCTTCAGAATTTATCAAGCTAATGTGCTCAGCTAAGTTGTGGTAGCACGGGAAGATGTATGAGGTGCTAAACAGTGATTTCAGGCTACTTCAGTATAATTCTCAGCACGTTCGAGGACGAACATATGTTTAAGTGGGAGAGAATGTATCGACCCGACCGGTCATTTTGAGCCCTAGCGCGTCGTTTAGCAGTCTGAGGCCATGAGCTGCTTCATTTCAGGTGATAGGACTTGTACGCGTGGTCGTAATTGAATTTTGAGAAGTTCGGAGTTGATTTGGGAAGAGAATTCTCATTTCGGAAGCTAAAAGTTGAAAGAATGAACTAGGATTGAGTTTTGAGTAAACGACCTCGAATTCAGGATCTGAAGGTTCCAGGGAGTTTGTATGATGATTTCGAACTTGGGCTTATGCCCGGATCGGTTCTTGGATGACCCGGGAGCGTTTTGGCACCTATTATGGAAGTAAGAATTTTGGAAAAAATTTCTTAAGTTTGGCTAGAAGTGCATTTAAGCGTTATCGATGTCTGTTTGGGATTCCGAGACTAGGATTAGATCCTTATGATGATTCTGGAGTTAGGAGCACGATCGGAAGTGAATTCTGAGGTCCGTAGGTCATTTTGAAGCCATTTGGCTAAAGATTGAAATTTGAAGGTTTTTGAGAAGTTTGGCCGGAAGTTGACTCTTTGATATCAGGTTCGGAATCTGATTCCGAAAGTTGGAGTAGGTCCGTAATGTCAAATATGACTTGTGCACAAAATTTGAAGTCAATCGGACGTGGTTTGATAGGTTCCGACATCGGAAATACAAGTTGAAAATATCAATGTTCATTAAGCTTGGATTGGAGGTCGATTCATGTTTTTGATGTGATTTCAGGCCTCGAGCAAGTCCATAATGTATTTTGGGACTGGTTGATATGATTGGTTGGGGTCCCGGGGGACCTCGGGTGGATTCCGGGTGCCTAACGGATCGAATTTGGAGTTTGAAGAAGAGTTGTAGCTGTTGCTTCTGGTATTTCCACTTCTGCGGATTTGGGACCGCAGAAGTGGCCCCGCAAAGGCGAAGAATTGAATCGCAGAAGCGGTTAGGACCAAAGGTGGAGAGGACCGCAGATGCGGTCGAGTAGCCACAGAAGCAGGACCGCACTTGCGATTGAAGAGTCGCAGAAGAGGATTGGGGGCGCTGGTAGTTATACACAGAAGCGGAGGTGGAGACGCATCTGCGGAACCACAGAAGCGGTCTGGAGGCGACAGATGCGGAAATAGCTGGAGGCAGAAGAGTTGTTTTAAAAGTCGGGAATTGGCCATTTCTCTCATATTTTCTTGGCTTGGGGGCAATTCTTGGAGGATTCAAGAGAGGGATTCATTAATCAAAGATAAGGTAATCTAAACCCACCTATTATGAGTTAAATACATTAATTATGTATAGATTCTAGCATGTAAATGGGTAGAAATTTGAGGGTTAGAGGAAGACCTAGAAAATTAGTGTTCTTGAATTTTGACCACGATTTTGAGTATAGAATTAAGAGAAAATCATATATTTTATTTGTGAGTGCATGGGTAAACTTTATCTTTGAGAAATTTCGAATTTCGGGTACGTAGGACCAAGGGCATTTTTGCCAACTTTTCTTTCGGGGTTAGAAATTGTTACAAATTTGGTTGTAAAGTTTAATTGAGCATATATTAATTGATTTGTATGACCATTGGCTAGTTTTGGAGCATTATTTAGTTCAAGCCTTCGGAAGAATGTAGAGTGCCGGTTGTGAGTCTTCGGAGCGAGGTGAGTCTCCTTTCTAATCTTGTGAGGGGGAATTACCCCATAGGTGAGTTAAATTGGTTATGTGCTCCTATTTGTGGGAGGCGACGTATGCACGAGGTGATGAGAGTCTGTGCGTAGCTACTATTATGCTATTGTCCCGGTAGTTAGGAGCCAAAAGCATGTTATACTTGGATTAATTGTGAACCCATTGAGGGCTTGAATTTCTTAAATCACATTAAATTAATAAATGAATTTCTAAAAAGACATAAGCTTCGTTTTCTCAAATTATAAAAGAGAATTGGCCTTTCTTGGATAATTGCTCCATGTTGACTTGTTGACTGATTGCCTATCTGTGCTTGTTTATTTTTTGGAACGGGCCGAATGCCTTGACAGATTAATAGATGCATTTATAGGTGCGCCTTCGACCCTCCGCACGTGCGCATTTATTTCTATTGGATCGGGACGTCGCCTCGGTATGATTTAGGCATGCTTGTGTTGTTGCCTGAAACTTATTTAAGTTGTTATTACCTCAACCTGGCTCTAGATCATTTTGTCAATAATGAAAAAGAAGTTTTAGAGATTTCCTATGAAAGAATTATATGTTTACTTGTTTCCCTATCTGGATTAAAATCATGTTTTTGAAGTCAATCCACTGTTTAATATACATATTAAGGATGAATCATTATTAGGCTATTAGAAAGTGTCAAAGTTGACCATCTCGTCTCTACCCCTTCGGGATTAGGCGGGATACTCATTGGATACACGTTATTTTCGTACTCATACTACACTTGCTATGCATTTTTGTTGCACAGGTATTTGTAACTCATGTGACCTACTGGGCATAGCAGCATGGATGATTGTGGAACTAGGTGAGCTGCATTATTCGAGACAGCCGCAGCTAGAGCAGTCCCTTCCAACATATTGTATTTACTTCCTGTCCACTGTATTCCGGACGGATGTTGTATTTGATTCTCTTATCAGTAGATGCTCATGCACTTGTGACACCGGGTTCTGGGATGGTTTAATGTATTGTATTAACTATTTAGCATTTAAAATATAATTTGAGACTTTATTCTTTAAAAGTTTCTAAATATGGAAGGAAAATCCTGAATTTTAAAAAAGTGTTAAAAATGATATTTTGATTAAGCGATTTGGTTGGTTTGCCGGACAACAATGTCCGGCGCCACCACGACCCTTAGTGGATTTTGGATTGTGACAGTCAATCACGAAAGGGTACTCATAGAAAACGTAATATCCAGGTCTGTGGACCTCTACAAAAAACTCTTCTCGTCGGAACCATATCGACATAAGCGGGAATGCCATACTTTACACCAAGAGCGTCAATGTGAACTTGCTCCGTCTTAGAGAGTACAGGGGCAGGAGTAAGAGGGGGAACTTTGAGGAAGTCACTTCAAGATATGGGGTGTCTCAACAATAATTCCTCCACCGTAGGTAGGCTATCAACTTCTTCTACCACCGTATCTTCGCCGCCAGAAGGGGACACCATGGACAGTGGAGCGGCTTCAGGAATCTCTTCACACGATCTGTGTGACCTTGGCATGCTTTCGTTGAAAGAGAAAACGGGTGTTGACACAACAGAAACAAGGGAGGAAGATGAAGTTGTGAACGAAGAATGTGAGAAGAAGAAGCAGAAGGTTGTCAGTGCTAGCTCAGAGAAATAAGGAGGGGTATTCAGAAGTGAAATGGCCAAGAACTCTCGAAAAAAACCCTCTACCTATTTATAGGATTGGGTGGTACCAGAATCGAAGCAACAAGCCATCAACTCCTTCCTCGAAAACACGTGTAATGATAACGCACGTGAAGATGACAACATTTCCTGGTAAAGAGCATAGCCTGGTGTCTTGCTAAGTACGCTGGCCGCCCACCATTGGCCAATGCCGTAACGCTTTGAAGGATCAAATCTTTCCGTAGAAACGCATGATCTCCGCTCATTGAGGACGCACCAAGTTTCAACCTCGACAAGCGGAGGGATTAACTGTACAGGTCCAAATTTGAACGATCAAAACCATCGACGAGTATGACGAACGGCGAGGTCCCCATAACCTGACGCCCTGCGAAGGACGACCTTAAGGCAAACAAGACATTGTACGATCCTTGTAATATAGGTCCGTTAGGGGATACTAAAAATATTCCTTCGAATATTCCTTATAATCTGTCTTTTAGAGCTTAGGGGGGTTCACTCCCTATATAAACAGGAGCAACTTTGTACAAACACTTCTTGGTTGATTCATAATATTTGCAGTAATTCTGCTTATGAGTGAGAAGATTTCTTGCAAAGATTTTGTTGATCTAAGTTGACAAAGAGTCTTATTACCCGTCTTCTTCTTATCTATCATTCATTTTAGAGATTATTACACTTAGCTAAAATTTATCGCTTCATTTTTAATTGATTTGTTCAAAAAGATTTCGATATCTTTTAAGTCAAACAAGAATATTAAAAAATATGTAATATTAAAAAATACTTAAATTAATAATATTATATAGCAATTATTTTTGTCGATGGTTTAGTAGTGTATTACAGATTTTGAAAAGGTAGTTCTATATTTATACATGCTTATCTATATATAATTAATTTTTTCTTTTTTCTAAATTTTACAATTCTTATCGACCCACTAAAAATTATGATATTGCTATGCCATGGCTTGTTATGTATAATAATAGTACTGAATTAGGTGACTAATATAAGTATTAATTAGGTATATATAAATTGAAAAATATATCAAACAAGGAATTAATAACACTAAAACTAATATATAGAGTATATTATTTTCTCTAATACCCCTCAATATACTCTATTATTTACATCTATTTTGCCCTCTTTCCTTCTTGGTTACATCTTGTTTTTATTCCTTAAATCATGAGAAATCTTCAATTAATTGACGTCTATTGATTTGGTGCAATATTTAGGTGCAGCAAGATATTTTTCGCTGCCTAGTAGTAGTATGCTATGTTACGTTGCTTTCTTCTAGAATTAGCAGTCATATGCAATAATTAATTAAGGATAAACCATATTATGTAATCAATTTGATCAGCTTTACATTTGAAGATTATGGCACGACACACCCTCTGATCAATACACTATTTTATTTTATTATCTTGCATATGCATTCCACATTAGGAGAAATGAAAAGCTCATAATGAATGTATATTTCGTACAACTATTGTTTTATGGTGTTAAGAGAGGATAACAAAGCAGTTGATGTACTATCAACTATTATGATAGAGTAGTAAATACTTTTTCATATTTAACTAAAAGTTTCAAGTTCAAGCTTTAATAATAAAGTTATTTTTGGTAAGGAAACTTTAATTTACCCCGCAAATTTAGGTCTTTATGGCTCAAATTTGAGTCAGTCAGTTAGTCCCAAAGCAGGAACCGACACTAGACGGAAAACTGAAAAAATAAAATAATTGATTTCAAATTTAATTTGAAATATAATATCTTGCTCCGTAGGATCTTAAACTCTACTCTTTTGTTGATTATGCAAACAAACAAATGACAAAATTGACAAACTTGCATAATCTTCATCATTGTTTCATAGCAGCACTATGCTTTCTTGTTTTAGTAGCTAACATTTTATTAGTTAGCATTTGGACATAAATTTAATTAAATCTTAAAAAATAATTTGCATAAAAATTAGTTTTTAAAATTTCAATTATATTTGGACACATATTTTACTTGAAAAGAAGTTGAAGTTTTGTGAATAAAAAACTTCAAAAACTTAAGAACTAATTTAAATTAGTTTTTAAAATTTGAAAAATTCATCTTCAAAAACTTCCCAAAATGGATCACTTTTTATATCTAAACAATGTTTTCGAAATTTTTTTTATATAAAAAAAGTGGAAAAAAACCCCTTATGGCCAAACAGGAGCAAATCTCAAGTTAATTTTCTTTCTTTTCAATTTTGTACATATATCAAATTTTGAACTTTCATATGTGCTCCATCTGTTTTCTGTTGTGTTGTCAATTTTTAATAGTACTTCATAGGCCATGCTCTCTGTACTTATATATGCATGTATTTAATTTGGAGACCATATATTTTCTCAATAAATATTTGGACCAAATATAATTACTTGCTCAACTGCTTTTGGCTTTAAGAAAGATTGCTCCGTCCCGTGTCACTTACATTCTAAATTATAAAGTAATGTAGTTTCAATTTTGCTAAGTTTAGTTAGCTATTCCATTTTTTCATCTTAATGTAATGTTATTTCACTTATTTTACACATTATATATCTTTCCCTTTTATAATACTCTTGATCAGGCCTCTTATTATATAAGGTTTTTATAAAATCTAACTTCATATCGTATGACATGGCCCTTGACATGGAATTGTGGATGTCGAGCATTAATATTGTAGGTTAGGGGGAAATTGTAAATATTTTTACAGCGTACTAGAGTGAGACTACACAGTTAGAAGTTAGTATTAGGATGCTATTAATCAGCTAGTACGTAGGGCTTTATCTGTTGGATATTAGTATACCTTCCTTCTTTTTCATATTTCATATATTTTTTATATTATTGTTAGTTTGTTATTTTATGTTATTTTATTATGAGCATATTAATAGTACAAATATATTGTCTTTTATTGCTCTCTTGAGTCGAGAAAGGGTAAGGTCTGCATACATATTACCCTTTTGAGACCCTACTTGTGAGATTATACTGGAATGTTGATATTGTTGTTGTAATTTCATATTATATATACCATCTAATTTTAAAATAATACGTGAATCAGGAATAAAGAGAAAAGTTGACCAATATTCATTGCTATTCACTCCTGCCCATGCCACTATATGGTCAAAAAAATAATTCTGATTCTCTTTCTCACAATCTATTTTTCTGAACTTTCCTCTTTTCTGATCATTGGATTACATCACCCGGGTTTATACATGTAAAATAATACGACATAATTCTAATTATAATATGAGAAAATCATTGTATACGTAGGTCGTAGTGTAATATAATAAGAAGGGGTTTTGTTTGGTAGTGTGATTGATGGTCTGATGATATTCTAACAAAGATATGATAATTTAAAGCCAATTGAATGAATATGAGCAATAATACTTCAATTAAATAATGAATGGAATGGAAGCATCAGTTGGCTAGGGGTCATTTTCGCACTGAAGAAATGGTAGTGGTTTCTCCTATTTTATATTTTAAAAAAAGGTATTATATTGCAGCTTAATTAATTATTCAGGGAGGACCTTATATCAATGATGATCTTTTATGATTTCTGTTAATTTCATCCAATAAAACCTTCTATACGGAAGACTTCAAGATCAACAGAAGAAATTAATTCCTGAATTTGTTTTTTATCTACTAGATCTTTTCTGATTATCTTTTGCCCCGGCGAGGCTATTATATTAAGGCCCTTAGATATATATTAATCTTGGGATCCAAATAATTTTGAAATCTAAAATTGAATTCCAAATCTGTACATATAATTTAAACTCATTTCGACAGTGGCAGAAACATCCCTTAATAATGGTGTCAACTAGTATAGTCTGAAAAAAGGTTTATTTTATGTGTAATTATTTTTTTTTTATTATAAAGTAGGTAGGCATTAAGACAAGAGGCATTACTCTGATGGTAAGCAACCTTCACTTTCAATCAAGAGGTTGTGAATTCGAGTCTCCCAAAAAGCAAGGTGGGAAATTCTTGGACGGAAGAATGTCGGAGGTCTATTTGAAAACAACTTCTCTACCCCAGGGTAGGAGTAAGGTCTGCAAGTTATAGCTGATAGAAAAGACAGTAACTTAATTTATTACCAAGCCTACAAAGAAACGTCACGTTCGACCACGACTCCGACCTAGACCGCCGCAATCCCCTCGTCAGTCGGATGTTGGCGTTACAAACAACTTATGTTATAATCAAATGCTTACTATCATGCCAAAAGCTATAGCCAATAGAAAGAACAATAACTTAATTTCTGGACTAAGCCTACTAAGGAAGCATTATGTTCGACCATGACTCCGATTTGGACCACACCCAACCCCCTCGTCAATCGGACGTTGGCATTACCCAACAACTTATGTTATAACGGCATATACAGTAATTACTAATAAATTTCTATGATAATTAAATTAATTATCAGTATAACTTAGATCTAGTGGAGAATAGGGAAACGAAAAGGGTAAAGAAGGCACCTGAAACTGCAAAAGTCTCTGACGTATATTTGTATTCTGCAGTTTAAAGACACACGTGAGATTATATAGACTTTGATGATACGAAAATAAAGGGGGACCAGATAAACTGCTACTGCTACTCCACAGTTTTCCATTTCAAAATTCTGAGTCCAATGACTATCAACTTTGTACTACGTAATCATCAAAGGATGTGGTGCAATAAATAAAATTCATCCTTGCTTAATTAGACTGTTCGAGTTTGATTCCTGGGTATGGAAAACTTGGTAGGGAGCGTTACCTCCCGAATAAGACCCTACCCAGCGCGAATCCGGATATAGTGAAGCTCCAATACGAATATCGGATACCGATCGAGAAACCAAAAAAAAAATTGTACTATGTGATCTTAAACTATATTAGTGTAAAATACGGGAAAATACATGCTTAATGTAGTCTAGTGCAAAAAAAAAAATTAGTCCGGTACAGAACGTCTCCCGCGTTGGGTCTGGAGGAAGGTCACACAACCCAAGCCCAAGGGAACGTATGGTAGGCAGTCTATTATAATGCAAGGGTCAATAGCTAATTCGATCGTTCGAATTCGTGACCTATGTATCGCGCAAAGACAACTAAACTGTTACAAGGCTATCCTTCGAATGTTGTCTAATGCAAGATTAACTAAAATCCAAATAAAGGAACATCATTATTGTAGCATCTCAGAGAACTTAATTAAATAGACTAATTAGTGCCCTCAACAGCATTTACATAAAAAGGAAGAATGTTGCTCTCCTTTTTGGTTTCTATATGTCAATGATCCCTAAGGAAATTTGCATAGAGAAATTCTTACCGTTGATAGATGCAACTCAACTGTCATAATTCACAATTACGTACTATACTGAACTAGAAAAGAAAAATAAGTTACTATAGTAGGTAAAAATTAAAATTAATGAAAAGGAATCCTGGAAAATAATCTATACTATTCTGTTGGATTAGTAGCAGTAGGTGGCGGACCAATAGCAGCGCCGCCACCACTGCCATCACCAGCATTACCTCCACCATCTCCGCCACCACTACCACCGCCTTCTACTGCAATAGCATCGCCGATACTAACACTGCTGCCAGCTGTGACCGAACTGGAGCTTGGCCTTTTCCGTTTCTTCTTTTCATAAGGTATTCCTCTAGCTTTAGCTTGACTTTCCCTAACTTCCCTTAAATATATTCTAACAGCTTTAGCACCAAAAGGATTTGATTCAGGTTTTCCTCCATTTTCTTCATAAGCAGCTCTTAGCCTTCCAATTAGGGCATCAAGGCTACCCCAAGCCTGTTTCAACGGACACGCACACGGTGCTGGTGGATTCGGGTGCCCGAAATAAGGACATCCGGTCACGTGCACCTTCGTCTTCCCGAACTGATCGAGGTATTTGAGGAACTCGATCACGTGAGCTCCACTGCAGCGGGCTAGGGTTAATGGTGGCTTGTGGTTCCGTAGGTACTGTAAGAAAGTGTTCCAATCTCGACGCTTTTGTGACTCGTAGCGGCTCGGTGGTGCTGCAGGAGCCGCAGATCCTCCTGTTGAAATGTAATTATTAAGTAAATAAAAGTATATATTTTCTAATTAACCGTTTACATTTTTTAATTTTAAATGAGATAATCATACAATTCAATACCTTTACTCTCAGTGATCCGACAACTTGCAGTTGCTGATGATGGACCCTCTCCTCCTCCTCCTCCTCCACCACCACCACCATTATTGTTCGGGTTGGATGCTCCAACCCTGGATGTTGAATCCATAAAATACAATCAATATATTATGTTAGTAGGAGTTGATTTGCATCCAATCCTTAATCGCGAAAATCCATTGTAATAGTGGGAAGCTCTACATCCTTGTTTGACAGTTAACTAACCGAAAGGTCATGATTGAAAAATCCCTGCACAATAAACAAAGTGCTTATAGTAGTTCTGGTATAGGGGGTTACCAATAACATAAGATCCTTCTCTGCTTGTCTAGCTCAAGCCAAATAATTGCAGTAATCACTCCAAATAATCATATGCTAAATAAGATAAGGAAGATAAGTCAAACCGGAAAGAAAGGCTTAACTCGAGAAATATCTAGAGAAACAGGAGCAGCAAGACAAAAAGTGGTCTAGCTAGCTTTGATCTTGACTAACGCTAGCTATCTGGGAAAGCTGAGGGAGATATATTGTTCTAAGAAAAAGATACTGTAGAATTATTTTGGACCAGTTTTCTGGGTAGATTTTGGGTTTTCCAAGAGTAGAACAAGTTGACGGGTTACAAAGAATAATAGCTGAGATGATGGGACGTAAAGGATCGGAGAAGAAGAAATATAAGTGAATGTGTGAGAGTTTGAGGTGATGAGACTGTTTCTTAAGCTGAGAGAAAGATAAAGAGAGAGAGAGAAATAGAAGAAGAAAATAGGGGAGTAATTGAGGTGGTGGCCCCGAGCGGAGGAGACAGGGGGTTTACTATTCACATCACTGGCGGCCCCGCCACTCTCTCTTTGCATTTGCACTGTTTTATCATCTTGTCTTCTATTGGTATAATCCAATGTATTCCCCCATCTGTACCATTCTTCTTTACAATAATAATAATCGTTTCCCCATTTTGTTTTTTTAATATAATCTTGGCATAGCCGGTAAAGTTATTGTCATGTGATAAGGAGGTTATGTATTTGAGTTGTGAAAACAGTCTCTTACATAAATACATGATAACACTAGCATATAATAAACCACTGTATTACAATCCTTCTCTGGACCCCACACATAGTGGGAGTTTAGTGCATCATGCTGCCTCTTCTTTTCGATATTCGGTATTTGTATTCGAGTCAAATTAAGTTTGAATTCATGTTCCGAATTCCCATATTGGATAATAAAGCACACTTTAACAAAGGCGAGCCCATATTCATACATTGAATCCTGCGTACAATAAATTCATGTGGTCCGACTCTCGCCCATAGTGGAAGCTTAGGTGTACCGGGTCTTCTTCTTTTTTTTGCATCCGATATTCTATATTTGTATTGGTGCCAGATAAAATTTGAATTCTTGTCCGGAAGTCTCATCTTGAAAAATATAACGCTCTTTAGCAAAGACGACTCAATATTAATCCGAAATCTGTAATTAAAAATGATTATAAGGATCACTTATATTGTGGGATGAGTTTTAAAAAGCTGCTAAATATAAACTTAACATGTGTGTTCTCCGCCAAATATTTAACAACTTTAATTATTTGATTTAACACAACAATGAAAACTTAAGTTTAACGAGAATTCACATTTAGATGACAAGTTTTTGTAATTTCTGCTATTTATGTTTCTATATTTCTTCCTAAGTTATAATTCATGCATAATTTAAAAAAAGTTGGGCTCTCTTCTAGCAATATTTTCTTTAAACATCACGAAGGAATATAAAATACGAATTTGTTAGTTTCAAAATTATACTATAACAAACTAAAAGCTGAAATATTTTTATTCTAACCCCACTTCTGAGGGAAGAAGTTGTAGCATATCTACAAAAAAAAAATTATTAATTACACAAAAATAAGTTTATTATGTGAAATCACACAGAACGAGATTTATCAAAAGTCTAGCATTGCAGAGTGTGAGTATTAGTACTAGAATATAAGGCCTTTAATTCAGATTTATAGTTTTTTTTCCTGGGGTAGATCTATAAATAGATCCTATCAATCTAAGCAAGGCTGTGTCATATCAGAGTTGCTTTTGAATTAGCTGTTACTACAAGGTACGTAGTGGACAGGTATAATCTAAAGTCAAAAGTTCCGAAAAACACTCTTGATAATGAAAGGATTAATCATGCTTTATATTTTTGTTATATCGTATGTGTTTACCTGTAAAATGATACAGTTAAATTGATACAGGTAAACTTGTTACGTAATTTATAAACAAGCGAATTTATTTGATCAAAAAATAATAAAAAAATAAGATTAAAAAATTAAGACTTAGCAATTAAAATTGAATAAAATGACAAGTCTGTCTCCAAGCACAATGCCTCTGAGAACAAAATGAAAGCAATTTAAAACAACAAATAATTGTTTAATTGAGAGAAAAAAATGAAATATAACATATGTTTTCCTAAGGATTTTAGCGTGCTACAATGACTGTTGAGCCTGCTATTTATAACTATACGTAGGGAAAAAATCCTAAGATCAAGTCCTACTTAAATTATAATAAAGGATCATTGATGAATATGTAACGGCAAGTCATATGAATGCAAATTTTTTCTATAACGGATGCTCCTTAATGTTAGAGATATTCTCTAATTGAATGCTAAACCGATGGCAAATACTTGATATGTTTCCGGTCATCATGCTCCCTTCGAGATTTAACTAATGTCAATTGCACCCGGTATCGGCTATTACTTGACTCGTCTTTTATATGTCTTTGGTTCGACGTGTCATACTTGTATGGGTCAAAATCTGAACATACGTGGATTAGTGCTAAAAGGAATGGCAAGGGGTCGACTAAGCCGTGGTTATATCCACAGAGCATCATAACGACGAGTATCTCGGTCGCTGCCGAGATCGAACTATCAAAAAGCTTGTATGACGAAGTATATGCCGTGACACTTAAAGGGAACGACCTAAAGTACAATAAGCAGATTAGGGTATTTTGGCTAAGGACGTACCGTTGGACAAAAGAGAATATATATATATATATATATATATATATATATATATATATATATATATATATATATATATATATATATATATATATATATATATATATATATATATATATATATATATATATATATATATATATATATATGAAGGTTTAGATCTTGATTGTAAATCTTTGTAATCATCATTATTGAATCAATAAAGATTGATCCCGTAGCTGTTAATAGCATTCCTTCTTTATTCTTACATTACGGAATAACACGTCAAGAATGTAAGCCTATCATTTATGATCGATATCTTTTATAATCTTAAAATGTTTATAAGCTCGATTATATCCTATTCTCTTATTCAATGTACTTTGATCTATAGTTAATTATCATTGTCTAGGATTTATCCTTTATTTTCTTATTAATTAGTTTAACACTTTCTGGTCAAACAATTTGGCACTGTGTGTGGGGATTACTTAGCCAAAATTTTAGTTCCCACTAGGTCTGGAGTCAGCTAGGGTTTCACTCCCCAGCTTTCGCAGCCTCACCCTTTTATTTACAAATACCAACTTGAGAACTTTGTAGGCAAGCTTTAGAAATAGCCGAACCAATCAGGGACAGATCTTTCCCTGAAATCGAAATTGTCGGGTATTTATACAAATTCCACGCCTCGCTGTAGCGATGGGTTTGGTATGTCATATGAGTACTCGAGGTGGAGTTGTTAGAAACTACGCTTTACGCTAGAGGGGGGGTGAATAGCGTATTAATAGAATTTAGCGTTTTCTTGCGGAATTTAAACTTTGCAGGAAGTAAGATAAATGCAGAAAAATAAACTTACACAAAGATGTATACTGGTTGGCCACCAACGTGGTTAGTCCAGTCCCCGAGAGACTCTCTCGAGATTTTTCACTATCTTGTTAAGCTTACGGGTGCTCAACAAACCGTTACACACTTGAGGATACAAGCCTCAAACAGTTGCTCGGAGATCGCAATCTCAAAGACTTCACCCAAGGAAACGCAAGTTCCTTGAAACAAGAGAATCGCAATTCTCTTACAAGTATATCAAATACTTGGACTCACTTAACTAAAGTACTCCTTATTGAGTAGATATGAGTAAAAGAATATGTTCAAGATCACAACAACTTTAAGCAATAATATGGCTCTCAAAAGCTTTATGAAATGAGTAGAAAATGAAGAACAATTGAATGAAAGCTTATAGCAATGTAATGATCAGTTTGTGTATGTTGTTGTTGTTAAAACACTGAAATGAAGCTGTATTTATAGTTGAAAAACTTGGCATTACCGTTGCCTAATTGCCAATTAAGAGTTGCTGAAATTACTCAGTGATAATCGATTATTAAGACCAAACAATCGATTATCTGCCAGTCAGTTTAAAAATCAATCCCAGATTTAACGCTTCACAATCGATTATACATAATCTATAATCGATTACTGGCAATATTCAAAATCAGATAATCGATTACACTAAGTTCATAATCGATTACTTTAGCAACGTTCTAAAAATCATTTCCGGATTTTAAGCAAAACATCGATTATACAAAATCTATAATCGATTACTTCAGCAACGTTCTAAAAATCATTTCCAGATTTTAAGCAAAACATCGATTATATAAAATCTATAATCGATTACCTTATGGTATTTGAAAATCATTTGACAACGGTCAGCTTCAACAATCGATTGTCCTTTGCAACAATCGATTACTTGTTATTTTCTGAAAATCATGAAACTTACTGTCTCAGTGATAATCGATTATCTGAAGACATAATCGATTACTTAATTAAATTTAAAATCACTTGAAGACACTGTCTCAACATAATCGATCACCATTAGTTCATAATCGATTATTTTGAGTATTGAAAAACTTTACCTCAACAACAATCGATTGTCATTTGTTCACAATCGATTATCATGCAGATTTGGAAAAACCTGATGTTCACTGTCTTACTCACAATCGATTACCATTAATTCATAATCGATTGTCATGCAGTCTTGGCTCAGAAACAATCGATTATCATAAGTACATAATCGATTATTTTAGCCCAGATTTTTGAGGCATGTTTAGAAAACATTTTGTCTAATGTAAATATGCATGATTTAAAATCTTTTTGACACAGAATTAAATATGCATGATTTTGGAAAATAGTTTTATGAGAGAGGTCATACTATGAGTCAAGTTATAGGATCGAGATTACAGTTTTAGAACAACTCAATAACAATTAAGAGCTATATCTTGAACTTCAATCTTATTCGCAACCATTGTGCGCTTGTACTTGAATTCCGTCATATATCAATTATTGCTTCGTTTGTCATTCATCAAAACCTACAAAAGAGTACACGTTTAGTATATTGCATTGAGAACGTGTTTCTAACAATTTCCCCCTTTTTGATAATGGCAAACATTAAGCGGGATATGCAATTTAGGCAAAAGATATTGACAATTCAAGACAAGTAACAATTATGCAATTTGTTCTTGTTCCCCCTCAATTTAAGAGTTCCCCCTCAATTTTAGCTTATAAGCAATCAATGAATTAAGAGGTGGTGCATACCCGATATCCCGTTTTCTTCCCCCTTTTGCCATTAGCAAAAAAATAGTAAGGAAAGATGCAAAAAGATGAAATAAACAAGGTTTATTTATTGGAAAAAAAGGGTACATCAATGGGAACCAAAAGAACAACAGCAAAAACCACACAAAACAAAAAAATTTATTCATTTCCGTCATTGTCCGCCTCGTTATCCGGCGCTGCTTCAAAAGGAACGAGAGCTGCATATGGATAATTGACATGATCAAAGTATCCATGGATCTCATGAGTGAGTTGAGCAAGCTGGTCGGATATGGTTTGGAGAGTAGGCTCTTGGGACGAACGAGCACGACGGGGTGGACGACTTGAAGACGGAGCTGGAGCATGGTCACCATCATGATGGAAAGAAGACTCCGAGATTTCCCAAATTTTGGTACTCCTTTTGAGAGGACCATTTTCCGTGACAAATCCGGATGCTTCAAGGAAGTTCATAATGAGGAGGGCATAAGGAAGAGGCATGTCATCACCGATGGCATCGAGCATATGAATTTTGATGAGCCGACACCAATTTATTTTGGCTCCGGTGACAATGGCATGCAGAAGTTTGGTATCCTCCTGGGAGATGGTGGTGTGATTGTGCCGTCTAGGCTTGAGGACTCGGGTGATGAAGTAAAGAATCAACCGGTAGTTTGGATCCATTCCCGTTATGGTAGGACGACGGGTAGAGATAGATGGATCATAGGAGGTTATACCGGCTTGGTGGAGAAGGATGGTTTCATCAAAGAGAGCCCCGGCCTTATCAATATACCGGTAAAGGTCTTCACCTTCATTTGGAAGGCGGGCAATGGTGTGCAGATTCTCTTCAGAGAGAAGAATTTGAACCCCATTAATGGAGGTGACAAGTTCGTCATCTTTATCTTTATGGAGGTTTGAGTAAAAAGCTTGAACGAGAGTTGTGTTTATGTGAGGATGAGTGAGAAGCAAGAAGTCATATAGTTGACACTCCTTTAACATATTTGCGGCAGGGGTGAAAGGCTCAAGGAGTTTACTATTTGAGAACCGAGGAGGAAGAATGGTGCGTTTCTCAAATTTTGATAGGAACCTTGTGAGTTCATTTTCGGTTTCAAAGAACAAGACGGAACCGTCTTGGTATGGAAAATTTAAAGGAGGAGGGGCGGTTGAGGCTGATGCGCCATGTTTGGATCGGGAACATTTTGAAGATCGTCCAGACATGTTAGGAGAAAGACTGCTGGAATTTGGCAAAGAGAATAGAAGAGATTTAGCTTTTGAATACTAGAGATAGTGCTTGAGTGGGTGAATGTGAGCTCTTATGATGCCTATTTATAGAGGAAAGGATTATCAAGCATTGAATGGAGACATTTGCTGAGATTTTGGTGTAGGAGCAGTCAGAAAACGGTAAGAACTAAAATTACTGACCGTTAGATAATCGATTATTGAACTGAAATAATCGATTGTATTTACTGTTTGATTGAGATTTTGAATCTGACAAATCGATTCTTGAGTCAAACGGTAAAAAATTTGAATGAAATAATCGATTGTTAAATTTTGGTAATCGATTATGGAGCATTTAAGACCTGACAGGAATCGATTGAGGAGCCAAACGGTAACAAAAAGTTAATATGAAGTAATCGATTGTCAATTCTTGGTAATCGATTATTTAGGGAACTAATTTGATACAGTGAACTTGGAGAATATCAGAATTTGTCAAATAATCGATTGTATGAAAAAATAATCGATTGTTGTAGAAAGCATTGCTGAATGACAGGCGCGGAAATCGATTATGCAATTTAGGAAGTGAAAAAATTAAGCACAGATGCATAATAGTAATAATCAGTCATAAACAATCGATTATTCATACTGATAATCGATGTACTGCACAGAAAATAATCGATTAGTGGCTTGAAATAGTCGATTATTTTGTGCTAAAACTTCATAATTCCCCTACCTTTGGGGTGATACCTGCAAAATAGATTTAAACGTCTCCGACGCTCAAGTTAGTAATTTATAGAGAAATTAATAAATTGCACTAGTGTTAACATGTAATGCCGTGAACTCTTAAGAATTGTGTCCTAGAGTGTTCTTAAGAGAGTTTCGGGTACTTACCTTTTCTCCAACATCGCCAATTACCTGTTCGAGAGGATGATCCTTGATCGTTCTCCACTCGTTAGGCGTATTTATTCCTTTTTCTAATTGTGGCGCTTCTTCCGTTGGTTGTTCCCCAATTTCATTTTTGTTTTCCTTTGGAGGTTCTTCTTGGATTTTATCTTTCAAGCTATCCAAGATACCTGCAAGATCAAAACCGGATTCCTTTCTCGCCAAGCGAGTATTATCTTCGGAAAACACAACATGAGGGGATTCCTCCACAATTTGGGTTCTTTTGTTAAAGATCCTATATGCTTTGCTACGTGAGGAATAACCAATGAAAATACCTTCATCTGATTTAGCATCAAACTTACCCAATTGGTCCTTGCCATTATTATGAACAAAGCATTTACAACCAAAAACACGTAAATGAGAAATGTTGGGTTTTCTACCCTTATAAAGTTCATATGGGGTTTTCATGAGTATCGGCCGAATTGCTACTCTATTTAAAACATAGCAAGCGGTACTCACGGCGTCCGCCCAAAAGTATTTGGGAATCTTAGCTTCGTCGAGCATGGTTCTAGCCATCTCTTCGAGACACCTATTTTTCCTTTCCACCACCCCATTTTGTTGTGGTGTCCGTGGAGCGGAAAAGGTGTGTTCGATTCCGAGTTCGTCACAAAAATCCGCAAAGAGATTGTGATCAAACTCTCCCCCATGATCACTTCTAATCGAAGTGACGGTCGATTCCTTTTCGTTTTGAACACGCTTAAGGAAATACTTGAAATTTTGAAAAGCATCACTTTTATTTGCAAGAAATAGAGTCCAAGTAAATCTAGAAAAGTCATCAACAATTACAAAAACATATTTATTTTTACCAAGACTTTCAATACGAGAGGGACCAAATAAATCCATGTGAAGTAATTGCAAAGGTCTAGACGTTGAAACAATATTCTTGGATTTAAAAGATTCTTTGGTTTGCTTCCCTTTTTGACAAGAATCGCAAATAGAATCATTTTCAAACTTTAAACTGGGAAGACCAACTACTAAGTTTTGAGAAAGAAGCTTGTTCAAGAGATGCATGTTCATGTGTGCTACTCTACGATGCCATAGCCAAGAGTTATCCTCTTTGCTTAATAAACAATCAACATATTCGGGTGAGGAGTTTGCAAGATCAACCATATAGATATTATCAATTCTAAAAACACGAAGTATGATCTTGAAATCACTACGTCTAAATACAAGACATTCATCCGAATCAAATAGAGCAAGATTTCCCTTGTCACATAATTGGCTTATGCTCAAGAGATTATGCTTCAAACCTTTCACAAGTAGTATATGTTTAATAGAGGAGTTTTCGTCCTTACCGACCGAACCAATGCCGATGATTTTTCCTTTATTGTTATCACCAAGTATGACACTTCCTCCTTCTTTGTGCTCTAGTTGAAGGAATTTGGATTCATCTCCCGTCATGTGTTTGGGGCATCCACTATCAAGGTACCATAGTACACTTGATCCCTTCAAGCACACCTACAAAACAAATTAATGTTCTTTAGGTACCCATGCCATCTTGGGTCCTTGAGGGTTAGGCATGTTATAAGATGCAATTGATTTATATGTCTATGACGAGTAAAGCAAGCGGGACCAATATGACCAAGACGTCTACAATAATGACAAGTCACGTTGGGATTATGCATTTTTCTAGGTACATAGTAACTAGATGAATGAAGGTTGCTTACTCTGCTTTGAACACCATTGTTTCTCCTATTATGAGCTCTAGGAGGTTCCCAAGTTTGTCTAAAATATGCATCATTTCTAGAATATCTATTTCTAGGTGGAGAGTCATTTCTTGGTCTTCTAAATTGTTCAAGGTTTGGCCTAAAATATGCATCATTTCTAGGTCTTCTAGCATTTTCACTATTTGGTCTAACATGCAAGTTATTTCTAGGATTTCTACTTCTAGGATAAGCATTTTGGTTATTGGTCCTAGGTTGAGCTCTAGGTTGTTGTGGTTTAGCACCAACCTTTTCTTCATTCTTGAATCCTATTCCATGTTTAGTTGATTTTAGATTAACAAGCACATCATTCAAGTTTTTATGCGAAGAATTAAACTTATCTAATGTGCCTTTAAGTCTAGCTACTTCATTCTTAAGAAGCACACAGGAAGAACAGTTTCTAGTAGAACCTTCAGGTTTATCAGCACTTCTTTTTCCATAAAACTTGTTTTCCTCTTTTAGCTTCTCATTTTCGAAAACCAGTTTTTCTAATTCTTTTTCTTTTAATGAAAGCTGTGTTTGAAAATCTTTTTCTTTTAGAGAAGCGCTTTCTTTAACACTTTTGACAGTTTTTGAAGCTTTGATAAATTCAGCATATAGTTCATCAAAAGCATTTCTCATTTCATCAAGAGTAAAGAAATTTTGAGAAGAGATTTGACTTACCTCGTCTTTGCCGTCTTCTTGAGCCATGAGACATAAATTTGCTGCTTCATCGTCTTCTTCTTCGCTTGCTTCATCTCCGGAATCTCCTCCCCAAGAGATGTATGCACGTTGCTTTTTGAAGGGTTTCTTCTCCTTTTTGATGTTAGGGCAATTTGATTTTATGTGCCCGGTTTCTCCGCATTCATAGCATTTTAGTTGATCGCCTTGCTTTTTGTTCTTGCGTTCATACTCTTTGCGCATGAATTTTTGAAACCTTTTGATAACGAGTCCAAACTCGTTGTCACCTTCCTCATCAATTTGTGGTTGGCTAGCCTTTAGAGCAATCCTTTGCCTTCTTTGATCATCAACAAACGGGTTAAGTATAGTTGATTCATAGGTTTTGAGATTACCTCTTAATGCGTCAATTGTGACATTTGTGATGCCAATGGATTCTTGGATTGCATCGGCCTTTGATCGCCATGCCGGAGTGAGGCTTCTGAGGATCTTCCGGACAAGTTCTTTATCCGTAAACGTCTTTTTGAGGGCGTGTAGATCATTCACGATCATTGAGAATCGCTCAAACATTTCGTCTACTTTCTCTCCTTCCTTCATGTGGAATAGTTCATAAGAGTGAGTTAAGAAATCAATTTTAGCTTCTCGTACCTGGTCGGTTCCTTCGTATGTCACTTCAAGCTTATCCCACATTTCTTTTGCTGTTTTGCAACATGATATCTTCCTGTAGTCGTTAGCATTAACAGCACAATATAGTAAATTTATAGCTTTGGCATTATTTTGAACCTTACGAATATCCTCCGCGGTATATTCCTCTTCGGTCTTTGGAACCCATTCGTCTTCCACCTTCTTGGTTGGAACTTGGTTTCCATTGGTGAATACTTTCCACAAATGAAAGCTATTTGATTGCACAAAGATTTGCATCCTCTCCTTCCAGTATGAGTAGTTTGTGCCGTTGAATAGAGGAGGTCGTGTAGAGCATTGTCCTTCTTCAATTCCTGCAAGAGTCAAGAGTAGAAGCCATGGATGGTTCTCTCAAACGGTTAAGTTTTCAGAGAGTTGGGCTCTGATACCAATTGTTAGAAACTACGCTTTACGCTAGGGGGGGGGGTGAATAGCGTATTAATAGAATTTAGCGTTTTCTTGCGGAATTTAAACTTTGCAGGAAGTAAGATAAATGCAGAAAAATAAACTTACACAAAGATGTATACTGGTTGGCCACCAACGTGGTTAGTCCAGTCCCCGAGAGACTCTCTCGAGATTTTTCACTATCTTGTTAAGCTTACGGGTGCTCAACAAACCGTTACACACTTGAGGACACAAGCCTCAAACAGTTGCTCGGAGATCGCAATCTCAAAGACTTCACCCAAGGAAACGCAAGTTCCTTGAAACAAGAGAATCGCAATTCTCTTACAAGTATATCAAATACTTGGACACTCACTTAACTAAAGTACTCCTTATTGAGTAGATATGAGTAAAAGAATATGTTCAAGATCACAACAACTTTAAGCAATAATATGGCTCTCAAAAGCTTTATGAAATGAGTAGAAAATGAAGAACAATTGAATGAAAGCTTATAGCAATGTAATGATCAGTTTGTGTATGTTGTTGTTGTTAAAACACTGAAATGAAGCTGTATTTATAGTTGAAAAACTTGGCATTACCGTTGCCTAATTGCCAATTAAGAGTTGCTGAAATTACTCAGTGATAATCGATTATTAAGACCAAACAATCGATTATCTGCCAGTCAGTTTAAAAATCAATCCCAGATTTAACGCTTCACAATCGATTATACATAATCTATAATCGATTACTGGCAATATTCAAAATCAGATAATCGATTACACTAAGTTCATAATCGATTACTTTAGCAATGTTCTAAAAATCATTTCCGGATTTTAAGCAAAACATCGATTATACAAAATCTATAATCGATTACTTCAGCAACGTTCTAAAAATCATTTCCAGATTTTAAGCAAAACATCGATTATATAAAATCTATAATCGATTACCTTATGGTATTTGAAAATCATTTGACAACGGTCAGCTTCAACAATCGATTGTCCTTTGCAACAATCGATTACTTGTTATTTTCTGAAAATCATGAAACTTACTGTCTCAGTGATAATCGATTATCTGAAGACATAATCGATTACTTAATTAAATTTAAAATCACTTGAAGACACTGTCTCAACATAATCGATCACCATTAGTTCATAATCGATTATTTTGAGTATTGAAAAACTTTACCTCAATAACAATCGATTGTCATTTGTTCACAATCGATTATCATGCAGATTTGGAAAAACCTGATGTTCACTGTCTTACTCACAATCGATTACCATTAATTCATAATCGATTGTCATGCAGTCTTGGCTCAGAAACAATCGATTATCATAAGTACATAATCGATTATTTTAGCCCAGATTTTTGAGGCATGTTTAGAAAACATTTTGTCTAATGTAAATATGCATGATTTAAAATCTTTTTGACACAGAATTAAATATGCATGATTTTGGAAAATAGTTTTATGAGAGAGGCCATACTATGAGTCAAGT
The DNA here is from genome assembly GCA_034376525.1 of Nicotiana benthamiana. NCBI lineage: Eukaryota > Viridiplantae > Streptophyta > Magnoliopsida > Solanales > Solanaceae > Nicotiana > Nicotiana benthamiana. The sequence goes on from CM067338.1 coordinate 154,960,583, forward strand.
TATAGGATCGAGATTACAGTTTTAGAACAACTCAATAACAATTAAGAGCTATATCTTGAACTTCAATCTTATTCGCAACCATTGTGCGCTTGTACTTGAATTCCGTCATATATCAATTATTGCTTCGTTTGTCATTCATCAAAACCTACAAAAGAGTACACGTTTAGTATATTGCATTGAGAACGTGTTTCTAACAGGGTTACGGCCACTACGTACTTAGCACGTCCGCAATCCCATTTGCTATATTAACGTTATATATTGATTTACGCTTTCACCTCTAAGGAAGAGATAATAGCCTAATATGTGATTCTTTGAAATAACCGGCTTACACTGCCTTACTTTTGTAACCGTATGCATAATATAATTCATGTACGGAATATAACTAATGTCTCACTTATTGCAACGGTCAAGCAAAACCCTCCATACTGTACTGTATTGCAAATAACTGACAAACGGCTCAAAACAAATCTATATTATTAAGAAAATATCCATGAGCTAGGACTAAGCGGTGAGCCCATGGAATGTACAGTCTCTCCAACACAAGCAGAACTTGAACTCGAAAAGCGTGCATGTATATTTGCAATGACAATCCTACGCAAATTTACCCGACTAAATATCGGGAATCTCTTCTAAACTTCGTTTAGCCCTGAGGAACCTAGAAGCCCAAGCAATAAGTTCATCGCGCGTCCCGTCAATGACCTCTCCAGGCTGAGCAATGAAGGGACTAGATAAATCGAGACTTATCCCGACGCAAAGTATTCCCCAATGAAAGCAAAATTAAGCAAATCGGGACTCACCCCGACACACACATAAACAATGTAACAATGATGAGTGATGTTCTCCAATAAAAATAATGTAACATGAAAATCTCACCAACTCACCAAACCTACATATCGCCAAGTGAAAGGGAAATTTGACTTCGCTCGAACTCAAAATGTGTTACAATTCTTACCTCGCTCGAATTGACACCCTTACAGCTATCGACCATCTCCAAACGGAAGTCTAAATTCGACCCCGCTCGAATTTACACCATTAAGGCTATCAGCCATCCCAAGTGAATGGAAACTTCAACTTTTCTTGAAGGGCTACAATTCTGACCTCACTCGAATTGACACCCTTACATCCATCGTCCATAGCCAAACAGAAGTCTAAATTCGACACCGCTCTAATTTACACCCTTACGGCTATCGTCCATCGCAAAGTGAAAGTAAATTCGATTTCGCTCAAACTCTCAACGGGTTATAATTTAGACCTCGCTCGAATTTACACCCTTACGGCCGTGGGCCATTATTAAGTGAAAGGGAAATTCGACCTCGCTCGAATATACAATTCAAAACTAACCTCGCCTAAGATAGCAAGTTTGAATTCGAACTCGCTCAAATATAAATGTCAAAACTAACCTCTCTTAAGTTGGCAAGTTTGAATTCGACCTTGCTCGAATATACAAATCAAAACTAATATCGACCAAGTTGGAAAGTTTGAATTCGACCTCACTCGAATAAACAAATGAAAACTAACTTCGCCTAAGTTGGCAAGTCTGAATTCGGCCTCGCTCGAATATATAAGTTAAAATTGATTTCGCAAAAATTGGCAAATCAAAAGTAACCTCGCTCGAATTTGCAGATCAAAAGTGACTTCATTCGAACTCACAAAATGAGATCCGATATCGCTCGTATCAAACAAACTAAATTCGGCCTCATTCAAAATCTCAATTAAAAATCAAGGACTCATTACGGATAAATTCGAATATATTTTTCAAAAAAAAATGAAAGATGAGAAAGAAAGTCAAAAGATATGTAACCCAACGCAAAGCGACTATTTCATTCAGAATATGTACATGAGAAACAGTTGCGCCTTACAAAAGGCTAAAAGCAGGCCACCAAGAAAAAGATGAAAACAAACAAAGAAAGAACAAAAAAAAACTAAGTACAAAAGCTGGAAAAAAAACTTCACTCGGCATCATCTTCACCACCGTTCTCCCCAGCATTATCGTCATTAGAAGGAATTCTATCTTCAATCTCAATACCCTCGCTGGCTTTTGGTATCACAGGGTCGTAACTGCAGGCAAAACGAGCCTCACGTGCCTTCGTCCGAGCATCTTCAAAAGCAACCTCAGGAATGCTCCCCGCCTTTCACAAACCCTTACATATATCTCATTGGGACTCAGCATGGACACATAACTCATACAAAGGGAGGGGACAGCAGCTGAGGAAAATTCTTGAGGGGGAGCCTGAGCCAACAACTGCGCCTTTCTCGGCGTTAAGAGCCGTAACTCGGTCTCCTAGGCTGGAAGCATCCCGATCAAGTTCACCAACCCGCTTCTCGAGCCGCACCTCCCTCAGTGTAGTCGTCTCCCTCTTAGATTCCTGCACAAACCTAAGGATGCGGATAGTGTCTTCTACCGCCGTTGTCCTCGCCAAAGTTGACACTCGATCCCCCTCGACTCTCTCCAACCCGGTCACCTTCTATTCTAGCTCAGCAACCTTTTCTGTCCATTCTGCACTTAGGTCAACGACTCTGGTGGTGTTTTTTTCAAGCTCAGCTCGCACAGACAGCACCTTCGCTTACAGGTCTTCACACTCCGCCTCAACCCCTTTTCCCACTTCGAGATCCTCGTCTTTGGCATAGAGTAACTCCTCGAGCTCACTGCATCTGCGGATAGACTGCAACAGTTCCTGGTCCCTTTTCTCCAACTCCTCCCTAACAGATTAAGCTGCTCGCCCTAAGTTGTACGTGCATATCATGGCACTTATTGCGGTATTGGCGATACTTCGCGGCCATTTTTCAGAAAGACATCAGCCTTACTTTCAGCCCTACGAGCACTCTCGATCTCCTGCATGTAAGCCAAAAAAAGGAAAGAAAAAGAGGAGAGGAATCACCAAAGGAAAAATAGCACAAAACAAAGAAAATGGCGAAAGGAAACTCACCCTCAAGGTCATCCCGGCCACATCACGTGACAAAGCGGAATCATTGATCTCCCGAAAAGACTCACTTTCGCCGACAGAACACAGAAGGACGAAGTGAGGCGCCAACTTCACCGTGTCCTCCAAAAGTATAAAATTCAATGGAATCTCAAGCACATGAGAAGGACCTTCCACCCTTACATCGACCCTAGTAAAGCCCTCCTCGAATATTTTCATATCCTCAGCATCAATGTCAGAATCGGATTCATAGTCCTCCACCACTACGCCCTTCAACCTCTCACTGGCCAAAGATAGGGTACAGCCTGACGGAGACGTTGATGGGACGCTCGGACTATTAGTGGAATCCTTGGAACTTCATCGCTTTGCCATAGTAACCTCTCAAACGCACGCAACAGGCATCGCCTCCACACTCAGGTTGGCACCACCACCTGTTTCGGGAACCGTCAAAATGAGGTCGCCCCTCGATGGCGTTTCAGCTATCGAAACCCCTTCCGCACTATCCTTCGCCTCTTCAATGAGGCATCTCCCACTAACACGAGAAGGTTCGCCCATTGAACGTACTACGGGGACTAGAGTCTCTGACCGAGGAGAAACCTCCAAACGAACGGTTGCAGCCGCAGATGTGGTCCGCCGAACGACCAAACTCTGTACACCATCATCCGTAGTTGCTCTTAATGCAGGCCGCGCGGAGGGAATCGATTGACGGAAAGCAAAGGCGGGAGCCCCCGCCCTTCTCGCTCCTCTCCGACCCGCCAACAAGAAATTGGATCAAATAAATAAAAGATAAAGAAAGAGGACGAAGAAAAGAATGAATCAAATAAAGTCGAAACAAGCCGACTCACCAGTGGAAAGTTTGCGCCCAAACAAATAGGGCAACCTTTCGAACTGCTGCTACATCCATAGGCAGGCAAGAAAGAACCAGGAGAACTGAAAGATCTTAGCAGCAAGAGGAAAAGAAAGCAAAATCGATTCCCGTAGTAGCGGTGGGCGAAATGGGAGCTGCCTAAACCGTGAAAACGGAGTTGTGGGAGAGGACCTCTCATGAAAAAGCGCCCATTCGTGGATCCCCATTGTGTAGAGTAGGATTGCACTCATCCATTCGCGAATGTTGGCAACTTGCGGATGAGGTACTCTTTCGGCTAAAAAAACAAAAACAAATCGTCAACGAGGTCATTAAAGGGAGACGACTGACAACCATCTTAAGAAAAACGCACAAAGTAAAAAGAAAAGAAGGCCTACGGGCGAAGTTTCACTTCTCAAGAAACCCTGCCGGTTTCACACTTTTTCATCAAACAATACTATTATTCGACTATTTATTATAAACCAATTTTATCCCATACAACATGCTAATAGGATGGTGAAAATATTCATTAATTAGTTATTCCCAAAATAATACCACACACTACTTATTTACATCGATTGATAAACACAATAATTTCGAAAAAACAATTGATATAAACTCAGTAAAACAATTTTTTTAACGATATATATAAATACTTCATAGTTGAAAAGCTTCAAAGGGCATCACTCGATCAGATAATGACGATATTAAGAAAAAATTCTCCCATTAATTACATGATAGCCGTCAGTGGTGGAGCTAGCCTTTCAGTTGCGAGTTCGGCTGAATTTAATAAAACCAAACCAATTCGATTCATGTACACCTTTAGAAAAAAGTAAAATTAGACAATTACTATGTAGAAATCAATGAAAAGAATTTAGATGTGGTTGCGGTCTAATTATCATTCTTTATATTATTTGGTAAATATATTTTGTTTTACTATGCTTGAGGAACTCTACTGCTTGGGCGTAGCTACAACTTTACTTCCAGGTTCAACCGAATTCAATAATTACGAACCAAATCTTCTATATAGCTTAAAATATTGGGATTTTTACTTATACATCCAATATAGCAAACCTTATTACCGTTATTGTGCCTTGTTTGGTTATTACCCTCATATCCCATGTTTTTGTTACAAAATATATACCAAACGGATATTTGCTGATGTTCCATCCTTAATTAACGCCAGCTAATTAAGGCTAAAATCTATTTTAAATAAATTGTAGCCTAAAATAACGCCTATATTTATGGCTTCTAATTAATCTTTGATTTTCTACCAAATAATGCTAAATCAGTTATGGTAAAATCTTAAATGCTCCTAATCTCTCCTCTAAACTGAACCGAATCTCTCTCCCTCCTCTCAAAAACCATTCACCAAGCGACCACCCTTCACTAACCTAGCCACAGAAGCCACCATGGTCGCCGCTCCACCCACCACCAGAAAACAACCACCACAACACCCCTCTCAAGCCAGCCGCCCTAGCCGTCCACCCTCTTCCACCAACAACAACTATCCTACGCCTCCTCCGTCTCTAACGCCGACGACAATATTCAGTCCAAAAATGAGGGAAATAGGAGCCGAAAACAGTCAGAAAGAAAAAAAGAACAGAAAAAAACAAACAGAAGACAAGAGGAAACGAAAACAGAAAGATGAACTAAGGCTTGGTTTTGGTTTATGATTGTATGTTTTCTGACGTCTTTATTAAATTTCTTTTATATAAAAAGAATTGAGTCCAATCTAATTTCAAACTCAGAAATACAAAAAATATGTATATATTTTCGTTTATCTTTTCACTTTCGGTTATGGAATTTGACTAGGGAAGAGTTGTTAATTATCGAGTGGTTAAATGTAGTCAATTGTAGTTAAATGTAGTTAAGGTTATATGAAGTGTTTCCAGTGAATTTTTAAAATGTAGTCAAATGTAGGTAAATGTAGTTAAGGTTATATGCAGTGTTCCAGTGAGTTTTAATAATGTAGTCAAATGTAGTTAAGGTTATATGAAGTGTTTCCAGTGAATTTTTAAAATGTAGTCAAATGTTAGTAGGGATATTTTTTGCATTTCTCGGACAAGATTATCAGTAGTACTAACTTACATCCAGTAGAGGTTGCTCTTTGTCTATCTGTGATCTATTTTATAAGCTTTCTCTGTTTTAATGTCAGTTGGATCCGAGGTTCTTGGCTTCACAAAGAACCTAAAAAAAAAATTCCAATGCAGTGCTTTTGTGGTTGCTAACCGCTGCCTGTATTAAGACGGGACGACCACAAATTGCAAGACGGGCAATCGATCTTGCTGAGAGCCGCTTATCTAAGGACGTGTGGCCTGAATATTATGATAGAAAAGTAGGAAGATATATTGGTAAACAAGCAAGAAAGTATCAGACGTGGTCAATCGCAGGATATCTTGTAGCAAAGATGTTGCTGGAGGATCCTTCACACTTGGGAATGATCGCGTTGGAAGAGGACAAGCAAATGAAGCCTGTAATGAAGCAAAATGTAGTCAAATGTAGTTAAGGTTATATGCACTGTTTCCAGTGTGTTTTTAAAATGTAGTCAAATGTAGGTAAATGTAGTTAAGGTTATATGCAGTGTTTCCAGTGTGTTTTTAAATGTAGTCAAATTTTTGTAGTTATATGAACTTTGTAGTTAATTGTAGTTACTTGTAGTTAATCGTAGTCAGTTGAAAAATATGTCTGAATAACGTATTTTTTTGTATCTACTGGATGGTATGAGTTGCTGAAAACTACAAATGGCATTTCTATGCAACGTCAATTCATTATTCTTCATTGTTCAAGACAAGAAGTTTAATCCGAAAACATAACAGCGCAAAATGTACTGCAACAGTACATATAGCATTGGACTTCCAACAATTTGTAGTTACGCAATTGTAGTTATATGTAGTATAGATGTGTAGTTATATGCAATTGTAGGTAATTGTAGTCACTACATTAGTACAATTAACTACAAATTTGATTCAACAGTACATTTTACCAATTAACTACAAATTAACTCCAAAAAACTACAATTAACTACAATTTGTATTTTTGATGAAACAATTTTCAAAAAGTATTTTCGATGAAAAGTTATTTGTGTTTAATTAATTAATTTGAAATATACTTTTGAGCAACAATCAGTATTTGGCCAAACTTTTAAAAATTGTTTCTAAATGTATTTTTCATAAAAATAAAATTTTTAAAAGTTAAGTTTTTCTGCTCTAAAAAATAATTTTTATTTCTATTCAAAATTAGTTTTTCCCTTCTAAAAGTTTTGGCCAAATATTATAATGTTAAGAAAAATAATGGAAAAATGCATTCCACAAAGAATGCATTTTTGAATCCCGACGTCGAACTTTGAGTATATAAACTCCATCTTCAAAAATTCAAAATCTTATTTCGACTTTTTTTTTATTTTTTGAATTATTAAATCAATATTTTCTATTTTACTTTCTAAAATTATTTAAAAACATTATTGTGAATAACTGGAATAAACTAATTAAAAAGAAATTATGAAAAGTGAGAGGCTAAACCCTCACTGGAAGAGCATTAACCGACAGATGACAAGATCTTCCATTATAAATGTATAAAAAAAATATATGAAAAGATCTTGTTCCACAAATCAAGCCTCTAATTGTTCCACAAATCAAGCCTCTAATTAATAGTTGATCCTTAAACCTTAAAGATAAATTTTGGTATATAAATTGAAAGGTGGTATACTTAAATGTAATAAACACTAACCTTAAACATGAGTAGTTATAAGGTTTGCTATATGGGATGTATATGTAAAATAAAATATTCACTTAGAACCTAATAACTTGAGAGAACAGAATCTGAGCCTATAAATTTTAAATATTTTCTATGTTCGTATGGCCACTTTACCAATATAAATATCCGAAACATATTTCCAATTGTTATGAAATAATATAAGAACAAGAACAATAATGCAAGAATAAGAACAATATAGAGAGAGAATAGGGAGAGAGAGAAGTATTCTTATTAATACTTGGGGTGATTTACAATGGGGTAAGACCCCTCTATTTATAGGAAGAGGAATGACTTAGCTTCAAGCTAAAACTCTTAGACATTCACTCTAAATAGACTTCTATTTTATAACACTCCCCCTTGAATGTCTATTCAATAATGTGCCTCATAAAACCTTAAAACAAAACCCAATGGGAAAAATTAAAGAAAGGAAAAAGAGTACACATGTTTGAATATGCGCCTATTGGTTGCCTCGTTAAAAACCTCGCAAGGAAAACCCGGTGGGACAAAAACTTGTAAGGGAAAAAGAGTGCAACGCGCCTTAACTCCCCCTGATAAGAACATCAATTTATGTCCTTAAGTCTTCGCATCCCGATCTTGTGAACTAGCTTCTTGAAGGTTGACTTTGGTAGAGATTTTGTGAACAAATCAGCCATATTGTCGCTTGAACGAATCTGTTGAACATTGATATCACCATTCTTTTGAAGATCATGTGTGAAGAATAACTTTTGTGAAATATGCTTCGTTCTATCTCCTTTTATGAATCCTCCCTTCAATTGAGCTATACATGCTGCATTGTCTTCATACAAAGTTGTGGGTAGTTTATCACACTTCAAACCACATTTGTCTTGGATATGATGTATTATCGACCTTAACCACACACACTCCCGACTTGCTTCATGAATAGCAATTATCTCGGCATGATTAGATGAAGTAGCCACAATTGATTGCTTAGTCGATCGCCAAGATATGGCGGTTTCTCCACAGGTAAACACATAACCCGTTTGAGATCGAGCCTTGTGTGGGTCGGACAAATATCTAGCATCAGCATAACCAACAAGATCCGGACTGCAATTCTTGCCATAAAATAAGCCCATATCGTAGTTCCCTTTAGGTACCGCAATATGTGTTTGATCCCATTCCAATGTCTCCTCGTAGGAGCCGAGCTAAATCTTGCTAAGACATTAACTGAAAATGATATGTCAGGTCTTGTAGTATTTGCAAGATACATTAGTGCGCCAATTGCGCTAAGATATGGTACTTCAGGACCAAGTAGCTCTTCATTCCTTTCTTGTGGTCGGAATGGATCTTTGTTCACATCAAGTGATCGAACAACCATTGGTGTACTTAAAGGATGTGCTTCATCCATGTAAAACCGTTTCAGTACCTTTTCTGTATAGGTAGATTGATGAACAAAAATTCCGTTTGCCAAATATTCAATTTGCAAACCAAGACATAGTTTAGTCTTTCCGAGATCTTTCATCTCGAATTCATTCCTTTAGATAATCAATTGCCTTTTGGAGTTCTTTAGGGGTTCCAATAAGGTTTATGTCATCAACATATACGGCAAGTACAACAAATTCCGACGTTGTTTTCTTTATAAAAACACACGGGCAAATGGCGTCATTTATATAGCCTTCTTTTAACAAGTACTCACTAAGACGATTATACCACATTCGTCCAGATTGCTTTAGACCATACAAGGATCTTTGCAATTTAATTGAGAACATTTCCCGAGATTTTGAGTTGTGCGCGTTTGGCACCTTGAGTCCATCGGGAATTTTCATGTATATCTCATTATCAAGTGAGCCATAAAGATAGGCAGTAGCCACATCCATTAAGTGCATGTCAAGCTTTTCATGGACAGCAAAACTTATGAGATAACGAAAGGTTATCGCATCCATAACAGGCGAATATGTCTCTTCATAATCGACACCAGGCCTTTGAGAAAAACCTTGTGCAACAAGGCGTATTTTATATCTTTGGACCTCGTTTTTCTCATTTCTCTTGCGTACAAAGACCCATTTATAGCCGACAGGCTTAACACCATTAGGTGTTTCAACTATAGGGCCAAAAACTTCACCTTTTGCCAGCGAATTCAATTCTGATTGAATTGCTTCTTGCCACTTTGCCAATCCTGTCTTTTTCGACATTCTTCAACAGATTGAGGTTCGAGATCCTCACATTCTTGCATAATGCTGTATGCTACATTATAAGCAAAGGCATTATCCACCATAATATCCACTCGATTAATATTTGCCTCAATATTAATTGGATTTAGGGATAGTTCCGTATTTTCCAGAGTCTCGGGCTCAATGGATTCTTCATGAATCTCAGAATTTGTTAAATCATGAGATTCTTTCGTGGTGTCATTTTGATCGTTCTTTTTCCTCTTTCTAGGATTTCGATCTTTGGAACCTAATGGTCTGCCACGCTTCAGGCGTGCATTCGACTCATTGGATATGACACTAGATGATTGTCCAATAGGGACATCAATACGGATTGGAACATTTTCCGCGGGAATGTGGGATTTCGTTATCCTTTTCAAGTCCGTAAATGCGTCAGGCATTTGATTTGCTATTCTTTGCAAATGGATAATCTTTTGTACCTCTTCACAAATAGAGGTATGTGGATCAAGATGAGATAATGATGCATTTTTCCACAAAATTTCCCGTTTGGTTTCACCAACCTCTCCCCCTAATTTTGGGAAAAGTGTCTCATCAAATCGACAGTCTGCAAATCGTGCAGTAAACAAGTCGCCTGTCAATGTTTCGAGGTAGCGAATGATGGAGGGCGATTCAAACCCAACATATATTCCTAACCTTCTTTGCGGACCCATTTTGGTGCGGGATGGCGGTGCAATAGGCACATATACTGTGCATCCAAAAATCCTTAAATGGGATATATTGGGTTCATGACCCAAAACCAATTGCAACGGGGAATACTTGTGGTAATTCATTGGTCTAAGACGAATTAGCATTGCTGCATGTAAGATGGCGTGACCCCATACCGAAGTGGGCAGCCTCGTTCTCATAAGTAATGGCCTTGCAATCAATTGCAGGCGTTTAATTAACGATTCTGCAAGACCGTTTTGAGTGTGAACATGAGCTACAGAATGTTCAACTTTTATCCCGATTGATAAGCAATAATCATTAAATGCTTGGGATGTAAACTCAGCAGCATTATCCAGTCTAATGGACTTGATTGGATTATCTGGAAATTGTGCTCGTAGTCGAATTATTTGTGCCATTAATTTCGCAAACGCAAGGTTGCGTGATGACAACAGGCACACATGAGACCATCTACAGGATGCGTCTATCAAGACCATGAAATACCTAAACGACCCACTAGGTGGGTGAATAGGTCCACAAATGTCCCCTTGTATACGTTCCAGAAACGTGGGTGACTCAGTCCCAACCTTTGTTGGTGATGGCCTGATAATCAACTTGCCTTGATAACACGAAGTGCAAGGATATTCATTATTCGAAAGAATTTTGAAATTCTTTAACGGATGCCCATATGAGCTTTCTATAATCCGTCTCATCATGACCGATCCTGGGTGTCCCAATCGATCATGCCAAAGTACAAAGGTATTGGAATCAGTAACCCTTTGGTTTACTGTTGAATGTGCCTCAATTGCACTAATTCTTGTCCAATACAGGCCACAAGTAAAAGACGGGAATTTCTCAATAACCCTCTTTTGGCCGGAGACATTCTTTGTGATGACGAGATATTCAAGATTATCTTCATCCATTGTCTCAATATGATAGCCATTCCGGCGTACATCTTTAAAACTCAACAAGTTTCTCTTAGACTTGGAGGAGAACATTGCATTCTCTATGATTAACGTCGTGCCCTTGGGCAGAGTTACAATTGCTCTTCCGGAGCCTTCAATCAATTTACTACTTCCAGAGATTGTAGTAACGTTTGCCTTACACATATTTAGTTGGGAGAAATACTTCCTTTCTTTGAGTATTGTATGTGTAGTACATGAATCAATTAGGCAAATACTTTTACAGTTGGATGTTGATCCAAGTTCGCTTTGTGAGATATCCATATTTGCTATCCCATAGTTTGACATACAAAAGAGATACAAGAACATAAGAATAAACAAGTTCAATTCTTTTGTGTCACATAATATTTTCAAAATCTGCTGCTAACAGTTGACTAACAAAATCAGATATGTTATTCATTACTTTGCAGTTTGAAAATTTCAGTTTAAACGTTTTCTTCAAATAATCGATTATTACTTACAAACAATCGATTGTTGAACATTGACAATCGATTGTTAAACACACACAATCGATTATTTGCTATTTTGAAAAAACAGATCAGTCTTAAGACAATCGATTGTTATGCATAGACAATCGATTGTTGGCTATTTTGAAAAATTCGACCTTACTGTTTCAAGACAATCGATTGTTATGCATAGACAATCGATTGTTGGCTATTTTGAAAAATTCCAGCACTGTTTCAAGACAATCGATTGTTAGACAAAGACAATCGATTGTGGATGATTTTTGAAAAATTCCAGATTACACTGTCTTAATGACAATCGATTGTTAGACAAAGACAATCGATTGTGGATGATTTTTGAAAGATTCCAGATTACAGTCTTAACGACAATCGATTGTTAGCCAAAGACAATCGATTGTTGATCAATTGTTTTTCAACTTTAATGCGAAAATAGTAGATAATCGACTAGTTTTTCAGGCTAGTCGATTACCCCTTCTGAAAATAAAAATATTATTGATATTTGAACATATTGAAGATATTCTAAAGAACTACTGCTAACATTGCATCATGAACTAACTAATACGAGCTAATACTAATGACTATTAGTTTATTCACTAACTAATACAAATAAGTAGAACAAAATCAAATAACTCCATCTTCTTTCATCACGGATCCATCGCCGAATAGGTGGTCTATTTTCCCCTCGGGTTGCTCAAAGAAGTCTGCCACATCCAGGTGGGTGATGTCCTCATTGTCGTCATAGACAAAATTTGTTTCAGGGCCTTTTCTCTTTCGAGATGCTTGATAAAGGTCAACCAAGTGTCTTGGTATACGGCAAGTCTTTGACCAGTGCCCTTTCCCACCGCAACGATAACATATCGTTTCTGAACCATTTTCCTTAGGATCTTCATGACCCCGTTTCTGCTTTCGGCGGTTATCTCTCTTCGGGGGGTGACGGACTTCATTGGAATTTCTTCCTTATCTACGTCCCTGGCTATGACCCCGTTTACGACCATGACCATGGTCCTTTTCATGTTTGGCATAATGAGAGTGCACCTTATCTGCTTCAGGCAGTGGTGTGGACCCAGTGGGTCGATTTTCATGATTTCTCATGAGCAGGTCATTATTTCGCTCAGCCACTAGTAGAAGAGAAATCAGTTCAGAGTACTTTGTAAAGCCTTTCTCTCTGTACTGTTGTTGCAGTACTATATTGGAGGTATGAAACGTTGTAAACGTTTTCTCAAGCATATCATAATCGGAGATATTATCCCCGCATAGCTTCAATTTAGAAGTAATTCTGAACATAGCAGAATTATATTCAGAAACGGACTTAAAGTCCTGGAGCCTCAGATGAGCCCAATCATATCGTGCTTGTGGCAGAGTGACCAACTTCAGGTTGTCATATCTCTCCTTTAAGCCGTTCCACAAGACGAGTGGATCCTTGACGGTGAGATATTCAATCTTCAAACCTTCATCAAGGTGGTGGCGCAAGAAAATCAAGGCCTTCGCACATTCTTGGGTGGATGCTTTTTCTCTATCTTTGATGGTGTCTCCGAGACCCATAGCATCTAAGTGGATTTCAGCATCCAACACCCATGTCATATAGTTCTTGCCCGAAATTTCAAGGGCAACGAACTTTCTTTTCATAATGTCAGACATAATCGAAAATTAAATTAGGAAGAGGGAAATACCTTAGATTTTCGAGAATGGTTCTTTGAGACGGTAGAGTCTCGTGCTGATAACGTGTTATGAAATAATATAAGAACAAGAACAATAATGCAAGAATAAGAACAATATAGAGAGAGAATAGGGAGAGAGAGAAGTATTCTTATTAATACTTGGGGTGATTTACAATGGGGTAAGACCCTCTATTTATAGGAAGAGGAATGACTTAGCTTCAAGCTAAAACTCTTAGATATTCACTCTAAATAGACTTCTATTTTATAACACCAATAATTTTCTTTTAAATAAATTCTACACTCTGAATGTTGTGAAGATAGAATTGCTCAACGGTTAATTGGCTTCTTGAATTGGTCAAAGTAGTGGGGCCATCCGTACGAACTTACTTTTGCAGTGGGATTCCAATTGCCAAAATTGTCGACGGCAATACGCAAGTGGCATATTTTACCTCTATGTAGCAAGTAATTTACTACTCATTTGGCATGAAGTTGAAGAAAGAGGGAAAATTTTTGAAATTTTTGGTCTTAAATAAATTAAAAATGGTCTTAAAATATTATATGGCTATAAAAATTTCTTAGTATGAGAAGAATTATAAGTTTTATAAACTAATTTATCAAATTTAAAAAGGGTTAAAAAATAAGTTTAGATAAACTAGAACAGAAGAAGTACTGTATTATTTTGTCTTGAATAACTTGAAAAGTTGGCACTGTAAAAAATATAGATATTATTATCGGTAATACTGCATTAGGTCCCCTAAATATGTGATTGTGTTGGTAAATTGAATAGTTGTTTAAAATAATTGATGTTGTAGAAAGAAAAATGTCATTTAGAGTAGTATTTTTGTTGAGATCTAAACTGATAGTTTCAATTATTTGAGTATTTATTAAGTGGAATGTTTAAAAAGAAATAAAAATTAATTTAGATGAACATTTATGCTATTAACGTCTTCCTTAAGTGGTATGCAAAAGTTCGACAGTTATATGACTAATTACAAATGTTTTTGGTTATATAACCCACTTTATAAAAGATCTTTATGGTAAAATGCAGAAAGATTGATAATAAAGGGCAGTATGGTGCATAGGGTGTTCAAATCGAACCGGAAAATTACACCAAATTAAAAAATCAAATCAAATCGATTAAAAAACCCGACTAGGTTAGGTTTGACTTGGTTGATATTAAGTAAAAAATTCGAACTAAACCGACATATAAATATATAAATTTTATTTATATTTTTAAGACTTTATTGTGAATTTATTTTAAAAAATATTGAAATATTTGGAATCCTTTCGTGTATTAACCTTGAAAGTATAAATTATCGAAAAATTATTGTTAGACGATTAAGAAAATAACTATCATGTGTTACTAAAAAAATTCTCCCATAAAAATATTTTAATAGATCATACGTTTGTCAATTTTTTTTTTCATATTCACTAAACATATATTCACTTATCAAAGTTTTATCTATAATTTTAACAAAGATTGAAATAATATTCATGTAACTAAAAAATGAAAACCCGACAAAATCGAACCAATCCAAACCGTGGGTTTGGTTTGGTTTGGTTTTGGTAAAATCCGAACGAATTTGGTGCATAAAGTATTTCGCGTTCACATATGGTTGGGGAAAGGGCCGCTTCCAAGGAGGTATTGTAAGCAGTCTACCCTAATACATGGATCAGATGCCAATTTTACAGCTCAAACCCCTAACTTATAAATCATACGAAGACAACTTAAATATTGCTACAAGACAGAAAAATCGATAATATTAAATACAATAAAATATTTATAGTATCCTTTTGTTATATTCAAATTTTAACTGATTATTTAATACACTTAAAAGAAATTGTACCAAAAGCATATGTTGGGGTGGGTGGTGAGGGCTTGACGGTGAGTTAATGCCAAAATTGTCTTCTGGAAAATGAGGCATCTCGTGTGATTCCATTTAATTGCAAGTCTTGTTTTTCCCATTTTGTCCATTTCCTATCTAGCTTTGAAAGTTGAAACCCACGCGAAATTTGTATCATATTAAATTTTAAAAAAATGACATGACATGAGTGTAACATTTCAACAACAACAACAACACTCTAGTATAATTCTATTTAGTGGGGTCTGGAAGGGTAGTATGTACGCAGACCTTAAAAGCTGTTTCCAAATAGACCCCCGGCATCCTTCCCTCCAAGAACTTCCCACCTTACTCTTGGGGAGACTCGAACTCACAACCTCTCAGTTGGAAGTGGAGGTTGCTTACCATCAGAGCAACCTCTCTTATCTTATGAGTGTAACATTTCAAATGACAAAAATGGAAATACTATTCTTCGACAACTTGGAATTTGTTTTGTCAAGAATTATTCGTATAGAAGTTGTTTCAACAAATATTTATTCTCCTTTAATTTTGCGAGAAACCCTATCATTTATGGCGAAGAGATCATATAATAAGAAATTAGTTAAGTCATCAACTCGATTTAAGATTCCGGTAAGTAACTAGAGCAAGGACTTGAAGAAGAAAATGAAATAGGAACAAGCGCGTCGGTTCTTTAGTTCGAAGCTAGTTAGTTAGAGTTTAAGATATAAATTTGATTGGAACTTGGAAAAAGAATATTTGAAGTTGTATTGAAAAATAATTTTTGAAAGCTAAAATTGTGTTAGGACATACATTTTATTTATAAAAAAAAAAGTTAAAATTTTATGAAGTGAAAGAAAAAAATTTACCCAAAATTTGCCCTAAATCAATTTTTGGGAACTTGAAATTTTTTGAATTTCTTTTCCGCAAAACATGCTCATAACAAACTATGTTTTCAATTTCTTTTTCTTTTGAAAAAAAATGAAGCTAAAATCTATGGCCCAACGGGAGCTAACATTAATTAATGCTTTTCACAGAAATTGATGTATATTACAGTAATAAGCAAGCTTATTTTAGAGAAAAACTTATAGCAATTAGAGCTTGTTTGGAAAGCCACTTTGAAAATGAATTCGGGTATAATTGGATATAATTGTACAGTTTGGTATGTTTGTTTGGCCAAGTAATTACTTGATCACATGAAATTAATGGGTGTAATTGGAGGGGTGTAATTACACCCTCCAATTCTCAGAGGCAGGGAGAATTTGAGGTAATTACACTGTATAATTACAAGATTGTCTTTTAGTTTCTTTCCTTTTTGGTTTTATTTTAAATGTTTTTATAACTTTTTATTTCTATTATTTTATTTTTACTTTTTAATTCTTTTAAAATTTTAAAATATATTTTTCTTTGTACAATATTTATCTATCTTTACTTCTTGTGATTTCATGTAATTGCTTACTATATTTTATTTTATTATTCTATTTTTTTAAAACAACACCTCCTAATATTAGAAATAATGAGTCATTACCAATTTGACATAATGAGTGATCCAATTAAAGTGAAATTTCGTTGTTGAATGTGGTTATAAACTTATCATGTTTCCTAATTATTAAGTTGCACTGGAACATACTATTATTATGTTAAAATTTGACATATGTTAAACTATTTATTTTTTTAAAATATTGAAATTGTGCTATATTCATGGTTCCAATTTACTTGTTTTAGTAATATTAGCTCACATTGCATGTTATTCATTTTTTAGTTAGAATTGAATTGATAGAATAGTTTTGTCAAACATTTGAATAATGTTATGACATTATATTTGTAAATATTAACTTATTTTATCAAACATGAATTCCATAATATTCTTACAAAACATATATTTTTTATTTTTGTAAGAATCTTAACTAAATATTATTAATTTAAAAAATATATATGAATTATTTTTACAATATCATTATAAATATATGATTACTAAATTAATGTATATTCACGAAAAAATATACATCTTAAATATAAAATATAATATCATTTATACTTATAAAAATTTATAGGCATAAAAATTCTTGACCATCTTGGTTATGTTCGAGGGGACCTTCCTTTCAAATACCTGGGAGTGCCTTTGACTACCAAAAAGTTGTCAGTTGCACAATGGCAGCCTCTGGTTGACAGGATTTCTGCTAGAATTACTTCCTGGACTGCTAGATACCTATCCTATGCAGGCAGAAGCCAATTGGTCCAATCAGTTATATTTGGTGTTCAAGCTTACTGGGCTCAATTATTTATCATACCTTCAAAGGTTATTAAAATGTTGGAGTCAATATGTAGATCCTATATTTGGTCAGGTTCAGTTAATATCTCAAAGAAAGCTTATGTGGCCTGGGAAAAGGTATGCATGCCAAAATCTGCTGAAGGGCTGAATATAACCAATATCTTGCTGTGGAATAAGGCTGCTATAGCCAAACTTAGTTGGAATTTAGCACATAAGAAAGATCTTTTGTAGGTGAAATGGATTCATACAATCTATATCAAACAACAACATTTGGAGAACCTAACTGCCCCAAAAAATGCTAGCTGGATGGTCAGGAAGATTGTGGAGGGTATTAAGCTACTACAACAACATCAACTGCTGTATAATTCCGACTGTACCATAAGGAGATTATACTTGCAACAGATTGGAGACACAACTAGAGTCCCTTGGAAGAATCTGGTAATAAAGAATGATGCTCGACCTAAAGCTATCTTCTGTTTCTGGCGATTACTTCAAGATAGACTTCCTACCAAGAATAGGCTGCTGCAATGGAATCTGAATGTATCAGGCAACTGTGTTATGTGCCAGCATGATATGGAAACTAGAGAGCACTTATTCTTGCAATGTACCTTTGCATCCCAGCTGAGATACCAATCACTACAATGGATTGGAGTTGAAGACTTCACTGGGCAGGAATGGTCACACTTTTGCCAATGGTTCATTCAGCAATCTAAAGGGAAATCTCCCCGAGCTCGCATAATCAAGATGACAGTAACAGAAATACTCTATGGTTTATGGTTAGAAAGAAATGCGAGAATCTTTGAAAACACATACTGTAACTGTGATAAGCTCCTCAGTAGTATAGCCTATATATGTAATGTTCGAGCTCCTCCTAGGCTTAGTTCATATATTCAGCAGTTCATGTTATAACTGCTGACTTGGCTCGAGTAGTATATGTAATCTTTTGTCCAATTTGATAGGCAGCTGAGTTAAAGCTGTCCTATGATTTTGTAAGGCAACCATTTTGGTGATTAATACAAATTTAATTACCAAAAAAAAATTTAAGTTTTGATAATTACTTAATTTAAAATTTAATCTAACTGTTTAATTATACTTGTGCATCAAACAATAAATTTGTAATTACATTACAATTATATTATAACAAACAAATAGGTTATCGTAATTATACAACTATATAATTATTAGACCGAATACAATAATTATACTATTTTTAATTACAGAGTAGCTTTTCAAACTGACTCTTAAACTCTTAATTAATACGACGTGCGAGATACACAAACAAGACACAATACAAGCTCCTTGAGTATATGTGGTCAATGTAATAGTGTCTTCATCGTACAACATTTGAAAATCTCCCTTTCATAATTGTCTTGGCATATATTATTTTGCATTAAAAAAGGGTATCCGATGCTTCATCCCATTAATATCAATTCTCATTAACTTTACATTGTGTACAAAAAGTCAATTTAATTCCCAACCCCACATTTTTCTTAAATTATAATATAATTAGGAAAAGATTTAATTGACTTTCAACGCCATTTATGCCTTGACGTTAAAGGGATTCCTTCTAATCATTCATCTCCTTAAGCAATTAGAACTAGCTATGAAAATGAAAGTTCTCACAGGGTATATCCTAAATAGCCTGATATTTGTATTATAGCTTTAAAATTAAGATAGATGATACAATTATTTTAAATTTGTTATTGTTATAATTAATTTTTTTTTTGAATGATGATAGAGTACAGTTATTTTAAAGTTGTTGTTATTAGTATATTTTTTTTATTATAAATAGGTACTTATTTTCAAGGGAATGGAAATATAGTTTAATGAATGACATTAGCAATATTGATGGTGACGATGATGATCATAATAATTAAAGCTTACATCAAGCAATCTCTTTGGATTAATTAAATTATATGTTAATATTAAATTTCAGTATATTACATCATGACAAGGGACCTACTGTTAATATTAAATTTCTGCTACTTCCTTTAATTATGAAAAGAGAAAACTCTTTTACAATTCAACGAAGATTGTCTAGTAGCAGTTTTTAGGTTATGTTTCTGAAATTTATTACCTTTCAGTTAATGTATAAGAAACTTCGCAAATGTAAAAATATGTAGATGATTGTAATTTGGAGGATTATATATATATATAGGCCGATTCAGGATTTTGTGCAAGTAATAAAATTTATATTGGTTTAGTCATAATTTATATATATATATATATATATATATATATATATATAGTATTATTTTTTGACGAAGCGGATTCAATTGAACCCACTTCTCACCACTCCACCCCTATATGTGTGTAACGAGTAGGACAAAATGTGAAAGTATGTAATTGGTCTATTTATTACTCCCCAATCACCATTCATGTCTATGTTTCCATTGAGATGTTGGGTCTATTTCCAACTTATTGTGACCCAAACCTCGTGAAAGGTAACAATGCGAGATAACTATACCTGAGAGTTATATATTCCGTAAGAAAAAACATACTACTATTGTTATGAAACAATAAAAGAACAAGAGCAATATTGCAGAAAAAAGAGAGAAATTTTTATTGAATTTTGGAATCATTTACAATGGAATAGAACCCTTTATTTATAGGGAAAGCTTAACTTAGCCACCAAATAATAAACTATAGAATCTCTCCAAATATAGACGTTCACCATAAATAGAATTCTATTTATAACACTCCCCCTTGAATGTTTATTCAACAGATAATGTGCCTCGTTAAAACCTTAACTAAAAGAAAACTCAATGGGAAAAAAATTCTAGAAAAGGAAAAAGAGTACACATATTTAATAATACGCCTTTTGGTTGTCTCGTTAAAAACCTTGCAAGAAAAACTCAGTGGGACAAAATCTTGTAAGGAAAAAAGAGTGCAACGCGCATTAACTCCCCCTGGTGAGAGCATCAATTCACATCTTTAAGCTTTCGCATTCCAATCTTGTGCACCATCTTTCAAAAGATCTTTGGTGGAGATTTGATAAACAAATCAGCCATATTAACTTAAATGAATATATTACATATTGAAATCATCATTCTTGATAGATATATAATATCTTCATAAAGTATCATGGAATGACCTTTTCAATATATCCACAGAGATTCTCGCTATCATATTATAATGCTTATAGTTTTAGCAAGATACAAATGTGCACAAATTGCACTTAGCATGTGGTACTTCAAGATCAAAAATTGTATGTGCTTTAAGCAGTTTAAGTCCTTCAAGGATTTTCATATAAGTTAAGACATATAAAGAGCCTTTTGTGCATATCAAGTTTTTATGTCTTGCATAGACATATAAGATATCAAAAACTGATTGCACATACTATTGACTTTATACTTTCAAGTATTTGAACTACATGTCCAGAACTACATGTCTTTCATATGGAATCAATTCTACTGAATTGTATCTCTTCCATTTGGACATACTTTTCTGTCTATATTCGATAGACATAAGATCCTCATCTATACTTAGCGCTATGATAGATGTCGTCGGCGAACATGTTATATTGGTTCCAATAAATTTTCATAAAGACATAACATAGAGATCGCTTCATTCATAAATTCAGGTACCTGAATCTCTCATGAGATTGTATAAAGTGTTATGTCATGTGACCTTCTAGATTACTTGCCTTCTTTATTATGATCACTTTGATCATTTGCTCATCTTCTTCATCAAGAAGTTCTATTTGAAACTGATTTGCCTATACGCTTTAAGCATACCATAGACTTTGTCCTTCTAGGACTTAATATGAGCATTTGCAATGAGAATACGGTTACTTTCTTTGAGTCACCAAAATGCGTATGGCATGCTTTGAAATATATTGAAAATGAATTATCCTTTTATGAACTTCAAGTTCATATATCCTATTCGAGGATCTATATGTATAAATAATAATTCATTCCATGTAAATTTTTTCTCAACTGTTGTATCTTGTCTTCCCCTCATGTTAGAAAAACTAACTTGCTTCCTCAACTTTGGAAATCCATCTTTGTGCATTATGGTGTTAATGAAAATATACCCCGCACATTAATAATAATAAAATGAAATTATTTGGTTACTGACTCTAAACCATTAGTGAGGGGAGAATGCAATATATTTTGGTATAACACATATCAAATTGATATATATATATATATATATAACTTTGTTCTCATAAGAAACAGTTTAGCTATTAAGTAGAGGCACTCAATAAATTATTTTGCTAAACCAACTATGATGTAAACCAACTTATCATGAACTTCTTGAATATAAAATCTGAAAATTATCTCGAAATTAAATTATTGAGCAAGTTACCTCGCAAGCACCAGCCAGGTTGCAGGTTAATAATAATCGCACATGTAACTATCTCATAGATGCATATTATGTGGTATACATGGCAGGTGAATGGGCCCATATTCACCTTTGATATTTTTCAGAAATAATGGGATCCAATCCCAAGTTTAGTTGGTCAATTAATTAATAAGAATAAGTAATATAAGAGAATCCGTAAAGACCTTTCTAGTTCTTTAATATTTACCCACGTGAATTCTCTATTATTTTTGCACGTCATATTTAAATTGATATGGCTAAACTGACTATGCCAACTGAATAAATTATCAATATTGATAAGTTCATGTTAATACCATGACATGTGCAATTATCAATAAACTCCATGTTTATTATGATATGTGTTTTTATATCAACAAACATCCATTTTATTTGTGGCATACTTTTGTTTGTGTAGTACAAACTGGAGAGTGGGTAGCTTTTCACATACAGATTATCCCGCTACAAGTAGTAGTAATAGAAGATAGCAATTTTTTCCTTTATTTATTGTCTCAATATAATCAACCGATTTTGCGTATACTTTGAAAACTGAATAAGTTTCTTTGAGACTTACTACAACACAATACCTTATTGGTAATCAATTGTGTTTCTCCAAAATAGTATAATTGGCTCTTACAGAGTTCTCAATTAATTTGGTACTACTATATATTCATCAATATCCATATGGAGAATATCTCTTTTAATAGAAAGTTATATCATTGTGGTCATGATCAAAATCATTATAGGCAAGATATGTTGCTTCTATTACTTTTTCCATGTAATAATCACATTGCCATAATATTTTGGCTAATCACAATAAGCACGTGATAATTGATCATTCATACCATAATAATGATATTATTTTCTTATTTTTCCTCAAACCTTCTTTTAGAGGTGAGTGTGGTATATTCACTACCACTAGCACATTCATATTCTTCCAAGAATGAATATGTATTCATAAATTAGATGTTGTCACATTCACATCACGAATGGACCATAGTCATCTGTATGTGCTTTATGAAATATCATATCAAATTGATGACAAACATTACTTTCACAGAGTGAAGAATTATTTTGAGAATCCTCATTATCTCATTATCATAATGATGGCAATAATAATTTCATTTATTGCCACGTCCACGTCCATTGATACCTTCACAGTAATAATTTTATCTTCTTTCAGACTTATCACATACTGCTATCACATTCTCTAAAGGGAATGAGAATGAAGCAAATTCAATGGCACGGATTTTTAATTATTTTCCCATAATTATACATGAATTTGATCATGACAAGGCATAGAAATTTTACCACTTTGGGTGATTATAATTTCTTACAAAATACATTAGAGTTGCAATCAAAATTTATCATCTTTGCTTGTATTTAAAATTAAATTATAGAATATCAAGAATTCGAAAGAAAAAAAATAAAATACTTACCTTAAATCCAGAATTTAATCATGAAGGAAGTTCATAGAACAATTGACAATCATTATGCTCAATCCCAAAGCTTCTACTCAAGTGATTAGAGTCTCGTGCTGATAACATGTTATGAAACAATAAAAGAACAAGAGCAATATTGCAGAAAAAGGGAGAGAAAAATTCTTATTGAATTTTGGGATCATTTACAATGGAATAGAACCCTCTATTTATAGGGAAAGCTTGACTTAGCCACCAAATATTAAATCATAGAATCTCTCTAAATATAGACATTCACCATAAATAGAATTCTATTTATAACAACTATCATTTTGTTATAAATAGAATTCTATTTATGGTGAATGTCTATATTTAAAGAAATTTTAGGGTTTATTACTTGGTGGCTAAGTCACCCTCTCCCTATAAATAGAGGGTTCTATTCCATTGTAATTGATCTCATATCAATAAGAATTCCCTCTCTCTCTACTTTGCTCTGCAATATTCTTCTTCTTTTATTATTGTTTATAACACGTTATCAGCATGATACTCTAACTAATTGAGTAGAAGCTTTGAAATTGAGCATAATGATTGTCAACTGCTCCATA
The DNA here is from genome assembly GCA_034376525.1 of Nicotiana benthamiana. NCBI lineage: Eukaryota > Viridiplantae > Streptophyta > Magnoliopsida > Solanales > Solanaceae > Nicotiana > Nicotiana benthamiana. Next base: position 154,984,472 of record CM067338.1, read on the forward strand.
AACTTTCTTCATTATTACATTCTGGATTTAAGGTAAGTATTTTACTTTTCTCTTTCAAATTCCTGACATTCTATAATTTGATTTAAATACAAACAAAGACGATAAATTTTGATTGAAACTCTAATGGAGTTTGAAATAAATTATAACCACCCAAAGTGATAAAAATCCTATGTCTTTCCATGATCAAATTCATATATGATTGTGAGCATAGAATTGAAAACTTGTCCCATTGAATTTGCTCCATTCCCATTCCCGTTAGAGAATGTGATAGTAGTATGTAATAAGTCTGAAAGAAGATAAATTTATTACTATGAATGTATCAATGGATGTGAACGTGATAATAGACGAAATTATAATCGTCATTATTGTGATATTGAGGATAATAAGGATTCTCAAAATAATCATTCACTCTGTGAAAGTAATATATGTCATCGATTTGACATGAGATTTTATATAGCACATATAGATAATTATGGTCCATTCATAATGGAATGTGACAACATCTAATTTGTAACGATATATTCATTCTTGGAAGAATATGAACGTGCTATTGGTATTGAATATACCACACTCACCACTACAAGGAGGTTTGATATGATATGAGAAAATAATATCATTATTATGGCTTGAATGGTTATTGGTCACGTACCTATTGTACGCAAAATATTTTGGCAATGTGATTATTAAAGGACAACAATAATGCAAGAAACATGTCTTGCATATAATTTTGACCATGACCATAATGGTACAACTTTCTCCTTGAAAGAGATGTATGACCATATGGATGCTGATGAATATGCGATAGTATGAGATTAGTTGAGTGCTCTGGAAGAGGCAATTATCACTATTTTGGAGAAACACAATTGATTACCATAAGGTATTGTGTTGTAGTAAGTCTCAAAGAAACTTATTTAGTTTCCAAAGTACACACGAAAGCGGTTTATTATATTGAGACTATGAATAAATGAAAGATTTAATATCTTTTATTACTACAACTTGTAGCGGGATAATATATATGTGAAGAGCTACCCGCTTCATTCTCCAGTTTGTACTACACAAACACAAGAATGCCTCAATAAAGTGGGTATTTATTGATATAAAAACTCATATCATAATAAACTTGGAGTTTATTGATAATTGTACATGTCATGGTGTAAACTTGAACTTATCAATATTGATAATGAAATCAGTTGGCATAATTGTTTAGCCATATCAATTTAAGTATGATGTGCAAAAATAATAGAGAATTCACATGGGTAAATATTAAAGAACTAGAAATTTTTTTACGAATTCTCTTACATTGCTCGTTCTCATTAATTAATTGACCAACTAAAGTTGGGATTGAATCCCATGAATTCTGGAAATATCAAAGGTGAATATGGGCCCATTCACTGCCGTGTATACCACATAAGATGCATTTTTGAGATGGTTACATGTTGAATTATTATTAACCTGCAACTTGGTGTTTGCGAGGTAATTTGCTGAATAATTTAACTTAGAGCATAATTTCCATATTTTCTGTCCAAGATAATTTATCTTGATAAGTTGGTTTATATCACAGCTGGTTTAGCAAAATAATTTATTGAGTGCCTCCACTTAATAGCTAAACTATTGCCTATGAGAATAAAGTTATATATATCAGTCTGATATACGTTATATACGAGAGTATATTTTTTTCTCCCCTCACAAGTGGTTCAGGGTCAGGAACTAAATAATTTCATCTTATTATTATTGATGTGCGCTGTATATTTTGATTAACACCATGACACACAAAGATGGTCTTTCAAAGTTGAGCAAGCAAGTTAGTTTTTCTAACATGAGGGGGAGATTGATAAACAGTTGAGAAAAAGTTATGTTGAATGAATTATCATGTGTATATCTAGATCCTCGAATAAAATAATATGAACTTGAAGTTCATAAAAGAATAATTCATCTGCAATATATTGCAAAGTATGCCATACGCATTTGCTGACCCAAAAAAGTAATTATATTCTCATTGAAAATGCTCATATTAACTCCTACAAGGACAAAGTCTATGGTACGCTTAAAGCATACAGACAAATAGGTTTCAAATAAAACTTCTTGATAAAGAAGAAGAGCAAATGATCAAAGTGATCATAATAAGGAGGCAAGTGATCTAGAAGATCACATGACATAACACTTCATAAAATCTCATGAGAGATTCAGGTACCTGAATATATGAGTGAAGAGATCTCTATGTTATATCTTTATGAAAAATAAGGAGGTTGGAACCGATATAAAATGTCTATTGACAACATCTATAATAGTGCTATATATATATATATATATATATGAGGATCTTAAGTCTAGAGAAACAATTCAAGTTGAATTGGTTTCATATGAAAGACATGTTGTTTTGGACCTGCAGTTTAAACACTTGAAAGTATTAAGTCAATAGTCTGTGCAATCACTTTTATTTATCTTATATGTCTAGCATGTTATAAAAATTTGATATGCATCTGAAGTCTATTTAAATTACTTATTTGACTATACATATATGATAATCCCCAAAGGATTTAAAGTTTTAAACTGCTTAAAGTATATACAATTCTCGATCTTGAAGTACCACTTCCTCAGTGTAATTTGTGCACAAATGTATCTTGCTATAACTATAAGCATGATAATATGATAGCAAGAGTCTTCACCTCTATGTGAAAATATTGAACTGACGATTCCAACAAGGTCATATAAAGACAATACATCTATTAAGAATGATGATTTCAAGGTTCAACATATTCATTCAAGTTAATATGGTTGATTTAGTTACCAAATCTCTATCAATGATCTCTTGAAGATGGTGCACAAGATTGGAATGTGAAGGCTCGTGGATGTGAATTGATGCTCTTATCAGGGGGAGTTAATACGCGTTGTACTCTTTTTCCCTTACAAGTTTTTGTCCAACAGAGTTTTCCTTACAAGGTTTTTAATGATGCAACCAAAAGGTGTATTATTAGATATGTGTACTCTTTTTGTTTTCTAGAATTCGTTCCCATTGGATTTTATTTAGTTAAGATTTTAACGAGGCATATTATCTGTTGAATAGACATTCAAGGGGAGTGTTATAAATAGAATTCTATTTATGGTGAATGTCTATATTTAGAGAGATTCTAGGGTTTATTACTTGGTGGTTAAGTCACTCTCTCCCTATAAATAGAGGGTTCTATTCCATTGTAATTGATCTCATATCAATAAGAATTCCCTCTCTCCCTACTTTGTTCTGCAATATTCTTCTTCGTTTATTATTGTTTATAACACATTTAATATTTTTAGCAAATTATCTATTAATATTTATGGTATTGAAATTTTATTCACATATAATTATCTTATAAAAAATATATCTAATTGTATAAATAACTTTAAGATCATCAACGCGTAATTAAACTCAATTAAACCCATTCTGTCATTTCCACAGCCACAAGCAAATGAAAAAGGTCATGATCAAATATTTGAGGACACCAAAATGGTTCTGTTTCTTTATATTATTAAGGGTCAAAATAAAATATAGGTTGTGGAATCTAAACGTCCATCTTCCAGTGACCAATCAATACTTTGCGAAGAATTTTAAACCTACACCCTTTTCTTGCTTAAATTGCAATTTTCACGTGGAAAAAAGAAAATAGGAGAATGAAGTCAAAAGATGTTTCCCCTGTAAACACTTCATCTTTCTTGGTGTCGTTTGATATGCTGTATAAGAAAATTAATCCGTGTATAAAATTTTACAAAACTTAGCTCAAAGTAATAAACAAAAAGATAGACAACAAAGTAGAGAGAAAGAGAGAAGAGAATATATTTCTTCCATGTATCCAAGTGTATTACAAAATGAGTTTTCATCCTCTATTTATAGTACAACATATAGGTATACCAAAAGAATTTCATAAGTATATCATTAAGTATTTGAGATCATGGAGGAAGATCATGGGTAAATTATGAAGGTATGAGAGTTACAACAATAATGGTGAGAAGTAGTGGGGATTATCTACATAATGGAGAAGAGTAGTGGGAGTAACTTCTTTAGGAGTTATAGACATCCACTACAAAGTATAATATTTCATAACACTCCCCCTTGGATGTCTATAGATAATGTGCCTCGTTAAAACCTTAACTAAAATAAAACCCAATGGGAAAAAATTCTAAAAAAGAAAAAAGAGTACACATATCTAACAAAATGCATTTTTGTTGTCTCGTTAAAAACCTTGTAAGGAAAACCCAGTGGGACAAAACCTTGTAAAGGAAAAAGAGTGCAACGCGCATTAACTCCTTCTGAAAGAGCATCAATTCACATTCTTGAGCCTTCGCATTCCAATCTTGTGCACCATCTTCAAGAGATCGTTGGTAGAGATTTGATAAATAAATCAGCCATATTAACTATAATGAATATTTGCACCTTGAAATCATAACTCGTGGTAGATATATAATGTCTTCACAAATATCGTGGAATGGCTTTTCAATATCTCCATAAATGTATCATCGCTATCATATTATCATGCTTATAGTTATAGCAAGATACATTTGTGCATAAATTGCACAGAGGAAGTGGTACCTCAAGATCAAGAATTATAGATGCTTAAAGCAACTTAAATCCTTTATGGATTGTCATATAAGTTGAGTCATATAAGCCATATTATAGACTTTAGATGCATATCAAGTTTTCATGTCATGCTAGACGTATAAGATATCGAAAAACTGATTACACATACCATTGACTTTATACTTTCAAGTATTCGAACTACATGTCCAAAACTACATGTCTTTCATATGAAATCAATTCTACTTGAATTGTATCTCTTCCATTTGGCCAATATTTTATTTGTATTTGACAAACTTAAGATCCTCATCGATATTTAGCGCTATCATAGATGTCGTCGACGAACATTTTATATCGGTTCCAGTTAATTTTCATAAAGACATAACATGGAGATCTCTTCATTCATAAATTCAGGTACCTGAATCTCTCATGAGATTTTATGAAGTGTTATGTCATGTGATCTTCTAGATCACTTGCCTCCTTATTATGATCACTTTGATCATTTGCTCATCTTCTTTATTAAGAAGTTCTTTTTGAAACCGATTTGTCTATACGCTTTAAGCGTATCAAAGACTTTGTCCTTCTAGGACTTAATATGAGCATTTGCAGTGAGAATATAGTTACTTTCTTTGGGTCAGCAAATGCGTATGGCATGCTTTGCAATATGTTGCAATTGAATTATCTTTTTATGAACTTCAAGTTCATATTATGATATCCGAGGATCTATATATACAAATGATAATTCGTTCCATGTAACTTTTTCTCAAGTGTTTATCATGTCTCCCCCTCATGTTAGAAAAACTAACTTGTTTCCTCAACTCTGGGAAATCATCTTTGTGCATTATCATGTTAATATACACTGCACATCAATAATAATAAGATGAAATTATTTGGTTCCTGACCCTGAACCACTTGTGAGGGGAGAATATAATATACTCTCGTGTATAACGTATATCAAATTGATATAGATAACTTTGTTCTCATAAGCAATAATTTAGCTATTAAGTGGAGGCACTCAATAAATTATTTTGCTAAACCAACTATGATGTAAACCAACTTATCAAGATGAACTATCTTGAATAGAAAATCTGGAAATTATGCTCGAAATTAGATTACTGAGCAAGTTACCTCGCAAGCACCGGCCAGGTTGCAGGTTAATAATAATCGCACATGTGACCATATCATAGATGCATCATATGTGGTATACATGGCAGGCGAATGGGCCCATATTCGCCTTTGATATTTCCAAAATTTATAGGATTCAACCCCAACTTTAGTTGGTCAATTAATTAATGAGAACAAGTAATATAAGAGAATTCGTAAAGAACTTTCTAGTTCTTTAATATTTACCCATGTGAATTCTCTATTATTGTTGCACATCATACTTAAATTGACCCGAATGCCAATTGAATAAATTATCAATATTGATAAAAATTCAGGTTTACATCATGACATGTGCAATTATCTAAACTCTAAGTTTATTATGATATGGGTTTTTATATCAATAAACATCCACTTTATTGTGGCATCCTTTTGTTTGTATAGTACAAATTGGAGAATAAAGCTGGTAGCTTTTCACCTGCATATTATCATGCTACAAGTTGTAGTAATAGAAGATATCAAATCTTTCTTTTTATTTATAGTCTCAATATAATCAATCGCTTCGCATATACTTTGAAAACTGAATAAGTTTCTTTGAGACTTACTACAATACAATACCTTATTGGTAATCAATTATGTTTCTCCAAAATAATATAATTGGCTCTTAAAGTTGTACCATTATGGCCATGTCAAAATTATATGCAATATATGTTTCTTGCATTATTATTGTCCTTTAATAATCATATTGCCAAAATATTTTGGCGTACAATAGGTACGTGACCAATGACCATTCATGCCATAACAATGACATTATTTTCTTATATCATCTCAACCCTCCTTCTAGAGGTGAGTGTGGTATATTCAATACCAATAGCATGTTCATATTCTTCCAATAATGAATATGTATTCATAAATCATATGTTGTCACATTCACACCATGAATGGATCATAATCATCTATATGTGCCGTATAAAATCTCATGTCAAACCGATGACATATATTACTTTCATAGAGTGAAGGAATATTTTGAGAATCCTTATTATTCTCATTATCACAATGATGACGATTATAATTTCGTCTATTGCCACGTCCATATCCATTGATACCTTCACGGTAATAATTTTGTCTTCTTTCAGACTTATTACATAGTGCTATCATATTTTCTGCGGGGATATGTAATTTTGTTATCCTTTTCAAATCCGTAAATGCGTCTGGCATTTGATTTGCTATTCTTTGCAAATGAATAATCTTTTGCACCTCTTTTTCACAAATAGAGGCACGCAGATCAAGATGAGATAATGATGGATTTTTCCACAAAATTTCCCGTTTGGTTTCACCACCAACTTCTCCCCCTAATTTTGTGAAAAGTGTCTCATCGAATTGACAGTCTGCAAATCGTGCAGTGAACAAATCCCCTGTCAATGTTTCGAGGTAGCGAATAACGGAGGGCGATTCAAACCCAACATATATTCCTAACCTTCTTTGCAGACCCATTTTGGTGTGATATGGCGGTGCTACAGGCACATATACTGCACATCCAAAAATTCTTAAATGGGATATAATAGGTTCATGACCCAAAAATAATTGCAAATGGGAATATTTGTGATAATTTATCAGTCTGAGACGAACTAGCATTGCTGCATGCAAAATGGCGTGACCCCAAACCGAAGTGGGAAGCCTCGTTTTCATGAGTAACAGTCTTGCTATCAATTGCAGACGTTTAATTAAAGACTCTCCAAGACCATTTTGAGTGTGAACATGAGCTACAGGATGTTCCACTTTTATCTCAATTGATAAGCAATAATCATTAAATGCTTGGGATGAAAACTCAGCAGCATTATCTAGTCTAATAGACTTGATTAAATTATCGGAAAATTGTGCCCGTAATCGAATTATTTGTGCCATTAATTTTGCAAACACAAGGTTGCGAGATGACAATATGCACACATGAGACCATCTTGAAGATGCGTCTATTAAGACCATAAAATATTTAAACGACCCACTAGGTGGGTGAATAGGTCCACAAATATCCCCTTGTATACGTTTCAAAAACGCAGGTGACTCAATTCCAACCTTTGTTGGTGATGGTCTAATAATTAACTTGTCTTGATAACAAGAAGTGCAAGAAAATTCATTATTTAAAAGAATCTTTAAATTCTTTAATGGATGCCCATTTGAGTTTTCTATAATCCATCTCATCATAATTGATCCAGGATGTCCCATTCCATCATGCCAAAGTACGAAAGTATTGGAATCAGTAACCTTTTGGTTTACGGTAGAATGTGCCTCAATTGCACTAATTCTTGTCCAATAAAGGCCACAAGATAAAGATGGGAACTTCTTAATAACCCTCTTTTAGCCAGAGACATTCTTTGTAATGATGAGATATTCAAGATTATTCTCATCTATTGTCTCAATATGATATCCATTTTGAATGATTTCTTAAAAACTCAACAAGTTCCTCTTAGACTTGGAGGAGAACATTGCATTTCTATGATAAATATTGTTCCTTTAGGCAGAGTTATAGTTGCTCTTCCGGAACCTTCAATCAATTTACTACTACCAGAAATTGTAGTAACATCTGCCTTACACATACTTAAATGAGAGGAATATTTCTTCTCTTTGAATATCGTATGTGTGGTACATGAATCAATTAAACAAATAATTTAAAATAATATACATAGTCATGCCTTAAGTACTGATTCACAGTGACAACTTGCAAAGTTCAAAACGTGTTCATGTATTGTTAATTGACACCAAATATAGTTCTATACATGTATATGTCTAAATGTGTTAATAAGAAATTTTACAATATTGCATACAATTTTGCAAAGTTTTAAGACAAATATGATTTTAGTTACAGCCTAGACAGTGCAACAATTCCATGTGAAAAATAAATGTGCCATAATGTAGACTACACAAATAAATGTCATGGGTACAAAAACTGTTGAATATACACAAGCACAATACTTATAACTGTAAGCAATATAGTAAGGAAACAATTTGTAGTATTATAGTACAATGTCTTTGAAGAACGCAAAAATCACTGTAGTATACATAGATAAGATTACGACACTAGTTACTCATTGTGTACAATATTTTGCTATATGTACTGTTTTTGTCTAACATTTAACAAAGTCTAATGTTTTGATAAACGAATAAATTCTAGCTAGCACAGAACATTGACTTATGAAATAATCACACTAAAGCATATAGATAGTATGTGTAATCTAAAGTTATATATTTTAAAACCATAATACAGATTATTTGTCAAGTTGATAAAACTCTTAAGGTACATATCGATATTTGATCATTGATTAAATTGTTTTAATATTAATTTTAAAACAAAAATTAGGAGGAGAAAAAATACCTTAATTTTCTCAAAGAGATTCTTGAGATAGTAGAGCTTCGTGCTGATAACGTATTACAAAACTTAGCTCAAAGTAATAAACAAAAAGATAGACAACAAAGTAGAGAGAAAGAGAGAAGAGAATATATTTCTTCCATGTATCCAAGTGTATTACAAAATGAGTTTTCATCCTCTATTTATAGTACAACATATAGGTATACCAAAAGAATTTCATAAGTATATCATTAAGTATTTGAGATCATGGAGGAAGATTATGGGTAAATTATGAAGGTATGGGAGTTACAACAATAATGGTGAGAAGTAGTGGGGATTATCTACATAATGGAGAAGAGTAATGGGAGTAACTTCTTTAGAAGTTATAGACATCCACTACAAAGTATAATATTTCATAACAGTATTGGGTTTATACAATATTCATTGTGTTTTGCAAATCAGGATAAATAATCCTTGTTTAACTTAATATACCAATATTAAGTTATACGTGTTATTTGTACATCGTGTCCCTTTACAATTTCAAAATTAAAAAAATAACCTTTTTAGATCTTTTACGTGTAAAAGATATATTTCTTACTTGTAAAAGTAAATTTTCTGTGTGTAAAAAAGTAACAAGGTCATAAAACAAAAATAAGTTTGTAAAGAGCCACAAACTAATTGACCACCAACAACCTGGAATATCTAATTCGTGTAAATATATATATGGATAAAGCATCAAAATGACAAAATTATCTGTCTTTTTCCTAGAACCCGATGAAGGTTAAACTTTCAAGGGTATTACTAGTTATAAACTCACAGGGTTTCATTTGAAAAAATAATTAAGTATTTTAGATAATAGTTTTTTTAGCAAATAATCTTTCAGAAATAATCTCTTTATTCCGTTAGGGTAGGAGTAAGGTCTATGTACACACTATTCTCCTCAGACATTACTAATAAAATTTACTGGGTTGTAGTTGTTGTTGTTGTTATTAGATAATAGCTTGTATATTTAATTTTAGTGCAACGAAACAACCACCAACAAAAGATAATTCATGTATTATTACTTTTAAGTATTACTAATCCCACCATAATTAATTCATAATAATATAATCCATGTATTATAACTATTCTTTATACCAAACGACCCTTGATTGATGAATTAAAAAAGGTAAAGACGGTTAGCATATATAATAGGAAGAAGCATATGGAAAATAAAATTCCCTTTTGAAAGGACCCTTCACGAGATTTGGATTCTTTAAAAGAGGGCCCTTCATATGATATCTTCATTACTTTTGCCTCCCATTTCTACAAAGTAATTGCATTTAGCCGCTGAAAGGCAGATGTTTTAGTGGGTAGGATACTCCAGTCCAGTGTTCTTTTAGCTTTTCTCTTTTGAGAAGCATATACTAGCAATTTTTCCTTTATTTGCTATCTTTTCCTGTTAATACTTCATTTCCTCTGTATAGTAGTATTAGAAGTGGAATTTTGGAGCAAAGATAATGTTATCTCCGTATAATTCAAAGGTCACGAATTCGAGCCATCAAAACAATCACTAATGCTTGTATTAAGGTAAGTTATCCACATCATATCACTTGAGGCGCGGCCCTTCCTCTGACCCTACGTGAATGGGAAAAGCTTTGTGCACTGGTTACCCTTTACCCTTTCCTGTATAGTAGTATTAGACTGCATCATATGAAACTATTAGAGAGTAAAGAAAAGTATTTGTGAAAAACTTAGGATTGTTTGGTACAATAGTGGGATATCCCATGGGATTAATTATCACACATTTTACGTGGGATAACTAATCATACCATTTTATCACTACTAGAATTCCTGTAAAAAGCGACCAAAATATAGCGACCAAATTTGGTCTATGGGAAAAAGCGACCAAAGTTGGTCGCTAAACTAGCGAAAATAATAAAATAAATTCTGGAAACAAAATAGCGACCAAAGTTAATCGCTAAAGTAGTCAAAATATTGACTAGCTTGGTCAGACTTGACTGGTCAAACTTTTACTGAGATTAGCGACCAATCTTGGTCGCTAAAGTATGACCCGCTTATAAAATTTTAATAATTATATATTTTTGAAAATACGATAATATATATATATATATATATATATATATATATATATATATATATATATATATATATATATATATATAAAATTAGCCACCAACGTTGGTCGCTAAATAAAGGAAAGAAAGGTAGCGACCAATTTTGGTCGCTTAACTGGGTACCAGTTATTTATTTTAATGATTATATTATTAATTTAATTTATTATATGAAATATAATTAAATATGATTTAAATTTAGCGACCAACTTTGGTCGCTAATCTAAATTCATGAATATATAGCGATCATAATTGGTCACTATTCTGGTCAACAATGAACAAAATTAAAAATCACTTTTGTGTTTACTATATAAATAATATAAATGTAAGTCGTTAATACTTTTGTAATACAAGGGATGAATAGTACTACGAAGCGGGCGTGTGTGTCTATATATACAATATATGTACTTACGCTATATTATGCATTAAGTATAAGTGTATGAGGTAATACCGTATCGAATACAACTTATATATATAATATATGTACTTACACTATGCTATGCAGTAAGTATAAGTACATGAGGTTATACTGTATCGAATACAACTTTTATATATATATATATATATATATATATATATATATATATATATATATATATATACTTACACTATACTATGCACTAAATATAAGTGTATGAGGTAATACCGTATCGAATACAGCTTATATATACACAATATATGTACTTACGCTATATTATGCAGTAAGTATTAGTGTATGAGGTAATACCGTATCGAATACAGCTTATATATATACAATATATGTACTTACGTTATACTATGCACTAAGTATAAGTGTATGAGGTAATACCGTATCGAATACAGCTTATATATATACAATATATGTAATTACGCTATACTATGCACTAAGTATAAGTGTATGAGGTAATACCATATCGAATACAACTTATACATATACAATATATGTACTTACGCTATACTATGCGCTAAGTATAAGTGTATGAGGTAATACCGTATCGAACACAGCTTATATATATACAATATATGTACTTACTCTATACTATGCACTAATTATAAGTGTATGAGGTAATACCGTATCGAATACTGCTTATATATATGCAAAATTTGTACTTACGCTATATTACGAACTAAGTATTAGTGTATGAGGTATTACCGTATCAAATACAGCTTATATGTATATAATATATGTACATACGCTATACTATATCGAATATGGCATGTGTGTATATATATATATATATATATATATATATATATATATATATATATATATATATATATAAATTAAATTAAAATTAATTGAATTTTTTAAATTGAATTAAATAAATATAAATTTAAAATTGAATTATAATTAAAAAAATTGATATAGCGACCAATGCTGGTCGCTATTCTGGGTATACGATCAAAATTATTTTTGAATTTAGAGACCAACTATGGTCGCTATTTTGGTAAAAATATTCAAAACATATTTGGTACCAAAAAATAGCGACCAAGGTTGGTCGCTTTTTGAAAAAACCGAATTAAAAATGGGTTTCCCCCTCCCATTCTCTTATTTTCTTCAAAAAAATTCCCAAACCCTCTCTTCTCTCTCTCGCACTCAAACCCCCCCCCCCCCTTCCCTTCCGTCTCCCTCTAGTAGCGGCGCCACCGACGCCCGCCGGCGGCAGCAGCAGCTCCGTCGGTGTCCTCCACTGCCCAGCTAGTAGGTTTCTCTCTCCTTTATTTTTTTTCTTTTCGAAATAGACTTATTTTAATTTGTGTAATTCCTTCTAGTTTGAACCCTAAAAATTAATTGTTCTTAGCTAAATTAAATCTATGATAATTATTAGTAGCTAAAATATTTGGTTTTACCAATTAATTTGGGCAAGAAATGGTTTGAAGAGAAGAAACCCTAAACTTTTAGGGTTTATGATTTTTTCTTGTGAATCGAACTTTTAGGGTATAAATTGAACTATTAGTTTAATCTTGATTGGTTTATAGGTAGATATTTAATATAGACACGTAATAGTATATATATTTGGATTTTTTCTTAAAGTTCAAGACAATTTAATGTTTAAGGCCTTAAGCGAATCATTGCGTGGCTCTTGTTTGAGTACAGCGAGTCACCCACATAGATATGAATTGAACCTTTTAGGATACGAGTTGAATTTTTAAGATATATATTGAATCTTTTAGGTATGAGTTGAAGCTTTTAGGATATAAATTGAACTTTTTAGTTTAAGTTTAAACTCATAGGATATGAATATAACTTTTAGGATATAAATTGAACCTTGAATCTTTGTATTGTCTTGATAGTTTAGTTATAAATAGAAATTTTAGGATATGACTTGAGCCTTTTAGGTATGAGTTGAAGCTTTAGGATATAAATTGAAGCATTTATGTATGAGTTGAACCTTTAGGATATGACTTGAACTTTTGTGGATATGAATTGAACCTTTTAGATATGAGTTGAAGCTTTTAGGATATAAATTGAATTTTTTACTTTAAGTTTAAACTCGTAGTATATGAATATAATATTTAGGATATAAATTGAACCTTTTAGGTATGAGTTGAACCTTTTGGATATGAATTGAAATTTTGGTTTATGTTTTGGAATTTTAGATTGCGGGAGATAAACGGTTAGAAGAGGTTGATGACCATGCAATGGAACTTCCACCAAGAATAACTAAGATAAAGTACCTGGCAGAATTTGCCTTTAATTGTTGTTCTAATTAGCGACATTGATGATGAGAAGGCAATGGCATGTGTTGCGCTGAGTGATGGAGTATGTAGGAATTTAGTATTTCCTAAGTAGATAAAGAAAATCTTATAGAGTAATTCTATTTTATTTTCCATGAGGAAAAGAAGTTTAATTGAGAGTGACGAGGTTGATAGAGATGGAATGTGTTCGATCGGTCATGACGGTTCCCATAAAAAGGGATCATAAGACTGTATGATGATAAAGATTTTAGGAAGCTTTGTACTTGACTTTCTTCCAAGGTTAATAAATACAAGCTTAATATGATATTGGTGATAGTTCGTCGGATTCAGACAATGATTTGGCGGACAGAAGTACGAAAATTTTGATAAAAAGAATTAGAGGTTGAATGTTTTTACCTTTAATTCTTTTTAACAAAATTTCCATACTTCTGTCCGTCAAATCATCGTCTGAATCCGACGAACTATCACCAAGGTAACATTAAGCTTGTATTTATTAACCTTGAAAGAAAGTAGAGTACAAAGGTTCCTAAAATCTTTGTCATCATAGAGTTTTATGATCCACGTTTTATTGGAACTGGCACGACCGCGGAAAACATTCCATCTCTATCAACTTTGTCGCTATCAATCAAACTTTTTTTTCCTCTTGGAAAATGAAGTAGAGAATTTTTCTATAACCTCTTTTATCTACTTAGGAAATGTTTAATCTTACCTTCACCATCACTTTTTGAAACACATGTCGTTGGCTTCTCATTATCATTGTAGCTAATGAGATCAACAATTGATCAAAGACACACCCTATCAGGTACTGTATCCAAGTTATTCTCCGTATCCAAGCTCATCCCGAGTAAGAGTACCACGAAGAGGTTGATGACGTAATTAGACATGTAATGAAACTTCCACCAAGAATAACTAAAATAAAGTACCTGGCAGAATGTGCCTTTTATTGTTATTCTCATTAGCGACAATGATGATGAGAAGGCAATGTCATGTGTTTCAAATAGTTATGGTGTAGGTAGGAATTTAGTATTTTATAAGTAGATAAAACAAGAGCTTATAGAGTAATTTTGTACTTCATTTTCCATGAGGAAAAGAAGTTAAATTGAGAGTTACAAGGTTGATGAAGACGGAATGTGTTCCGTTGGTCCTGGCAGTTCCCATAAAATAGGGATCATAAGACTCTATGATGACAGAGATTATAGGAAGTTTTGTTCTAAATTTTCTTTCAAGTCTGATCCAACAAGTTTAATGTGATAATTGTGATATTTCTTCGGATTTAGACACTGATTTGACCGACAAAAGTATGGAAATGCTCTTAAAAGAAGTTTTAAGAGCATTTCCATACTTTTGTCGGTCAAATCAGTCTCTCAATCCGAAGAAATATCACAATTATCACATTAAACTTGGTGGATCAGACTTGAAAAAAAATTTAGAACAAAACTTCCTATAATCTTTGTCATCATAAAGTCATATGATCCCCGCTTTATAGGAACTGACACGACCAACGAAAAATACTCCGTCTTCATCAACGTTGTCACTATCAATCAAACTTCTTTTCCTCTTGGAAAGTGAAGTAGAGAATTTCTCTATAACCTCTTTTATCTACTTAGGAAATGTTAAATCCTACCTACACCATCACTATTTTGGAACACATGTCGTTGCCTTCTCATTATCATTGTAGCTATAAAGATCAACAATTGATCAAAGACACACCCTGTCAGGTACTGTATCCAAGTTATTCTCTGTATCCAAGTTCATCCCGAGTAATAGTACCGCGAAGAGGTTGATGACGTTATTAGACATGCAATGGAACTTCCACCAAGAATAACTAAGATACAGTACCTGGTGGAATGTGCCTTTAATTGTTCTTCTCATTATAGCGACAATGATGATGAGAAGGCAATGGCATGTGTTTCAAATAGTGATGGTGTCGGTAGGAATTTAGTATTTACTAAGTAGATAAAAGAAGAGCTTATAGAGGAATTCTGTACTTCATTTCCATGATGAAAAGAAGTATGATTGAGAGTGACAGGGTTGATGACGATGGATGTTTGTCCGTTGGTCGTCGCAGTTCCCATATAATGGGGATCATAAGACTCTATGATGACAGAGATTATAAGTAGTTTTATGCTCAACTTTCTTTCGAGTCTGATCCGTACAAGCTTAATGTGATATTGGTAATATTTCTTCGAATTCAGATAATGATTTGATCGAAAAAAGTATGCAAATGCTCTTAAAAATAATTAAAGGTAAAATGTTTTTCAGCATCATTCTCTACCAAGAAAAATATTTTACTTTTAATTCTTTTTAAGAGCATTTCCCTACTTTTGTCGGTCAAATTATTGTCTGAATCCCAAGAAATATCATCCAATATCACATTAAGCTTGTACGGATCAGACTTGAAATAAGTTGAGCACAAAACTGCCTATAATCTTTGTCATTATAGAATCTTATGATCCACGACTGACGACCAACGGAAAAATTTCCATCGTCATCAACCTTGTCACTATCAATCAAACTTCTTTTCCTCTTGGAAAGTGAAGTAGAAAATTTCTCTATAACCTCTTTTATCTACTTAGAAAATGTTAAATCCTACCTACACCATCACTTTTTTGAAACACATGTCATTGCCTTCTTATTATCATTGTAGCTAATGAGATAAACAATTGATCAAAGACACACTCCGTCATGCACCGTATCCAAGTTATTCTCTATATCAAAGTTCATCCCGAGCACGAGGATAATCACCAAAGCCACCAGACAACTTTATGATGCCAATGAAGCAAGATGAGCTATTCAATGAAACTCGTAATGTAAAGAAGAAAAAAGAGACGGATTTAGAAAGGAGGGTCGAGACTCGACTACATACATGTAAGTTTTTTACTTTTCATTAAATATTTTGATTTGCTTTTATATAGATTTTGAAATACTAATTCGATATAATATTTGATATAGGTTCGATTCGCTTCACAATTGACGTGGGGGAATTCATACGCAGTCAACCACGTAATGAACCACGCGAGGCAATGCAACTTTCAGATGAGGATGCTGAAAGAACACTCCTTCAATACTTTATATACTATTGTGTTAGTTCTAATGTGTTAGAACTAATTTACTATTATGTTAGAACTAATTTATATTGTGTTAGTTCTATTGTGTTAGAACTAATTTACATACCAATTTAGTATTGTGTTAGTTCTCTTTAGTTCGAATGGGCTTGTAATAAGCGTTAACTTAGTTTTGTTAGCTTAATGTATTAGTTCCAGTGAAGTTTATTCTTTGTTGCTTTTAGTTGCTTTTTATTGTTGTTGTTGTTGGTATAAAATGCCTATTTAGGAAATTGGTATAACTGACAGGTGGTGTAGCCGCAGAAACTTTTTTGCAAAATAATACACAGAAAAGCGACCAAAATTGGTCTCTATTTGGTCGCTTTTCAAAAAAAAATCTGGAGAAAAGCGACCAACTTTGGTCGCTATTTCCCAGATTTATTCAAAAAGCGATCAAGTTTGGTCGCTATTTCTTAAAAAAAACAAAAATTCTGGTGATATAGCGACCATAGTTGGTCGTTATTTTTTAAAAATTAAATTAAATTTATGTATTTAGGGATCAAAGTTGGTCGCTAAATTAATAAAATAAATAAATAATTGAATAAAATAGCGACCAACATTGGTCTCTACTTTCCATATTTTAAAAAATAATATTTGGATTAGAGATCAAAGTTGGTCGCTTTTTAATGATTAATAATAAATAAATATATAATATTTTTTTATTTAGAGACCAACTTTGGTCGCAAAATTATATTATTAAATTAATAAAGCGACCAAAGTTGGTCTCTATAGTCAATATCCGATAAAATGAGTCCATTTAGCTTAGAGGCCATCAATATAACTACCAGGCACCTTTGGTCGCTTTTTGGTCAAAAAGCGATCAAAGTTTGTCGCTTTTGCCGGTCGCTTTTTCCCATATTTCTAGTAGTGTATTATTGTGTTATCGAGATTGAATAAAGTTAACCCCTAATTATATCCAAAATTATTATTCTTATCCCATGCACCCGACGACGAAAATCTTAATGGAGACGTTAAGATTGGAGTTATAATGGATGAATGCTTGAGCATCCATTGCGCGCCTTTATGAAATTACAACTAATATACTGCAATTTCCTTCTTGTAACTTTGCAAATTTCTTATTCGTGAGTTAAGTTATCGTTTTTATTTGGTAAAGAGAAATGAGAACATTTTTGGTGAAAATAAAGGTCAATAAGCTAAAAGGACAAGAAGCCACATCGATCTGGTCCCGGATCTTGCCTGCCAAATGCCAATCTTGGAAAACCGTCTGATTGGTTGAAACATAAGGGAAATTTTGTTCTTTCTGACGTCTTCGTTGAAGGGTGTTTGATGATTAGATTAATAAAATGAATGAACAATGATAGATAATTCATTTATATAACCTGAACAGCCCACATTCATTTATACATGAATATATATATATATATATATATATATATATGTATACAATATATAATCACCATCTTAAAAAAAATAGTGAATTCGACCGGCTATTTATACAAAGAACCCTTTGCATAGTAGTCACTGTGAACTGAAAAAAAATAGTATGGTAATTTATTGCGACATGCCATTTGCTAGAAATTTGAAGAAAAACGACACGGCAAAAATAAAAAAGAAAAAACTCCTTAGGTTAAGGAAAGGGTGAAAAGATGTGATAATCAAGAGCCTATTCAAACAAATTAGAAAATTCAAACGCATGGCATGTCAATGGAACACGAATATACAAAAGAATGGGTAGATATGTACTACCAAGAGAAATGACAATAAATTTACCTAATTCCTGTGATGATAAAACTAGTCACAAGAGGTAACTGCTAGTGCCACACCCAGATCATTTGTGGTTCCGCATACGTACATTCTGTATGTTTCAAATTCTTGTTGATAACCCCTCGGAGCATGACTAACATAGTAATTTTCGCAAAGGTGATCACGTTTGGTAAATATGATCTCTCTCGACGCTGGTTCATGCCGATTGAGAAGATTTCCCATGCTTAATACTTTCCTCCATGATTCATTTGCAGTAGGTGGGGTGAACATGCTTGCAATTACGTCTCTCTCTCCTTGCCTAACTTCTTGTTCATTTTTGAAAACCTGACATAACAAAAGTTGCACGCTTATAAAATGAGAAAGCAAGAGATAGAGGCACAGGTCATTTAGCCTGGTAGGTTTATGCACAAAAATTGACATATTCAGCCACAAAGGCTAAAGTGAGTGGCAAAGAGTTAAGTTAATATTGGGAGAAGCGTTAATAATTCTTGAACAAGATATTACTGCCATTCTTGAAATAGCATTCAGGAAAAAAAAATATTCTTGAAATAGCAAAAGAGACAGAACAAGAGCAAAGAATCGTACCTTTTGCACATCACGACCAATTGAGACTGTTCCAAGGTTTGGTACATGGAAGTTATCGTAGTCATTGAAGATTGATTCTGATAGACGTGGTGCTTGCAAGAACTTGCGATGAAGAGATGCAGCAAGTGTTATCAAATTCTCGACATGTGCAAAAGTTGTGCAGAGCCGCTTCAGGTCTTTAATATCTTCAGCATCAACAGAAAGGCTATTTGCTGCATACAAAAAAAAAAGGCCAACCTCTAAAGAGCTCGTAAAAATTTACTTATAATGCAATAACATACTAGACCAACAAATGTACTTTGCAAGCATCTGAGAGTCGTTGACATGGTGAAGTAAAGTTGTTCAATTCTGGTGGTCATCTGCTTTAGACCTCCAAATGACGTTTTATTTAGTGTGTCAGCTGTTGCTCTAAAAGCAGTAGAAACCATTTGTTCCAACAACTGATATGGCCGCAGTGTTTCCAAATAATGAAGAACCTACACAAGTTGAATGATACAAATCTCAAATCAAGAAGTTAGTAAAAAATAAGAGTATTTCAATAGAATTGACAAACCTATAAAAACATTTTGCAATTTCACTGCCCTCTGTACCCCTTCTTTATTGATCCTTATCTATGCCCCCAAAACCTCAACAGCTCAGCTACCCTGACCCAAACTCTCAGATCATGAACACTGCAAGTGATTCAATAATTCATAGACGAGGCTCATTTGGAGACAGATTAGAAGATGTAAGGATCCTTGAGCCGAGGGTCTATCAGAAACAACCTCTCCATTTCTATGAGGTAGGGGTAAGGTCTGCGTACACATTACCCTCCCCAGACCCCATTTATGGGATCAAACTGTTTTTTTTTTTTTGTTATTAGAAGATGTAAGGAATCATCTGTCTGGATTAAAGAGAGGCAATAGATGAATATGGAAAACTGCAAACACATGGCAGAAGCCTGTGGGGTTGTTTAAATTTTGGGGAAATGCTCAGGAGTAAGGACTATCGGAAACGGCCTCTCTACCTTCAAAGGTAGGGGTACGGTCTCCGTACACATTACACTCCCCCAGATCCCACTTTGTGGGATTATGCTGGGTTTGTTGTTATTGTTGTTGTAGCTCAGGAGTCTCCAAATTTTAGCCTCTGGAGGAATGACCAAATATTCCTCCTTCAACTAGTCTGAGGGAAATAAACCCCCCAAACTCTAATTCAAAGATCAAAACCTGCACTTTGTCTGCTTAAATATTGAAATTCTCTTGAAGCTTTACGATGGATCACTTATACTAAAAATATATAAATGAGCCTGGAAGTTATGCAAGTACGCAATGAATCCCAGTATACCTTTTCTCCTTCTTGATTTGGATCCAGAAGGGGCTTCTGCTCAGAAGCTGGCAATGGAGGTGCCTCGTTCCATATCTTTCTCCATAAATTCCCATGCTCAGACATTCTTTCTGAAAGTTTTCCACGAGGTGGCCAATCATATGTTGACTCTACCACTGCATTAATTTGAGATACTCCCTTCTCCATATTATCATCATTTTCCCAGTCCCTGGGTGAATGCCAGCGGATGAAATCTTCAAACACAGCTTCCGGATTTGCTGCTTTAAATGCAGACATATCTAGCACAACGCAAGGATAATAAAGAGCAAGGAAGAAGATCAAATCTCCAAATATCAGCAAGCAAATAATAATCGGAAATATGTAAGCCGAGCGTGATGCATTGTTATACACAGTTACTGATATGGATCAGAGTAGTAACACCTAACAATAGATTACAGTTTCATACTCAGTACTAAAGGAACCGTAACATGCTGACTTTCCTTCCATGGTTAGACGACACAACAGACATAATAGAACCCTATAACAACACAAATTGGAACGAAGAAATTGTAACCATCACCACACTTTTGACCAAAGATCCTTAATTTTTTTAGAAATTGTTTCATAACAAGAACAAAATTTGCATAATTTTCAATGAGATGTTAATTTCTGTTCAAGAAACCCTGAGCGAAAATGGACCTGCTCTAAGTTCTTCAGCTAATGACTAATATATTTTTCTACAGCAGTAAAAATTAATAAGGGTAAATTTCAGCTCGAGAAACAGCTTCACACGAAAACCTTGAGGTAAAACAGAAGAAGTGTTGATTATTCACAGATTTGCTCTAGGCACCGAGATGCACAACCATCTATTTGCACTTCCAAACCGTCGAAGCATCCCATATTCTCAGTACACAACAGCCAACAAGTAGAGTCTCAAGATGCTCACCTGATGCTTTAGCTAAATTCTACTTGCAATTACTGATAAGAAAGCAACAACACATGCACACGTGCGATAGAAAGAAGGAAGGAATTTGAAGAAAATAAGAGCACAGAAGTTACTACCTGATGACAAAATGTCTTTCTCTAGTTGGGCGGAAAATCTCTGTAAATGAGAATTAGGCATTCCATTGTCAGATGAAATAAAACTAATAGTAGAAAAGGTAAGACTTCATGAAACAACTGAAGGATTACTTAACTGAAAACAACTGTTTTTCCAAGGAAATATTACAATGTAAGAAACCTCTGCATATTTCCTTCAAGCAAGACTAGAATATTCAAAAAACACAAACCAATACCAGAATAATCCAAAAACTATACAATTTCGCGCACTTTGTGCGCAAATATTTTAAGTAATCTTTAATTGTTCATTCTAGACATGAGTGGCTAACGAATACAAAGTCGTGCAGTGTTTTAAAGAATTTTAAAAAAATTAAAATAAGAACGAGAAATTTTATGGTGGCTTCAAATGTGAGAGAGTGGAGTTGAGTGGAGAGACTAAAACCTATAAGAGTTGAAATCAGTATTCACTAGTTGGAACAGGGAATGAATCAGTTTTAGACTTTTAGGAGAGATCATGGTAGTTAGTTTAGAGTTTTGCAGCTCTAATAGTACATAGATGAATTACGAATTCTCTGTAATAAATTAGAGTGGAAAGGAGACCACTTCACCATGATTATGCTATTCTAAGCCATATCAATCATTAGCAGAATGCAACTGAATATTTCTTAATCTACATATTCAGGAACATCAAAATAAGGACAATTCGCTAACTGCGACGTGCATATGGATTTAAGTACCTACAGAGCCCCTTTAAACTCCTTTTCCAAGTGCCATCAAGCTACCAATCATCTTTAGGAGATCTACTTGCAATTCTAATTGTAGCGCAGTGCTTGCTTACAATTTCTTAAGGAGACAATCTAACAATTGGTGCAGTTCTTGTTCACAATTTTGTAAGCAGAAGTAGATGTAACAATTGGTGGGAGTGACAATAACATTTCTCTTAGTAAACAGGTTCAGTACCAACAAGCAAAAAAGTGGAAGAAAATAGTGTTGTTTGTGCTGCATCACCTGAAGCCAAGACACATGTATCTGTTTCACCAGTAAACCATTAAATGTTCATTCATGCACCAACTATAAACTTCCTATATTAGACATCATTCTTCATTCGATTCAGAATATGTGGTGACTCTCCATGGGAATAGAGATAGCAGCAAATTTCATAATTATCAATTAGAAAAGTGAGTTATCTGTAAGAGTTTTGAGCTCACAGAAGAATCACCAAGGGCCTCAATGGCTTGTAGACGTTCTTCATGCATGTCTTCAGTCATCAGTGGTGAATCCTATAATAATTTTCCCATATTTAAAACTGTGAAGGAAACATAAGGCAAATGAAAACAATAGATACTTAGCAGTACAGGTAAATCAACCTGTGTAAATGGAGCATGCATGTTCTGGTAAGATTTCAAAAGCATCATAGACCCAATAACACCAG
This sequence comes from Nicotiana benthamiana, assembly GCA_034376525.1. Classification (NCBI taxonomy): domain Eukaryota; kingdom Viridiplantae; phylum Streptophyta; class Magnoliopsida; order Solanales; family Solanaceae; genus Nicotiana; species Nicotiana benthamiana. Next base: position 155,007,462 of record CM067338.1, read on the forward strand.
CCGATCCCCTCCTAATACATGCCGAATGCTCTGGATCACCTAACTTCACAGCACCAGAATGTTCAAAACTTGAAAAATGACTTGCAGGATCTTGATCTGGTGTTGATAGACTGCAGAAAGAACAGGAAAACAACTCAGTTCGGTTCAAAGGGAAGATATTCAAACTAATACAGGTTCGTAAGTTTTTGAAATATAATAAATCCACATATTCCACCGTAAAAGCACGCCTTTCTCCCTGACTCAATTTATTGCCGATGCTGCAAATTTAAAACCTATGAACCTCAATCCAGATGTAAGCAAATGGCAAAGACAAAGAGGACTACCCCTAAAATAGGTAACCTTGCCTCAACCCCAAATAATAAATCAAAACCCAAAAAGATGAACAAAAAGGAGAAATGGGCAGATCATTTTGGATTAACGTGTCATCCTTTAGGTAGCGGAAAAAGTAAAAAGAGAAGGTGAGACACTCATCCTGACCCAACAGCACATTTAAGTATTTGGATTAGACAGTCTTGAAGGAGCATCGTTTAAGTAAAAGAGGGTCCAAAACAAGTATCTAATTTTCCATCAATACCAAAACAAAAAAATAATAATAATAAAATAAAATAAAATAAAATTAAACTCCCCTCAGTGCAAAAAGTGAGAATATTCCTATTTTAGAGTCAAAATAAACCATGTAATCCATTATCACTTATAAGTGTTTTGAGAAAACCTAGCAAAAAATATGAATCAAGAAGCAGTCAAGATACAGCTTATGGAATGTAGACTGCCGCAGCATAAATCACCAGGCTTTAGGACCATAGGAGCTTCAATTTCTCCATCATGAGAAAATAAATAAGCTAAGTGAAAAAATATTGAGTAGCCATAACGAAATCACAAAACATTCCATTCACAAAGCCTAGCATTGTAAAATAGACAAGAATAGCAGTGGTCAAAAAGCAGAAAAGCTCACATAGTTTAGAAAGACTAGATTCGCAGACAAGTAGCTAGCATTTAACAATTTACACAAAAGGTTCTCACTTGCTTTTCACCTGTCACATTCCCAACAAGAAGCCTGAGCATCTCCATCTTGAGAAGATATAACACTTTGGACTTCAGTGTCTGCCTATATTAATCAGTTAATTAATATCCTGTCAGATCATTAAGTTATAACAATGCTTTGACATTCTTAAACACTTAAAACATTAAATACAAATAACAACTTAAAAATTGTCATAAAAGTACCTTAATACGGGCAGAAAGAAAAAGTCCATTTTCATCTGCCTTCAGACCCTTTTGATTAAACTGATGCTTTCTATCCATACAAATTGCAAGCTACATATTTGGGAGATAAAATATAATTAGACCAGATAGATAATTTAACATTATCATATCTTTAAGAAAAATTATTTAAGAGAAAAGGCAAAGGAACATGTCATTCACAAGTACTCACAAAACCTCCATATTTATCAATTTAGAAGATCCACCTTTTTCATAAGAAAGATTCACTATTTATGACTGAACTTGGCAACAGATTCTTAAGGAAGCTCATCACAATAAGGAGAATTACATACTAACAGCTTTAAGAAAAGTTGAAACTCTGATCCACATTTGTAAGATATAAGATCATAAAGCTTGAGATTACATGTCATATTGCACATTACATCTACGTGAAAAGACTGAGTATGCTGGTGGACATTAAAAAAGTCACACTGTTCAAGAATTACTTCCTGCGACTTACCATGTGTAATTTCTGGTTAATTAAACAGGTAGATAGGTCAATTACACCATTGGCTGGCATTCTAGGTAATGGCTGTGACTCTTCCCAACACCAGCGAACTTCCCGTATGAACTCTATCCAGAATGCTGCAATAGCTAATAAACATCACAGAGGAAATAGATCTTAGAAAAAGAATCCTGAATTAACTTAAGTTGCAGGAATGTAAAGGAAGTGATTTCTTGAATTGATTCAGAACATTATAAGTTAGAAGGTACCCCTTATATTGCAATCACCAACCCAGAGAGCGTGCAGACAGAACTGCCCAAAAAGTGATTCAAGAGGAGCGCCTTTAATGGTACAAGAATTTTTGTAATCTCCTTCAGCAAAATCAGGTTGGGCTGCTTCAACTGTATGAACAAATTTGAATAAAAGCAAGATGAGTCAACTGAATGTTTTTCCTTCCATTTTGACCATGAAATTCGGAACTCCAAGACCATATGATCAATTAAATTCTGCAAAAAATACTTCTATTACATCTTTTTGAAATTTTCTTCTTGTTAAAATAATCTATCATTTGTGGAGTAAAAACATATCAAAATACTTGTCCTCCAAGAATCCAGCTGACTTCACATATCTCCACGCCATTTCTCTGTGATAAGTTCTCTTTTTCTGATTAATGAATCACGTATCTAAGTACAGAACAAAAAGAGGGGTTGAATTGCCCTATCAAGCTGTTGAACTTCAACGTTTTCACTTATAGAAGCATTAATTGATTTTGGTAGCTAAGTGCACTTAAAGAATCTGAGCATATACAGCAAACATTTAAGTTAAAATGAAATAGCACAAAGCTGTTAGAACTCCGTCCCTGCCTCCAAATCCCTCAGACATGCAGTGTTTTCATGTATAAAAGTCATTGATCATAATATCAAACCGTATAGTAAGTAAAAGAAAGTATAGAACCAGAGAGGGGTATTGTCTATCAAAGGACCTCTGGAAGCAGCATATACATTTCAGAATTGCATGTGCATTTATGCAGCACCAAGCGGGAGACATAGAAATGCTACAATTAGAGAGAATCAGAACCCGTGCTATACCCTCATAAAATAGGTCTTTAAGCACACGATCAAGGACAGCTGGGGGAGGTATGACGGCAGTAGAGTTTAAATTCTCAGGTCTTGAGTGTTCTACTGCAAAATAAAAGCAGATTAGGAAACAAGTGTTAGAATCTAACAACTTTACATGTATCCAAGTCTGACATTGCAGCCCGATTAATCAGAAAATTGCAGATGGTGTGTGCGCATTTATAGAACCTGAAACAAAATCTTCCACAAATTGTGTTTCCAGTGACATAAGCAAAGCATCAATTAAAAGCTGCAATTGCGATGCAAATCCAATTCTCTTTCCATCAGAATCAGCATTTCTGAATACACCAAATGCTTATGAAATGAGACTCCAAACTGGTGCACAAAGTTCAGTCAAAACCAATAAAGACTGAATCAGAAGAAATTATTACAACAACAACAACCCAGTATAATCCCACAAGTGAGGTCTGAGGAGGGTAATGTGTGCGCAGACCTTACCTTGGGGGTAGAGATGCGGTTTCTGATAGACCCTCGGCTCAAGAGGATGAAATACGACAACAGAATAGTAACAATAACATAACCAGAAAGATAGTACAAGCGAGGTAAGAGTCAGAAAATCAGAAGAAACTATTAGAAACATGATTTCTAAAGACCCTGCCACCTCTAATGTGATAGCTAGGACAATATGGAGAAGCTTAATCTTGGATAAAAGCATCCTTCAGTGGATTTTGATGCAACTGGTCAATTTTGCGGAACTCAATGTTTCAACTATAGATAGCCCACCTTCCACTCAGAAACACCCCAAAAGAAAAATAAATAAATGAGGCAAGAAAAGAATGAAAACAAATTAAACTTCACTATTTCTAAAGTATATTCGGCAGAGCGTTTAAAGCATTACAGTGTCAATTCCCTCCTCTTAATGTAGAATTAGAGACTCACCAAAATGCTACAAGAAGATGACGATTCATTTCGATACCTAGTCAAAAAATTTGTTTAGAAAGTTCATCTACCTCACTGAAGAAAAACTGCATGGTTTGGGAAGATACACAGCTTGAGATCTCTTAAGCTACTGCATAGATAGTGAATTGGCAGGACAGGAGTCGCAACATGTATTACCCTTTATCCTTTGCCAGTGGGAAGTTTTTGGACAAGCATTAGCCAGACCCACTGGAAGGGAAAACTTGCACTTGTGGGTGGTTAGCATCCCATTCATCAAGTCACTATGCCAGTGGTCAAATTTAAGTTCAGAGGAATATCATGTCATAGCATTGAAGCTTCTTGCTGCCAATATTGTTATATACTCCCATGATAATCAAGACTTCTTGTCACACAAAGTGACTAGCTGTTAGACCTCCGCCAATTGAACTCGACTTGACAACAAGAGTGTTGTCATGAGGCAGCAAGAGTGTTGCAAAGCTAGGTGCACGAGCAGCACCAATGTCAAAAATGGGAAACAGGCAAGTGATGGCCAAGGCTTTGACTGAGGCGAGGCAGCTTAGCAAAGGCTTGACAATGAGTTGCGGGCTAAGGGTGGCACTTGATCATGATTATAGCATCAAGGCATGAGGCATTGATGCCAAGGCATGGCAGAAACGATGAGGCAAAGGCAAGCAAATGTGCAACGAGAAGGCAGTGCGCGGGCAGATTGGCATGGCATCGAGTTGCGGCAAACGGGCCAAGTTCGTGGGCAATGGCAAGGCAAATTGAGGCACAATGCAGCTAGATACAATGGCATTGGTGCCTGGTCCAAGCCAAGGCACGAAATTGGGCAGCAACATTGGAATTGACCAAGTCAATGGCGGTTACGGGCACATGTTGTGCACATGGGCAGCAGTTGTGTTTGTCTAAAATACTGGCAGGAGTTAGCAACGTTTTTGGAGGCCATGATCTCACTATCTTTAGCATGATTTACATGATCCTACTATTGGGGTTGTCAACTACATTAAACTAAAGTAGTGGGCTGAGTGTGAAGTGCCTAAGCCTAAAAATGGGTAACTAATGTAAGAAGTGGGGCTGTTTCATGTTCTATAAATGGGCAGCACCCTTCCCTTTTGTGGCATAGAGTGAAAAACGTGTAGAGTGCATGTTTGAGTTAGGAAGAATCCTCAAATCTGTTTTCAAGAGTGAAAACAACCTAAGGCTAAGAGTAGTCTTGTTTGTACACGGATGTACTTTGGAGTTTGAGTTTTCTTTGTATTATCGAGTTAAATACAAAGTTGGGAAAGAGTTTTCTGTATATGGTGCCTTTGTGTTCATGTTTATTTTCTGTTCCTTCATCTTAATTTCGCTGCCTAAAATCAGTCCTAAACTTACTATATTGAAAGCTGCCTAAATAATTCTAAGTCCAAAGTTAAAAAATTTATGACAAGAGGGGTTGCTCTGATGGTAAGCAACCCCCACTTCCAACCGAGAGGTTGTGAGTTCGAGTCTCCCCAAGAGCAAGGTGGGAAGTTCTTGGAGGGAAGGATGTCGGGGGTCTATTTCGAAACAGCCTCTCTACCCAAGGGTAGGGGTAAGGTCTGCGTACACACTACCCTCCCCACACCCCACTAAGTGGGATTATACTGAGTTGTTATTGTTGTTGTTGGAGCAGGCTGAAGTCAAGTTGAGACTTGGCTGCCACGCGGGCTGTTTTCGTGTGACATAAAACACGCCTGTGACACTAGCCACTATAGTGTAGAGAAAATACTTTAAAAATAATCACTTTCTTTCGCTACATTGAATCATCGACTTCTAAAGCAATTAAAAACTTTCATATGGACTTGGAGGTTTTATTTAGCTGTGTGTATCAATATAATTCATTAAGAAAGTAGTGAGAAGGCCCAAGTCTTTTATTTTTGTCATGAGCATGCATGAGCGAAAGAAGAACAAGTCTTGTATTCAGATTATCTCTTACAGAATCTCAGATAAGCATGGAGATATCGACCACTTCTCAGCCTCAAGAGGTGAAGTATTTTCCAGCTCAGCCATTTCTAGTGAACTCTCAATTGCCTTCTCAGACCATGCAGTAAGCAGCTCAAAACCTGCATCATTAACGAACACATGTAGTAAATAACACTAGTGGACAGAGAAGAAAGAATTAGATTAAGATCAATCTTTTGTACCAACACCTTAAAATTTCTAAGCAAATAATAGACAAAAAAGTAATAGTGGGGATAGAAAAAAAAATGAACTAGAGTATTACAACCGCCAAAAAGAAAGACGTTCTCTCCAGTTAAAACCTCTAAAAAATCCTTTCCATCTCAATGTTCAGAGTTGGTAATAGAACGATAATTTTCCTCAAAGCACTCGCGAATAATGGTAGGGCCAAAAACCGTGTACCTAATAAAAAGAAAATTAGTGGCTCCTTTATTCATAAAAGTCATTCTAAGAAGAGCTCCCAGTTATGAGTAAAGATCCAAACATCCAATTATGAGAACTTAAAGCAGCAAGTCAGGAAAATCAGGCTAAGATGGTCTCATGTCACTCCCTCTAATGAGCTCCGACAAGATCTGATGACAGGAAATATAGTTGATACAGTTATTACTCTCTCAGAAACATAATTACCTTTTACTGGGTCCTCCGCAGAGTACCACTCGCTCCAAGGACAATCGTCATCCCACGGTTTTCTATTATGATGTTTGCTTTTGGGACTTCCCCCTGCTTCTGTAATGCCTCCCTCAGGTTCTTGTACATCAAAATCCTCGTCGTAGGGAAGTGTACGATAGGTCAGCTTCATCTTGAGATTGACTTGAAAAAGATGCATGGACAGGTCCATATTGGAGAAGGCCTTGAGCAAGGAATTCAAGATAGACATGTTGGAAGCACATTAGCTGAAGATAATCAAAAGCTCATAGAGCAAGTAATCTAATTCCAAGTGATTTGTAGATTCTGATGGTTAGTAGACCTTGCGAGCCTCGATGACATGCTGCATCTCCTAAAGTGTAAACAGAACTTCATGTTTGATGTTCCATGACCTACTTTTACAGAGCTTGCATTTGGTAGATCTAAGTTTTTGTGCTTTACTTGGAATATCAAAAGTCTACACAAGAGAACTTACAAATTTAGAAACAAATAGCTCATACAATCCCTCCAGATGCATAAGCTTCAATGGCACCTGGCTACCGATACGGTCAGCTTCAAATCGTCTAGTGTAAAGGGTTCCCATGTTCTGGATGCCAATGTATGCTTTACGAGAAGGAACATGCACTGGAACAAATGCTGGCCACAAACTGCATGGTGTGAGCATATCAACTATTTCCTACATTGTTCATTACAGAATGGGAAGAAGTATAACAAATATAAATCCAAGAGTTGAGCATCGTCAGTTCATGAAGAAGACTGAAGTACAGATATGACTTCAACTTTAGTGAAGCAGATAAGAAGTTCCAGAAAATTTAGCTTGGAAATGTGAGAAGTTTAAACCTCAGTTTCAAAATGTTGTGGTCTATTCTAGCGTCTTATTCGTCTCTTGCATTTTTTCAGTCCCCTTTTTAATAACAACGCGGGCGTTTTTCAAAGCCCCTTTTTAACAGAGAGAATTAAAGGTGCATTGAAAAGTCTACATCTTTTTATAGGTTGCTACTTTTAATAGTACTGGCATAATGGCTTTTCTTATTGATGGAATGTTCTATTCATGCAAATTAATAGATACAGCTTTCCAAGTAAAAGTTTCAAGTTAGATAAATCTGATTCCCCCTTTAATGCTCAGTTTTAACCTACTCAGAAAAAAGCACCACGAAAGTTCTTGAAGTTTACAATACGTCGTTCAATTTAACCTCTTTTTAATAGTTTGGAGAGCTGAGGAAATTCATAGTCGGGGTAATTTAAAGAATTTCAAGGACTTTCAGTTTTACTCTTTTTTTTAAAAGGTAACATTTGAAACATGTGCTGCTTGCCAAAAGGAAAATATATGAAACATAGCCTTTTCCTACTTGTGATTCCTAATAAACCAACATCACTTACTTCATATTAACTGCAAATTTACATACATTCAATTCACAAATGTTACTCAGAAGCAGAAAAATACTATTCTGTTTCCATTTATATCTCCTTTGTTTTAGCCTCATCAACCTCTGACAGGATTTTGCTCTAGAATTGACCCTCCAAAATATAGCACCTGATTATGATAGAAATGATTGCTGACAGCACAACAGCTCTCCATCAAAATTTATTAGATCTCTAGATTTGATTTTAATGCTTCAGCGAGTGATTTTGAAGGGGAGCCTTGAGCAGCAATGATAAAATTATCTCCATGTGATCTATAGCTCACAGGTTCGAGCCATAAAAGGTTGTCTACATCCAGCGTTATCAAAGGTGCACTTAAGCCCTGAAACGAGGCTCAAAACATGTTGAGTGCCTCACCTCGCTTAGCGGCGCTTTAATGTTGTCATCAAGGCTCTGAGGTATATTTTTCCTTACCAATGAGCGTAATCTTGAAGGGGCAACACTAAACAATTGATATTTTACTTTATCATAAATTTTCTTCAATTTCGTTGTCCATATATTTGGTATTCATGCTTATAGATATTAGCCTAGAAACTACACATATATATTTGTAGTATTTCCCCATTTGCGCCTTTCAATCATTAAAGCTCGTGCTTTATCTGCGCTTAAAGCCCCACTAGACCTAAGAGCTTTTTTGCGCTTTTCGCTTTTGATAATACTGTCTACATCACACCCATTGGGGTGCGACCCTTCGTCGAACTCTGCATGAATGTGGGATGCTTTGTACAGCGGGTTGCCCTTTTTTTAGTGAGCGATTTTGGAAAAGAAGTATGAGTGCTTGAATTGCTAAAAACACTACAGGAATAAAGAACATAGAATGGTATGACCATGTGAGAACATACCAGGAACAATTTGACAAGGCAATAGCAACTGCACTTAGAAGCTTGCTGGCCTCCGGTCCATCAAGAACCACTCCACTGGCGCTTTGAGGAGCAATCACCTAAGATGGGCACTCAGAATTGAAAGAGAGTAGAACAATATAACCTAGATCAAGGTACTAAATACACAAGAAACAGGTCATCCTTCTGTATGGACACCAGTGAGGGGAGAGAGATAGAGATACCAGGAACTCATTCACCCCAAAAGACAGTTGCAGATCATGCAATGCACAAACCCAGTCATTTCCTTTTCCTCGACCAACTAAATCAAGGAGACACATAAGTCAAAAAATGACAACACTAGCTCTCAGCTGGATTTTTACAGCAGAAAATTTTCATACCATCATTATGTGTTCCAAAATAGTACTCCATGCAATAGCTTTTCATCGCATACGTCAGGCCAGTTTTGACCTTATAAAGGTCCTCAGAGATATTCACACTGATAGCACCATTTTTCTGCATTAAAATAATATGCAGAATACACAAAAAAGAAATCCATGAACATCATCAAAATACCTGTTGGTCATTCTTCTAAGTATAATTCAATTTAGTATTTTCTCAAGAAACTACTTGCTGAAAAACTGAATAAAACCTCTATCAAGTATTATACAAGTCAAAGAATCACGACAAGACTAAGTCCCATGTCACTTGGATTGAACAGGAAACTGATATATGCCAGCGGCAGCATCTGGACAATATCATAAACATTTCAAAGAGATGATAAATCATACCAGCAAATTCTCACTGCCATCAGCCAACCACTGCCTGCAAACTGCCTCTATCTCAGATATGAACCTACAAATTTCTTAACTTCAGATTCTATGCTCCTATCATCCTAAGTCTACTTCGTGATCTAAGCTTTGAGGACACAATAACCAAATGCAGTAAATTGTTATGGTTAATTAAGTACCTTTCCCACGAAGAGGCCAGGGTAAAATCATCAAAATGTTCAATCTGCAACAAATAATAAAAACAATTTGAGAACCAGGTCAATTAGCTCAATTTATGTTCCTTCAACAACACTGAAACCCCAATGTCTAAGATATTCTAAAGTTTTTACCACTAATGATTCACAAGTTCCCTCCCTTTCTGTTGCAATGCACCAGTTTACTTTCCTGAGATACAATCCGACCTACAGAGTATAGTTTTAATCTAATTTCAAGTTAAGGATCCATCTTTGATACAACCGCCAATCACGAAGAAATTCCGACTTGTATAGACGATTTATAAGAGCATTGTATAGTTTTGCCAGAACTATTCCAACTTGGTGTAAGATTAATAAATACATTAAATTTATCACCGAAAAAATTCATAAAAACAAATTTAAACAGACGTAAGAATATACCTCCTCTTCTGGATCCTCGTCCTTTGCAGAGCTTGGTATTTTGCTAATTGATGCCATTAATTTTTGCAGAAATCAAATTGCAGTTTGCAATTTGTTTAAATGCGGGACAATTTCAAAGATAATGTCTCCAATTATGTTGATAACTATAACATTTTCTTATTGACTAATTCTATCTCAGTCCTTGCTAATGAACGAAGAATGGAATAATGGATCAGATAGTGAGACAATTAAGCATTAATTATGTGTGCATCATCATCATGTGCATAGACCCGGAGAGTGGGAAAAGATAACGGTTGGGCTATAACGGCGTCAGACTGCACGGTGAAGTGTATTTGACCAAAATGTTAATGCGATCTCACTGATATAAGACCAAAAAGCAGAATAATTCAATGTTCCAGTAATAACGATATTCTTTGCTTTTCTTGCAAATGACTTAAAAATTCTAATCTGAGCCAATGGTAAAAGCAAAGGATGAACCGATGTTTTAAAAGGCACGCATTTTACGTGTGACCAGGCGTGTAACACGAATCTTTAAATTTTACTAATTTTAACATAACATAAAATAAAAAATTATAAAAAGCATATTAAAATTATAAAATTATAACAAATAATCTATTTAAAATGTTTATAAATTATAATTCAACTATAAATAATACAAAAGTATGACATATATCATAATATGCAAATTAACTGCAACGTTGTTACAACTCAAACATCAAAAGTAATATATTTGATGCGAAATCTTATATGTATCTCTTAAGGAGTAATAAATCTTGAAAAAAATCGATATTATAATTTGATTTTAAAAGAAAATACTCCTTTTATTTAATATACTTTCTATTTGAAAAAGAATTTATATAAAAATATTATTCTCTAGCATCATTTATTTTTAAGTTTCAACAAGTTAATAAAATGACACATAATCCATCATACTATATCATGATAACTAACTATTTATAAATAGTTACTAGCTAATTTTGAACTATTAAATTAATAGATATTATATCTTGTACACGTGAAAAAATTAATATTTAAGAAAATAATTATTAAAAAAATTTATGGACTAATATAATAAAGACATAACAAAAGTTAATAAATAAATACTTTTAAATGAAAAATTTATTTAAAATTTACTATTATTGCGGTCTTATTGGATAACGTGCAATAATTTTTATTTTAATTATGACATAAAATACTCTCAACTTAATGATTTATGATTAAGAAAAAAATAATTTTGAATAGTCAACAGTTTATTAAGAAAATTGGAGGATTTACAAGGTTAGTTACACATAATCGTAAAAATTTAGGGCGCCCCCTTTTAACATGTAGCCGCTTTGTCTTTTTTGTTTGCACCCGTACCCGTTTTTTGTTAAAAGCCATTTGAAAAGACTATTTTGCCCTTTTTTGTTCAAAGACTACATTGTCTCCAAGTATACTCACTTTAGTCCTCTTCTCTCTCTGTCTCTCTGTCTCCCGTTATTCGCGCTCTTCTGTGAAATCAAAGGGTTTTTCATCGTTGTTTCGAATTTTCAACTGCTAGTTGTTCGTGCTCTTCTCTGAAATCAAAGGGTTTTCGTCGTTTTTCGAATTTTCAACTGCTAGTCGTCGTTGTTCCCACATTACGATTTAATCACAGGTACATTGCATTAACTTTTTGGGTTTTATTTTACGATTTCATTTTTGATTTTGGATTTGATATGGTTTTTACGTTTGTATTTTTAGGTTTTTTGAACAACTATATATGTTGTTACTGAAAATTCTATAAATTCTTCTGTGATTATACGTTTAAATTCTTAAAAATTTTCAGAATTAAATAGATGATAACGATACCTTAGATATAAGCTGAAGTTTTTTTTTCATGTTTTGGCATTATTTTGGATTTGAATGTGTGTTTTTATTTTTTTGATGAATGTTTTGTCAGAATTAAGTTTTTTGTGTTTGTAACTGGTGATTTGTGTTTGTTACTGGGAGAGATGAAGTTTTTCTTAATAACTATCGAACTTCAGCTCAAGAGCTGAAGTTTTTTTAATAACTTTCAAACTTCGGCTCAAGAGCTTAAGTTTTTTTTTATAACTTTCGTACTTCGGCTCAAGAGTTGAAGTTTTTTTTTATACCTCTAGAACTTAGGTTCTAGAGGTGAAGTCTTTTTATACCTGTAGAACTTCAGCTTAAGAGTTAAAGTTTTTTTGAAGATTTTATTTTATACTTGTTGAACTTAAGCCTTCTTAGATGTTGAAGTTTTTAATATAATGTCATGATGTTATTATTTGTATCTTTTTTTTTTTGGACATATGGCTCCTAAAGCACCTAAAGATCCTAAAGTAGTTAAACAAGGCAAAGCACCTAACAAACCTAGACTACCTAATGAGTTACCACCAGGTCCTTATGTCCCTCCTCCTCCACCTACAAGACCAGGACAAAGATATTATGAATTTACATAATGATTTAACTCAAAGGGTTACTGGAAGGGCAACCATGAGTTGAAGACTTTAATTGCAACTTTCTTGACTCCTACACAAAGGGATAAGCTTACTAATGGTCCATTTAGATACATTGTTGCTATGGAGAATTTGAAATGCAGCATGAAGATGGTTCATTGTCTGTGTCTTTTTCGAATATTCATGAATGATCGAGACTCCATTAGTTTCAAGATTTTTAGGCATGATGTGTCCTTCACCCTTCAAGACTTTCACATTATGTGTGGCTTGCGGATCACATTACATAATATTGAAAAACCATTTAGTCGAGAGAGCACTACTCTGAATTGCTATTTTCATAAGTCCAAGGGTGTGACATTGAAGGACATTCAAAGTTTTATGACTATCAATCAAATTCCAAAGGATGTTGTGAATCACGCACACGTATGCGAGAGTGGTGATGATGAAGTTAAGCTTATGGAAATTCTTATCGTAGAGTCTATTCTGTTGGGAAAAATATCGAGCCATGTGTGAGTGAGGAGTATGCATCTATCATTGAAGTTGAGAAGATTTTTGCTGAATATCCTTGGGGAAATGTGGCTTATGAGAAGCTCATTGATACAATGAAACATATATTGGAGAAGCAGAACAAATTTCATGCAACTGAGTATAAATTTACTGCATTTTCATATCCGTTATGCGTTTGGTTCTATGAGCGCTTCCCAGATGTTCGGGAGAAGTATGTAGCACCGGATGAATACCTTGCTCAGCCTAAGGTGCCCAGGACGTTATGTTATTTATGCGTGGGATAGCCTAAATTTCCCGAATTTTTAAATATGTTCAGCAATCATTCAGTAAGTTACCTTTCTTTTCTTTCTTTTTTTTATATTTTGTATTTGTGTTAATATGCTGATGTATTTATTTTTTTTCTCCTGCTAATATACTTTTGTTGTATTAAACAGAATTATCGCCAATATCGAATATTGGATATAATTCCTACAGAAGAGGAATTGGAGTTCATGCCTTTAATTGGGAAATTACCGTCCAGCCAGATTCCTTCAAATGTAGGTAATGCAGCTCCTTCTATTGGTAAATCACCATGTACTCTGAGTCAATCAAAAGAATTGGATCGAACTCTTGTCACTGGTAAATCAGCACCTACAAAGAGTCAATCAAAACAATTGAATCAACCTATTGACATTGGTGAATCACCATATAGTCGGAATGAACCAAAAGAACCGGATCGAACTCCTTTTATTGGCGAAGCATCTGGTAGCAAGAGTCATTCAACTGACTCTGATGACAAAGATTTACTTGATACAATATGCTCTGTAAGTTTTGATCTGAAGTTTTTTGGGTTTGTTTTTGTAAAAGTACAACATGTTGTGACGAGCGATCCGTTGTTGTGACGACCGATACTCTGTCTCATGTATTTCTTTCCCGTTTTCCCCGTTAAATGCTTCTACATGTTTCATTTTATGTGTTTTGTGAATTTATAGTAATTCGGCTAGACTTTGTGTAGGAAATCATTCTATCCATGATATGTGTGCTTTGGTTGTATTAGCATGATTTCCAGGTATATGTTTTGATGAATGACAAAAAACGAAGTCAAGTGTTAAACAACGTTATTATATGACAAACAATCAAGATTGAATGCCGAGAAGCATATTGATGAATGGATTGCATGGAAAAGCCAAGACGAGCTCAAAAGTTCAAGACCGAAGACCCAAGGCATAGGTCGTTAGGTAGAACCAATGTAAGAGCAACGTTTAAGTTATCTCGTCTTTTGGCTCAACATAGGTCATCATAAATATGCATAAAATCATTTTATCAAATCATATTTATCATAAACATATTTCAAATACTTCAAACAAAATGATTTTAACGTTTTCATTTTAACCAAAATGGTTTTTGAAGTAAGTTTTCGATTCTGGACAGAATAACCAGATAATCGATTATCCTTAAGCTGATAATCGATTATGCTGAGTTTCCAGCAAAACTGCAAATTCCAGCAAGGCTGAATAATCGATTATCACCTAGAGGATAATCGATTATCTGCCAATTTCCAGCTTAAACTGGAAATTCCGCAAGGGTCAATGGTCGATTATCCCCTAGAGAATAATCGATTATTCGCTGACCGTTGCCTTCCCAACGTTCCGTTTTATGAACGTTGAGAAGATAATTGATTATGTAAAGTGAATAATCGATTATCTTGGCATAAAATCAGCATGATTGATTGCCTATTAAGCAACGGACATACAACCTCTACCACCTATAAATAGAGGTCTTTTTGACTCATTTGATATGAACAATATCTCTCATTATTCTTGAACATATTGATAACATTTATACATCATATTCAGAGCTTTTGTTGAGCCATTTGAGAGACAATTTTGTGTTGTTCATAGAGCTTATTTTGTATCTCTTTATCTACTCTTCTTAGAGAGTTCTTGTTGTAAAAGAGAAAGGTTCTTGAGAAGACCATATCTTCTCATTGATTTTCGGGTTTGCTAAGTACCTTCAATCTTAGTGTGTGAAGTCTTGTGGTGCGGTATCCACGAGCAAGGTGAAGTCTTGAGGTGAGGTAGAGTGTACATCTACGAGCAAGTGTAACGGTTTGTTAGGCACCCGTAAGCTTAACGGAGTTAGTGGAAACTTGAGAGAGTCTCTCGGGGACTGGACTAACCACACGTTGTGGTGAACCAGTATAAATTCGGTGTGTCCTCTCCTTATTATTTTAATTACTGCACTTACTTTACTCCTGCAATTTTAATTCCGCAAAATTTATTAACATTCTCGTGCCGCACTATTCACCCCCCCTCTAGTGACGGGCATAAATCCTAACAGTTGGTATCAGAGCCTAACTCTCTGAAAGCCTTAACCGGTTGAGAGAACGATATATATTTTTTTGTTGAGAATGTTGAACGCAGGTATGATGAGCGAAGGACACTCTACCAATAGGCCTCCACTATTTGACGGAACAAATTACACATATTGGAAAGAGCGGATGAGAATCTTCATCCAATCAAATAACTTTCGCTTGTGACAAATCATCAAGAACGGTGAGCAAATGCCGACAAAGAAAGTTGGGGAAACCATGGTTCCAAAGGAGGAAGATGAATACAATGCGAGGACATCAAGAAGGTTGAAAATAATGCAAAGGCCGTCAATTTGTTATATTGTGCGGTGAATCCGGATGACTATCGGAAGATTTCTTGCTGCACAACCGCCAAGGAGATGTGGGATAAGCTTGAGATCACTTATGAAGGTACGCCTCAAGTCCGAGAATCAAGAGTTGATTTTCTAACACATGAATATGAACTCTTTAGAATGAGGGAGAATGAAAGCATCGATATTATGTTCGATCGGTTCTCAATGATCATCAACAATCTCCATGCTCTGGGGAAAGTATACTCGAACAAAGATCTTGTTCGAAAAATCTTGAGGAGTCTCAGTCCCGAATGGCATTCCAAAGCCAATGCCATCCAAGAGTCGACAGGAATCACGGACGTCACAATTGATGGACTAAGAGGTAACCTCAAAACTTATGAAAGCACTATTCTTAATCCTTCTTTTGGAAACAAGAAAAATTCGAATATTGCCTTCAAAGCCTCATCTTCTAAAAGAGAAGAGGTAAGTGATTCGGATAGCGATGATGATAATATTTCCAATGCCTTGATCGAAAAGTTTTATAAGTTTATGAAAAAGGAAATTAAGAAGGAAGAACCAAGTCCTTCATGCCAAAATTGTGGAAAACTTGGCCACACCAAGTCACATTGTCCAAAACCCAAGGACAAGAAGAAGAAGAAACACCAAATGCGCGTGACATGGGATTCGGACAGCTCGGGTGATGAAACTGCCGCCCTATGCCTCATGGCCAACGAGGAAGAAGAGGTAAGTACTCCTAACTCTTACTCTTATGAAGAATTACAAGAAGCTTTTCAAGAATTATATGATGAATTGAAAAAGTCTTCAAAAATCTCCAAAGAGGCCAAGGCTAAAATGAAAGTTTTAGATGAGAAAAATAATTTTTTGGAAAATGAAAACATTGATCTTAGAAATAAAATTAAGGAGATGCATGAAGATTCTTCAATTGATCAAAATTCTAATTGTTCATCTTGTGATTTTTTGAAATTAGAAAACATAGAACTTAGGAACACACTAGAAAAACGTAGTGTAGACAATCCTAAAATAGTTGAAGAAATTAAAAAGAAAAGGCCCAGGAAAAATAAAAGGCGTAAGAAGAATATTAGAAAGGATGATAGAAACGAGGTTGGACCACCTAGAAATAATTCTAGGAACTTCATTAATGAGTCTAGAATTAATCATTTTAGACCGCCTAGAAATGACTCTAGGAATTTCAACAATTCTAGGAATAACGACTTTAGATCACCTAGAATGTTTTTGGCTCAACCAAGACATATGCACAACCCGAATGTTATATGTCATTATTGCAACCGGGTAGGACACATAGCACCCGTATGTTTTGCAAAACATAGGGATTTATCTTTTAGTTATGATTATTATTTGCCTAACCCCCAAGGACCCAAAAGTGTTTGGGCACCTCAAACCTATTTTTAGGTACGTTTGCAGGTGTGCTTGAAGACTACAATATCGTAGTAGATGCACCAAGCACGAAACCTTATTGCATCGAGGGGGAATTTCGGTTAGCTATCATATTTTTTGATAAAAACGTAATAGTTGATATGTGTTAACGATTGATATGTCTTTGTTAACAGTTGGTATCAATTATTTTTGTTGATTCATGTTTTGATAACTTTTATTTTGAATAACAATTGGTATCAATTATTTTTGTTAAAAAATAATGATTGATTCATGTTTTGATGAATATTATTTTTGGTTTTGGTTTGAATAACAGTTGGTATATTCTTGAAAAATAAATAATTCATGTTTTTAATACAACTATTGGTTTGTTAAAAATTAACAGTTGATATGTTGTGAAGTAATATGATTTGCTAAAAATAACCGTTATTATGGTTGTTATGTTTTTGCTAACATTTGGTATCATTTTATGTTGGTATGATTTGTTTTAAAATCGTCATCATGTATATTCCTCATTGTATTTCCTATCTTATGTTTGACACTAACAGTTGGTATTCCCAAAAGGGGGAAGTGTCAAAAGGGAAAGTAGCCTGTGTATACTCTCTTTTTGCTAATGCCAAAAGGGGGAAGAAATTGGGCGATATGCATCTAATAAGGGGGAATGTCTCCACCTTCTAGTATGCTTTAATTGAGGGGGAATATTCAAATTAAGGGGGAATTGTTTGCATGAATTGTATGTTGAGAAATAGCATGAGTTTAGGGGGAATCCGATATGCATATCTCCTATTGTTTGTCATTATCAAAAAGGGGAAAATTGTAGGAAACCATTCTATCCATGATATGTGTGCTTTGGTTGTATTAGCATGATTTCCAGGTATATGTTTTGATGAATGACAAACAATGAAGTCAAGTGTTAAACAACGTTATTATATGACAAACAATCAAGATTGAATGCCGAGAAGCATATTGATGATTGGATTGCATGGAAAAGCCAAGACGAGCTCAAAAGTTCAAGACCGAAGACCCAAGGCATAGGTCGTTAGGTAGAACCAATGTAAGAGCAACATTTAAGTTATCTCGTCTTTTGGCTCAACATAGGTCATCATAAATATGCATAAAATCATTTTATCAAATCATATTTATCATAAACATATTTCAAATACTTCAAACAAAATGATTTTAACGTTTTCATTTTAACCAAAATGGTTTTTGAAGTAAGTTTTCGATTCTGGACAGAATAGCCAGATAATCGATTATCCTTAAGCTGATAATCGATTATGCTGAGTTTCCAGCAAAACTGGAAATTCCAGCAAGGCTGAATAATCGATTATCACCTAGAGGATAATCGATTATCTGCCAATTTCCAGCTTAAATTGGAAATTCCGCAAGGGTCAATAATCGATTATCCCCTAGAGAATAATCGATTATTCGCTGACCGTTGCCTTCCCAACGTTCCATTTTATGAACGTTGAGAAGATAATCGATTATGTAAAGTGAATAATCGATTATCTTGGCATAAAATCAGCATGATTGATTGCCTATTAAGCAACGGACATACAACCTCTACCACCTATAAATAGAGGTCTTTTTGACTCATTCGATATGAACAATATCTCTCATTATTCTTGAACATATTGATAACATTTATACATCATATTCAGAGCTTTTGTTGAGCCATTTAAGAGACAATTTTGTGTTGTTCATAGAGCTTATTTTGTATCTCTTTATCTACTCTTCTTAGAGAGTTCTTGTTGTAAAAGAGAAAGGTTCTTGAGAAGACCACATCTTCTCATTGATTGTCGGGTTTGCTAAGTACCTTCAATCTTAGTGTGTGAAGTCTTGTGGTGCGGTATCCACGAGCAAGGTGAAGTCTTGAGGTGAGGTATCCTTGAGCAAGTTGAAGTCTTGTAGAGTGTACATCTACGAGCAAGTGTAATGGTTTGTTAGGCACCCGTAAGCTTAACGGAGTTAGTGGAAACTCGAGAGAGTCTCTCGGGGACTGGACTAACCACACGTTGAGGTGAACCAGTATATATTCGGTGTGTCCTCTCCTTACTATTTTAATTACTGCACTTACTTTACTCCTGCAATTTTAATTCCGCAAAATTTATTAACATTCTCGTGCCGCACTATTCACCCCCCCTCTAGTGACGGGCATAAATCCTAACACTTTGGTGGGAAATGAGACAATTAGTCTCTTTAAGGAAGGGTTGGTTTAGAAAAGTCAACCGGATGTTGACTTGTGAGTTAAAAATCTCGGAATGGATTACTGATGATTCGGTTAGCTTCGGGGGATGATTTGAGGCTTGGAAGAGCAGTCAAAAGAGTAATTTTGGAGGCTCGGTGTAGAATTAGGCTTGAATTGGCTAAGTTAGCATTTTTGGCGATATCCGATTGATAGGTGAGATTTTCATCTGAGGGTCAGAATGGAATTCCGAGAGATTCAGTAGCTTTGTTAGGTGATTTTTGATGTGTAAGCAAAGTTTCAGTTGATTCGGAGGTATTTAGGTCGGGTTTTTGATCAAATGCAAGTTTCAGAAGTTTTAGTTTAACTTAGGCTTGAATCCGTGGTAATTTGATGATTCTTGTGTTGTTGGATGTGTTTTTATGACTCGAACAAGGTATTAGAACATATCTGTGCTTTTTGTTGACGTCCCGAGGGCCTCAGGGTGGTTTCGGATGGCTAACAAGGATTTTTGAGTTGGAAAATTGCAGCAGAAATTGCTGAGCTGATTTGCTCTTCGCGATCGCTAGTCTGTGGCTACGATCGCATAGAAGGATTGGAGGGGGTTCTCAATATTTCTCTATGCGATTGTGTGAAGGGATTTGCGATCGCATATTCCTGGTTGGGTTGTCAGTGCGTTTGCGTGGGGTTGAGTGCGATCGCGTAGGGTCGTGGGCCAGTGCCATGCGATCGTGTAAGAGGAAAAATAAGGGGCTGGAATTTGTTCTCGGCGATCGTGCTTGGGACGCGATCGCATAGTGTCAAAAATGCCTGGGCATAATGGTTTTAAGTGTTATTTCATCCGCGACCCGTATCATATTTCCTCTATTTTTACTCCGCCTTAAGAGTTTTTTGGTAGATTTGAAGAGGATTTTCAACGGGTATTGACTGGAGGTAATTCTCTTGAGTAAGAAATATCATTTTATTGAAGAATCAACACTTAAATTCATGAAATTGGGTTGAAAATGTGAAGAACTAGGGCTTGGGTTTTTGATTGAGAAATTATGATTTGAGGGGTCAAATGGACTCCGATCTTTGTGAATTTGGTATGTTTGGACTCGTGGAAAGATAAAGAACATTTTTATGTAAAAATTTCTGGATTTCGAGAAGTGGGCCCGGGGCTCGAGTTTTGCAAAGTTCGTGATTTTTTATATTTTTTGAGTCGTTTCGATTGGGTTATATTCCCTAGGCCTATTGTAATGTATACATTGTGGTTTTGGCCAAATTCGACGCGCGAGGAGGTCGATTCGAGAGGCAAGGACATTGCTAGCTAGTTTTCGACCGGCTAGAGGTGAGTAATTGATGTAACTACTGCTCTGAGGGTTTGAAACCCCAGACTTTCACATCGTAATGCTATATTGAGGCGTGACACGCATTCCACTATGAGTGCGAGGTCGTATACATTTGGGGATTGAGACTTAGTCCATCCTGAGTGTTAAATTCTACTAGATTGGCGACTGAAACACATACCTTATTATTTTGAATTGGGCTTATTGTCGTGTTTGGGGCCTTGTACCGACCTGTAGTATCCTTAGGGGATTTTTATATGTTTTACTCACTTGTGTGCATAACATAAATTCTCAGTCATGTTTTCAAATATTAAAAATAATATAATAACTGTGTTTTATACATTAACCTTAAATGAAAAGGATATGAGGGCTGAGATCCCTATAATATGTCATGCCCGATTGGCTGACTTGTTTGACTGATATGGGTCGGGGACCTGTAGTGAGGATGATTTCTCGATGTGGATCGAGCTACACGCCGTAGTGATTATTACATATCGATATTAAGGCCGAGAGCCTGTTTTATGCCAATACCTGGCTGATATTGTGCTTGGGCTGTAGGAGCCCCTCCGGAGTCTGTACACACCCAGTGAGCACCGTCGACGTTAAATAAGTGGAGCGGGTTGCACGCCGCAGTGGGTACTGGAGTGTACCGTTATATGGGTTGCATTCTGTCATGCATTATTTTTTAACTATATTATTTGTTGTATATTGTTTCCACTGTTATGGATATGAACTGCTAGATATAGAGTACTTTGTGCATTTCCTATGTTTTCTTACCTTCAGACTTTAGTTATGTCTATTATCACTGAATTGGAAGTACTCACTTTACTCCCTGCACCTTGTGTACAGATTCAGGGCAGTCTCAGGCTGAGTGATTTCAGCTGATCCAGAGTTCTTTCCGGGAGTATTTGAGGTAGCTGCAGGGCGTTCGCAGCCGATGATCCTCTCATCTATCTTTATCCTTTATTTCTGCATTATCAGTGTTAGACATACTTTGTAGTAGGATATTATCCTGTCATTAGAGGCTCATGGTCGTGACACCGGGTCCTAGTTGGGTTATTTCGGTATTTTTGTCAGATTTTCCATATTTTTATTAGTATTTCATACTTTGACTTAAATGGTTTTTTCTTTACTTGTTTAAAAAATTGGAGTAACTGTTATAAATGGTCGGGCTTGCCTAGTAGTGTGATGGGCGCCATCACGACCGGGTTGGGGTCATGACAAGTTGGTATCAGAGCCTAGGTTACTTGGTCTCGCGAGTCATGAGCCAGTTTAGTGGAGTCTCGCGGATCGGTAGGGTGACGTATGTACTTATCCTCGGGAGGCTGCATAACCTTTAGGAAACTTCGTATTCTTGGAATTCTTATCGTGCGACTGTGTTGATCCAAGAACTAAATTTTGTTATTCTATTCTCTCGCAGATGGCGAGAACCCGTGCTACCAGACGTGGCAGACGACCACCTGTACCACCTATTGAAGCCACCAGAGGCCGTGGACGCGATCGTGGTCAAGTTGAGGTCGAGTCAGAGCCGAGGGGGTAATACTTGTTGACCCACCAGTTGCCCCGGCTCAGGAGCAGGCTCCAGCTGTAGAGACTCCAGCAGCACCTGTTCAGGCACCAGCTGTGCCTATTGTGATTCTGAGCCTTCAGGAGGCCCTAGCTCAGATTTTATCAGTCTGCATTGGCCTAGCTCAGGTTGTTTCAGCCACCACTACAGCATTTACTTCGTAGGCCGGGCGTGGCAATCAGACCCCCGCTACTCGCACGCCTGCGCAGGTAGTGCAGGGTTTGCAGACACCAAAGGCACCACTGGTTTAGTAGGTTGCCACGATTCAGGATTATGTGATTCTGAACCGGAGGCACCACCAGACACCAGAGGCACCACCAGACGATGAGCAACGTCGTCTTGAGAGGTTCAGCAGGCTTTCACTTCCTACTTTCAGTGGTGTTCCAGGCGAGGATGCCCAGGGTTTTCTCGATAAGTGTCGACGTATGCTGCGGACCGCATGGATCTTGGAGTCGAGCGGGGTATCATTACTACTTTTCAGTTTTCTGGAGCAGCTTTCACTTGGTGAGAGGCTTATGAGCGGTGTAGGCCGAGAGGTGCAGCGCCTTTGTCATGGCAGGAATTCTCCACTCTCTTTCTAGAGAAGTGGGTACCGCAGTCTCAGATACTGGAGCTGTGCAGACAGTTTGAGTACCTCCATCAGGGAGATATGACCGTGACTCAGTATGAGGTAAGATTTTTGGAGTTGGCTCGATATGCTCCATGGGTGGTCCTGGCTTACCGGGAGAGGATTCGTAGGTTTGTGGGTGGACTCACCTATCCCATCCGTATTTTGATGACCCGAGAGTTGGTTCTTGGCCATACTTTGAGGATGCTGTGGATATTGCTCGTGATATTGAGATGACTCACCACCAGGAGAGAGAGGAGAGGGGGACAAGAGGCCTCGAGGGTCAGGCAGCTTCAGTGGTGCTCCGTCTAAGGGCCAATTTCAGTAGAGTAGAGGTCGTTCTTTCAGGCCTCATCAGTCGGCTCATCCCGAGTATCGTGGGGCATATTCAGGCCATCGTCACCAAGGGTATCAACAGGGCCAGTCTTCACTTTGTGCCATCCCAGCTCATAGCTCTTCACATGCCCTTTCAGCTCAGGGTTCTTCTGGGCGCAGGGCGCATAGGCTGGTCATACTGGTGCAAGGGGTTCCCATCAATCCCCTTCTCCAGCATATGGTATTTGTTTCGAGTGTGGCGAGTATGGACATATAAGGAGGCAGTGTCCTCAACATTGTGGTAGCCAGTCTCAGCAGAGGGATCAGCCGTCGTCTTCTACTCCAGTTTCTTCAGCACTGGCCCAGTCAAAGAGGGGCGAAGGCCAGGCAGCCAAGGGCCGCCCTAAGGCGGAGACTGATCAGGTGGAAACGGCCAGGCTATATTTTATGCTCTCCCAGGTAGGACAGATGCCCTTGCATCCGATGCTGTTATCACAGTTATTATTTCAGTCTGCCATAGAGATGCCTTTATCTTATTTGATCCTGGTTCTACTTACTCCTATCAGTCTTCATATTTTGCTCATCATTTGGGTACGACTTGAGGGTTTCTTCCTTTACTTGTCCATGTATCCACCCCAGTGGGTGATACTATTGTTGTGAACCGTGTATATCGGTCCTGTCTTGTTACTATTGGGGCTTGGGAGACCCGAGTTGATTTATTGCTCTTGATCATGGTAGACTTTGATGTTATCATGTGCATGGACTGGTTATCTCCATGTCATGCTATTCTAGATTGTCATGCAAAGACAGTCACTTTGGCTATGCCGGGTGTTCGAAGGATCGAGTGGCGTGGTATGACTGATTATGTCCCTAGTAGGGCTATATATTTCTTGAAATCCCAGAATATAGTTGGGAAGGGTTGTCTATCATATTTGGCCTTCATGCATGATGTCGGAGCTGAGGCTCCCAAAATAGATTATGTTCCCATTGTGAGGGACTTCCCTGATGCATTTCCTGTAGACCTGCCGGGTATGCCTCAGGAAATGGACATTGATTTTGGTATTGACCTGGTGCCGGGCACTAAGCCCATTTCTATTCCGCCTTATCGTATGGCACCAGCGGAGTTGAAAGAATTGAAAGATCAGCTTCAGGAACTCCTAGAAATGGGGTTTATTCGGTCGAGTGTGTCACCATGGGGTGCACCTGTGTTATTTTTGAAGAAGAAAGATGGAAGAATGATAATGTGCATTGACTACAGGCAGTTGAACAAAGTAACAGTGAAGAACACGTATCCCCTACCTCGTATCGATGATTTATTCGACCAGCTTCAGGGAGCGAAGGTGTTTTCTAAGATTGATTTTCGTTCGGGTTATCACCAGTTGAAGATCAAGGAGTCAGATATTCTTAAGACTGCCTTCAGGACCAGATATGGTCACTATGAGTTTTTGGTTATGTCTTTTGGCTGACTAATGCCCCAGCAGCGTTCATGCTTCTGATGAAAAGTGTATTTTGTCTGTATCTGGATTCGTTTGTTATTGTATTTCATTGATGATATTCTAGTATACTCGCGTAGCCAGGAGGAGCACACAGAGCATTTGCGAGTGGTATTGCAGAGATTGAGGGAGGAGAAGTTGTATGCCAAGTTCCCCATTGTGAGTTGTGGCTTAGTTCCATGGCCTTCTTGGGACACGTGGTGTCCAGTAATGGTGTTCAGGTTGATCCAAAGAAGATTTAGGTGGTTCAGAGTTGGCCTAGACCGTCCTCGGCCACAAAGATTCATAGTTTTCTCGGTTTGGCAGCTTATTATCGTTGTTTTGTTCAGGTTTTCTCATTTATTGCCTCGTCCTTGACCAAGTTGACACAGAAGGGTGCTCCATTTGTATGGTCGGATGAGTGCGAGGAGAGCTTTCAGAAGCTCAAGGTAGCTTTGACCACAGCTCTAGTATTTGTCTTGCCATAAGCTTCAGGTTCTCACACCATTTATTGTGATGCTTCGAGAGTCAGGATTGGCTGTATTGATGCATGAGGGTTGAGTGATTACTTATGCTTCTCAGTAGTTGCAGCCCCATGAGAAGAACTACCTTGTTCATGACTTAGAGTTGGCTGCTATAGTTCATGCCTTGAAGATTTGGAGGCACTATTTATATGGGGTATCTTGTGAGGTGTTCGCTGATCATCGCAGTGTCCAACACTTGTTCAAGCAGAAGATCTTAATTTGAGGCAGTGGAGGTGGCTTGAATTACGTAAAGATTATGACATTACCATTTTGTATCATCCGGGAAAAGCTAATGTAGTGGCTGATGCTTTGAACCGAAAGGCAGTTAGTATGGGGAGTTTGGAGTATATTCCAGTTGGGGAGAGACCCCTTGCAGTTGATGTTCAGTATTTGGAAAATCAGTTAGTGCGGTTAGATATTTCAGAGCCTAGACGGGTGTTGGCAAGCATGGTTTCTCGGTCTTCCTTGTATGATCGCATTAGAGGGCGCTAGAATGATGATCCACATTTGCTTGTCCTCAAGGACAGGGTTCAGCACGGAGATGCTAGAGATGTGACTATAGGTGATGATGGTGTGTTGATGATGCATGGCCGAATTTGTATGCCCAACGTGGATGGGCTTAGAGATTTGATACTTGAAGAGGCCCACTATTCTCGGTGTTCCATCCATCTGGGTGCCACGAAGATGTACCAGTACTTGAGAAAGCATTAGTGGTGGAGAAGAATGAAGAAGGACATTGTGGGATTTGTGGCTCGGTGTCTTAATTGTCAGCAGGTAAAATATGTGCATCAGAGGCCAGGCGGTTTGCTTCAGCAGATGGTTATTCCTGAGTGAAAATGGGAGAGAGTTAATATGGATTTCGTGAGTGGTCTTCCTCGACCTTTGAAGAATTTCGATTCGAATTGGGTCGTTGTGGATCGGCTGACCAAGTCCGCGTATTTCATTCCAGTGTTTACCACATATTCTTCGGAGTAGCTGGCATAGATCTTTGTTCGTGAGATTGTCCGATTGCATGATGTTCCAGTTTCTATTATATCGGATAATGGTGCTTAGTTCACTTCTTAGTTTTGGAGGACTTTTCAGCACGAGTTGGGTACTCAGGTGGAGCTGAGTTGAGCATTTCATCCTCAAACGGACGGACAGTCCGAGTGTACTATTCAGATATTGGAGGATATGTTGCGTGCCTGTGCGATTGATTTTGGAGGTTCTTGGGATGAGTTTCTATCTCTTGCAGAGTTTGCCTACAACAACAGCTATCAGTCTAGCATTCGGATGGCACCGTATGAGTCCTTATATGTTAGATAGTGTAGATCTATGGTCGGTTGGTTTGTGCCCGACGAGGCTAGGTTGTTGGGGACAGTTTTGGTCCAGAATGCCTTAGAGAAGGTGATCCAAGAAAGACTTCATACAACTCAATCGCGTCAAAAGAGTTATGCGGATCGGAAGGTTCAGGATGTATCTTACTCGGTGGGTGAGAAGGTATTGCTGAAGGTTTCACCCATGAAGGGTGTGATGAGGTTTGGAAAGAAAGGAAAGTTGAGTCCACGGTTCATCGGACCTTTTGAGGTGCTTAGGACGATTGGTGAGGTGGCCTATATGCTTGTTTTGCCACCCAATTTGTCGGGCTTCATCTGGTGTGTCATGTGTCTATGCTATGGAAGTATGTTGGGGACCCGTCTCATGTCTTGGACTTCAGCACAGTTCAGTTGGATGAGGATTTGACATATGATGTGGAGCTAGTGGCTATTTTGGGTCGACAGGTTCGAAAATTGAGATCAAAGGATATAGCTTCGGTTAAGCAACAATGGAGAGGTCGGCCTATGGAGGATTCCACTTGGGAGATCGAGCAGAACATGCGAAACAGATACCCACGCCTATTGGAGACTTCAGGTATGTTTCTTGACCGGCTCGACGACGAGCGTTTATTTTAGTTGGGGAGGATGTGAAGACCCGACCTATCGTCCCATGTATTTTCATCCCGTTTTCCCAGTTAAATGCTTCTACATGTTTCATTTTATGTGTCTGGTGAATTTGAAGTAATTCGGATAGAGTTTGGTGGGAAATGAGACAATTAGTCTCTTTAAGGAAGGGTTGGTTTAGAAAAGTCACCAGATGTTGACTTGTGATTTAGAAGGATCGGAATGGATTTCTGATGATTCAGTTAGCTTCGGGGGATGATTTGAGGCTTAGGAGAGTATTCGGAAGTAATTTTGGAGGCTCGGTGTAGAATTAGGCTTGAATTGGCTAAGTTATCATCTTTGGTGATATCCGGTTGATAGTTGAGATTTTGATCCGAGGATCAGAATGGAATTTCGAGAGATTCAGTAGCTTCGTTAGGTGATTTTCGATGTGTGTGCAAAATTTTAGTTGATTCAGAGGTGTTTAGGTCGGATTTTTGATCAAATGTAAGTTTCGTAAGTTTTAGTTTAACTTAGGCTTATACGTGGTAATTTGACGATTCTTGTTTTGTTGGATGTGTTTTTATGACTCGAGAAAGTTTGATTGAGGTATTAGAACATATATGTGCTTTTGGTTGAGGTCCCGAGGGCGTCGGGGTGGTTTCAAATGGCTAACGGGGATTTTTGAGTCGGAAAATTGCAGCAGAAATTGCTTAGCAGATTTGCTCTTCGCGATCGCGAGCCTGTGGCTACGGTCGCATAGAAGGCTAAGAGGGGGTTCTCATAATTTCTCTACGCGATCGCGTGAAGGTGTTTGCGATTGCATAGGCCTGTTGGTTGGTCAGTGCATTCGTGTGGGGTTGAGTGCGATCGCATAGGGTCGTGGTCCAGTGCTCTGCGATCGCATGGCCTGTCCTGCTATTGCGTAAGAGGAAAAATAAGGGGCTGGAATTTGTTCTCCGTGATCCCGTGACTTGGGACGCGATCACATAGTGTTAAAAATGCCTGGGCAGAATTGTTTTTAGTCTTATTTCATCCGCGACCCATATCATACTTCCTCCATATCATCCGGTCGGGCTTGCCTAGAAGTGTGCTGGGCGCCATCGCGACCGGGTTAGGGTCGTGACACATGTGTTTTTGAGCTGAAGTTTTCTTCTATATCTGAATTTTTGCTGTGTATCTATTGTCGAGGATATCGACGGAGGTTCAAAGGCAAGATGAAAAGAAAGAAGCACAATAGTGAACGAAGTTTTTCATAAGTTTAAAAAGGAGGAGCAAACTATTGTGGATGCGGTTTTTGGAAAAGTGAAGGTAAGCTAATTTATATAGAAGTCTTTTTATTTGTGCTGATTTTATTTCAGATTAATCATTTTATTAATTTTTTTTTCTAGGAATATTTCGATGCGAAGTTTGAGCAGTTGTTTGAGATTGTCAACAAATCAAATGTAATGGACACTGCTAAATTTTGATTTGAGTAATCATCAAGAATATGACAGGAGGAACGACTGTGGCAAACTTCCATCGGCTTTTGAAGGCAATCAAGATGTTCAAGAACAAGGTGGAGAGGAACAATCCAATGTCTGTAGACAGAGTGAAGCTGGAGAGAAAGGTGCAGATAATGAAGTACCTGATGATCAAGGTGCATATGATCAAGTACCTGTTGAAACTCAAAAACATGCACCTAGTTGTGCTTTTGAACGTGATATTTGCAATGGAGATCAAGCACCTGTTGGTCATTTTGGCGATGTGAACATCGATTGTTTTGGACCAGTAATAGCTATTTGTAATGAACTTGTACCCGGTGATACACAGGAAATTGTTACTACATGTACAAAGTGTGAAGCTTATATTATTTCAATTATACCTTAGATATGAGCTAAAGTTTTTTTTTCATGTGTTTGTATTTTTTTTAAAACTAAAGCATGTTATTTGGTGAATGTTTTGGTTTGTAACTGGTGAACTTTCAGATACAGAGCTGAAGTTTTTTTAATAACTGTCGAACTTCAGGTCTAGAGTTGAAGTTCTTTTTTTATAACTTTTGAACGTCGGCTCTAGATCTGAAGTTCTTTTTATAACTATCGAAGTTTTTATTTATTACTGGCTAACTTCAGGCTTCTTAGAGTTAAAGTTTTAACTGTTTTTTATAATATCCTGTAGTGAAATTTTCACTACAGGTATAAATTTTTTCTATGTTTTATATGTAGAAAAACTAGTTGATCTATTCCCCCTCTTTTATGAATATGCAGTGGAAGTTGAAAGTAGTCGTGGTTCAATTGCCACAACTCAAAAAATCTCTGATGATGCTCAATTGAATGAAGGTAGAGTTGATAAAAACCTTCCAGAGAATACTGCAATGATCGTTGATGTTGGTTCACTATTGAATGATGTTGGAAATACTGATATTGAGAAAGGCATGCAGCTTGGTGAAACCACAGCAGAAGACAAACATAATGGTATTCTATAGATCATGAATTTATTATATTTGATCGAAGTATATTTTATACATTTTGAAATTTTACACATTTTATTTTCTTTTTTATGTTTTTGAATGATTTTTAAGAAACACTGGAGGCAGGTCGAAAAGAATTTGGTGAGATTTTGCAGCAATATGAAAAAGGAGAAATACATATATTCGCGCATGTTGAGTCACAGACAGGTGTGAAGTGTGTTGGTATTATTTTATAAAATTTAGTCAGCATTATTTTTTTTGTATTTAGATACAGGGTCTATTTGAATTCAAACACCATATGTGTCGGAACACTTAGACCAGGTAATCATTTTCTGCAATTCAATTACTCGCCATTTTTACCTAATGTCTTCTCTCTATCAGTTTTATTTATGTTTATATTTTCCTTGCTTTTGCAAATGTCATCTAACACATCAAAACTGCTTCCAAAAGCTATGAAAAGGAAAATTTCTAGGTCACCTATGTGTGACACTAGTGATATCCCCAACTTCAAACTATGTTCATTTTCACTTGGTAGTACACAAGAGTCTGATTCAGAAGGTAATTCTGTTGCTGCTGCTGTTCGTGAAGAGATAGAAGAACGTTGTGAACAGCAGGGAATTGGTCAATCATCTGCCACGATGGCTGTAGTTTCCGCCCCTGCTTCTGAACAGAAGCAGATAGTTTTGACGGAACAGCAGGAAAATCAAGTAAAAGAAAAACACGATAAAAAAGAGAAAATGATGTGTATGGAGAGTATTTGGTTGAGATCTCCTTATGTAGTTTATGAGAAAGAGCAAAGAGCGGAAGATTGGATAGTAGGAAAGCATAGAAGAAGGTGCCCCTTCCATTATCTTGATCTAGACGTTGGATTGATGAAATGATTTCAAGAGTGCTTGAAGATGGATGGTAGTGAATATAATTCCAATACATTCACATTAGCTGGAATTGAGATTGAAAAAATAATTCTTTACGGAGCTTGTGGATCCTGACTCTGATCTTGCGGATGAAGTAAGTTGTTAATTTTGTTTTTAAATTTGTTTTCAACTGTATTTCCCAAAAGTTCAGCATATTTTTTGTAGTATAGCTTTATTCATAGTAAACTGCTGAAGAATTTTAGCTTATATGCTAAAACTGAATATGCTTATGTTTCTCTCAAGCTGTTTGTAGTTGTGTAATATGTTTTTTCTAAAATTCGTAGTGGTAATTTCACATGTTATCATTTGTCATTCTCCATTTGCAGCATATTGATGTGGGCATGTATTACTTGCGCAAAAAATATTGCTATCACCTTCCAAGTTATGCAAAAGCAAGATGTGCAGTAACATATTTACTTTTCAATCAGTATATGACTATCCTGGATAGTATTCATCCTTCAGAACAAAAGTTGAAGATGATTAACAAAAGGAAGCAACAGAGAATGGCGTTTCTTATGGGAAAATCAAAGAAAAAGAAGATATCCAAAGAACAAATTAAAAAGGAAGAAGAAGAAAAAGAAGCGGTTATTAAGCCACTTACTGATTTATGTTGGTTTGAGGAAGAATCGACGAATGAAAAGGTGGTAAACTACGTAAAAGGATTAGACATGTCCTGTGGTATCTCATGGGTATTTTCCAAAAAAGTATTCTTTCCTTTTCAATTTATGCCAATGGAGGGTCAGATATCTACGCACTACTTCTTTGGAATTCTGGACTTCAAAGACAAAATTATATCTATGTATGATTCCATGGGCCACGCAACATACAATCGTGCATTTGAACATGTCAAAATTTATGCCCGGTTGATTCCACACCGTCTTAGAGGCTTGAATTTTGCATATCATAATAAATTTTACGTGGACAGTCATGTGAAAGATTTTAATATTCAGTGGATGAATACACCAAAACAGACTACCAAGTATGTGTTTCACATATGTTTTACCATGCATCTTACATTTATTATTTTTTACCCTTGTGTTAACTATTCTTTAATTTCTTTTTCATGTGTTTTTTGCAGTGTTGATTGTGGTATATTTGCTCTGAAGTTTATTGATATCCGATTGAACAAAGGAGTTGTCTTTAGTTTCAATCAAAGTTAGACATCGGCGTTCAGGAGTGAATTGGCTGCCAATCTTTGGGCTCATGGAGAGTGGGAAAAAAATAGCGGCTATGAAACTCCAAAAGAATGAGAAGGACATGATTATGGAAATTTTTAAGAGACTCTATGAGATTTTTTCGATTAGAGGATTGGTTGTACATAATTTGGATTTTGTGAATATACATTAATTATATTTTTAGTTCATTTTTTTATCGTACCAATATGTTTGTGTCTTTTATCATGAATTTAAATACATTTTTTGTTTGAAAAAACTTAAGCATGACTTCTGACTTTGAGATAAAATTTTGTTTAAAATTCATAAGAAAAGAAAAGTATTGTATTAGGTGGTGAAGTTTTTGGAAATATGGTAAAAAAATTCAGAACATTTGGCCAAAGTTTTTTCAAAAAGCTTTAGGATAAACACTATTGAATCCAGCACAAAAAAACTTTAGGCTGATAAAGTGCTGAAGTTATTTCAAATATACTAAAAAACTTCAGCACTTTGGGCCTAAGTTTTTTGGACAAAAGCTTTAGGAGAAAAATTATTGAATCCAACACAAAAAATCTTAGGCTGATAAAGTGTTGAAGTTTTTTTAAATATACTAAAAACCTTCAACACTTTGGGCCTAAGT
Organism: Nicotiana benthamiana; assembly: GCA_034376525.1. NCBI lineage: Eukaryota > Viridiplantae > Streptophyta > Magnoliopsida > Solanales > Solanaceae > Nicotiana > Nicotiana benthamiana. Next base: position 155,039,482 of record CM067338.1, read on the forward strand.
TTTTTGGTAGGAGAAAAACTATTGAATCTAACACAAAAAAGCTTAGGCTGACAAAGTGCTGACGTTTTTCAAATATACTAAAAAACTTCAGCACTTTGGGCCTAAGTTTTTCGGTAGGAGAAAAACTATTGATCCAAAAAAAAAAATACTTAGGCAGATAAAGCGCTGAAGTTTTTTTAAAATATATTAAGAAACTTTAGCACTTTGGGCCTAAGTTTTTCGGTAGGATAAAAATTATTGAATCCCACACAAAAAAACTTAGGATGATAAAGTGCTGAAGTTTTTCCAAATATACTAACAAACTTCATCATTTTGGGCCTAATTTTTTTTGTAGGAGAAAAACTATTGAATCAAACACAAAAAAGCTTAGGCTGATAAATTGCTGAAGTTTTTTCAAATATACTAAGAAACTTCAGCATTTTAGGCCTAAGTTTTTCGGTAGGAGAAAAACTATTGAATCCGACATACAAAAAACGCAGGCCGATAAAGTGCTGAAGTTTTTTCAAATATACTAAAAACTTTAGCACTTTGGGCCTAAATTTTTTGGATAAAAGCTTTAGAATTACTATTTTTTTATATTTACCAACTACTAGCATTTACCACTTAATTCTTTTGCCAACTACTTGTGTTCTTACATTCGATTTCTCTGAGAAAAAAATAGGTAACAATCTTTTCAACATTTATAGATATTAAATTGTTTAGGTGCATTCTTTGACTATATTAACAATCTCTTCACTTGAAAATTTCATAGTCATCTATATAGTTCTATCATATTTCAAAGAAAAATAAGAAAATATTGGCTAAGACATGCTTATTGGGTGTAGAAAGGACTTCGTGCGAAGCAAAGATAGTGAAGGAGAAGTCAAAATACTTCATATGTGAAGGAGAAGTCGAAATACTTCATATGTGAAGGAGACTGGCCAAATCAAAAACTCGAGCACCGGGACATTTGCTCTTTTTACTAGTTGATAAATCTAAGTTTTAGGAAAAAGAGAAAATTTCCTGGGGTTCGAGTTTTTAATGTGGCCAGTCTCCGTCACATATGAAGTTTTTTGGACTTCTCCTTCACTATCTTTGCTTCCCACGAATTCCCATACGCATACCAATAAGCATGTCTTTGGCCAATATTTTCTTGTTTTTTCTTATGAAAATAATATGGTAGTTGCTAAATATATCATAAGACTAAATTTCGTCAACCTGTATCTGAAAACCAAGAAGACATAGTAAAGGTTCATGGAATGTGGTTAAGAAAACCAAGAGCAACTAGGACATGACTATGAAGACAGTCTGTGAATTTTTTCAATAGAGAATAACTTGTAAACAAAGAATAAATTTTTTCTTTTATTCCAAGGATGTAAGTGAAAACAAATTTATTTTTTGTGAATATGCATTATTTTGTGTGAATTATGTGACTTGGCTGATTCAAATATGTAGGACAAAAAACTCAGCTCATTACTAAATAACTTAAGCAGTATCTGCATAAGTTATTTGAAAATTCTTTATACAAATACTATTGAATTCAACAAACCACTTAAGCCGATCAACTGCTGAAGTTGTTGGAAATATGGTAAAAAACTTCAGGACATTGGGTCGAAGTTTCTTCAAAAATCTTTAAGACAAACTATTAAATCCAACAAAAACTAGACCGACCAAATGCTGAAGTTTTTGCAAATATACTAAAAAACTTTAAGAATTTGGCCGAAGTTTTTCAAAAATGCTTTAAGACAAAAACTTTTGAATCCAAATAAAAACTTAGGCCAACCAAGTTCTGAAGTTTTTGAAAATATACTAAAAAACTTCAGGACATTGGGCCGAAGTTTCTTCAAAAAGCTTTAAAACAAAAATTATTAAATCCAACAAAAAAACTTAGGCTGGCCAAATGCTGAAGTTTTTGCAAATATACTAAAAACTTTAGGACTTTGGCCGAAGTTTTTCAAAAAAGCTTCAGGACAAAGACTTTTGAATCCAAATAAAAACTTAGGACGACCAAGTTCTGAAGTTTTTGGAAATATACTTGAAAGTTTTAGCACATTGCCGAAGTTTTTTATGCTGCACCTATATTAATAATTACATTTTCACTATTTTCATTAAATTGTGATTCATGAATCTTTTTTTTACCCCTGACGTTTAATTTGCCTTCTGTCTTTTCATATGGCCTTTTTAAAAAAAATGCTATATAAGTAGGACATCGTTTACCGATTTATTCACACAAATTCATCTAATTTTAATAGACAAAACAGAAAAAGAAGCAAAAATGGATACATCGATCAAAACCATAGTTGATCCAATGAAAGAAGATATCATCGAAGCATTTGAGATCAAGTTTGATTAGTTCTTGGAGAGGTATGAAAGGGATTTAAGAAGGCTCAAGGACAAGCTGGATAGGGTGGAGAGCATTGTCTGAGATGGCAGTATGGATGCTAGTTCATTTGACTCTAATGATATGAGAGAAGATTAGTTCTTTATTCTATGCTTTTCTGTTTGGTTTTTTTGTGAAAGTATTTTGAATTTGAATGATGTCAATGTAATTTTATTTTATATTAATATAATATCTTTTTGTTAATGTCTTGTCTTAATCTTCCTTACTTTTGATCTCTTCAAAATCAAGAAAAATATAAATAATGACTATATTTTTACTGTTTGAAATATGAAAAAATCGAATAATCCACATATAGTAGTAGCAGTTATATATCCCACTATATTATAATGAAGAGAAGTCTAATATAGTGCAAAATTAGTGTAAATAACAAGTTAGTGGAATTAAATAATTAAAAATTCAACTAAATCACTTAGGCATCATCTGCTTAAGCTTTCAAATAAATAACAAATAAACTTCGGCCCTCCTACTGAAGTTTTAAATAAATAACTAAAAAACTTCAGCAGGTAGGCCGAAGTTTTTTGTGCATTAATGAGTTTTTACTTTAGCCACTTTAGGCAAGGAGTAAAACTTCGGCCTTCCTGCTGAATTTTTTAATAAATAACTAAAAATCTTCAGTAGCCAGGCCGAAGTTTTTTGTGCATTAATGGATTTTTAATTTAGTCACTTAAGGAGGAAAACTTTGGCCCTCCTACTGAAGTTTTTTTGTGCATTATTGTCAAAAACTTAGACCGGTCAAGTGTTGAAGTTGTTGGAAATATAGTAGAAAACTTCAGCAAATTGGCCGAAGTTTTTCGAAAATTCTTTAGCATAATAACTATTGAATCCAACAAAAAACTTAGGCTTATTGTGCTTATCCTTTCAGCACATTGGTATTTTTTTAAGTTGATACTTATATTTTTTACATTTACTATCTACTTTTGTCTTTTGTCAACTACTACATCTTTCATTTAAATTTGGTTGACCATATAGTAAAAGATCTGAAAAGTTATTTTTTTAATATAGAAAAATTGTGGGTTTTAATAGGGCTAAAGTTACATTTCTTTTTGCATTTATCACATGCTTATTTTTACCACCTACTTATCTTGTTTTATTCAATTTCTCTGAACGTAAAACAGTAAAAGAAGCCGAAAAGTTACATTTACTGATATTGAATTGATTAAGTGAACTCTTTGCCTATATTAACAATCTCTTCACTTGAAAATTTCATACACATTCATAGACTTCTATCATATTTCATAAATTTATATTCATCCTTAGTCTTTCAGCTTTTGCTAAAGAAAAGATGTATGGTGCAAGTGGAAGTGGTAAGCCTAATATGGATGAAATAATGAAGAAGTAGCATAGTTTGAGTGAGTGGTACAACAACAAACCTATGGCTAGTCTTATTCGTTTTTGGGATGAATTTAAGGCTGATTGGGATATAATCAGACCAAAGCTCTGTGCCAATCAATCGTTCCAGAATAAACTTAACATGGGATGCAGTGTAGATAATTCAACCTGGTTCGATAAGGTTGTGCGGGAGTTTGATAGTTTTCAGTTTCCCAGCTAGAACGACTATTCAAAGCTGCAAAACAACCCGAAGACTCGTATTGGTATTATGGACAGAGAGCTGTCGAACAGAGTTAGCTGCGTGATGAATTCGACAAGTTGAAGATTGATCTCCTTAGATTCAGTGATCTTTTGCCTGACAACCCTATAATTATCTCCGATAGTGATGATGATGAGATACCTATGAAAATTGAGAAGTACTGTGATGATGATAATGATGATGATGATGGTGGTGTTGGTGGTGGTGGTGATGTTGATTGTTAGTGTTTGTAATCGTTTTTATGTTTTTCAGTATTTTGCTTTTCTTACTTCAGCTCATAGAGCTGAAGTTTTTTAGTTAATTTTGTATAACTTCAGCCTGGAGAGCTGAAGTTTTTTTTGTAATATGTGTGTTGTTATGACCTGTTTTAACATCAATTTAATTATCCCCCTTTTTGTTCTTATCTTTCTATTTACATTGTCCTTGTTTTTTTATTGGTGTGTGAGTGTTTGTATGAGTGTGTATGTGTGTATTTGTTTAAGGATATGTATTTCACATACTGTAACCTGAAGTTTTTTCTCGCAAAAGACATTGCTTACTTTTTTAAAATGCAACCAAACTTGTAAGCATGCGCAACAAAAATGAGTGATTTGTACTTTAGCAGTATATAAAATTGTCCAAGATCTTATTTTTTTATTCCTATGTAAAAAATCACATTTGAATTATGTCATATAATAAAGAAAGCCTAAACTCAGACCAAGGATTATTGAAGCTTGGAGTATTTTTCATTGTGGTTCTTGGAATATGGATGAGGTGCTGGAGAAGACAAGCAAGACGTTCTGTTATGCCCAACTTGTTTACATCGCTGCATTTGGTAGACTTGAATGGTACTGATGATTCGGTTGCAGGTATATTCCTCTTCTTTTGTCTTCTTCCTTATAAAATCTCTACATTGGGAGGTTTTGTGATCTCAGATTGTACATTTTGTGGTATTTCCCATGATTTTTGATCTCCCATAGTATTCACATGTCCTTCATATGCTTTCAACCATGTTTCCCTTGAATACCAATTTGAGCAGTAATCAGATTTCTGCAAATATATTTTATTAATAGAAGCAATTACATGTGGACATAGAAATTCATCAAGTTGGAATACCAGGCAGTCACAAGTTCTCTTCTTTAAGTCCACAATGAATTCATTCCTTCACTATTTATTCTAAACAATATTGAGTCAAGATTGAACACCTATCAAGGAATAAAAAATTAAGACATATTATATTAGTGTATTTTTGCTTCAAAAAGAAAAAGTATGATAAGTTTTAAATGTAAGCAGTGAATCGCTGCAACACATATAAAAGCTAAAGTTAATAAATATACTCACAAATATTTTGCATGCCAAGTCCATCTTCTTAGTCATCTCTTCTTCTGCCCATATTGATACTCTGTGAAAAGTTCATTTGCCTTTTTTCTCCGTTCATAAAACCACTCCCCCAGCTTTTCTTGGATGAAATCTAACATTATTAAAATAGAAATTTCTCTCCCTTTTAGTAATACGGAATTTATTGATTCTACCATGTTTGTTGTTAGCATATCATAACGTCGCCATGGGAATCACGATCGAGCCCATCTCTCGGGAGGCTCTTCCATTATGTAATTGTATGTTTTCTTGTCAATACTTTTGAGTTGGGACATTAACTGATTAAAATTTTCACGTTTGTATGACCTTGCAGCACTTTCAAAAAGATTTATTACCCTTGCCTTTGCATGTATTTGCTTTAAATTCCTCAAACCTATAGAGGAAGATACCATAGTGAGTTTCAGGAAAAACTTTTCTAAAATCATTTGCGATCGATTGGTTTCTATCTGACAAGAAAACCAGTTCATGACGGACTTGAATTTATTTTCTCATTTCACCAAATGTATGCCTCATTATTTTTTGAATATGCTACACCAAAATAGAGAGGAAATATTTAATTTTTTGCATCATTTGACACAACAACAAATAGAATACCATGATATTTTGACTTCAAAAATGTTGCATCTACTGCAAAAACGGGTCTACAGTAGGGCCAACCATCTACTGATGTCGCAAGAGCAAAGAACAAGTAAGAAAATATGTACATTGAAACACAAAAAACAAATCATAAGGTGTGAAGTTTTTCAAATAGAAACTTCAGGCTGATGGTTAGTATTGTTTTGCTTACCTATTCTGCGCATCTCTTTTTATGCTTGTGTATGTTCCTAGGTTTTCGGACACCATCATGTGTAGGTATGAAGGAAGAATCTGGTAGTTCTCTTCAGGTGTTCCTCTTATGCAAGCAACGGTTTTTTGAATAGCACGCCATGCCTTGTGATAACCACTGTCAATTCCAAATTTCTTTATCATTTCTTTTTCTACAAAGGCCGGTTTACCCTCTATCTTTTTGTCTCGAACATATTCTATAATTTGTTCACTTATAAAATTTGATGTAGCATGCTTCTGATATGATTTTCTTGCATCAACTGAGCATTCATGGATGTTATGATATTTTATCACCCAGAACAGTGTGGAATTTTTTATTCTGGTAGCACGTACATTCCAACCACATTTGTCCATGATGCATTTCAGCTCGTATCTCTTGGAACATGATCTAACAATAGTGAATTCAACTTTTTGATTTATCTCCAACCTGCAAAAAAAAAATTTAGTCATGCTTTGTTGTTCTCAAAGATTGATACAACACTTACTTCCTCAAGTAATGCATCGTGCCTAAGTATTTTACATGGTGGAGATTCTTTCACCTTTCTCCTCACTTTTTTTCTTGATTTCTGAGAAGCACAAGAACTTTCAGCAATTTCTTCAATTCTATGTGATGTTATCGGTATAAGCTCCGTGTTTACTTCATCTTCATTGTTGTTTATGGTTACAGAAGGTGAAGAAAAGCTTTATTGGATTATGTGTTGGTTGTCAATTTGCATTATTAGATGTCCTTTTTCTTCTTGGGCATCGACAAACTGGTATGAATTTATTTGAGGAGGGGGTAATTGTTGCAGCACTATGTGTTCTGAAGCAGTTGTAATGTTAGAAGGTTATTGCCTGTTATCTACTTCCATTATTGGCTGTCGTACTTCATGTTGATAGTCGGCAAAAGTTTCTGAATGTATTGCATATGCAAGTGATTGGTTGAATCCTGCTGATTCTGATGGTTGTATTTGTTCGATGACGAAATGGCAATTCTTTGTCATGACCCTAGTTCAGCAATTGTGAACTTGCCATAACGGCATCCAGTCTTCGCGACTAGGTAAGCCTAACACATTGGAAATTTAACTAAATTTACGAAAACTATAAAAAAATAGTGAATAACATAAGAAGATGTATAGAGTGCCGCCTGTCACATATAGTTTAACTCAAAATACTGGAATAACCTCCAAGACCCGAAAACCCACGGGCAACACAGGCTAAGAGAAAAAACATAACATCCAGATCTAATATCCGGAAATGTCTACAACAACTGAATACATTAAATGGATCTGCTAACTGTACGGTAGAGTAGAAGGAGACTCTTCGCATCTTCGAACGCGGCAGATGCATACCTCAAGTCTCCAAGTATAGCTCCAAAATTACTAATAGTGCATTCGACCAGAAGAACCTAGATCTGCACAACAAAAGTGTGCAGAAGAGTAGCATGAGTACACCACAGCGGTACTATGTAAGTGCCAAGCCTAACCTCGGTTGGGTAGTGACGAGGAAGGTCGAGACCCTACTGAGATAAACATAAGAATAAACATGAAATGAATAAACAGTATGAATACAGTAAATCTCGAGTATCTAGTAAAAATAATAAGTAAACCGGAACAGGCTACAAATACAATCTACGAATACAAGAACACTCACTCAATATCAGAATGCCACATGGAGCTCCAGGAATTGAACCCGCAATCCATTTTACCAATATCTGAGGATCTCCCGGGAATCGAACCCGCAGTCCATCATACCAATATTAGAGGATCTCACGGGAATCGAACCTGTGGTCCATAATTTCAATATCTGAGGATCTCCAGGAATCGAACCCGTAGTCCATCATATAAATAACAGAGGATCTCCTGGGAATTGAACCCTGTAGTCCATCATATCAATAGCATAGGATCTCCGGGAATTGAACCTGTAGTCCCAATCGTAAACACATCACAACAATTCAATATTTAACAGGAAACAAACAAGTACAAGCAACATGTAAAGATCTAGAGCCTAGCATGCTCACAAAAGAACAAGTATTGCAATTTAGTCAATTAGAGCAAACAAGTTACTAACATGCTTTCCTTAAGCTAAAACAAGTGAAATTACATTTTTAGCAGTTAAATATGCGAAGAAACATAGTCTAAATAAGCAAAGTAAGGTGAATTTTCAACAACTAGCATAAGTACACGCCCTTCACCTCGCGCACAAGGTATATTAACAACATTAAAGATATCCTATGGGGAGAGGTCCCACACATAAGGTTAGACAAGTCACTTACCTCGAACCGGTACAAAATCACTAAGAAATAATGCCCTTGCCACGAGTATCCGACTCCGAGTGGCCCAAATCTATTCAAACCAATTACATATTGTAAATAACATCGCAAGTAACTAATACCACTTTTAAAATTAAAGCTAAGGCGCAAAAAATAAGTAAAATTACCAAAATGCCCTTTAGGCCAACTTCTCGAAATCGAGTAATTTTTATATTTTTAGAAACCTCGTACTCTCATGATTCCAACCATATAAAAATCTCCCAAATTAGAGGTCAAATGACCCTTCAAAACTCAATAGTTTAGCCAGAGAAGTTTTATCCAAATTATCCAATTTTTTATCATAAATTCGAATTTAAATTTGGGATTTAACCACAAAATGATGGAATATAACCTAAAATAATCATAGAAATATTACCCAATAATCATCTCTTCAAAACTCACTCATAATCGCCTTCTCCCGAGCTCTGAATTGATTTTCCAACTTTTGAAACTTAACCCTCGATTTTACTATTTCTGAACAGTGATTTCCGCTTTTGAGGCCCAGGGACCGCTTCCGCGGTCCCGCTTTTGCGGAAGAAATTACCGCTTCTGCGGTTTCACTTAAAGGACCTGAATCCACTCATGCGGACAAATAATTGCTTTCGCGGTGCCGCTTATGCGGGAGGGAGACCGCTCCTGCGACTCCTCATCAAACCTTGCCTTCCGCTTCTGTGTACACACGAACCGCTTCTGCGGTTCCTCCTTTGCGGAGATTGGACCGCTTCTACGGTTTCTGAGGAAGAGGACAAACTCGCTTCTGCGGTTCCCAAACCGTATAAGCAAAATACCAGAAGGCTGAAGAACTGTAGCTGCACACTTGAAATTTCATCTGTCGACCATCTAAAATCATCCTGAGGCCCCTGGGACCTCAACCAAAAGTACCAATACCTCCTAATACCTCATTCAAACTTGCACCAATCCTTAATACACCTAAAAAACACTGAAACCTTGATCAAGTCAAAGATTCAAGCCTAAGAACTTCAAGTTCATCTAAAACACACTTTCGATTCAAAACCTACTCAACACTCGTCCGATTGACCTGAAACTTTGCACGCATGTCCCAAATGACATAAAGGTGCTACAACAACTTTCAGAATCCCATTCCAACCCTCGGATAAAAAACTCACTATCGAACCGAAAACTTTAAAAATCTAACTTTCGGTATTTCTAGCCTAAATGAGCTACGGACATCCAAAATACATTCCGAATACGCTCCCAACCCCCAAATTACCTAACAGAGCTAACATGTCGCGGGTCAACATTTTTCGGACGATAGCAGCACCAAAATGCCTGCACCGCGCCTACAGTTCCCCTCGCTGTAGGCCAACCTATCCTCTTTCCCAGGTTCTCTAGCACAATCATGTGCCTGTGTTGGAACTTGCCCATGGGGCTTGCTCCAAGTATGTCGCATGTCCAACGTCTAGGCTTGCAGCCTTGACTATCAGTGGTGCTTCTCATCTTGGATCACATCAATGCGCACACACGGGGTTGTCTCAGAACATGTCAGTCCCTCACCTGGCACTCAGCAACACCTTCACGTGCACAGTCCAATCCTCAAGCTTGACACTCGCCTCGTGCACCCGCACCCAGCTTATGCCTCTCCCGAGTAGAGAAAACTTTAGCCTTTGGCCTTTCTCATGTGCATCTTTCTAAGCATGCCCGACTTTGCCTTGCGGCATAGCCAATCTTAGCTCTCATGACATACCTCCATCCCGCGTAGTGCAGTGTCGCCCCACAACTGCACGTCTAGGCCAACAGACCCTTGCTTGGCTAGCTAAACCCAAGCCAAGCTCACAAGTCAACACATGATTCCCCTAAGATAGGTGCTTCAAATGTCTAATTGAACTAAGGTCTTGATCCATCATTTTGATAGCCCGCAGGGCCTAACCGTCCCACACGTCAAGCCTTTGGCACCTGTTTGGTACCCAACACTAGCCCTAAGCGATGGCGCCATCCATCGAGTCCCCAAGCTCAAACAGATACCCATGACACTCCTTTAAGATGCCAAGTCAGGCCCCTGAGGTTCCCTCTCAGAGTGGCTCATTTGGTGCGGCTCCGAAGCAGCCCGCACGGGGGAGGCAGGTTGAGCTTCAAGACCTATACCCCCCCTTATATATGCTTAAAATAAAAAGTCCCATGTCTCAGTAGTAGCCATGGTCCAGCCAGAGAATTAGATTGACACTTCTCCGCATAACGATCTCCAAATGATGCCTCACTTTGTAAGCATATATAAGGGCATTCTAGGAACAAGGCTTAAAGCCAAAGTCCCTAGATTCACAACTTAGCTCGGACCTAAGTCCTCGCTAACTAACTTAGCAATTTAAGGATATGCAACAAAACATGTCTTTATGGTTGTTGCCTCATGCAACGTCCTTCTGCCTCTTCTCCCACATCGCGCACTGCCAGCACATGTCGCCTCCACGACTGACATTCATCCTGCGGCACAGTAGCACGCAAGACACATCTCTTCCATGATCCCAAAATATGGGGTCGTGACAAATCTCCCACACTAATCCTGTCATCGTCCCCGATGACAAAACAATGCCCATGACACCCGTAGTCTGCCCCCTCGGGGGGTGTACATTGGCTCCCTCAGTCCTTGTGGCTTGGACTTCCTCGAAGTACTTTCTCAAAAAGGAGTCGTGCCCCTCGCACTTCTCCCCCAAGTATCTTCCAAGCGTGCCATCTTCACTGCACCTCCTATCGGTGTTCGCTTGGAATGTTCCTCCGCACTTGCACCCTCTGGTGTCTAACTTTGTGGTGACCCACACTAGTCAACCACACCAAGACCCTCACGGACTTCATCCGTCTGAAGTTCTTCCCTCAATGGAAAACCACCTCATCATGATTAGGCATAGCCCTCGCAGTTCAACAACCATTGTAGCCTTTCTCACCCTCATTGCTTTGGAAAGATTATATCACTTCAGGACTATAAATTCAAAACAAAGGCCTTAATGTGCAGGCGGATCCTCCCACACTTAATGTGGAGGATACTTCTAAATGTACCTTTCCCACTTGGCATAGCAGCTCGGCCCTTGGAAACTCATGCTGTGCCATGACACCTTCGGCAACTCATCTGCTTCGTGCCCTCTGGCACTCATCAAGCTCTTTGGGATGTACTCTAGGTGAGTACCACATTCACAAAGTCATAGCATCGCTACATTAAAGAACAAAGCTCTTTGTTTTCCAACTGTCACTTCCTCAGAAAGTACCCAATCCTCCCGATATTACATCATACTCACCCAATAGACAAGAACCATCTTGGTCTTGCTATCACACCTTCCCGATTTGGGGTGCATCGCACTTGCCGATCATTCGAAAGTACTCCTTTCAGAATGACACTCTCTAACTTGGAATCCCACTCAATTCTGAAGCTTCGCTATTTCCTTCGACTTCATTTCCTCATCGTGGCAATTAAGCTCTTTGCCTCCCCATAAAATGGTTCGACTCACTTTCACAATCTTGGTGGCTGACTCCACCCCAGTGTGACCTTCAAAACACCCGCCTTGAAGCATGGACCTAGGTCCTTCTTCGCGGTTGTTAAGGGACTCTCCTACCATTCATCGCAACCGTTGAGATGGCTAGGTGACCTACTATCACCCATTGCACAAAATCACTCTCTAAACATAGACGATGGCGGAAACAACGTCTATGAAGTGATCTCTTTATGCTCTGATACAACGTGTCGTGGGTCAATATTTTTCCGCATGATATCGGCACCAAAATGCTCGCGCGGCGCCTGCAGCTCCCCTCGTTGCAGGCCAGCCTATCCTCTTTCCCAGGTTTTCTAGAACGATCCCGTGCTTATGTTAGAACTTGCCCATGGGGCTTACTCCAACTATGCCACATGTCCACTGTCCAGGCTTGCAGCCTTGACTATCTGTGGCGCTTCTCATCTTGGATCATATCCATGCGCACACCCGGGTTTGGCTCGGAACATGTCAGTCCCTCGCCTGGCACTGAGCAACGCCTTCGCGTGCACAGTCCAATCCTCAAGCTTGACAGTCGCCTCGTGCATCCGCACCCAGCTTATGCCTCGCCCGAGTAGAGCAACCTTTAGCCCTTGGCCTTTCTCATGTACGTCTTTCTTAGCATGCCCGACTTTGCCTTGCGGCATAGCCAATCTTAGCTATCACGATATACCTACATACCGCGTAGTGCAGTGTCGCCCCATATCTGCATGTCTAGGCCAACAGACCGTTGCTTGCCTAGTTGAACCCAAGCCAAGCTCACAGGTCAACACATGATGCCCCTAAGGTAGGTGCTTCAAGTGTCTAATTGGAATAGAGGTCTTGATCCATCATTTTGATAGCCCGCAGTGCCTAATCGTCCCACACGTCAAGCCTCTGGCACCCGTTTGCTACTCAACGCTAGCTCTAAGGCGTGGCGTCGTCCATCGAGTCCCCAAACTCGAATGGATACCTATGACACTCCTTCGAGATGCCAAGGTAGGCCCCTGAGGTTCCCTCTCAGAGTGGCTCATTTGGTACGGCTCCGAAGCAGCCCGCACGGGGGAGGCAGGTTGAGGTTCAAGACCTATACCCCCCTTATATATGCTTAAAATAAAAAGTCCCATGTCCCAGCAGTAGCCATGGTCCAGCCAGAGAATCAGATTGACACTTCCCCGCATAACGATCTCCAACTGATGCCTCACTTGGTAAGCATATATAAGGGCATGCTAGGAACAAGGCTTAGAGCCAAACTCCCTAGATTCCCAAATTAGCTCAGACCTAAGTCCTCACTAACTAACTTATCACTTTAAGGACATGGAACATAACATGTCTTTATGGTTGTTGCCTCATGCAACGTCCTTCTGCCTCATCTCCCACATTGTGCACTGCCAGCACATTTCACCTTCGCGACTGACATTCGTCCTGCGGCACTGTAGCACGCAAGACACATCTCTGCCATGATTCCAAAATATGGGGTCGTGACATGATGGAACCATCGGATTTCCATTCCGAGGTCGTCTTCACACTTTTTTTAGTACAAACCACTTTCCAATACTTAAGCTCTCACTTAGGGACTAAGTGTCCCAAAACACTCCAAATTCTATTACTGAACGTCCTGGCAAACCAAAAAAGCAGAAATGAACTTAGGGGAAGCAGTTAATAGGGAAACAGGGAGTAAATTCCAAAGACGACCGCCCGGGTCGTCACATTCTCCTACACTTAATCATTTGTTTGTCCTCGAACGAGCATAGAGAACATACCTGAAGTAACAAAAAGATGAGGGTATCGGCTGCGCATATCCTGCTCGGTCTCCCAAGTCACCTCCTTGGCCGGCTGACCCCACCGCTGAACCTTTATTGAAGCTATATCCTTTGACCTAAGCTTTAGGACCTGCCTGTCTAATATCGCCATTGGCTCCTCAACATAGGACAAGTCATTGTCCAACTAGACTAAAGTGAACTCCAACACGTGAGGCGGTCACCGTGATACCTCCGAAGCATTGAAACATGCAATACCGGATGAACCCCGGCCAAATTGGGAGGTAAATCAAGCTCATAAGAAACCTTCCCAACCTATTTCAAAATCTCAAATGGGCCAATGAACCTCGGGCTCAACTTCCCCTTCTTTCCAAACCTTATGACGCCTTTCATTGGCAAGACCCGAAGCAAAATGCGCTCACCAACCATAAAGAAAACATCATGAACCTTTTGGTCCGCGTAACTCTTCTATCTGTACTGGGCCATACAGAGTCTATCCTGAATCGCCTTAACCTTCTCGACCGCATCTTGAATCAAATCAGTGCCCAATAGTCTGGCCTCACCCGGCTCGAACCAATCCACCGGGGATCTGCATCTCCTACCATTTAAGGCCTCATACGGTGCCATCTGGATACTGTACAAAACTGTTGTTGTACGCAAACTCTGCCAATGGCAAGAGCTGATCCCAAGACCCTCTAAACTCAATCATGCTCGCTCGGAGCATATCCTCAAGAATATGAATAGTGCGTTCGGATTGTGCGTCCGTCTGAGGGTGAAAATATGTACTCATGGTCATCCGAGTACCCAACTCGTGCTAGATGGGTCTCCAGAACCATGATGTGAACATTGAACCCCTGTCTGAGATGATAGAAGCTGGAAAGCCATGCATGTGGACAATCTCCCTGATATAAATCCCTGCTAACCGCTCCGCTAAGTAAGATGTACACACTAGAGTGAAATGAGCGAACTTGGTCAGCCGATCCACAACAACCCAAATAGAATCAAATTTCCTCGCCGTTAGAGGGAGACAGTCACAAAATCCATAGTGATATTCTCCCATTTCCACTCCGGACTCTCCATCTGCTGGAGTAACCCTCCCGGTCTCTGGTGCTCAGCCTTTATTTGCTGACAGTTGAGGTATTTAGCTACAAACTCTATTATGTCCTTCTTCATCCGCCTCCACTAATAATGCTGCCTCAGATCTTGGTACATCTTCGCGACACCCGGATGGATGGAGTACCGCGAGATATGGGCCTTGGTCAATATCAACTTCCAAACATCAAAATCGGACACACAAATCCGATCATGCATCCTCAATATCCTATCATCTCCAATAGTCACATCCATATCATCGCCATGCTGAAATGTATCCCTGAGGACAAGCAAATAACGGTCATCATATTGTCGCTCCCTGATACGATCAAACAATAAAGACCGAGAAACTACACATGCTAGAACCCGCTGGGCTCCGAAAGGTCCAATCTCACGAACTGACTAGCTAAATCCTGAATCTATCGCCATAGGTCTATCTAAAGATGGTAAATATGCCAAACTCCCCAAACTCTCTGCCCGACTACTCAAGGCATCGGCTACCACATTGGCCTTGCCCAGGTGATAAAGAATAGTAATATATTAATCCTTCTGTAGCTCAAACCATCTCCTCTGGCGCAAGTTCAAAACCTTCTGCTTGAACAAGTGTTGTATACTCTGATGATTCGTATAAATCTCACAAGGAACGCCGTACGAATAATGACGCCAGATCTTTAAGGCGTGAACAATAGCAGCTAACTCAAGGTCATGAACAGGATAGTTATTTCATGCACCTTCAACTATCTGGATGCGTAGGCAATCACCCTATCATCCTGCATCAACACCGCTCCAAGTACAACTCGTGAGGTATCACAATAAACCGTATAGGACCCCGATCCAGTAGGCAATCAAAATATGGGCTGAAGTCAAAGCTATCTTGAGCTTTTGGAAGCTCGCCTCACACTCGTCTGACCACTGAAAAGGAGCACCCTTTTGGGTCAATCTAGTCATAGGGGCTACAATCGATGAGAACCCTTCCACAAAACGACGGTAATACCCTACTAGGCCAAGGAAACTGCGGATCGTTGTAGTTGAAGAGGTCCTGGGCCACTCTGCACGGCCTCCACCTTCTTTGGATCTACTCGAATGCCCTCACTCGATATCACGTGGCCTAGGAATGCCACAAAACTCAACCAACACTCACATTTTGAGAACTTTGCATATAATTTCTTTTCCCTTGGGGTCTTAACCATTGTCCTCAGGTGTTGCTCATGATCTTCCCGACTCCAGGAGTATACAAGAATATCATCTATGAAAATAATGACAAACGAGTCGAGATAGGTCCTGAATACACTGTGCATCAAATACATAAAAGCTGCTGGGGTGTTGGTCATCCCAAATGACATGACAAGGAACTCGTAATGACCATACCGAGTCCTGAAAGCAGTCATCAGGATATCTGGCTCTCGAATCTTTAGGTGGTGATAACCTGAGCGCAAATCAATCTTAGAAAACACATGTGCGCCTTGAAGCTGGTAAAATAAATCATCAATACGAGGAAAAAGATATTGGTTCTTCACCGTAACTTTGTTCAACTGACGATAATCGATACACATGCGTATAAAACCATCCTTTTCCTTTACAAACAAGACAGGAGCACCCCATGGTGAAACACTCGGTCGAATAAAACCCTTATCAAGCAATTCCTATAACTGATCCTTCAACTCCTTCAGCTCAGGAGGAGCCATACGGTAAGGAGGAATATATATGGGCTGAGTGCCCCGCAACAAATCAATACCAGAATCAATGTCTCGATCGGGCAGCATGCTCGAAAGATCAGCTGGGAACACATCGTGAAAATCTCGTACCACTGGAACAGAGTCAACAGAAGGGGTATCAGCACTGACATCTCTCATATAAGATAAATACGCGGCGCACCCCTTCTCAACAAAACGTTGAGCTTTAAGAAAAGATATTACTCTGCTGGGAATGTGATCAAAAGTACCACTTCACTCAATACATGGAATACCTGGCATAGCCACTGTCACGCTCTTAGCGTGACAATCAAGAATAGCATACTGGGGCAACAACCGGTCCATGCCCAAGATAATATCAAAATCGACCATATCAAGTAATAAAAGATCTGCCCTGGTCTCAGAACCACGAATAGTAACCAAACATGACCGATATACGAAGTCCACAACAAAGGAATCTCCCACGGGAGTAGAAACATAAACAGGAGAGCTCAAAGTCTCTCGGGCTATACCAAAATATGGAGCAAAATAAGATAACACATAAGAATATTGAATAGAACTGATGCCTCTCTGCGACTAACCAGTATAATATCTGTGATAACAGAATCGGAGGCGACAGCCTCGACACGATCAGGAATGGAATAAAATCTAGCCAGGCCCCTCCCTCGAGGGCGACCTCTATCTCCCCGATCCCCCCCTCTGGCTGGATGGGCAGGTGGGGTGGCAGCATGAGTTGGAACAATGGCCTGTTGACCCTGTGGAGAATGCAGAGGCTGTGGAGTCTGAGAAGGCACACCCCTTCCACGTCTGGGGCACTCTCTAACCAAGTGGCGGATATCCCCGCACTCATACCTAGCTCTGGGAGGGCGCGGAGGCTGTGACTGACTAGGCCCACCCCTGCTAGATTGACCTCTGGAGGTACCCTGCGCAGGAGGCACACTAGAAACTTGAGGTGCATAACAAGGCTCCTGAGATCTAGGAGGGGCTAGAGTACTACTGGACAAATGAAGAGCTGAGTGAACTGGCGACCCGTATAGCCCCTACCATGACGTCCTGCCCTGAATTACGGGTACCAGAGAAATGACCAGACTCTCGAGACCTCTTGGCCTCTCTCTCCTCTCGCGCTTTGGCATGCATACCCTCTATCCTCCTGGCAATGCTCACTACCTACTGATAGGGTATATCCATCTCCAACTCTCACTCCATACCAGACCCGATGGAAGGAATAAGACCCACGATAAACCTGCGAACCCTCTCATGAACTGTAGCCACCAAAGCAGGCGCAATGCCTAGCCAACCTAGTGTAACAGAGGGAATACTCAGAGACAGTCATAGGGCCCTAGCGCAAATGCTCAAACTCCGCGCGCCATGCACCTCGGAGGATCTAGGGAACAAACTCCCTCTGAAACATATCTGAAACCTGAGCCAAGTCAGGGAGGAAGCCTCGTCCGGACTGTCTAACTCAAAGGTGCGCCACCAGTCATAGACGGCTTCCCTAAATCATAATTTGTAGCTAGCCCGCTAGAAAGCTGCGAAAGAAACCCCGCTCAAGGCAGTAATACCCATGGTGCGAAAGATGTGGTAAAAATCCTCCAAAAATCCTAAAGCATCATCTGTAGCTAGCCCGCTAAAAATAGGAGGGTCATACTTCTTAAACCTCTCCAATCTACGATGCTCATCCTCCGAAGCAGGTGCCCCATCATCGGGCTGGACCGGTACTACAGTCTTGACAGGGATAATAACTAGAATATATCCCATATGCACCCTCTGATCTGGAGTGCCGGCTGCAGAAGTCTGGGCTCCTCCCCTGTCCTGGGACGTGGCTGCAGGAAGGGGAAGCAACCCTGCCTGTGACGGCGTGGTATACATGCTCATGAACTGTGCCAATGCCTCCTGAACAGCTGGAAGAGTGGTGGTTGTGGGCGCGTCAAGTGCCCGAGTCCTGACTGGATCCGCTGGTGGTACCTCGGTGGCTGCTCAAACAGGTGCTCTGGCTGCATCCCACACACGTCCACGACCCCTGCCCCGGCCCCTACCTCTAGCGGCTGCAAGAGGGGGTGCAGGTGCCTGATCGTCCCGGGTCGTGTATGTTCTCACCATCTATGAGAGAATATAAGATAGAATTTTAGAATCGATTTCAAGAATATAGCACGACAAAGAATTCAATGATGTGAAGATTTTTCCTAAACAGTTACATAGCCTCCCGTAGATAAGTACAAATGTCTCCGTACCGATCAACGACACTCTAAATAATCGGCCTGTGTCCCGTGACTCCTATGAACCTAGAGCTCTGATACCAACTTGTCACGACCCTAGTTCACCAATCGTGAACCTGTCATAGCGGCAACCAGTCTTCCCGACTAGGTAAGGCTAACACATTGCGAAAATTTAACAACTTTTACAAAAACAATAAGCAAATACTGAATAACATAAGAAGATGCATAGAGTGTCGTATGGCACATACACTTTAACTCAAAATACTGTAACAACCTCCAACACCCCAAAACCCACGGGAAATACAGCTAAGAGTAAAATTATAACATACGGCTCTAATATTCGAAAATATCTACAACAACTGAACACATGAAATGCATCTGCTAACTACACGGTATAGTAGAAAGAGACTCTTCGGATCTGTGGATCTGGTATATGCATACCTCAAGTCTCCAAGTATAGCTTCGAAATCACTGATAGTGCACTCGACCAGAAGTACCTAGATATGCACAACAAAAGTGTGCAGAAGAGTAGCAAGAGTACACCACAGCGGTACTCAGTAAGTGCCAAGCCTAACCTCGGTTGGGTAGTGAATAGGAAGGTCGAGGCCCTACTGAGATAAACATAAGAATAAACATGAAATGAATAGACAGTAGGAATAATATAAATCTCGAGTATCTAGTAAAAACAATAAGTAAAACGAAATAGGCTACAAATGCAATATACGAATACAAGAGCATTCACTCAATATCAGAATGCCACATGGAGCTCCGAGAATATAACCCGCAGTCCATTTTACCAATATTTGAGGATCTCCTAGGAATCGAACCCGCAGTCCATCATACCAATATCAGAGGATCTCCCGGGAATCGAACCCGTAGTCCATCATTTCAATATCTGAGGATCACCCGGGAATCGAACCTGTAGTCCATCATATCAATAACAGAGGATCTCCCGAGAATCAAACCCGTAGTCCATCATTTCAATATCTAAGGATCTCCAGGGAATCGAACCAGTAGCCCATCATATCAATAACAGAGGATTTCCCGAGAATTGATCTCGTAGTCCATCATATCAATAACAGAGGATCTCTCGGGAATTGAACCCATAGCCCCAATCGTAAAAACATCACAACAATTCAATATTTAACAGGAAGAAACCAAGTACAAGCACCAGGTAAAGATCTAGAGCCTAGCATGCTTACAAAATAACAAGTATTGCAATTTAGTCAATTAGAGCAAATAAGTTACTAACATGCTTTCCCTAAGCTAAAACAAGTGAAATTATATTTTTAACAATTAAATATGCGAAGAAACACAATCTAAATAAGCCAAGTAAGGTGAATTTTCAACAACTAGCACAAGTACACGCACGTCACCTCGCAAACAATAGTAAAGATATCCTAAGGGAAGAGGTCCACAACACAAGGTTAGACAAGCCATTTACCTCGAACCGATAGAAAATCGTTAGGAAACAATTCCCTTGCCACGGATATCTGACTCTGAGTGACCCAGATCTATTCAAACCAATTAGATATTGTAAATAACATCATAAGTAACTAATTCCACTATTAAAATTAAAGCTAAGGCGCGAAAATAGGTAAAAGGACCAAAATGCCCTTCAGGCCAACGTCTAAAAATCGAGCAATTTTCACATTTTCAGAAACCTCGTACTTTCACGAGTCCAACCATATAAAAATCTCCCAAATCGAAGGTAAAATGCCCCTACAAAACTCAATAGTTTTAGCCAAAGAAGTTTTATCCAATTATCCAATTTTTGATCATAAATTCGAATCTAAATGATGGATTTAACCACAAAATGATGGAATATAACCTAAAAAGATCATAGAAACGTTACCCAATAATCTTCTATTCAAAACTAACTCAAAATTGCCTTCTCCCAAGCTCTCATTTGATTTTCCAACTTTTGAAACTTAACCCTCGATTTTACTATTTCTGAACAGGGATTTTCGCTTTTGCGGCCCAGGGACCGCTTTTGCGGTCCCGCTTATGCAAAAGAACTAACCGCTTCTGTGGTTTCACTGAAAGGAGCTGAGTCCGCTCCTGCGGACTAATAACCGCTTTTACCGCTTATGCGGGAGTGAGACCGCTCCTGTGACTCCTCATTATACCTTGCCTTCCGCTTCTGCGTACACACGAATCGCTTATGCAATTTCGGCTTTGTGGAGCTTGGACCGATTCTACGGTTTCTGAGGAAGAGTCCAAACTAGCTTCTGCAGTGGGCCAGGCCGCTTTCGCGGCTCCGCTTCTGCGGTTCCCATACCACAGAAGCAAAAATACCAGAAGGCTGAAGAACTGTAGCTGCACACTTTAGAAATTTCATCCGTCGACCATTCGAAATCATCCCGAGGCCCCCAGGACCTCAATCAAAAGTACCAATACCACCCAATACCTCATTCAAACTTGCACCAATCCTTAAGACACCTAATACAACACTTAAACCTTGATCAATTCAAAGATTCAAGACTAAGAACTTCAAGTTCATCTAAAACACGTTTTTTTCACACGAACGCCTTCCTAAATTCCTCTATTTACGAAATTAAAGCTTCATATTCTCCATAACTCTTTGGGTAAGTGATCTTAACTTCATCCATTCATTATTTCTTTATCTAATCATCAATTTCCTAGCCTAAAAACATGAAATCAAAGTAGAAATTAGGGCTTTTAGGTAGAATTAGGTTTTTGGGAATTTTGGGTGATTCAACCTCAATTTGAGGTTGAATCTTAAAAAAAATTGCATATTTTAACTCGTGGGGTTATGGGTGATTGGAATTTGGTCCGGGCCTCGAGTTTGGACCATGTGGGTCTGGTGTCGGATTTTGGTAATTTTGGAAGAATGATAGAAAATTCATTTCTAGGATATGGAATTGTGTTTTAAGCTTTATTGATAATATTGAACTAATTATGGCTAGATATCGTTGTTTCGGAGTTGGATTCTAGAGGAAAGGCGGTGTTAGACGCTTGACTGCTATTTTTCAGATCGAGGTAAGTGTTTGTTCTAACTTTAGCTTGAGGGAATAGGATTAGGATATTGTTTGCTACGTGTTAATTGTGGGGTACAGTGCATAGGCATGGTGACAATTACATTTGCACCGGAGTCTAGCATGACCGTGAGTCGTAATTGCTTTGAAATTTGAAAAAGGTGATACAATTGAGTTAATTACTTGCTGATTTAATTACGAAGCGATAGTTGAGAAGCAAATGAGTTAAAGAAGGAAGTGTGGTATTCTTCCCTTGCCAGAATTTATTGGTGACTTGTTCTCCTTTGCCGGGATGTTTAATCTTGTTGTATATTCCCTTACCCGATTGGTAGTGACAGTCGATTGGGTGAGGAAGAGCGACTATGCACGACGGGTCTTTTTGTGCCATGTTTTGATAATTATGCACGAAGCTTCATTCCGTGCCATGTTTAGATTAATTGAGCACGAAGAGTCATTTTGTGCCTTGATATGAGTGTTATGTGAGGAAAAGCACGAAGGGTGATACCGTGCTCTATATTTGACAATTTTGGTGAGAATATAGAGTAAATGCACGAAGGTTGGTGCCGTGCAGTTGTTGATTCACTTGTTCTCTTTTATTGATGTTAATTATTCAGTTTCCATTTCTTTGTTCGTTGATCTTATATCTGAATTGTTACACCCCACAACATGCCCCCTCCCTATTATCTATTTAAATTATGTATATTCTTTTGTTGTTGCACATATATCTGTACAGGTTGATTGTGGTAGGATCGGTCTAGCCTCGTCACTACCTCATCGGGGTTAGGCCAGGCACTTACCAGCACATGGTGTCGGTTGTGCTGATGCTACACTTCTGTGCACTTTTTGTGCACAGATCTGGGAGCAGCTTACGGACCGCAGCAGCAGTAGATTGGGAGCGTGCTTTCAGTCCAGAGACATTTAGGTAGTTCGCTGTGTGCGCGGTCCATGAGTCTCTTCTTATGTTTTGATTGTATTGAAATAGACTTCTTACGTAATTTCTTTCAGACTCCTGTTTGTAGTGTTTCATAGTAGTCTGTGAGCATTGTGACACTAAATCTTGGGTAGATGATGATGTTAACTTTTCTGTATTACTTTCGGTAATTATTAAATTGAGACTTCTCCTTAAATTTATTGTTTTTTATTGTTATCTATTTGAATAAGAGTTGAAAATGTATATTTTAGGTGGCATGCCTAGCTCCGACAGTAGGTGTCATCACGACCCCCGATGATGGGAAAATTCGGGTCGTGACAAGTTGGTATCAGAGTACTAGGTTACTTGGGTCTCACAACTCACGAACAAGCTCGGTTGAGTATGAGGGATCGGTATAGAGACGTCTGTATTTATCCCTCAGAGGCAACAGAGTTAGGAAAATTTCCCTTTGTTCATTCTTGTCGTGCAATTTTGTTTCTCAAATATTGATTGTCGTTCTACTCTGTTCTTTCGCAGATGGCGAGAACACGTGTATCTTCTTCTATCGCGCAATAGCCTGAGCCCCTAATAGCAGCTCTCGCGAGGGGCAGAGGTTGAGGTCGTGCCAGAGGTTGTGGTAGGGGCAGAGCTTTGCCCCAGGCAACAGTTCCAGATATGGAGCCTCATATTGATTTTGATAAGGAGGTTCCAGCCCCAGCAGCTCCAGTGGGACCAGCTTAGGTCCCAGGAGGGGTTATGTTTCCCCCGGATCTCCAGGATGCTCTAGTCCGACTAACAGGCTTTATGGGCATTGTCACTAGAGAAGGTTTGCTGGCAGTATGCACCAACCACTTTTCAGGATGGAGGAGAGGTTCAGACTCCTACTACACGTACTTCGGAGCAGGTAGCTCCCGGGACTCAGATCTAATGGTACAACCCACAGTGGCAGCTCAGACAAGTATTACAGCTCAAGACGGTGATGGAGCGGCCATGTCTTTGGATGCTTTGTGGAGACTTGATCGGTTTTCCAAGATTTTCACCACCACTTTCAGCGGTGATTCATCGGAGAACCCCCAGGATTTTCTATTCAGTTGTCATGAGATCCTCAGGACTATGAGTATAGGGGAGACCAACGGGGTCGATTTTTGCACCTTCAGGCTTGCAGTATCCTCAAGACTTGGTGGAGAGATTATTGCCTATCTAGACCAGCAGGGTCTCCAGCTTTGACATGGGATCAGTTCATAGAGTTATTCTTGGAGACGTTTCTCCCTGTCACTCAGCCGGAGGCACTTCGTAGGCAGTTTGAGCGCCTCCAGTAGGGCTCCATGACAGTTATACAATATGAGACTAGATTTGTTGATTTGGCATGCCATGTCGTTGTGATACTCCCAATAGAGAGGTTCCGGAGATTCATTGATGGATTGATTCAGTCGATCCGCCTTCAGATGGCCATGGGAGTTGGTAGTGACATTTCCTTTTAGGAGGCGGCCAATGCGGGCCGCCGGATAAAGATGACACTTGCTCGAGGAGGTAGTCAGGGGTCAGATAAGAGGCCTCGCCATTCTGGTAGGTTTAGTGGTACCTCATCTCGAGGTAGGGATTCATAGGATAGAGGCCACCCTGAGAGGCTCTTTCAGTCAGCACTTCAGATTTCTCATGGTACTCCAGGCGGT
Organism: Nicotiana benthamiana; assembly: GCA_034376525.1. Classification (NCBI taxonomy): domain Eukaryota; kingdom Viridiplantae; phylum Streptophyta; class Magnoliopsida; order Solanales; family Solanaceae; genus Nicotiana; species Nicotiana benthamiana. Next base: position 155,063,711 of record CM067338.1, read on the forward strand.
GGTGGTCCTCTGTAGTATTACTCGGGTCAGCAGTCCTCCAGCGCACCACCAGCCCCCATCAGTGCACCACCACTTCAGAGCTTCAGGGGAGGATATACAGGTCTATAGGGCCAGCATTCTCAGTTGCCAAGGGCATGTTATGGTTGTGGTGACCCGAGTCACATTGTCAGGTTTTACCCTCGAGCCTCGAGTAGTTCTCAGCAGCAGGGTCCTCGCCATATGATTCAGGTAGCAGGTGATCTACAGGTCACCCAGCTAGCTAAAGGCGGGGGTAGGGATCATAGAGGTGGAGGCAGAGACAGTAGAGGTGGAGTTCGGACCGCCAGAGGCAGGGGTTATCCAGTAGCCGATCATCCCAGGGACATAGTCCAAAAAGGTGGGGGCTAGCCCTGTTGTTACGCTTTACCGGCCAGGCCAGAGGCCGAGTCATCAGATGCTATGATTATAGGTACTATTATGGTCTGTGATAGGGGTGCTTCTATGATATTTGATCCGGCATCTACGCATTCATATGTGTCGTCCTATTTTGCACCCTATTTGGTTATGCCTAGTAAGGCTTTGTGTATTCATGTATATGTGTCTACATTGGTTGGTGATTCTATAGTTGTCGATCGAGTGCATCGCTCATGTGTGGTGGTATTTGAGGGTCTTGAGACCCGTGTTGACTTATTGCTCTTAGATATGGTGGACTTCGACGTTATATTAGGGATGGATTGGTTTTCCCCATATCATGCTATTTTGGATTGTTACGCCAAGACTATGACCTTGGCCTTACCAGATTTTCCATGACTTGAGTGGAGAGGGACCCCAGGTCATGCCACCCGCATTGTTATTTCGTATGTCAAGGCTCGATGTATGGTCGAGAAGGGGTGTCTAGCATATCTGACCTATGTTCGTAAAACCAGCGCAGAGGTTCCATCTATTGACTCTATTCCTATTGTTCGGGAGTTCCCCGAGGTTTTCCCTTAAGACCTGCCGGGTATGCCGCTCGACAGGTATATTGATTTCTGTATAGATCTAGCTCAGGGCATTCAGCCTATTTCCATTCCGCCGCATCGCATGGCCCCGCCAGAGTTGAAGGAGTTAAAGGAGCAGCTTCAGGACTTGCTTGATAAGGGTTTCATTTGACCCAGTGTATCGCCTTGGGGTGTGCCAGTATTATTTGTGAAGAAAAAGGATGGGTCGATGAAGATGTGCATTGATTACCGGAACCTGAACAAGGTGACGATAAAGAACAAGTATCCACTGCCGAGGATTTACGATTTATTCGAACAGCTTCAGATGTCTGGTTATCATCATCTGAGGATTAGGGCGTCTAATGTCCCTAAGACAGCATTTCGCACTCGGTATGGGCATTATGATTTTTGGTCATGTCATTTGGATAGACCAATGCCCCGGCGGCATATATGGAGTTGATGAACCGAGTGTTCAGGCCCTATCTGGATTTTTTCATGATTGTATTCATTGATGACATTTTGATATATTCCCGCAGTCAGGAGGAGAATTAACAGCACCTCATAGTGGTCCTTCAGACTCTGAAGGATAGTAAGTTGTACGCCAAGTTCTCGAAGTGTGAGTTTTGGTTGAGCTCCGTTGCATTCCTGGGTCATGTCGTATCAGCAGAGGGCATTCAGGTGGACCCAAAGAAGATAGAGACAGTCAAGAACTAGCCTTGACCATCTTCAGCTACAGAGATCCAGAGTTTCTTGGGGTTAGCAGGTTACTACCGACGTTTCATGGAGAGGTTTTCATCCATTGCAGCCCCGATGACTAGATTGACCCAGAAGGGTGCCCAGTTTAGGTGGTTAGATGAGTGCGAGGGGAGCTTCCAGAAGCTCAAGACAGCTTTGACTACGACACTAGTATTGGTTTGGCCCATGGGATCAGGACCTTATACTGTTTATTGTGACGCTTCCCGTATCGGGTTTGGCGCAGTGTTGATGCAAAATGGCAGGGTCACAGAATATGCTTTGAGGCAGCTGAAGATCCACGAGAAGAATTATCCATTTCATGACCTAGAGTTGGAAGCCATTGTTCATTCCTTGAAGATCTGGAGGCATTATTTATATGGTGTGACGTGTGAGGTGTACACGGATCACAAGAGCCTTCAATACTTGTTCAAACAAAAGGAGTTGAATTTGAGCCAGCGGAGGTAGTTGGATTTGTCGAAAGACTATGATGTTCTATCTTATACTACCCGGGGAAGCCCAATGTGGTAGCCGACGCATTGAGTAGGAAGTCCGCTAGCCTCGGTAGTCATGCCTATATTTCGGTCAGCCAGAGACCGCTTTCTTTGGATGTTTAGTCCTTGGCTAATCGATTCGTAATATTGGATATTTCTAAGCCTAGCAGGGTGTTAGCTTGCACGGTTTCCCGTTTATCATTGATGGAGCGTATCCGTGAGCGGCAGTTTGATGATCCCCATTTATGTGTCCTGAGAAATATGGTACAGCGGGGAGGTGCCAGGAAAATGACCTTGGGTGATGATGGTGTATTGAGATCGCAGGGGCGAGTTTGTGTGCCCAATGTTGATGGTATTCGGGAATCGATCTTAACGGAGGCCCACAGTTCTCGGTATTCTAAAGTTACTATTATTTCTTTTTCTGCTTTTTTGTTAAGCTTATCAATTTGTTTTAATAAATGATTGGCTACAAAGGGATTTTTTTTAGTGAACGTGTCACAAGCTTACTCCTATTTTTTTTTTGTAAAAACGAAGATTTTAATTCGATTTTCTATCCTATTTACTACGGCGACGAAGAATCAAATTATCACTATATTTATTCCTTTTTCTACTTCTTCTTCCAAGTGCAGGATAACCGAGGATTGGTCATTTGGGATCTCTAGAAAGCCCTTTTATGAAATTTCTGAGAGGTCAACCGGGGTGCGGATGCTTTATTTATCACCAGGTAGAGATGAATACTATATGGTAGCGGCTGGAAATTCTTTAGCCTTAACCGCGAAGATGTATCAAGATTTGAGGCAGCATTATTGGTGGCGCAGAATGAAGAAAGATATTGTCGCATATATGGCTCGTTGTCTGAATTGTCAACAGGCTAAGTACGAGCATCAGAAGCCCGGTGGTTTATTTCAGTGGATTAAGCTTCCCGAGTGGAAGTGGGACAGAATTACCATGGATTTTGTACTGGATTTCCGATGACTCAGAAGAAGTTTGATGCTATATAGGTTATTGTTGATAGGCCGACCAAGTCAGAGTTCCACCACCTATTTGTCCGAGAGGTATGCTAAGATTTATATCAGAGAGATCGTTCGCCTTCATGGGATGCCTATATCTATTATTTCAGACCAGGGTCCGTAGTTTACTTCGCATTTCTGATATAAGCCATTATCCCCATCTATTCTCTGACTCAGGTAATTATTTCTTTTGTCCGTTCGAGCACAAACGGTTGTTTTAGAGGTGGAGGATGTGATGACCCAAAGGATCATCACCGTAATTCTCCCTCTCTCCATGATTTTGAGGCCATAAAAACCTCTTATTTAGTTGCCTAGATTTGCATGCGCAGTTTGGGCGCGAAATCGAAAAGTTTTTATGTGAAAATATATGAATTTTGTGTTAAAAATTACGAATTTTGACAATAATATTGATATAGTTGACTTTGGTCAATATTTTGGGTAAAGAGACCCGGAACCGTGATGTGACGGCCCCGGAGGGTCCGTAGGAAAATATGGGACTCGAGCGTTTTCACGGAATCGAAATTCGAGATCTCAGACCCGAGAAAAGAATTTTTTTTCGTGAAATTGTTTTCTAAAAATATTTAAGGTATCGAGCTCGTATTTTGATTTCGACGCCTGGTACAGGTCATATATGCGGTTAAAGCTCTTCCTGTAAAATTTGGTCAAAATCGGACATTTTTTGACGTGTTTCGGACCTAAATATCTAAAGTTAAGGTTTATGAAGTTTGAAATGAGAAATGGTGATTTTGGGGTTTGATTAAATGAATTTGATGTTATTTTGGTGATTTGATCGCTCGACTAAGTTAGTAGGAGGTTATTGAGTTAGTGTGTATGTTTGGTTGAGAGCCCCGAGGGCACGGGAGTGATTTCGGGGTTGGTTAGGGGTGTTTTCGAACTTGAAAACACAACAGATTTCTCAAAAAAATTGCACACGGGTTTTCTTCTTCGCGAACGCGGCACTAGGCATGCGCTCGCATAACCCAGCCCCCGTCCTTCTTCGCGATCGCGGAAGGTCCCCCGCGTTCGCGCTGTTTTACCAGCTTCTTCAATGCGTTCGTACTTCCCACGTCGCGTTCGCGTAAGCCACTTGGACCCCCCCCCCCCCCGGCCGACTTCCTTCTTCATGTTCGTGTGATCCCAATCGCGATCACTATGGCCCCAGTCCTCCTTCATCGTGAATGCGGACTTCTTGTCGCGATCGCGTAGGGTAAATTCCTTCAGCAAAATTTTATGTTTAAAAACAGAACAGTGCACGGGATTCTTCCCATTTTTCATACGAACTCCTTCCTAAATTCCTCTATTGACAAAATTCAAGCTTCCTATTCTCCATAACTTTTTGGGTAAGGATCTTAACTTCATCCCTTTATTATTTCTTCATCTAATCATCAATTTCCTAGCCTAAAATATGAAATCACAGTAGAAATTAGGGCTTTTGGGTAGAATTATGTTTTTGGGAATTTTGGGTGATTCAACCTCAATTTAAGATCGAATTTTAAAACAAATTGCATATTTGAACTCGTAGGGTTATGAGTGATTGGAATTTTTGTCCGGGCCTCGAGTTTGGACCATGTGGTCCCGGTGTCGGATTTTGGTAATTTTGGAAGAATGATAGGTAATTCATTTCTAGGCTATGGAATTGTGTTTTTAAGCCTTATTAATAATATTGAACTAATTATGGCTAGATATCATTGTTTTGGAGTTGGATTCTAGAGGAAAAGCGGTGTTAGAGGCTTGCTTGCTATTTTCACATCGAGGTAAGTATTTGTTCTAACGCTTGAGAGAATAGGATTAGGATATTATTTGCTACGTGTTAATTGTGGGGTATGGTGCATAGGCATGGTGACGGTTATCTACGCACCGGAGTCTAGCATGACTGTGAGTCGTAATTGCTTTTAAATTCGAAAAATGTGATACAGTTGAGTTAATTAATTGCTAATTTAATTATGAAGTGATAGTTCAGAAGCAAATGAGTTAAATAAGGAAGTGTGGTATTCTTCCCTTGCCGGGATTTATTATTGACTTGTTCTCCCTTGATGTTTAATCTTGTCATATATTTCTTTCCCCTATTGGTAGTGACCATTGATTGGGTGAGGAAGAGCGACTATGCACGAAGGGTCTTTCCGTGCCATGTTTTGATAATTATGACGAAGGGTCATTCCGTGCCATGTTTTGATTCATTGAGCACGAAGGGTCATTCTGTACCTTGATATGAGACTTATGTGAGGAAAAGCACGAAGGGTGATGCCGTGCACTATATTTGACGGTTTCGGTGAGAATAGAGAGTAAAAGCACGAAGGTTGGTACCATGCAGTTGTTTATTCACTTGTTCTCTTTTATTGATGTTAATTATTCAGTTTTCATTTCTTTGTTCGTTGATCTTATATCTGAATTGTTACACCCCACAACATGCCCCCCTCCATATTATCTGTTTAAATTATGTATATTCTTCTGTTGTTGCACATATATCTGTACAGGTTGATTGTGGTGGGACCGGTCTAGCCTCATCACTACCTCGCCGGGGTTAGGCCAGACACTTACCAACACATGGTATCGGTAGTGCTGATGCTACACTTTTGTGTCCTTTTTGTGCACAGATCTGGGAGCAGCTTACCGACCGCAGCAATAGTAGATTGAGAGCGTGCCTTCAGTCCTGAGACTTCTAGGTAGTTCGCTGGCGTGCGAGGACCCTGAGTCTCTTCTATTACATTTCCGTTTTATTTCATTGTATCGAAATAGACTTCTTATGTAATTTCTTTCAGACTCCTGTTTGTAGTGTTTCATAGTAGTCCGTGAGCATTGTGACACTAAATCTTGGGTAGAGGATGATGTTAACTTTTCTGCATTTCTTTCGGTTATTATTAAATTGAGACTTACGCATAAATTATTTTTTTATTGTTATCTTTTTGAATAAGAGTTCAAAATATATGTTTAAGTTGGCTTGCCTAGCTCCGACAGTAGGCGCCATCACGACCCCCGATGGTGGGAAAATCCGGGTCGTGACAACCCTCCTGCTAAAGTTTTTAATAAATAACTAAAAAACTGCAGCAAGTAGGCCGAAGGTTTTTTGTACTCATGATTTTTTTTAATTTAGCCACTTAAGAAAAAAAACTTCGGCCCTCCTGCTGAATTTTTAAATAAATAACTAAAAACATTAGTAAGTAGGCTGAAGTTTTTTTGTGCATCATGATTTTTTAATTTAGCCACTTAATGAGGAAAACTTCGGCTCTCATGCTGAAGTTTTAATAAATAACTAAAAACTTCAGCAGCTAGGCCGATGTTTTTTTGTGCATCATGACTTTTTAATTTAGCCATTTAAGGAGGAAAACTTCGGCCCTCATGCTGAAGTTTTTAATAAATAACTAAAAAGCTTCAGCAGGTAGGCCGAAGTTTTTTTGTGTATTAATGAGTTTTTAATTTAGCCACTTAAGGTAAGGAGTAAAACTTTGGCCCTCCTGCTGAAGTTTTTAATAAATAACTAAAAAACTTCAGCAGCTAGGCCGAAGTTTTTTTGTGCATTAATGAGTTTTTCGTTTAGCCACTTAAGGAGGAAAACTTCGGCCCTCGTGCTGAAGTTTCTTTGTGCGTTATTGTCAAAATAAATCATATAATTTCTTAACCAACGTATTCTTAATCATATAAAATAAAGCTTGTTAACTAAACAACTTCACCTTAGAATGTTAGAATTCATCTTCAAATAGTTGTAGAATTGCAAACAAAAACTTCAGTCGATCAATCGGAAAACATATAATTCAAAAACTATTTTGAATTCTGGAGAATAATTTGAATAGTTACAATGTATTTGAATTTGAATTTGAATTTGCAATTTGAATGCGAGATGCGTTCTCAGGAGAGACAGACTAATGGAGGAGATATGGAATTTGAATTTGGGAATACAGAAGAAATACATACTTTTATATGTTTTGGAAGGGGTATAATGGTGATATTATTATAGATAGGACGAAGAGCTTGAGTTAGGCAAAGGGGTTGCCGCAGAGTGTGACTATCTTCAGGGAAGCTGAGGTTAATGACGTCTAAGATGGATCAGAACCTTATCTGGGTTGAGGCGATGAGCACGAGGTGGATGGTAAAATTGGATGAGTTAGAGAGAAAGGTTGTTGGGTTGGAGAGCATCGAGAGAGCCTGGTCTTCGGCTTCGGCAAGGGCGGCGCCCCTGGAGAATACTATCCGCATCCTAAAATCCGAGCAGGAATTGGAGATGGCTACGACCACGCTAATGGAGGCGATGCTTGAGGAACGCATTGGTGAGATCGATCAGGAAGCATCGACCTTGGGGGATCGAGTTGCCGCTCTGGAGGCCGAAAAGGAGCAACTATTGGCTCAAATCGGATCTTCCTTCGCCGTTTTTCTCCAACACTTACGTGCATTTTTGGTGTAAACTGAAGTCCAGGGGTATATATATAAGAGTTTGTGGGAGGCATGAAATATTTCTGCGGTCGCACATAAAGAAGCATTGGCGAAGATGCGAGAGGCTCGTGTTAATTATGGATATGACTCTGTGATGCCAGAAACTGATGAGGGCGCAGATAATAAGGGAAGACTTCTTGGAGATAATGGTGAAGAGGGTGGCGATAATGACGCCGAGTAAAAGAATTATTGTCTTTGTCTATTTTTTGTCTCTTTTTTTGTCGTTGTTTTTCTCTCTTTTTTAGACTGTTGGTGAAGTTGCGCAATGACTTTGTATAAAGAGGAATTTTTCATTGTTATATGCCCTATGTAATTTTTCTTTGTTTTGCTTTTCATGACTCCCGGTGCGAAGTAAATTCCTGCATGATGAGTTCCCTACTCTCTGGGAATTTAGTGCCATTCGTATTGAATGGGATCTTGATGACGGTTTTTGTTGGCACAACGGTGTCTTCTAATGTGTCGAGATGCTATCTCATCATAGTCTGAATGGTATCATTTTTTATAACGACCTTAGTAGTAGGTATGTTACTTTCGGGCTTATATCAAAGTATTATCACGTCGTGAGTCCCAGTCTTTCTTTCCCCTTTCTATTATCTTATGGCCCTTGGCCTTAGGAATATTTCGAACTTTCTCATCGGCGAGGGCTTTTGGCCTCAAGGGCGTGATTTCGAACATTTGTCAAAGTATTACCCTGTCGTTGTTCGATTGAGATCAAACTTATCTTTTTGGCAAAGGCCCTTGACCTTTAGGGTGTTATTTTGAAATTTTGTCAAAATATTAACCCGTCATTGTTCGAACGAGGTCAAACTCTTCTTTTTGGAAAAGTCTCTTGGCCTTTAAGGTGTTATTTCGAAATTTTGTCAAAATATTAACCCCACGTTGTTCGATCGAGATCGAACTCTTTTTGTCTGGCGAAGGCCTTTGGCCTTTAGGGTGTTATTTCGAACTTCCGTTGAAATATTAACCCGTTATCGTTCGATCGAGGCCGAACTCTTATTTTTGGCGAAGGCCCTTGGCCTTTAGGGTGTTATTTCGAACTATCATTGAAATATTAACCTGTCTTCGTTTGATCGATGTCGAACTCTTCTTTTTGGCAAAGGCCCTTGGCGTTTAGGGTGTTATTTCGAACTTTTATAGAAATATTAACATGCCGTTGTTCTCTCTCTCTCTCTCTTTTCAGTGAAGGCCCTTGGCCTTTAGGTTGTTATTTCTAACTTTCGTCGCAATATTAACTCGTCGTTGTTTGATCGAGCTCGAACTCTTGTGTCTAGCGAAGGCCCTTGGCATTTAGGCTGTTATTTCAAACTTTCATTAAAATATTAACCCGTCATTGCTCGATCGAGGTCGAACTCTTCTTCTAGGTGAAGGCCCTCTGCCTTTAGGGTGTTATTTCAAACTTTCGTCAAAATATTAATCCATTATTGTTCGATTGAGGCCGAACTCTTCTTTTTGGCGAAGGCCATTGGACTTTAGGCTGTTATTTCGAACTCTCATCGAAATATTAACCCGTCGTTGTTCGATCGAGGTTGAAATCATCTCTTTGGCGAAGGCCCTTGGCCTTAAGAGTGTTATTTTGAACTTTTGTTGAAATATTAACCCGTTGTTGTTCGATTGAGGTCGAAATCATCTTTTTTGGCGAAGGCCCTTGGCCTTAAGGGTGTTATTTCAAACTTTTGTCGAAATATTAAACCGTCATTGTTTGATCAAGGTCGAACTCATCTTTTTTGCTAAGGCATTGGCCTTAAGGGTGTTATTTCGAACTTTCGTCGAAATATTAATTTAGGAGAATCCGGTATCCCCTGGGGGAGTCCCAGTTCTGCTCGACCTCTGCGCTTCTTGGGTGAGTCCCAGTTCGCTTGGTCTTGTTGTCATCGGAGAGTGTAATGTCGGAGAGTAACATTGTTGTTTTGCTCACGTTCCTTTCGTGCATACATTGGTGTTTCCTTGTCTTATCTTTTTGCTTTCCGATCAGGAGATGTTATTGGTGGGCGGGATGACGAATTATACCTTGAACTTGGGGATGTCTCCCTCGTCGACTCGGTCCCTAGGTTCCCGGGAAAACCCTATTGGGGCAAATCCTAGGTGAGGGAGGGAGAGTACAACTTAAGGGGCGTCATTTTCTAAATGTTGGATTGTCAGGTGGGCCATATTTCGGTTGTTTTGAAATAGTTTTGCTTTCTCCGGTTGAGATGTTTCTTTACTCGCTCACCTACGCGACGCTTGTGTTTTTGTTTGAGAAAAAACCATAAGGTGAGTCAAAATGATATTTTCCTTATTGTGATACGATGAGTTGACGAATTAGGGTGGATTTATAACGTTGCTCATTTTGCCTATGTTTCAATGGTTGATGGGGCGATGGTTTCTAACTTCGGTAGCCGTATTCAGCTCTCTTTCCCCTTCTATGTTATGCTTTTGCCCTGCTGGGTTGGGCTTTGCCTTAGCGCTCTTTTCAGTGAGTAATCATGTTTCCGATTTTTGATCTGGAAGAGACTAGGAAATTTCACTAAAAAATTCCCCACAGACGGCACCAAATTGTTTGACCAAAAAGCTATCGAAACCTTTCTGATTAAATCAATAGAAACAATGAAGGGGTAAATCTTAGTCAAGCGTAATAAACTGCAGCTCTATAAACTAATAAGAGTATAATTCATAAGATGAGATAGAGGTAATCAATCTTGTTGTTACTTTTCATTTCGTCTCCCATTAGTTAGTAGAGAAGACTATTTCACATATTCTCTTGGAGATTGCTTTGTTCTTCTTTCTACTATGAAGGTTACATAAGAGAGGAAGGAGAGAGAGAGGAGTCGCGCCCCCTTTTTCAGAAGGTTTTTTCCCATATATATAGTTATGGAACCTTTAATTTTTATGTATTTGGATTGATGCTCTTTCATACTACGTCTGCTTTTGTCGTCCTGAACGTTATTTTTTGATTCGGCGAGTATTGTGATTACGGAATATAGAATACACTATGTCTTTTTTTGCTGCCTTGCCGTTTGAACGGGATGTCGGTTGGATCAATCGTAGCGGTCAGATTTTGACCAATACAACAACATGTATCGTATTAGGAGTGAAATTTGAAACTAGAAACATTTTTTATTTGGGGGAGAATAATTGCAAATAAAGTGGAAAATGGCAAAGGAATCGTGTTGGGGGGGAAAGATGCGCAAGAGATATGTGGTCAATCAAAGGCGTAACAATTGGCGAAATAATATAACATTAGGGAGTTATCAGGTTGAAGATTAGAATTGTGGTTGGGATAAGAATCATGCTAATAGCAAAAGACAATAAAGCTATTATTTGTCAAAAAGACATAATGGAGAGTTAGCACCGATTCAAATGTCAAAATAAAATCAAAATCAGGTAATAATTAAAGATTAATCATACAATTTGCTAGCATGTTATATCACATCTTGTGATGTTGTCTAGTCTTACCAGAAGACCACAAAATGTAAGAGATTAACAACAAGAAAAAGATAAAAAGGAACACAACAAGGACTTGAATGCACATTTCGTTCCACAACACCCCACCACTAAGGCTTACTGCGTCAGGGGCGGATGCACGTACATCAAGACACCGCGTGGAAATTTTGATTAAAGCTGATGTTATAAATAACATGCGAACAGTAAATTCTTACATATTAGCTGAAGTGATATCACTTGGTGAACTATGAGTGCTAGTTCAATGGTTAAGCCTTTGATTGAGATAGCTATGGAACAGTAACTGCACCATTACTGTATAGCGCCATATAGTGTTATTAATAGCGGTGCTAAATTTTGAGGTAATTTATAATGGGGTAAGACCCCTCAAAATTCATTATTGAATTTTTTTTTTCTATCTTTCTCTGCAATATTGTTCTTCTTCTTTTATTGTTTTATAACATGGTATCAGCACGAGACTCTAACCAATTGAGTAGAAGCTTTAGGATTGAGAATAATGATCGTCAAATGTTCTATGCTCTTCCTTCATGATAAAATTCTGGATTTAAGGTAAGTATTTTACTTTTCTCTTTCAAATTCTTGTCATTCTATAATTTAATTTTAAATACAAGCAAAGACGATAAATTTTGATTGCAACTCTAATGGAGTTTGAAATAAATTATAACCACCCAAAGTGGTAAAAGTTCTATGCCTTGCCATGATCAAAATCACATATGATTGTAGGCAAAGAATTGAAAATCCGTCCCATTGAATTTGCTCCATTCTCATTCCGTATAGAGAATGTGATAGCAGTATGTGATAAGTCTGAAAGAAGACAAAATTATTAATGTGAAGGTATCAATGGATGTGGACGTGGCAATAGATGAAATTATAATCGTCATCATTGTGATAATGAAGATAATAAGGATTCAGAAAATAATTCTTCACTCTGTGAATATATTTGTCATCAATTTGACAATATGAGATTTTATAAAGCACATATAGATGATTATGGTCCATTCATGATGTGAGTGTGACAACATCTAATTTATTAATACATATTCATTCTTTGGAAGAATATGAACGTGCTAGTGGAAGTGAATATACCACACTCGCCTCTAGATGGAGGTTTGAGATGATATAAGAAAATAATGTCAATATTATGGCATGAATGGTCATTGATCACGTACCTATTATACGCCAAAATATTTTGGTAATGTGATTATTAAAGGACAATAATAATGCAAGAAACATATCTTGCATATAATTTACACTATGACCATAATGGTACAACTTTCTCTTTAAAAGAAATATTCACTATATGGATATTGATTAATATGTGATAGTACTAAATTAATTGAGAACTCTGTAAGAGACAATTATACTATTTTGAAGAAACACAATTGATTACCAATAAAGTATTGTGTTGTAGTAAGTCTCAAAGAAACTTATTCAGTTTCCAAAGTATATGTGAAAGCGGTTGATTGTATTGAGACTATAAATAAAGGGAAGATTTGATATCTTCTATTACTACAACTTATAGCGGAATAATATGTATGCGAAAAGATACCCGCTTTATTCTCCAGTTTGTACTACATAAATAAATGAATGCCATAATAAAGTATAACTTTATTGACATAAAACTCATATCATAATAAACTTGGAGTTTATTGATATCCAGTTGGCATAGCTGATTTAATCATATTAATTAAAGTATGATGTGCAAAAATAAACGAGAATCTAAATGGGTAAATATTAAATAACTAGAAAGATCTTTACGAATTCACTTAGGTTGCTTGTTCTCGTTATTGATAGACCAATTAAAATTGGGATTGAATCCCATGAATGCTGAAAATATCAAAGGTGAATATGGGCACATTCATCTGCCATGTATACCACATAAGATGCATCTATGAGATGGTTACATGTGCGATTATTATTAACCCGCAACATGGTGTTTTGCGAGGTAACTTGCTCAATAATTCAATTTAGAGCAAAATTTCCAGATTTTCTATTCAAGAAGTACATGTTGATAAGTTGGTTTACATCATAGTTGGTTTAGCAAAATAATTTATTGAGTGCCTCCACTTAATAGCTAAACTGTTTCTTATGATAACAAAGTTATATGTATCAGTTTGATATACGTTATATACCAGAGTATATTATATTCTCCCATCACAAGTGGTTCAGGGTCAGGAACCAAATAATTCCATCTCAATATTATTGATGTGCGGTGTATATTTTGATTAACACCACAAAACACAAAGATGGGTTCTCAAAGTTGAGAAAATAAGTTAGTTTTCTAACATGAGGGGGAGACATGATAAACAGTTGAGAAAAAGTTACGTGTGATGAATTATTATTTGTATATCTAGATCCTCGAATAGGATAATATGAACTTTAAGTTCATAAAAAGACAATTCATTTGCAACATATTGCAAAGCATGCCATACGCATTTGGTAACCCAAAGAAAGTAACTATATTCACATTGCAAATGCTCATATTAAGTCCTAGAAGGACAAAATCTATAGTAAGCTTAAAGCGTATAGACAAATCAGTTTCAAATAGAACTTTTTGATAAAGAAGATGAGCAAATGATCAAAGTCATCATAGTAAAGGAGGCAAGTGATCTAGAAGGTCACATGACATATCACTTCATAAAATTTCATGAGAGATTCAGGTACCTGAATATATGAATAAAGAGAGCACTATGTTATGTCTTTATTAAAATTTATTGGAACTGATATAACATGTTTGTCGACGACATCTATCATAGCACTAAGTTTAGATGAGGATCTTAAGTCTATCGAATATAGACACAAAAGTATTGGCCAAATGGAAGAGATACAATTCAAGTAGAATTGATTCCATATGAAAGACATGTAGTTTTGGACATGTAATTCAAATACTTAGAAGTATAAAGTCAATGGTATATGCAATCAGTTTTCGTTATCTTATTTGTCTAGCATGACATGAAAACTTGATATGCATCTAAAGTCTATAATATGGCTTATATGACTTAACTTATATGACAATCCATGAAGGATTTAAGGTTCTTGAAGCATCTACAATTCTTGATCTTGAGGTACCACTTCCTCAGTGCAATTTATGCACAAATGTATCTTGCTATAACTATAAGCATGATAATGTGATAGCGAGGATACCTTTATGGAGATATTGAAGAGCCATTCCACGATATTTGTAAAGACATTATATATCTATCACGAGTTTTGATTTCAAGGTGCAAATATTCATTATAGTTAATATGGCTGATTTATTTATCAAATCTCTACCAACGATCTCTTGAAGATGGTGCACAAGATTGGTATGCGAAGGTTCAAGGATGTAAATTGATGCTCTCATCAGGGGGAGTTAATGCACGTTGCACTCCTTTTCCCTTACAAGGTTTTGTCCCACTGGGTTTTTCTTGCAAGGTTTTTAACGAGGCAACCAATAGGCGCATTTATAGTCATGTGTACTCTTTCCCATTGGGTTTTTTTTTAATTAAGGTTTTAATGAGGCACATTACTTATTGAGTAGGCATTCAAGGGGGAGTGTTAAGAATATAATTCTATTTAGAGTGAATGTCTACATGTAGAGAGTTTTACTGAGGCTAAGTCATTTTTCTTCCTATAAATAGAGGGGTCTTACCCTATTGTAAATTACCCCAAAATTCAATAAGAATTTTCTCTTTCTCTTTCTCTACAATATTGCTTCTTCTTTTATAGTTTTATAACACCCTCTTTAAAAAAATATTTTCACAATCAATTTATTCAAAAGACAATTTCAAGTAATTTCCAGTAATAGGCGTTGATTTGTAACATATAGATAAGTAGCATTTTCTAATAGGTTAAATTATCATTACAGCATAAATAAGTTATAGTACTGTTTTTTTTTTAAAAAAAAATCCTAAGTCAAGCAAAGGAAGGATAGACAAGGAAAACACAATGATGAAAATTACACCAACACAAGATAATTATACAAACTTGAAATATCCTTCTAACCTATAAATGAGAGCTAAATTAGGATTTCTACCCTGAGGCCGGAACTTTGTTTTGCAGAAATATAGCAATGATAAAATTATCCCTACAAATTAAATATTGTTTGTCATTTTTTGTGGCGTTATATATAATTTGGTAACTTATTTTTTTCATACTTATTAACGTAATTTGTGTCAAAAGAAACTACATTTTAGTTTCGGACTCCCTAAAAAGGGGCTGAATCTTTTTTGAAATTTGAACCTCTGACCTCCACCACACTAAAAAGAGTATACACCAATTAGACAAAAGATAATTTACCGTATAAAGACAATAATAATTTTTATCTAACACCTTTCAGAATAATTCCTTCTTGAATTTGTAATAATTATTTGTGCTAGACCACTGTACTCGACTTCCCAATCTCGTAATCTTCCCGAATTCCTTTGGGTCCTCGGTCATTAATTAATTATGACGCCGCTAACTAAAAATTTTGCCTACGTCCTACACTGCATTATAGTACATTGTAAGATATGTAATTTGAGTTTTACATAAATTTTTATGTGTTGATAGGTGGTCTATATACCGTTACTCCCCATCTCAATTGCGGATGGCCAATACGAAACGTGATGGTTTGTTATGATCTATTAAAGATAGAGAATATGAGTTTTATGTCGATTGAGCTCTGCCACCTTAATAGTACAAATCAAATTATGTAAGGGAGGGTTGATTTATTGGTTACAAGTATAAGAAGGGATAATACCCACAGAAATTTAGCATTAATAATAAATTTATGATCACAATGAAAGTAAGCTAATCACGTACTACTTAATAGGGAAAAATACTCTTAACGACAAGACCTATTAATCTATAGTAATAGTTTGTTTGGTCAAATTGAAAAAAACATTTTATTTTGATAAGTATTTTTTTAAAAAAATATTTTTGCTGAGAAATAATTTATTATTTAACTAATTAATTTGAAAAATATTTCCAGACAGTAATTGATATTTGATCAAACTTTTAAAAAGTTCTTTTAAATATATTTTATCAAAAGTATTTTTTAAAAAAGTGCTTATGAGATTACTTTTTTCTACTTTTGTACTTCTTAAAAATATATTTTTTATCTTCTAAAAGCTAAAAGCTTAGTTAAATAGTTCAACTTTAAAAAGAAATACTTTTTAAAAAAAAATCAGCTCCGAGAAACTTGGCCAAAAGACTATAATACAAACATGATTTACTTAGAAGATGGAGTTTGTATGGACTAAATACAGAAAAATATCATGAAGCAAAATTCGGGTCCACATCCCAAGACCGTTTCAATCTCCGAGGACACCGAATAACAGATAACTATCAATAATATCATGTTTAATCAAACAAAACTATCATCATCACACTCATCCCCGTGGGTCGTGGCATGCAACTTCCCGCTTTTAATCGCTATCCCTTCACCGCCCCCTATTAAATTTTCCACTCCCCCAAAAAATTACCCCATGTCAGACGCAAAATAGTATTTTCCGTGAATTTATTTTATTGAGCACAAATTCTAAGAAAAAATAAATATTTTAAATTTTATAATCATAAATAAGTTAAAAATGTTATGAAATAGAAGATTCTTGCACTTCTATTTAAGGTGAATGTCTTTAATGTACTTAATTAGAGAGATTTTAGAGTCCTATTATTGGTAGCAAGATCTTCCTCCTCCCTATAAATAGAGGTGCTCTCTACCATTGTAAATCATCCCTTGAGACCCCTCTCAACTCAATAAGAAGAACTCTCTCTACTCTTCTCTCTATTGCTATTGTTCTTGTTCTATTGTTCTTGTCTTTTGCTTTAGTTTATAACACGTTATCAGCACGAGACTCTACCGTCTCAAGTATCATTCTCGAAAATCCAAGGTATTTTCCCTCTTCCTAATTTAATTTTCGAGTATGTCTGACATTATGAAAAGAAAGTTCGTTGCCCTTGAAATTTCGGGCAAGAACTATATGACATGGGTGTTGGATGCTGAAATCCACCTAGATGCTATGGGTCTCGGAGACACCCTCAAAGATAAAGAAAAAGCATCCACCCAAGATTGTGCGAAGGCCTTGATTTTCTTGCGCCACCACCTTGACGAAGGTTTGAAGATTGAATATCTCACCGTCAAGGACCCACTCGTTTTGTGGAACAGCTTAAAGGAGAGATATGACAACCTGAAGTTGGTCACTCTGCCACAAGCACGATATGATTGGGCCCATCTGAGGCTACATGACTTTAAGTCCGTTTCTGAATATAATTCTGCTATGTTCAGAATTACTTCTAAACTAAAGCTATGTGGAGATAACATCTCCGATTACGATATGCTTGAGAAAACGTTTACAACGTTTCATGCCTCCAATATGGTACTGCAGCAACAGTACCGAGAGAAAGGCTTTACGAAGTACTCTGAACTGATTTCTCTCTTACTAGTGGCTGAGCGAAATAATGATCTGCTCATGAGAAATCACGAAAATAGACCAACTGGGTCTACACCACTGCCTGAAGCAGATATGGTGCACTCGCATTATGCCAAACATAAAAGGGACCATGATCACGGTCATAAACGGGGTCAAAGCCAAGGACGTGGACAAGGAAGAAATTCCAAAGAAGTCCGTCACCCCCCAAAGAGAGATAACCACCGAAAGCAGAAACGGGGTCCAGAAGATCCTAAGGCAAATAGTTCAGAAACTATATGTTATCGTTGCGGTGGAAATGGGCACTGGTCTCGGACTTGCCGTATACCAAGACACTTGGTTGACCTTTATCAAGCATCTCGAAAGAGAAAAGGCCCTGAAACAAATTTTGTCTATGACGACAATGAGGATATCACCCACCTGGATGTGGCAGACTTCTTTGAGCAACCCAAGGGAACGATAGACCACCTAATCGGTGATGGAACCATGATGAAAGAAGATGGAGCTGTTTGATTCTACTTGTATTAGTCAATGAATAAATTAATAGTCACTAGCATTAGCTCGTATTAGTTAATTCATGATATGATGTTAGTATTAGCCCTTTAGAATGTTTCAATATGCTCAAATATTTTTATTGTACAGTAGAGGTAATCGACTAACCTAAAAACTAGTCGATCGTCTAATATTTAGCAATAAAACGAACTTTTTTCCGCCAGGCCAGATATTCGAATATCAGAGTCTGATATTCGAATATCTGGGCCAGATATTCGAATATCAGAATTCCTATATTCGAATATCT
The DNA here is from genome assembly GCA_034376525.1 of Nicotiana benthamiana. Lineage (NCBI taxonomy): Eukaryota > Viridiplantae > Streptophyta > Magnoliopsida > Solanales > Solanaceae > Nicotiana > Nicotiana benthamiana. Next base: position 155,081,954 of record CM067338.1, read on the forward strand.
GGCAAGATATTAGAATATGTGCTTAAATATTCGAATATCTAATATTTTTCGCATTAAAGTATTATTTTTTCCGCAAGGCATTATATTCGAATATTAGAATACAATATTCGAATATCCCAAATAACTGCTTCCCAAAACGCTGTTTAAACGCGAAACAAAAGAATTGAAGTTGTTTATACTTATATTTATGTATTCCTTTTGTATGTCATACCATGGGAAGTAAATTGATTGAAAGGCTCCGGAAGAGCAAATGTAACTCTGCCCAAAGGCATGACGTTTATCTTAGAGAATGCAATATTCTCCTCCAAGTCTAAGAAGAAACTTGTTGAGCTTTAAAGATGTACGCCGGAATGGCTACAATATTGAGACAATGGATGAAGATAATCTTGAATATCTCGTCCTCACTTCAAAGAATGTCTCCGGCCAAAAGAGGGTTATTGAGAAATTCCTGCCTTTATCTTGTGGCCTGTATTGGACAAGAATTAGTGCAATTGAGGCACATTCAACAGTAAATCTAGAGAATACTGAGTCCAATACATTTGTACTTTGGCATGATCGACTGGGTCACCCAGGATCAACCATGATGAGACGGATTATAGAAAGCTCATATGGGCATCCGTTAAAGAATTTCAAAATTCTTTCAAGTAATGAATATCCTTGCACTTCGTGTTATCAAGGCAAGCTGATTATCAGACCATCCCCAACAAAGGTTGGGACTGAGTCACCCCAGTTTCTGGAACGTATACAAGGGGACATTTGTGGACCTATTCACCCACCTAGTGGGTAGTTTAGGTATTTCATGGTCTTGATAGACGCATCCTGTAGATGGTCTAATGTGTGCTTGTTGCCATCACGCAACCTTGCGTTTGCAAAGATAATGGATAATAGATGAGAATAATCTTGAATTCTTCATGAAAACGAGGCTGCCCATTTCGGTTTGGGTTCACGCCATTTTGCATGCAGCAATGCTACTTTGTCGGCTGCCCGCTTCGGCTTAGGGTCACGCCATTTCGCATGCAGCAATGCTAGTTCGTCTCTGACTGACGAATTATCACAAATATTCCCTATTGCAATTGGTTTTGGGTCATGAACCCAATATATCCCATTTAAGAAGCTTTGGATGCGCAGTATAGGTGCCTGTAGCACCGCCATCCCGCACCAAAATGGGTTTGCAAAGAAGGTTAGGAATATATGTTGAGTATGAATCGTCCTCCATTATTCGCTACCTCGAAACATTGACAGGAGATTTGTTCACTGCACTAATTGCAGACTGTCAATTTGATGAGACACTTTTCCCAAAATTAGGGGGAGAAGTCGGTAAAACCAAATGGGAAATTTTGTAGAAAAATGTATCATTATCTCATCTTGATCCACATACCTCTATTTGAAAGAAAGAGGTACAAAAGACTATCCATTTGCAAAGAATAGCAAATCAAATGCCTGAAGCATTTACGGACTTGAAGAGGATAACGAAATCCCACATTCACACGGAAAATGTTCCGATCCGTATTGAAGTCCCTATTGGACAAATATCTAGTGTCATATCCAATGAGTCAAATGCACGCCAGAAGCGTGGCAGACCATTAGGTTCCAAAGATCGAAATCCTAGAAAGAGGAAAAAGAACGATCTAAATGACACTATGAAAGAATCACATGAGGACGCTCATGATTTGATTAATTCCGAGATTCACGAAGAATCTATTGAGCCTGAGACTTGAAAATACGGAATGCAAGAATGTGAGGATCTCGAACCTCAGTATGTGGTAGTATTAATTGAGAGCTCTCGAAGAGCCAATTATTACTATGTTGGAGAAACACAATTGAGTATTGTGATGTAGTAAGTCTCAAAGAAACTTATCCAGTTTCCAAAAGTACACGCGAAGGCGATTGATGATATTGAGACTATAAATAAAGGAAGGCTTTGATTCTCCTATTACTACAACTTGTAGCGGGGTAATTTGTATATGAAAAGCTACCCGCTTTGTTCTCCAGTTTGTACTACACAAACGAAAGAATGCCACAATAAAGTGGATATCTATTGGTATAAAACCCATGTCATAATAAACCCGAAGTTTATTGATAAGTGCACATGTCATGGTGTAAATTTGAAGTTTACCAATATTGATAATTTATTCAGTTGACATTCGTGTTAGCCATCTCATTTGAAGTATGATGTGCAAATTCACATAGGTGAATATCAAAGAACTAGAAGTTCTTGTTCTCAGTAATGAACTGACCAACTAAAGAGTTCGGGTTGAAGCCCCTTGATTCTGGAAATATCAAAGGTGAATATGGGCCCATTCACCTGCCATGTATACCAAATATGATGCATCTATGGAATGGTTACATGCGCAATTGTTATTGACCCGCAGCCTGGCCGGTGCTTGCGAGGTAAATCGCTCAGTAATCTAACTTCGAGCATAGTTTCCAGATTCTCTACTCAAGACAGTTCATCTTGATAAGTTGGTTTATATTAAAGTTGGTTTAGCAAGATAATTATTGAGTGCTTCCACTTAATAGCTAAACTGTTCCTTATGAGCACGAAGTTGTATATATCAGTTTGATATAAGTTGTATACAAGAGTATATTCTCCCCTCAAAAGTGGTTCAGGGTCAGGAACCAAATAATTTCATCTTATTATTAAGGTGCTGTGTATATTGACATAATGCACAAAGATGATTTTCCAAAGTTGAGGGAACATGTTAGTTTTACTAACATGAGGGGGAGACATGATAAACACTTGAGAAAGTGTTACATGGGATGAATTTTCATTTGTATATGTATATCCCCGAATATCATGATATGAACCTGTAGTTCATAAAAAGGGAAATGCAATTGCAACATATTGCAAAGCATGCTATACGCATTTGCTGACTCAAAGAAAGTAACTAAATGGAAGAGATACAATTCAAGAAGAATTGATTCCATATGAAAGACATGTAGCTTTGAACCTATAGTTCATATGCTTGAAAGTATAAAGGCAAAGGTATGTATAGTCAATTTTCGATATCTTATTTGTTTAGCATGACATGAAAACTTGATATGCAGCTAAAGTCTATTATGCGACTTATATGACTTAACTTGAAAGATTTAAGTTGCTTGAAGCATATGCAATTCTTGGTCCTGAAGTACCGCATCCTAAGTACAATTTGTGTACATATGAATCTTGCCATAACTATAAGCATGATGGATTTGAGAATGCATCTATGGAGATATTGAAGAGCTATTCCACGACATTATATGAAGATGTTTATATCTATCAAGAATGATGATTTCAAGGTGCGGAATATTTATTCAAGTCAATATGGTTGATTTATTCATCAAGCATCTACCAAAGATCGTTTTGAAGATGATGCACAAGATTGGAATGCAAATGCTCAAGGATATAAATCAATGTACTCATTAGGGGGAGTCAATGCGCGTTGCACTCTTTTTCCCTTACAAGGTTTTGTCCCACTGGGTTTTCCTTGCAAGGTTTTTAACGAGGCAACCAATAGGCGCATATTCAAACATGTGTACTCTTTTTCCTTACTTTAATTTTTCCCATTGAGTTTTGGTTTTAAGGTTTTATGAGGCACATCATTGAATAGACATTCAAGGGGGAGTGTTATGAAATAGAAGATTCTTACACTTCTATTTAAGGTGAATGTCTTTAATGTACTTAATTAGAGAGATTTTAGAGTCCTATTATTGGTAGCAAGATCTTCCTCCTCCCTATAAATAGAGGTGCTCTCTACCATTGTAAATCATCCCTTGAGACCCCTCTCAACTCAATAAGAAGAACTCTCTCTACTCTTCTCTCTATTGCTATTGTTCTTGTTCTATTGTTCTTGTCTTTTGCTTTAGTTTATAACAAAAAAATCTTTAAAAGTATTATATGGTTATAAAAAGATTTTGTTAAAAATATAATTATATATTTAATCTAACTTATTTTTAAATTTAAAAATGATTATTCTTTTTTAAGCAGATAAAAAAAATTTCACATCAACTTAAATAACGAATCAAAAAGACAGCAACGGAAGGAATAGTATTATAATTCCTCAAATATAATTATAATAATTTAGTATAATTTTATTAATGGGTTTTGAGGCTGTTTTCAATAAATTTGGTGGTGGGAAGTGGAGGATACTCTCTCAAATGCTATTAGTACAAAAATTTTCCACTCTATATTACTACTAATATAACATCTCTCTAATCATTAGTCAATTTTCCTACAAAACTTCAATTTTTCGCGCACTGGACTGATCTCGAGAGCTTCTGCATGTTCACAGAGTAGCTTTTTGTACCGAATCGTATAGTATAATTTTGATTATAGATATATATATATATATTCAAAAGCACATTCCCAGTTAAACTTAAATTCTGAATCGGCGAGTCGGAGGTTCAAGTCATGGCGGCAGCATTAGAATGCTGGTCGAGTCGAGCTAGCATTGAAGAGGAAATGGTAGAACAAGTTCTAATGAGAAACAATCACAGATCGGAGGCGCAGCCGGGAAGCGGTTGCTCAACCGGTACTGGTTCCGCCGGCGGGATTGGAGGTTTAAAGGAGTCTTCTTCAGCAATGCAGAAGCGACTACAGAGACTGAGCAGGAACGTGTCGGAGGTAATTGCGTCGCTTAAGAACTCACTAAACCTCGAAACGGTTCGTGACTCGCCTTCGCCCTCCTCGGACCGAGTTGAGACCGGTCGGAAGCACGTTTGGGGCAGCGTTGTACGGGGATTGACTCAGCTTTATCCTGGTAGTCAACTTCCAGAGAAGCTTGTATCCAACATTCGCAAGCATTACGACTCTTTCCCACTCAGGTGCTTGCACTGTCCTTGAGATTTTTGGATTGAACTCTTACTAATTGCGTTCAACCAAAAAAAAAATAGTAAAGGCAGAAAACTAGAAAGACATAATAACAAGAAAAGTTAAATAATTTCAAGGCCACACAATTCATTGTGTGTCCTTAGGGAATTTAATACCTTTAATGTTGCCCAAGGTTTGGATTAATTCCTCTTAGCATAGAACGGAATACATTAATTATAGAACTTGGCGAACTCTAAGAGTGGAGCAAATCACACTTGACAAGGAGAGAGTCAGAGACTCCAGAATTTTGGTGTATAAAATATGAGGTCGAGCCTCTTAATTTATAGGCAATGAAGGGTAAGAGGGAGATGTACAATCCAAAAGATGCCTTTTCCTATGCACACCTTAAAACCCGACATGAATATATATTCTTAATAAGGTTCTTACATATGTATGCACGCTCAGCAACAGTAAAATCAGGAATTTCACTAAAGGACCACAAGATTTAATATACTCCATATGTATACAAAATAATTTATAACCTATGCATGAAGTATAATTTTTCTATATGCACAACATTATTTTTTGACGAAGTCCTTCAGTCAGTGTCGCTCCACTGTGCACAATGGCGATTTTAAGTTTTAGACATCCTGGGTTATGAGTTAAGAGTGTGACTTCTAACTGTGTGTCTAACTCTAGCTTTAATTAATTTTATATACGTATAGTGTTCAACCTGTACATGTAGGCTCTGCAAGTTCTGCAAAACTACCACTGTCTCGTCTACAGTATGTAAATGATGATCATGGGGATCAAAATGAAAATGGCTCAAATGCAATGGGATAAAACCCGACTAGTTTGTGATTGGGACATACTAGTAATTGTTGTTATGTGTACATGATTCTGACCAAGAGCATGTTCAGTTGAACTGCCTTAAGCTAGATACCTAGATCTGCCTATTAGTATCACCATCTAATTTTTGGCTTTGTTTTATTGCTGCTAGTTGTTTTGGTGTTGGCATTTTCTTATATACTTGGCTTGTTTTTTGATAGCTACGGGCAAGCTGGATTTGAAATGAAGGATGTCTTTCTACATATTAGATTGATAGAGCAGGCATCCACAGAGGACCACCCAGCCATTATGATACAACAGGTATCTGATGATGAAGTTCAAGGATCAATTTTTAAGTTAACATTTGCATGTAACTCTTCTATTTCATGGTCTGCAATGTCCGGGGCGCTCGACAGCGCCTCGATTTGTTGTAAAAAGATACAGATCTTTGAAAAGAAAGGTTTTACATTGGGGATTGTGATGCTTTTGGTTCAATCTGGGAAAGAAAAAATGTTTAAAGCTCGTATCGAGAATGTTCTTAAATCAGTCCTTAAGAAGCCAAAATCTACTGCAATGAAGAAGCTACCGTTTGGAATTTGTGGGAGTCAAGAGGAGAACACAAGGAGCAGAGAATATGGGGAGATTGAAGAGGACTCTGGGCAGCCAAATTACAAAAATGGGTTCGATAATTCGACCCCAAAGGTCCAGTTGCAAATGCCGTTACCTACTTCTTTGTTTACAGTCTCGGTGGACAAATGGCAGACTGTGTTATCTGGTGGAGAAAAGATTGGAAAGTGGTTGTTGAGCTCTGATAATCTTATGTTCATCGATCAGATTGGACCGAATACATTCAAAGGGGTATACAAGGGAAAAAGAGTTGCGGTTGAGAAGCTCAAGGAGTGTGACAAAGGAATTGCATACGAGTTTGTGCTTCGACAAGATTTGTTGGAGCTGATGACGTGCGGTCACAAGAGTATATTGCAATTTTTTGGCGTTTGCATCAGTGAAAATCATGGCTTGTGTGTTCTGAGTTCTGACTAAGTTGATGGAAGCTGGGTCAGCTTATGACTTATTGTTGAAGAAAAAGAAACTCCAGACTAAAGAAATAATAAGGATTGCCATTGATATAGCTGAGGGAATCAAGTTTATAAATGATCATGGAGCTGCATATAGAGATCTTAATACACAGAGGATCTTGTTAGACAAAAATGGGAATGCTTGCTTAGGTGATATGGGCATAGTAGCTGCTTGCAGGAGTATTGACGAAGCCATGGAGTATGAGACTGATGGTTATAGATGGCTAGCTCCTGAGGTCTGTTCCCTTCTACATCTAGTTTGATTCATATATATACATTCATGTCTCTTTATTCTGGAATATTGAGTAAAGTTTTTGGAAATATTTTGAAAAAGACTATTCTAGGGATGTAGGGAAGTAGGTAGGGACGTGAGACTTGGACCACATGTCATCCCGAAGAGAGATAGCTTCAAGTACCTTGGGTCGATGATTAAGGGGAACGGAGAGATCGATGAGGACGTCACTTACCGTATAGGGGTAGGGGCAGGATGGATGAAATGGAGTCTTGCATCTGGAGTTCTGTGTGATAAGATAGTGCCATTGCCGCTCAAAAGTAAGTTCTATAGAGTTGTGGTTAGACCGGCCATGTTGTATGGGGCAGAGTATTGGCCGGTTAAGAACTCCCATATCCGGAGGATGAAGGTAGCAGAAATAAGGATGTTGAGGTGGATATGCGGGCACACTAAGATAGACAAGATTAGGAATGAAGATATTCGAAAGAAGGTGGGTGTCGCCCCCGTTGATGACAAGATGCGGGAAGCAAGGCTCAGATGGTTCGGGCACGTGCAGAGGAGAATCCTTGATGCGCCGGTAACGAGATGTGAGCGGTTAGCCGTGGTGGGAACGAGAAGAGGTAGAGGGAGGCCTAAGACGTATTGGGGGGAGATGATCAGGCAGGACATGGTACGACTGCGGATTTTCGAGGACATGACCCTTGATAGGAAGTTCTGGAGGTCAAGCATTAGGGTTGTAGGTTAGGGGTAGTAGAATTTTCCTTGCCTCATTCCGGGGGTAAGGCGGGGTTGGATTGGGATTGGTCATAGATAGCTGCAGTTTATGCTGAATACACTTAGTACTTGCTGTTTATCTTAGCCCTGAGCCTTAGATACTGGTTACTGTTATTGCATGTCTTTCATCTTTTGGTTGTTATGCTTCCGTTACTATTATAATTTATACGGGAGTTACTAACGAGTTGTCTTTTCTTCTTTTCTTGTTTTTTTATTTCCGTATACTGGCACAGCACTTCAGATGAAATTTTATGTACAAATTAAAAGTTAAATATAACTTGGGAGGAACTTATGTCATCATTGGAAGTATAAGAAAGTAATTTTGCTTATCTTGTGAAGTTGATCTTTAATTATGGTTTCAAGATTCCATATTGATGGATCATCAGAAAAATATAGGACCTTACATAATAGTGAGATCCACTTTCACTTTAGTATACTTTTCAATTGGCAGCATCTTAACAGACTGAAAAAGTAGATTCGTCAGAAAGATGTTAACTGAAATTTTTACTGGTGTAATCATTTTTAGGCTGTGAGACCGGGGTTTGCTGGTGTTAGATATAATGTTCTTTCATGAGTTCTGAGCTTACTTGATCGAATCTTTCCAAGTATGCTGCAGTAAACCAAATAAACAGTCTTTGATGCGAAACTGGGTGCCAGCTTAGGTAGGGGAAGCTGATACTTGAGAGCTCTTATAAGACTATATCTGGCTACTAGCTAATCCCCCTTCTTTCCCGTTAAGGATGAGAAGAAGGACAATGAGTAGGAAGGGAGGGTTTTTCTCTCTGTCAGATGTACTAACCTAACTGAAATTCAGGGGCAAGCTGACGGTCAATTCAACGGAAACTGTACCTTATTGTCAAACTAGTAGGGTACTGTTAAATGAATCCTCTGAATCTATTCCGCACCATTTGGACCCATTTCATTCCACTAAATAAGTTTTTACGGAAAATTAAGGGTTCTCCAAAAGTAGGATTCTCTGAACCATGCCCCCGTCCGTTTTCTATACTAATAAAATTTCAAGTTAATGCTCAATGAGTGGCATGCGATATTCTCTCGTCCTTTGAGTATCTCATCTTAGAATGGATAATCTACGATTTTATTGAGAAGCATATTTTCTGTGGTGTTGATACATAAGGTAAGACGCGAGATTGCCCTTCTATTGCCACAAGATGAGTAGTTTAGTTGTTGTTAAGAGGAGAAAAATTAAATGTCTTCACTGGATTAAATATATTTAAGTAGGCCTTTTATGATTATCTGCTTAAAAAAACATTGTCACTTTTCTTCCATGACTTTTTAGCATGCGCATCATGTTACTTTATTTGCTTTATGGTCTTAGCACTTATGCCCTGCTACATGATAATGTACTTTTGGTTTTAATTCTAGCAAATATTTTTGAGTTGATATCTCTTAGTGGAACCCACTTTTAGATGAAGATGCAAGACCTTAGAATCATGAGGATTTTCTAGGAAAGTCCTTGGAATCTTCTAGGCTTGTAAAGTATTCTACAGAATGGACTTATTTGTAAATATGGAAGGACTTGTAGAACAATTATTATTTACATACTAGCCCCTAGGTGATTAGTATAAATAGAGGTAATTACACTTTAATTATACTATGACAAACAAACAAGTCATCGTAATTACACAGTTGTAATCCATAGGATGTTTGCTATACTTTCATTTCAGGTGCTACAATTTTCTTTTTCTTTTTTCCTCCTTCCTCCTTTCTTTTTCTGGGGATAATTTTCAAATGAAATCTGATAAAATCTTTTTAGAGAAAATTATGATATTGGCTAGTTTCAGTTTTATTCTTTGCAATATGTGACTGAACATGTAACTTCATTTGGTCCATTTGCCAACAAGAAAACCATGTGACTACTTCTTTTATGGGAAGAGATTATTTTGATATTTTTACTTCTTAAAGTCAATAATCCATAAAAAAAATTGAAAATTTGTTAGTGAAGAGACCAAAAGCGCATAAATTGTATGCTTAGTTGGACGAAGCTGAAACTTGCCAATGTAGTTGAGGAACCTAAACAACAATTACCATTTTTTTAAAGCTATGATTGATAGTTGTGGAACATGCAGGTCTTTAAAATAATCCTGTTATATGATTGATGTAATGGAGTCTAATAACTTGCCTGCCTCATACTTTGATTTTAATGTATGCTTGGAGCTGGTTGTTGTTTATCAAAGAAGTATATATGCACTGCTTTTATGCAGTAGCAAATCTTTTTTTGTTAAGATGCTCTTACCCCTCTTATGCTGTGAATTGTATGCAACGAATGATAAAAAGGAATTGTATTCACATTTTAACCTTATATTTGGTTGGAACAGATAATTGCAGGTGACCCTGAAAATGTTAGAGAGACTTGGATGAGTAATGTGTATAGTTTTGGAATGATTATATGGGAATTAGTTGCTGGTGAGGCAGCATATTCTGCTTACTCACCAGTACAGGCTGCTGTTGGAATTGCTGCTTGTGGGCTTAGACCTGAAATTCCAAAAGATTGCCCCCAAGTTTTGAGGTCTCTTATGATCAAGTGTTGGGACAATTGCCCTTCAAAACGTCCTCAGTTCAGTGAAATTCTGTCAACGTTGGTACGTTCCAGCAGTAACAGCTACAGTAAGACTAGGTAATAGAAATTCTTTCCATCTCATAAAAATGTAAAAGAGGCTGTTTAATCTAGTAAATGTTGCAATCAGTCATATAGAACCTCTTTAGAAATGCAAATTAAATCCTTACTTGATTAATGATAAGTTAATCTCCTATCATCATATAATGAAAGGAAAAACAAAGAAAAGGCTCCCAGCTTATAGTTTATGTTTTGTGCTAGATGTAGAGAGTTTTGGGAGAATTGATTTTCTCGTATTGCTCACAAAAGTATATATAGAGTACAGAGAGGTATCAAATCCTACCAACTATAGGACTATACAATAATGAAAGAATATTCTACCAATAATAAAAAGATACACAAAAGATATTCACAATATATCCTAATACGCCCCTCAAGATGGAGGGCCGGAGGACACGCCAATCTTGGACATCAGCAGAAGAAGCCGAGGACGAGATAAGTGCTTGGTGAGAGCATCAGTAAGCTGATCAGCAGAGAATACGTGAGCAACACGAAGAGACCCATTCTGAACCAATTGACGAACAAAGTGATAATCAATGGAGATGTGTTTCATGCGCGAATGAAACACAGGGTTGGCACAGAGGTAAGTGGCGCCAATAATGTCGTTGTAAATGACAGGAGCAGCCGGAAGAGGGACATGAAGCTCGCGCAGCAGGGAATGAAGCCAACGGACTTCAGCGGCAGCAGAAGCAATGGCATGATATTCAGCCTCAGTAGAAGATCGTGCAACGGAACGTTGCTTTTTGGAGCTCCAGGAAATAGGATTAGGCCCCAGAAAGACAACATAGGCACCAGTTGAGGAGCGGTCATCACAGTTTCCACCCCAATCAGCATCAGAGAAACAATGCAGAGGTGTAGCAGATGAAGGACGCAGCCAGACTCCAAAGTCACGCGTCCCATTCAGATACCGGAAGGGGCGCTTAACTGCACCCCAATGAGTGACAGTAGGTGCGTGCATGAACTGTGAGAGTTTATTCACAGCAAAGGAGATATCAGGACGAGTGAAGGAGAGATACTAGAGGCCCCCAAGGGCCTGTCGATAGGCGGATGCGTCGGCAGGAGCCGAGCCGTCGGCCAGATGAAGGCGGGTGGACGCTGCTGTTGGCGTCTGAACAGGGTTGGATTCCAGCATATTATGATGAGTCAAAAGATCAACGACATATTTACGCTGAGAAAGAAAACACCCCTTGGAGCTCCGCAGAACTTCAACACCAAGAAAGTAGCTTAGATCACCATGTCTTTAAGAGAAAATTTAGTCCCAAGAGAGTCAATCACACGGTTCAAGAAAGTAGAGTCATTACCAGTCAATATGAGATCATCAACATATACCAAAAATAGGTTGTAATACTAGAATGCTGAAAGACGAAGAGCGAACTGTCAGAGGTAGTGTTGACGAAACCCATGTCCAAAAGGCATTGGCGGAGCTCACTGTACCACGCCCGGGGTGCCTTGAGACCATAAATAGCTTTCTGTAACTTACAGACATAAGATGGATAGGCTTTGTCAACAAAGCCCGGTGGTTGTGCCATATAAACATCCCCTGTAAGCCTCCCGTGGAGAAAGGCATTGTTCACATCCATTTGACGAAGAGGCCAGCCCTTGGATACAACTAGACTGAGAACCAAACGCACAGTTGCTGGCTTAATAACCGGACTGAAAGTCTCCTGGAAGTCTACACCTAGACGCTGATGAAAGCCTTTCGCAACAAGCCGGTCTTTGAACTTATCTACAGTATCATCAGGCTTTCGTTTGATACGATAAACCCACTTGCAGCCGACAACATTCTCTGAAGAATCAGGCGGAACAAGATCCCAGGTGCCATTCCGTAGCAGAGCATCAAACTCCAATGACATAGCAGCGCGCCAGCGCTCATCAGACATAGCACTAGACAAAGTCTGAGGTTCTGTAACAGCTGGAGAGGTTACAGCAGACATACCAAACTTCTTGTTGGGCGTATATATGTTATTTTTGCTGCGAGTTTGCATGTGATGACCACCCTGAGAGGATGAAGGTGGCGGCATAGTGGGTGTAGCGGTGGCGGGGGTCGCTGGCGGTGCCGTAAGAGGCGCTGGAGGCGCGGGCGTTGGCGCCGGCGGTGCGTCCGGTGAATGATCGCTAGTGGGAGCGGTGGCAGGTACTGGCGGAGGCAGCGGAAGGACTTCTAGGGAGACCGGAATGGGTACATGTGGAAACTCGGGGTTAGACAATTTGGATAACGGGAAGATATCTTCATGGAAGGTGACATGACGCGAGACGAAGATTTTAGACGTTGAGGGATCAAAGCATAGATATGCGCTTTGAGTAGTAGAGTAGCCGAAGAGGACATAGGCACGAGATCTGGGTTCCATTTTGTGTGAGGTGTAGGGCCGAAGCCAAGGGAAGCATTGATAGCCGAAGACACGCAGTTTGGCAAGGTTGGGGCGCCTATGGAAGAGAGACTCAAAGGAGGAGAGCATCAAGAGATTTGTCTTGCGAAGACGGTTAATGAGATAGACTGCTGTGGCAAAGGCATAAGGCCAGTAAATGAGAGGTACAGAGGCATGATGAAGGAGAGTGAGACTAGTATCGACAATATGACGGTGACGACGTTCAGCATAGCCATTGTGCTGAGGTGTATGAGGAGGTGAAGTGAGATGTGAGATGCCATTTGAGGCAAGAAAAGAGTGTAAAGCTAGGAATTCACCCCCATTATCAGTATACAGAGTAATGATTTTAGCAGAGAAATATTTTTCTACAATAAATTTAAAATGGGGAAGATTTGTAAGACATCAGATTTACGGCGTAAAGGAAAAAATCAAACATACTTAGAAAAATGATCAACATGACATAATATTTAAATCCTTCATTAGAAATAATTGGAAAGGTCCATATATAAGAAAAATAAGCTCCAGCGGAGCAGTAGAAGATAAACTTGACTCAGAAAAAGGTAACTTATGACACTTATGAAACTTGCAAGAGACACAAGCAAAATTAGACATACTACTGGACACTATGCTGCTAGAAGACACTAAATGACGCAGGATTTTGGCTGACGGATGACCAAACCGAGAATGGCACAATGACGCAGAGAGCTTTTGTGCCGTGAGGGCGGACGGGAGACGGGAAGCCGCCGGCCAGTAGTAGGTGTCGTCCCTACGTGGGCTGCTGACGAGTGTTGCCCACGCAAGACAATCCTTCACCTGAAATCGGTATCAGAAAAAACAACATTGACATCATTGTGACGAAAAAATTGAGCAACAGAGATCAAATTTTTACGAATATGTGGAACACAGAGAACCCCAGGCAATAAAAGAGAGGAATAATTGATAAGTTGTCCAATGTATGTAATTTTTAAACCTTCACCGTTACCAATAACCACATCATCGAAACTAGTGTAAGGACTGTGAAGAGACATGTTGGCAAGATCATTGGTTATGTGATGAGAGGCACCAGAGTCCAGGATCCAATCGGATGTAGAAGGAATTGTCGGAGAGTGATGGGCTGTGTGAGCAGCCGGATAAGGTGGCGGAGCGTATGCTGGCCGCGGCAGTGGTCCAGCGTAAGGGGGCTGATTGGCGCCGGAAATTGGATAGGACGGATAGCGGCACGCGGAGTGGCCAAATTCACTGCAGAGCTGGCACTTCCCATTGTACCCGCGAGATTGGCCATTGTTGGAGTAACCACCGCGACTGGAGGATGAACCACGGCTTCCACGGCCGCGCCCGCGGCCACCGAAACGGTTACGGCCGAACTGCTGTCCAGCGACGAAGGCTGCCGACGGAGCCAAATCAGATGCGGCGGAGGTGGCCGGCGCACGAGCAGTAATTTGAGCCTCCATGCTCAACAGCTTGTCATGTAATTCAGCAAAAGAGATGGGAGATTCGCGGGCTTGGATGGCATGAGAGAGCTCCATATACGGATCATCAAGACCATTGAGAACCTTAATGACAAGATCCTCAGAATCAACAGTAACACCCAGGAGAGATAATTCATCCACAATCACGCGAATACCGTGCATAAAATCAGTAACTGATTTAGAAACTTTTACCGGATTATGGAGCTGCTGTTTGAGAGCCATGATACGACCACGAGAAGCAGTGACGTATGTGCGCGCGAGGATGTCCCAGGCCTCTTTAGAGGTTTCCGCAACGACAATAAAGGAGATGATTGTCGGTGTTATCGACGAGATGATGGCACTGAGAATAAGATGTCCTGGCGAATCCAGTAAGGATATGCTAGATTGGGGGAAGTCACCTCCTTGTCGACGATAGTGGCTGGTGGACGCGGCTTCGATCCGTCCAAGAAGCCGAGGAGGTCGTAACCCGTAAGAAGGGTTCGAAATTGGAATTTCCACGCAGGTAATTAGTGGAATCCAATTTGAGTGGGATCTAAGCCGATGCATTTATGGCAATCGGCTGGAGAAGATCGTTTGATGTCGTAGCGGCCATGAAGCGCGAGGCAAAAGAGAGGAGGCGCTGATCGACGTCGAGAGAGAGGGCTGCCCAGCGCGGCTGGCCGTGAAGATCGGCGGCGCTGGAGGTAAGTATTAGGGTTTCTTTGGCGATAAGCCACTGGCGTATGATACCATGTAAAGAGTTTTGGGAGAATTGATTTTCTCGTATTGCTCACAAAAGTATATATAGAGTACAGAGAGATATTAAATCCTACCAACTATAGGACTATAATGAAAGAATATTTTACCAATAATAAAAAGATACACAAAAGATATTCACAATATATCCTAATACTAGAGACAGTCGAGAGACATGACTGGTTGAGTCACATGTTGTCTCTCCTAGTCCTATTATGGTTGTCACTATTAATGACTACTACTTTTCATCTTGTCTGTACTGTGAGTTGATAAACTAGTATAAAGCAGAAAAAAGATAGAGAAATCAGGATTGCCGCATGAGAGTAATTTAGGCCTTTTATGTTTAGCTTTTACTTCATGTTTTTATGGTGGCTAGCTAGGGGTCCAGTTAGGGTCCCTTCAGTTTTTCCTTCTCACTAGAAAAACGAAATTAGCACATGAACCATTTCTCTGGAATGTTAACTCAACGAATCAAAGTAGAGGATTAGTCTTTATAAGTATGATTTAAGAGAAAGTATGTCCAGTTTGGGTATTTCACTATTTCTTATAAATGCCATATGCAGATTCCCTTTTTTGGTGTATCTTTTCTCATTTCCTCTTTGGCAGTAAATTCTTTTAGTGGAGAAGCTTTTTAAATAAATAATTTTGAGAATTATTTTGCTCTGTGCGATTTAACATAAAACTGCTAAAAAATTGGGTGATAACAATGAGTTTGAAAATATGTACCCTTTTTACTAGGAACAAGTGTTGTGGTTTAGTAAGTGCGCAAAGTTGTAGTGAAAAATGTCTCTTTCTAATATATATATATATTTCAATTATTTTAATTAATTGTTGGTATTGTGAAAAGGATGAATTAGATAAAATAGATTTCTTATATTCAGGAAATGTTAGGCGTAGGAGCTAATGACAAGAGGGGTTGCTCTGATGGTAAGCAACCTCCACTTCCAACCGAAAGGTTGTGAGTTCGAGTCTGCCGAGGGTCTATTTGGAAACAGCCTCTCTACCCAAGGGTAGGGGTAAGGTCTGCGTACACACTACCCTCTCCAAACCCCACTAAAAGAGATTATACTGGGTTGTTGTTGTTGTTGTTGTTGTTGGGCGTATGAGCTAAATTCAAGGAAGATTTCTGCGCATTACCAATAGCCCAGGGTGAAATACACAAATAACCCTTAAAGCAGATGGTCGTGAATTTTTGTTCTTGTTTGTTTCACTTGTTCCATGGGTAACTTGGGGAAAAATTTAAAAATAGCCAGATTTACAATTGATCGTTAAAAAATAGCCCAGTTTTAAAAGTAATCGAAATTTAGCCATTTTTATGTAAAGATAAATTTGAGCGAAAATAATATGCGGGAGTTCAAGTATAATTATGCTGGAACTCCCGCATAATATACTGGAGTTCCAGCAAGTATAAATGTCCAGTATAATATACTGGAGTTTGGAGCACTGATGCTCCGGTCTCCCATATATTATATAGGAGTCAGCAAAGTATACTGGTCTAGCATAATATGCTGGAGTTCGTACACAAATGCATCGAACTCCTGTATATTATCGGGGACCGGTGGCTATACCGTGCTATTTTGACTAACACTTTTGACTTTGTATAAATGACACCAGGTAGCCACTTAAATGGGCTGCTATTTAAGAATTAGCCAGTGCGTTTTGAATTTTAGTTTTTCAGTTCAAATTTTCTGGACAAAAATATCATAAATTGTCCTGGATTAAAATTTTTTGTTTAATATTTCAAGATAAAATAAGTGATGGCTAATCTCTAAATAGCATCCCTTAGAATGACTATTTGTGCACTTACCCCTTTAACCTTTGACCTTGATATTCTACCCGTGAGACAAGCGGGGGTCAAAAGTTAAAAACCACCCAAAAGAATATCATATTTCCGCAAATTTTTGAATAACCCGTCAGTAAACCCAGCCCAACGATGGCCTACCAAATATTGGGCTTGGACGGGCTTGCTAAGATGGACCCAGTATCAGTTTTGTCAATTACTAGGCTTGGTAAAAATTGCATGTCTTATTTGGTCGCCCTTATTTAATTTATACCCATTTTTAAAAAACTTTTAATTTGTAATCACTTTTTAAAAAAATTCAGCTTCCTTTCTCCCTAGCTTCTGCTTCTTTTGCTTTCCTTCTCTATTATGTTATCGTTTTCTCTTCCTTCTTTTGTCGCTGCGAATTGCTAAAGAGGTTTGGAGCCACATGATGGATTCCTTTTCGTTTTACAAAGAATATGCTATCGATTCGAAGGAGGATGCCTTTTCGTTTTACAAAGAATATGCTAAGTTCATCGGGATTTCTGGAAAATCTATTGATGCAAAATTTGTTTGCAGTAGGTATGGAAGTACTATGTGTAAAGAAGCTATGGAAGGCGGTTGAATTCCAAGAGAGTTCCAAAGTCATTTTGATAGTGGCATTCCACAGTTATAAAAACAAAAAGTTTTCCAGAACAAAAACTTATAAAATAAAGCTTCAGCTCTAGAGCTGTTTGGCTGAAGTTCGCGAGTTATATAATAAAAATTTCAGCTCTAGAGCTGAATTTCATGCTCGGATACTAATATGTTGAAGTTTTGTATGATTGCCTTTGCTACTTCAGCCCCGTGTGTTGAAGTTATATGAAAAATCGGGTATGCTTGCAATTTTTTTTTACAAAGTGGGCACAGATTAAAATGTGACACAAACGGGTATAGATGCAAATTCTCCTTTTGAATCTTATTATGATTAAAACATGTGAAGTCAAATGCATTTACATCCATTTTTCAGATAACTTAGCAGGAACATCTGTCTTCCTCAAATGCAGTTAGAGATTGTTGAATATTGTTGTTATAATTGTGCAGGTAAATGCCAAGGTTCTGTAAATTCACTATGAAATATTGCAATTTAATTTAAGCTGGATAACTAAAAAGGGATTCATAAAATGTTAAAAATAAAACTAAGAAAGGAAAAACCGTAAAGTGAAGACCGAGTCAATTATTATTATAAACTTTTTTGCACCGTGAATCAATTGATTCAAAATCCAAAATGAAGGAATTGACAATATGGCAAAACTTGAGGTATTGTGAATGAAGGGAGCATGGGATCAAAGTAAGAATTGTTAACTATATACTCTTTGTTTCAGTTGATGTGAATTTATTTTCTTTTTGGTCCGTTCTAAAAAGAATGAATCTTTTTTAAATTTGGTAATAATTTTACTTAAAGTTACAACTCTATCCATAATGAGAAGCTTTTATAATCGCACAAATACTTTGGGTTCTATTTGGACTTGTTTAGGATCACAAATTTCAAAAGTATTCATTATTTTTTTAAACTCTATGCCCGTCAAATAGGTTCACATAAATTGGAACAGATGGAGGATGTTTTTTTATGTACTTGAAGTAGAAGTATTTCGAAGCAAAGCACATGGAACTTTTCAGAATCCACTAACTTTGGTTGTGTGAATTTACCTAACCTTTATCTTTCAGCAATGTTTTAATCTGCAATTGCAGAGCAGAGCACCAATCCTTGAGATCAACTACCCTTTCCTCCTCCACTCTAATCATACACTTACATGCTCCACTGCCCCTCCCACAGAGAAAAAGACCAAACCATATTTCGAAGAAATGACTTCCTTTTACCAAAGACACCCACATTCTTAGTTATTTAGTTACTTCATCAATTTCATTTTATATAATATTATTCTAGTTAGTTTAAAGAAGTAGTATCTTGCAATGTTTGAAAACCTTTTAAATTTAATGTCATTTTTCATAAAAATGGAGGTAAATCTACACAACTCTTTTTATAATAATACTGTACTTGTTTTTTGTTGTTGTTGTTGTTGTTGTTGTTAAGTTTTATAATATTTTATTAAATTAATATAGTATATGGTACATGGTACGTTGAAGACCACAAGAATTTAGGAATAATATACTTATAGCTCATTTGTCAAAAAAAATTCTTTTTATTTTAAACCTCAAATTCAGTCAAACACATCATATGATGTAGTAGCTACTATTTATTAATTAGAAGCAGTACTCTTATAATCCTGTCAAAAGGTGGATAAGAATCTTTCGAGAGGTAGTGTCTCACACCAAAAGTTGGACAAGAATAATGCTGTAAAGTGGGCCCGGCCCAGGCCTAAATGGGCTTTGCGGGCTGGGCTTTGTGGACCTGAGCTGTGGCGATCCCGGGTTTCGTGGGCTCAATGGGTGAGACCAGTCCGTGACGAACCTAAGGCCATATGGTCCTGGGCTTAGCGGGCCGGGCCCGTGAGCTTAGCAGGCCTGGCGGTTTTTTTTGTTGTTTAAGGCAATATCTTGTATAGTAGTTATTAGTATATTATATAATATATATATATATATATATATATATATATATATATATATATATATATATATATATATATATATATATATAATAGTATACTAGTATCGAATATATTTATAATATACTAGTTATTAGTATAGTATATATAATATATATTTCATTGTATATTGTATCGTAGTATATATTGTATGTTATGTATATACATATTTCCTTATATATTTTCTTGTAGTATATATTGAATGTTATGTATATATATTCTCTTATATATTTTCTTGTAGTATATAATATATATTTTCTTGTAGTATATATTTTATGTTATTTATATATATTCTCTTATATATTTTCTTGTAGTATATATATTGTATCTTATGTATATATATTATAACTTATTACTTATATATTTTTTTGTACTATATATTGTATGTTATATATATATATATATATATATATATATATATTGTATTGTAGCTTATAAATAATCCAAGTAAAGACAAAGAAATATTGAGAAAAAAGATATTCAAGGGTATGTCTTCTAATTTTTATTACCAAAAATGGCATATCTTTCTTAGTCTTCCTTCCCCCAATGGAATGAGCATAGAAAGGTACTAATACCACCATTAAAAGGAAAAAAAAAACAAAAGAAGATGTGTCAAAGTACAAGTTACACCATAATCTACATTGTATCTCTAACAAATCTCATAAAACCTTCAAGGTTCAGAGGAGGTTGCGTTGGTGGCGGTGGAAAAGAAGCTTATTCATCACCACTTCCGGACGAAGCCGAATCCTCCGCAAGTTCCGCTATCATTTCTTCATAAGCTTCATCTATCGCCAGTTGTGATTCTGCAATTCCAAAGTTTCTTCTTTCCGCACGGATCTAATCTCTAAACAGTACCGATTTTTTCAAGCTATCTCTCATAGACGCACTATGATCACATATTTGCAGTCTTGCTTGACTGAAAGTGGTTTCTGATGCAACAGTTGAAGCTTGAATTGATAAAATATCCCGAACCATCCTTGCAAGAACCGGAAAATATTTTTCCCTTGACTTCTACTATTCCAAAAGATTAAAAGAGCCATCTGGATTCTCCTTTTCAAGTCCCTGAGACAAATAAACTTGAATCGTAATATAAAATACCTCCGGTGACAGTGTTAATTCCTGGTTGAACTAGATTTGAACCTGTACTAGGGTTAACCGCAAAATCTACACTTGTCCCCTCTTGATGCGCTTGCATTTGAAAAAATCTACCCTTATCTCTAGGGTATGTTTTTATGTGCCTAGTCAAACTATCTGTGCCGCAACGGTCTCCAGTAAATTTATGCACCAGTAATTTCCCACAAGTTTTACACTTAGCCTTATTTTGTTCTTTTACTTGAGTAAAAAAATTCCAAACTAATGATATTTCTTGACGTGTAGCAGGTTGTCTATTAAAATTAGGAGTTTCTACAGGTGGGTCGGCTGGTGCATTAGTTGGGTTATTAACAGGACTAGTAAGTGTATCATCTAAATCTGGTGCTTGGGTTTCATCATCATCATCATCCTCATTTTCCTCTAAGATAGGTTCATTAGGATAAAGAGCATTCATAATTTCATCATCTAATCTATCACCTGCTGCAACATTATGGAGAAATTCACTATTGGTAAATTGAAAACAAGGGTGATCACTATCAAGAATTACGGGAGGAGGAGGACGAGGACGTCTAGGTTGAAGACTACTTTCAACATGCTTATCTTTTCTAGGTCGGGGAGCCGGGGGAAGGGTAGTATTATGGCTACTACTTTCACCGGTTTTACCTTTTCCTTTATCAAATATTTTTTCCAAAGAAAATGCCATATTAATTATAATTATGCAAACTAAACCACACAAAAATATATTCTTAAAATGTAAGAGTTGAAATGAGTTTACCAGATTGCCGAACAACTTCTTGAAAATTGAAAATCGTTGAATACTAAAAACATCAATTCAACAACTTCACAATTTTTTACGAATTTTTAACAATAAATTAAGCAATTGTAGTAGAGAGATACAAGTGAGGCTTGCTCAGTTGGTAAAGCACCTCACCTACGACCGTTAGGTCCTGGGTTCGAGTCACTAGGGAGGGGAAGTGTAGAAGCACTATAGATCCTCCTAATTTGGGAGGGGTTTAAAAAAAAGTAGTAGAGAGATTGAGATAGATTGAGAGATATTGATGAATTGGTGAATAAAAATGAAAGAATGAGGGGGTATTTATAGTTGAGAAATGGGAAAAAGTATAATTATATAAAGTTTGAGGTAATTAAAGGTTGGGGGCGAAATGGCCATTTTTTAAACCTCCAAGCGGCCAAATTATCAGCCCAAATGGCTATATTTTAAATATGGCCGTTGGAGAATTTTAAAAACAAAAAAATTTAAAAAAATAGTCGTTGGGCCCGTTTAGGCCCGCCAGGACCGACTGACGGTCCCGAGCTAAACGGTCCCGGGATCGTGGGCTCAACGTGCTAGATCGGCCCGTCACGGGCTTATAAGGACCTCCAGGACCGGCCCACCACGCCCGTTAGGACCGCGGGCCCGGTCCGGTTCGGTTCAGGCCCGGGCCAGAATACATCATTAGACAAGAATATATCCATTGATCCAACTCTTTATTACTGTCGTACTCCCTCTGTTCCGGTTATGAACCTATTTTATGTTTGATTCATTAAAAAAATTAATTATTTTCTAAATTTGATAACAATTTAGGTTAAACTTACAATTTTACATTTAATGAAAATCTTTTATAATCACACAAATACTCTGGGCCCATTTTTCACTTGTTTAGGACTACAAATTTCAAAAGTCTTTATTTTTTCTTAAACTCCGTGTCCAGTCAAATAAGTTCACATAGATTGAATTGAAGGGAGTACTAATTTATCTCTCAAGCAAACTTGTTGAGACCGAAATTTCAGCTCAAAGATGGGAATACATTTTCATCTTTCATTAGGCGGTGGTAGGGCTGTCAAATTTGGCCCAAGTGAAAATGATCCGCTCAGTCCGCCTAAGGTTGAGTTGGTTATTGTCTCATCCATATATTGAACTCAACTCTTCTTGATCCAACTCATCTCAACCCATTTAAAGTCGGGTTGATTTTTAACTCAAATTGATTCACGAAAAATTTGCCAAAATATCTTAAAAAGAAATTTATTTTTTATTTGATATGTTATATATGACCATAACAAAAGAAAAAAAATTCTTATTTGGTAATTATATAATTCAGAATAAAGCAGCATATATTAAATAAAGATTGATAAGAGTTGGAGGGGTTGCGTTATGGCCTAATCTTTTAGCCCATCTTGACCCAATCTATTTTAGCCCAAGTAACTTTTCGGCGGGTCATTTGACCTGCCTAATTATTGATTCAACCAGTTTGATATGCCCAAAATTGGCCCGATCTGCCCTTTTACACTCATAAGGGGTGGGATTTAGTAATAAGCAAAGAGTTGTTTTACTCGGCATATCAAGAGTCTAACATATGGATTCACGATAATTCAATAATTTTTGTTCAAACCTAGTATGTGTATATATATATATATATATATATATATATATATATATATATATATATATATATATATATATATATATATATATATATATATATATATATATATATATATATATATATATATATATATATATATATATATATAAACTCTTTTAGAGTCTAGTACCAGCCAAGCTCCTTGACTTGGCAACAAGCTTCGGTTATGGAATAGTCGTTTAGTCGTCTTTATTGTTCTTAAGGATTTTCTAGCCGATAGGCATTACGTGATATCACTATAGTAACTCATAAACTTTAAATCTTAAATTTGTTTCTATGCCTAAACTACCACACTTAGAAAACTAATGTAGAAGAAAATGTATAAGGTCGAAATCGAGTTCACCGAGGTTCGATCTCGAGTTATATTGAACCGAGGTGCGAGATTGCATTATCGGGTTTGTGATCCTAAGACCAGTCAGAATCGAGACCAAACAAGATCGGAGGAAATCTATCCAACCAAATAATAGAGGGCCAAAATATCCGCGTTCGATTGGAAATCATGGCGGAAATCTCAGCGTGTTTCAAGGAGTGGCTTAGTAATTAGAAAATCATAATTTTTTTTACCTTGCATAGAATTGTACCAAGAGTTGGACATCCCTACTATATGAAGGGGGTTTGATCATTTGTAATGCACATTAAATATGCAATATAAAGCAATTTACTATTATTTCTAGCTCTTATCACCTTGTTATTCTATTTTTATATAAGAAGAGCCATTTCTTGGCTCGAGGGTGATCAAACTCTAAGGTCAAGGCTTCTCAAATTGTGTGATTTGCACTTATTTTCTTATCGTTAATTTAAATATTCATCTATCTTCTTAATTTATGCTAATTTATATTACGTATCCTTAATACCGCGTATAAATTTAATTGTTATCCGTTTTTTAGGGTAAACAATTTGGCGCCCACTATAGGGCTAAGGATAATAGTAGTTACTCAATACGAGCTTTTATAACACATGCTATTTCACTCGTTCTTTGAAGTATCGTTGATTTCAGGGTTAAAATTCGAACTCTTAGTTAGAACCCTTTTACATCGACAACAATTTCGGCCACCACGGCGAGAATGAAAATATAGCACCAGGAAACAACGTACCCCCAGTCGATCTCGATGGAGTTTCGACTATTGATCCAATCGACGTCAGCTCGCATGTAGCCCTCAACGTAAATTTGGTTGTCGATCTCAAGGGCCAATGTCCGCAGGGACGTTCAATCAGCTGCTCAAAGCACAGATGGCCACGAAGATGGTAGGATCAACCTGTTGGTGATCTTCAAATTCTGCAAGCTCAACAGTCAGCAATAGTCCAAATCCAAAACCTGAATCATCTACCGAGCAGGATCGAGCCCCAGCCGTCACAGGAATCCATAGGGCCGAATTGGTTTCAAAGAAATTGGACGAGAAAGAATCAGGAACTGATCTTGTAATCATGAAAATGCTCGAAGAGCTGACAAAACGAATTGAGTCGGGGAAAAGAAGATCGAGGCAAATGATAAAAAAGTGGAAACTTACAACTCTAGGGTCAATCAAATTTCGGGGGCACTATAGATATTAAAGGGTTTAGACTCTAATAAGTTTGTGCAAAAGCCTTTCCCCCAAGTGTGGCTCCCAAGACGATCCCCCAAAAGTTTTAAATTCTCGAGATTCCTAAATACAAGTGAACGACTAATCCGAACGAGTATTCACCTCTTACACATGTGCTATCAAAGCGAATGATCTAGAGGATGATGAGATCAAATCTTTCTTACTAAAGAAATTCAGAGAGACCCTGTCAAAGGGGGCTATGATATGGTATCACAATTTACCACCTAATTCTATTGACTCATTTGCTATGCTTGCAGATTCTTTCTAAAGGAACACGTCAGAGCCATCAAGGTTGAAACCAGGAAATCAGACCTTTTAACAGTAAGTCATAAGGACAACAAAATGCTTAGAGAATTTCTATCCCAAATCCAAATAGAACGGATGGACTTGCCACTAGTTGCTGATAATTGGGCAGTTCAAGATTTCACCCACGGACTTAATGTTAGAAGCTCAGTGGCTTCGCAACATTTGAAGTAGAATTTGATAGAATACCCGGCTGTCATTTAGGCCGATGTGAATAATCGGTATCAATCAAAGATCAGGGTCGAAGACGACCAACTCGGTGCTCCTTCGAGGTCCATTTATCCTATCAGACCCGTCGACAGAATCATCATGCATATTGATCGAGAACCGAGGTCGAACAGAGATCGAAATCAGTCATATAGTGGAGATTGGAGGAGAAGCGGATTCGGGCGGAATCCAATACGAAATGAAATGAAAAGTGACTGAGGATAGAGCTCTCGAGGGCTCATAATCAAGAATGGCTTTGACAAGCATATCAAACCCACGGAAGCACCTCGATTATCAGAATACAGCATTAATGTTGACGCAATCGCCATCGTATCAGCTATCGGGTGCATCAAAGTTACCAGATGTCCTCTACCTCTACAAATCGATCCATCTCTAAGAGATCCGAACCAAATGTATGTCATGGAACCCATGGCCACAAAATAGATTGTCGACAATTGAGAGAAGAAGTAGCCTGGTTATTCAACAACAGACATCTTCGAGGAGTTTCTGAGCTACCGAGCCAAGAATTATTTCAGAAACAGGGATTCCAATAAAAAATGAGTAAGAGTAACCTCAACACATCATTCATATGATCATCAGAGGGGCTGATGTTCCTCAAGCTCTAATGTTTAAGCGCACTAAAGTATCAATCACGAGGGAAAAACAGACTCTAGATTACATGCTAGAAGGAACTTTATCTTTCAACAACGAAGATGCATAAGGAATCAAGTATCCCCACAATGATGTGATAAAAGAAAATATCATATATAAATTTAGTTATTATCCTTAACTTTTAGTAGTAATACTTTTACTTTCTTTGCAGGAAATAATTAATTAATGAAAAAAAGGAAAATAATTGACCTTTTTGAAATCTGGACACAAAGAACAAAGTTTACAAGGTTATGGTGTTTAAAAAAAAGGAAAAGGAAGTAGACATGAGTCTTGCCAAATTGATGGAAGAAGTTTCGGAAGCACAAGTTTATAACAAGCTTTTGCAAGTTGCCAACTTGATTGAAGACTAATGTGAAAACCGTTTTCAAACTAAACTAATTGCAAGTTGTAACTTGCAACTTGCTACATCAAAATGTATCACATTTTGGGGAAGTCTATAAATAGAGCTCATTTGAGCTAATTATCAAAGTGAGAGCTAGGCATAAAATATAGTTTGAGAACTTCTTCTTTTACGTGTTCTCTTAGCCATTACTCTTGCTTCATTTCTAGTTCCAAATAAATTGTAGTATTGGTAATTACTCTAGTTTCTTCTTTTAATTAAATAGGGGGGATTATTTTACTTGAATATTTCTTTCTATTTTCTTATTTAATGGACAAGAATATTTCCATGGTTAGTACTAGTTCCAATATGGAGTAACTTTTCTTGTGTTGGGAGAAAGACAGATCTTAATATTTTTATATAATAGTAGATATTTGTCACGACCCAAGCTCTAAACCCGATCGCGATGGCGCTTCTCGTGAAAACAAGACCAGCCAACAACCCAAAACCTCTTTAAGCAGTTATTAAATATAAAGAATAGAAATACTACTTAATGGCATTTAACTATGAAAATTTCATTCCAATATAACCCGACCGGGGTGTCACAAGTCACGAGAATCTAATGGGTAGGGACACTTCTACTGGACTAACAATGTATATATGTACAAGATAAAACCAAAATACAAAGATAGGGTACAGTGCCGCGTATGCTGGCGGTCACCTTGCTCAACTACCACAATAAGACCTTCGGTCCTGCTGATAACCCGCTACCGGGTGGACAATACCTGCAACTGCACGCAAGGTACAAGGAGTAAAGTGAGTACTTCCAACTCAGTGGTAATAAAAGAGAATAATATTTGAGCGATAAGAAAACAAGTATGAGCACACCAAACAGCTATAAAAGACAGAACAACCCTTTTGAGAAAAATCGAATTACTGTGAAAAATCCCTTTAGAAAATCCCAAGTTCAGTTCAAAAATCTCTTTTGAAAATATTCTTTTTCTACAATTGCAAAGGAAATTTCAGCAAGTAGGAAATAATGAGAAACCTGCCCCTCGGGCTCAATATCAACCTTTCAGTACAGTACCAGCCCCACGGGCTCACCCCCAACTCACAATATCCATCATCAGTCTCTCGGGCTCAGCATTCCTCAATATATAACACCAGGGTATCTGGTCAACAAGGCAAGTAACAGTATGTATGTCAATGATATATGAGTGCTAAATGTCATGCCACATAGTACAAGCAGTAGTAAATGCGTGAATGCAATGAAATGAAATGCATATAATCGCTGCGGGTCGTGCATCCTGATCCATTTGGGTACCCGCGCTCACTTTGGTGGTTCACACTCCAGAGGGGCTCCTACAGCCCAAACGCAATATTAATATCACACCGTTGCGGCGTGCATCCTGATCCATGCAATATGCTACTACGGCTTGCAGTCCGATCCGTGCATGTATATGCATATGTACACATATCACTCGAGGCTTGCAAGCCTCCTTGCATCATATTCATGCCCTCACATATGGCTCTCAGCCTCAATCAGTCTAAATTAGTCAAAAGCCCCCGGGCATCCGCAAAACAAATATACTCAGCTCAATTGATAGTTCAAATATCGTTTAAAACTCCAAGTTTGAGTAAAATATAGCTGAGTTCATAAAATAGTGTAAATAACACGAACTGAGTTCATATAGTATTTCAAATAGTGAAAAAACAGTGATGATATCTCACAAAGAGTTCAAACAATCGACAATAATCCCCAAGTATGGCAATTAGCCCAATTTACGATGATAACAACAAATTGTTTGTAAATACACAGTAAAAACAAACAATTGGGACGGACCAAGTCACGATCCCCAATGGTGCTCTACCCCACGCTCAGGTCCAGCGTGCAAGTCACCTCAATACAGCAGTAAGATGTGCAAATCTGGGGTTCAAACCCTCAGGATATCATTCCCAAGTATTACTCACCTCAAACCGGCGAAATCTCAAGCTCGCTACGCCTTTGCCCTCAAATCGTCATCCACGCATGTCGAATCTAGCCAAAAACATAGCGAATAGATCACAATATGCAAATGGGACAATGCCCAATCGAAAACAATCAAATCATAGCAAGAACCTCGAAACTAGCAAAACCCGAGCCCCGGGCCTGCTTCTCAAAAATTATGAAACTTTTATTTTCGGAATCCTCACCTTGCCACGAGTTCATACATACCAAGAACTTCCAAATCCGAGCTCAAATGGCCTATCAAATCCCAATTTGAAACATTAAATTCAAGCCCTAGTTTCTTCAAATTTTTACCCAAATTCTGCGAATTAATGGATGATTCTTCGATTAAATGACGTTTTGAATCCATAAGACTTACCTCCAATCGATCCTCTTCGATTCCCTCTTCAATTGTTCTCAAGAATCTCCAAAAATGCTCAACAATGGAAGAAAATACATAAGCCTCGCAGATGAAAAATGATAATTTAAACCCTTCTGCCCAGCTCGACTTCCGCTTATGCGGTCCACTGACCGCTCCTGCGGACACCGCTAACGCGTCAATTTAATCGCTCTTGCGGTCCAACTTAAAATCCCATCGACCGCTACTGCGGTCCCTGACCGCTTCCGCATTGACCGCATCTCTCGGCTCACCCATTCATTAGTGAAGACAAGGCCAGCCAACAACCCCAAAACCTCTCTAAGCAGTTATTAAACACAAAGAATAGAAATACTACTTAATGGCATTTAACTATGAAAATTTCATTCCAATATAACCCGACCGAGGTGTCACACGTCACGAGCATCTAATGGGTAGGGACACTTCTACTGGACTAACAATGTATATATGTACAAGATAAATCCGGAATACAAAGATGGGGTGTGGTGCCGCGAACGCTGGCGGTCACCTTGCTCAACTACTGAAATAAGGACTTCGGTCCTGCTGATAACCCGCTACGCATTAGACAATACCTGCAACTACACGCAAGGTGCTGGGAGTAAAGTGATTACTTCCAACTCAGTGGTAATAAAAGAGAATTGTTAGATTAGATTTTAATGATGAAATTAATATACATGTGCAGAAAGTCAAGGAAGGAAGCAGAACTACTGAAACTAATGAAGCAAAGATAAAAGGCAAGTTGCCACTACATCCAATCATGGAAGCAAGATTGAAGCATCAAATAAGGAAGGAAATTCTCGTTAAAGGAAGCTGTTGGCACACAAGGAAAAGATCTATGGATCTCTCCCATGATTTTGGGAAATCATATCCAGCCGGATGCATCAATAGCATAAACGCAAATCACTAAAGATATATCCATAACGGCAAACTCAAATGAAGGGCAAGAATGGAAGGAGCACCATCTCAGTCAATTATATCTCCAGCAAAAAGGAAAGAGATCCTCATCAAGGCAACGACCAATGCATTATTCTTGGAAAGAATCAACACTTTCCAAGGATCAAATCCCTTTGGTTGACAAGCCTCCACCGTAGCCATACTGTATAAATTCCATAGGGCTTTGTATCATCTACTTTGATCATACCATTATAGCCCTCTCAGTTTTACTGCAAACAAACATAGTATTCACTGTGTAATAGTCAGAAATAGAAAGAGAGTTCTCAACTGGCGAGGCATTGTACCAACGAGTAAAAGAAGACTGTGCGATAATCATCACTACTATACTCGAAAAGAAACTATTGATCTGAAGAGAAATCCCTTGCAACCCAAGGGGAATGGATTAGGACTCACATTGAATCCAAACCAGTATAAAATTCTGGGTGTCATTATATTCCTGCATTTACTTTAAGCATATCTTTATTTAGATATTCTCGTCTGGTGCAGTATTACATTAATATAGTTTCAAGTCGACTTATTTGCAAATAAGTTTAAATAATTAACAATTCACCCCCCCCCCCCCCTTGTACTTTCAATTGGTATAAGAGCAATGGTCACATTTGTTCTTTTTTGCTTAACAACTTGTGAGAAAAAGATCATGGCAAATCAGGTTATTGTTGGAGCTCTGTTTCAAGAAGGAACTTCTCAAGTAAGACCACCTTACTTTAATGGACATCATTTCTCCCACTGGAAAATTCGTATGGAAATTTTCACCAAGTCTATGATATCAAAGTTTGGAGAGTTATCAAGAAAGGGAACTATCCACTACCTGTAAGTGTTCCACCGCTCGCGGCTCGCGGATCCTGATGACATTGATTCATACTCAAAGGAACAACTGAAAGCTGTTCAAACAAATCATAAGGCAAGGAATCTACTTCACAATGCTATAAGTGGTGAAGAATATGAAAAGATCTCTAGTTATGACACAACAAAGGAAATGTGGGATAAACTTGAAGTTACCTATGAAGGAACCAGCAAGGTAAAGGAAACTCACATAAATATGCTAGTTCACGACTATGAACTTTTCTCCATGAAAGAAGGAGAATCCATCGAAGAAATGTTTGCCAGGTTTAGCAAAATAATCAGTGATTTAAAGGCTTTTGGAAAATCTTACACCAGTGGCGATCAAGTCAGAAAAACTCTCAGAAGTCTACCAACCATATGGCAGACTAAATTCGTCACACTGGAATCTCAAGATATGATAAGATATCTTATGATGATTTGCGAGGAAAACTCATTGCTTTCGAAATAACACATATGAAGAAGACAAATCAAGAAGAGGAAAAGAAAATTATTGCATTCAATGCTACCACTGAGGCAATTGAAAATGAAGTTGATGACCTTGAAGCTCTACAAAAAGAAATTGCTATGCTATACATAAATATGGATGGACTAGTGAGAAGATACAGAAATGCAAGGAAGGGAAGATTTCCGCCAAGAAGGACCAGACAATACAATGACCAAGACAAGAACGATGGAAAATGCTACGAATGTGGAAAATTCGGGCATATCCAAGCAGATTGCCCAAAACTGAAAAGAAAGGTCTCTAGAGGATTCAGCAAGAATAGATCGTTTGGAAGCTGGAGTGACGAAGATGAATCAGACCATGAGGAAATTGCTAATCTATGCTTCATGATGATCCTAGAAAACGAGATCAACAAAACTTCAGGATGCTGGACTGATGAAGATTATTCCGAAGATGAAAACTGCTTCATGGCAAGAGAAGAAACCAGCGAGGTAAGATCCTATAATTGTGAAAGATACAATGAATTACAAGAAATCCTTGACTCAACCCATTCTGAATCTCAGAAAATGATGAATGAGCTTAAAAGGCTCACCAAGGAAGTCAAAGACTGGAAACTTAAGCTTGAAGCATGTGAAATTAAAAAAGAAGTACTTCAGGAAGAGTTTGAGGAAATACAACTGCAGCTTAACAGCTTGCGCAAATCCACCAGTCACAGTTCTGTTAGGTCTAATCAGTCGACTTACAAGTCAACTGGAAAAGAGCCAATCAGAACTAGATCGAGAAGTTGATCGAACCAGTCAACTTACAAGTTGACTGGAAAGGAGTCAGCAACTCATAGATCTGCTAACTCTAACTCTCATGAAAAATAGGAAAGTAGGCCCAATGTTAGATGTCATTACTGTAATAAAAGTAGGCATATATTTTCTAACTGTCACTTTCGTAAATCTCATATGTCTGGTTGGGTTTGGAAGCCTAAGAATTCCGAATCAAGTACCACTAACTCTCCAGGACCCAAGAAATCTTGGGTACCTAAAAGAAAGTGATAATTCTGTTTTGCAGGAACACCATAGAGTAAAGCGCAAAGGAAAGTGGTATCTAAACAGTGCGTGTTCCAGTCATATGACAGGTGACAAAAATATTTTTAAGGAAATTACTAATATTGATGGAGGAAGTGTCAAGTTTGGAGACGATTCAAAAGGCAAAATTATTGGGACCAGAACTGTTCCATTCAACAACTGTGATATTACTGAAGTTTATTTAGTAGATGGATTAAACTAAAATATCCTCAGTATAAGTCAACTATGTGACTCGGGATATGAGGTAAAATTCAAGAGAACTGGTTGTGCTACTGAAGACGAGTCAGGTAAATTAATCCTTCCAGGTAAAAGGTATGGAAACGTATATATACTAGATGGCTTTGAAAATATAGATGGTCACATCTGCTTAACATCCATATCTGATGATTCTTGTCTATGGCACAGAAGATTGGGACATGCTAGCATGCATTTAATCAAAAAATTAGCCAAATATGATCTAGTCATCGGTCTACCCAAGCTAAACTTCTCTAGAACTCATATTTGTGATGCGTGTCAGATGGGTAAGCAAACTAGAAATTCTTTCAAAAACAAAGACATAGTCTCTACTTCAAAACCTTTGCAACTACTTCATATGCATTTATTTGGACCTACTAGAACTGCTAGCATAGGTGGCAAGAGATATGCTTTTGTTATTGTTGAAGATTTTTCTCGATTCACTTGGTGATTTTTCTGTCCCACAAAGATGAAGCTCTGCGCAACTTTGAAATCTTCTGTAAGAAATTTTAATGAGAGAAGGGTTGTCAAATCTCTATAATTCAAAGT
Organism: Nicotiana benthamiana; assembly: GCA_034376525.1. Lineage (NCBI taxonomy): Eukaryota > Viridiplantae > Streptophyta > Magnoliopsida > Solanales > Solanaceae > Nicotiana > Nicotiana benthamiana. The sequence goes on from CM067338.1 coordinate 155,114,283, forward strand.
GATCATGGAGGTGAATTTGAAAGCACGGCATTCGAAGAATTCTACAACAGTCAAGGATATAACTACAACTTCTCTGCTCCCCGATCTCCTCAACAAAACGTAGTGGTTGAAATAAAGAACAGAACATTGCCGGACATGGCAAGAACTATGCTCTTGGAACACTCATTTCCAAATCACTTCTGGGCAGAAGGAGTTAGCACTGCCTGCCACATCCTGAATCGCTGCCTTATAAGACCTATTCTCAAAAAAGACTCCATATGAACTTTGGAAAGGTAAACTCCCCAGCATGAGCTATTTTCATCCATTTGGAAGTAAATGCTTTATTCACAACAATGGTAAGGAAAATCTTGGAAAATTTGATCCTAGAAGCGATGAAGCTATTTTTCTTGGTTACTCATTAAATAGTAGATCTATTAGAGTTTTCAATAAATGCACTTTATGTGTAGAAGAATAAGTTTACGTTGTATTAGATGAAAATAATCCCTTGGTCCAGAAGGGATCCAATGCAGGTGATAAAGATTTAGTTCAAGAGGCTCAGAGAAAATCTCAGGAGTCAACAACTCCCTCTGTAGCTGTAGAGTCAACTGAACAAGCAAGCGGTAACACTTCAGAGCCACCTCTAGACTCAACTACACAATCCACTAGACTAAATGAGTGGAGAAATGAAGCTGAATATCCTCAGAAATTCATTATTGGAGATCCAAATGAAGGAATGAAGACCAGAGCAGCTTCTAAAAAGAAGGTAAATATTGCACTAATCTCCCAAGTAGAACCAAAGAAGGTAGAAGATGCTCTAAAAGATTCAAGCAGGGTAACTGCTATGGAAGAAGAACTAGAGCAATTCAATAAGAATCAAGTATGGGAATTTATACCCCGTCCTGAAAATGCTTTAGTTATTGGTACTAAATGGGTATTCAGAAATAAGCTAAATGAAGAAGTACAAGTTGTTAGAAACAAAGCCAGACTAGTCGCTCAAGGATACTCACAACAGGAAGGAGTCGACTATGATGAGACATTCACCCCAGTTGCTTGATTAGAGTCAATACAAATTCTGTTAGCTTATACATCATTCAAAGGATTTAGACTATTTCAAATGGACGTCAAAAGCACCTTCCTTAATGGATTTATCGAAGAAGAAGTCTACGTGAAACAACCCCCAGGGTTTGAGAACTCGAAATATCCATATCATGTATACAAGCTTACTAAGGCCTTATATGGACTAAAGCAAGCTCTACGTGCTTGGTATGAAAGGCTAAGTACATTTCTTATAGAACATGGATTCACCAGAGGTAAAATTGATACCACTCTATTTATCAAAAGGTCATCCGAAGGTAACCTTATAATTCAAATTTATGTTGATGATATTATCTTTGGTAGTGCTAACCTTCTTATGTGTAAGGAATTTGGAAATCTCATGCAAAGCGAATTTGAGATGAGCATGATTGGGGAACTCACCTTCTTTCATGGTCTTCAAATTCAACAATCTGAAGAAGGAACCTTTATTTGTCAATCTAAATATACCAAGGAGCTTATTCAAAATTTTGGTATGAGCAATGCAAAATCCATTGGAACTCCTATGAGTCCTGCTACAACCTTAGGTAAGGACGACATGGTACTCCAGTTGATGAAACCAAATACACAAGAATGATTTGATCACTCCTATATCTGACCGCAAGTCGACCAGACATTATGTTCAGCGTAGGCAAATGTGCCAGGTTCCAGTAGGCTCCTAAGGAGTCGCATCTAACTGCTGTAAAAAGAATTATTCCATAACTTATCGGAACATTATCTTATGGTTTATGGTATCCTCGATCTTATTCTTTTAAATTGAAAGGCTTCTCGGATGCATATTTAGCAGGTGACAAAGAAGATAGAAAAAGCACGAGTGGCACATATCAACTACTAGGAAAGTCTCTAATTTCCTGGAACAGTAAAAAGCAATCATCAGTCGCATTATCGACTATTAAAGCTGAATATATTGTTGTTGGACAGTGTTGTGCACAATTTCTTTGGATGTCACATCAACTGGGTGACTATGATCTTTCTTTCAAACCTATACAATTTTTTTGTGATAATTCTAGTGCCATATGTCTTTCGAAAAATCCTGTGCATCACTCTAGGGCTAAGAACATAGATATTAAACATCATTTTATTAGAGATCATGTTCTTAAGGGTGATATACAGTTAGCCTTTGTTGGCACTACAGATCAACTAGCCGATATTTTTACTAAACCATTATTGGAAAAAAGAATTTGTGCTATGAGGGAACTACTTGGCATTATCTGTCTCTCAACTAACTCTTAGGGTCAAAGTGTAACTCTTTTAAATTTTTGTCCTTATTGTCTTTACTAATTACGTCGTCATTCTTTCCCTCTCTTTCTTTTGTAATTTCACATCAGTTGCAGCGAAGTTGGAAAGCCAATCAATGCGTAGGTCTAACGGACAACTTTTCCTTTTCCATTCAACCGTCAAATCCCCTCTTCCTACTAAATCATTATCAACCTTTTCCCTTTCATCCTTTCCACTAAAACCCTTATCCTCCTGTTCAGAAACCCTCGTCTCTTCCATGGATAAAACTCCAAAAATTCCTTCTGCTTCCATAAGAAAGAGTACCCGTTCCAAATCAAAACCCGCCTCTGCTCCGCCGGAGCAGGTTGACCTAGGGTCCGACAAGTCTAAAGAATGTGCCTCCTCTCAAGGTGCATATTCTGAGCACTCTCTGCTTCTTGGTGAAAAAGCCGCTGGTAAACAACTTATCGATGAAGCCCCTATATCCTCTTCTAAGAAACCAAAGTTTGATTTATCTACCTCTCTCGAATCTGACCTCAATTTCTGGGACTCCCCAAACAGGGATTTCTTTATTTCCCTCAAAGAAAAACCTATTGCTCATGGTCGTGTTGTAGATCTAGATGGTTTAGACTCCCTCAACTGTAAGGTAAGAGAACTTTTTGTTTATCAGGGGTGGGACAAATTTCTCTCTATCTCTCCGCCTAAAGTGTATGAACCTCTTGTCCGTATGTTCTATACAAATCTTCGCTCTAGCAAGTCTGATAGGCTCGAAACTCTTGTCCTTGGCAAACGCATTGTTCTTGTTTGTAACCTCTTTGATTCCATATTTCTCTGTCGTTGTTCTGGTTTTCCAACATTTTTTAAAAATATGTGGCCGGACGATTTCGAAATCTCCTTTGATCAAGCCAAACAAATCATTGCAGAAAATCCCTCCGATAACCTTCCCCATCAACTTGGACCCAGTGATGTTAGCTTTGAAACTAGAGTTATTGCTCACATTGTTGCAACCACTCTCCTTCCCAGAACTGGCTCCTTTTCCACTCTCTCTCAAAGGGACACCTTCTTCGTCTAAGCTCAAAATCAAGTCGTCCTCCTGGGTTATCAACTTCATGATTGAGAGTGCCTAAGACCCCACTAGTCTTCCTTATGGTATGGCTATCACCCACATTTTGAAAGCCCACCAAATTTCACTTTCAGACTACCCCTTCGTTCCTGTGTCTAACTGCTACAACTCCAGGGCCTTTTCTAGCATGGGGTATGTATCTATAAAAAGGTCTGGGTCAAGAAGGAAGAAAGTGAAGCTAAACCCATTCCTGAGGAAATCAAGCTGTCTTTGGTTACTCCGCCTCCGTCCATTCCCTCAGATCTCAGCGACAAGTTGCGCTCTGTGGAATCTCAACTCTATGACATCAAGTCGACTCTAGATGCCATTTATGCTATCTCCAAGGAAACCGGGTCTGATGTCTCGAAAATCAGGGTGGCTGTGCAAAGAGTACGGGAGAATGCGGTCAAAGAGTTCAAAGAGGTGCATGACAAGCTTGATGGAATGCAGTTGCTGCCAACACCAACTTTGTCCAGTTGAAAGACGCTATCTGCAACACTCTTACTTACTTTCTACGATGTGAATGATTGTGGCCCTCAGAAAATTTTATGTTGTTTTTAACTTTTTGGTTGTGATTGGGCTTTGCCCATGGATGATTTTATTTCTTTTCTGTGGATCATACTTTTGCTGCTCCCTCTTTTGCTGATGTCAAAAAGGGGGAGAAATATATGTATGGCTATCTTTATTATGCATGATGTAACTTGATGTGCCTGATGTGCATATGATGTGGCATAGTTATTATTATATCTGCATAAGACAAGTTGACTGCTTGTCATATATTGTGCCTCGTCTGTCCGCATGTATTGTGCTTCGTATGTCTGTTAGATAATTCTGCAGGTCCCAGTCGACTGCATCTAATGGTAGTGAGAAAGACATTGACGGCACATAAGCAGGGGGAGATCAAGTCCAGTTGACTACATATTAAGGGGGAGCAATCCAACAGGGAAGTCAACTGTTGTTTATTCTAGTATATTAATTTTGCCATCATCAAAAAGGGAGAGATTGTTAGATTAGATTTTAATGATGAAATTAATATACATGTGCAGATACTCAAGGAAGGAAGCAGAACTACTGAAACTAATGAAGCAAAGCTAAAAGGCAAGTTGCCACTACATCCAATCATGGAAGCAAGATTGAAGCATCGAATAAGGAAGGAAATTCTCATTAAAGGAAGTCGTTGGCACACAAGGAAAAGATCCACTTCCCATCAGCAAATCAGGATCTCTCCCATGATTTTGGGAAATCATATCCAGCTGGATGCGTCAACAACATAAACACAAATCACAAAAGATTATTCATAACGGCAAACTCAAATGAAGGGCAAGAATGGAAGGAGCGCCATCTCAGTCAATTATATCTCCAGCAAAGAGGAAAGAGATCCTCATTAAGAAAATGCCCAGTGCATTATTCTCATAAAGAATCAACACTTTCCAAGGATCAAATCCCTTGAGTTGACAAGCCTCCACCATAGCCATACTGTATAAATTCCATAGGGCTTTGTATCAAACATATACTTTGATCACACCATTATAGCCCTCTTCGTTTTACTACAAACAAACATAGTAGTCTAGTTAGGTTCACTGTGTAATAGTCAGAAATAGAAAGATAGTTCTCAACTGGTGAGGCATTGTATCAACTAGTAAAAGAAGACTGTGCGATAATTATCACTATTGTACTCGAAAAGAAACTATTTATCTGAAGAGAAATTCCTTGCAACCCAAGGGGACTGGATTAGGATTCACATTGAATCCAAACCAGTATAAAATTCTAGATGTCATTATATTCTTGCATGTACTTTCAGCCTATCTTTATTTAGATATTTTCGTCTGGTGCAGTATTACAATAAGTCAACTAATATAGTTTCAAGTCGACTTATTTGCAAATAAGTTTAAATAATTAACAATTCACCCCCCTCTTGTACTTTCAAGAATAACATCTCAGTAAGAAAACACGTATGAGCCACCAAACTGCTATAAAAGACAGAACAACCCTTTTGAGAAAAACCGAATTACTGTGAAAAATCCCTTTTGAAAATCCCAAGTTCAGTTCAAAAATCTCTTTTGAAAATATGCTTTTCTACAATTGAAAGGTAATTTCAGCAAGTAGGAAATAATCAGACACCTGCCCCTCGGGCTCAATATCAACCTTTCAGTACAATACCAGCCCCTCGGGGTCACTCCCAACTCACAATATCCATCATCAGCCACTCGGGCTCAGCATTCCTCAACATATAACACCAGGGTATCTGGTCAACAAGGCAAGTAACAGTATGTATGCAAATGATATATGAGTGCTAAATGTCATTCCACGTAGTACAAACAGTAGTAAATGCGTGAATGCAATGCAATGAAATGCATATGACCGTTGTGGGTCGTGCAGCCCTATCCATTTGGGTACCCGCGCTCACTGTGGGGGTTCAAACTCCGGAGGGGCTCCTACAGCCCAAGCGCAATATCAATATCACACCGTTGCGGCGTGCAACCCGATCCATGCAATATGCTACTGCGGCGTGCAGTCCGATCCATGCATGTAAATGCACATGTATACATATCACTCGAGGCTTGCAAGCATGCTTACATCATATTCATGCCCTCAGCCTCAATCAGTTTAAAATAGTCAAAAGCCCCCCGGGCATCTGTAAAACAAATATATTCAGCTCAAATGATAGTTCAAATATCGTTTAAAACTCCAAGTTTGAGTAAAATATAGCTGAGTTCATGAAATAGTGTAAATCACACGGACTGAGTTCAAATAGTATTTCAAATAGTGAGGAAAACAGTGATGATAGCTCACAAAGAGTTCAAACAATCGGCAATAAGCCCCAAGTATGTCAATGAGCCCAATTTATGATGATAACAACAAATTATTTGCAAATACGTGGTAAAAACCAACAACCAGGACGGACTAAGTCACGATCCCCGACGGTGCTCTACCCCACGCTCAGGTCCAGCATGCAAGTCACCTTAATAAAGCACTAAGATGTGCAGATCCGGGGTTTAATACCCTCATGATATCATTCCCAAGTATTACTCACCTCGAACCGGCGAAATCTCAAGCTCGCGATGCCTTTTCCCCTCAAATCGGCCTCCACGCGCGTCGAACCTAGCCAAAAACATAGAGAATAGATCACAATATGCAAATGGGACAATGCTCAATCGAAAACAATCAAATCATAGCAAGAACCTCGTAATTAGCAAAATCCGAGCCCCGGGCCTGCTTCTCAAAAAATTATGAAACTTATATTTTCGGAATCCTAGCCTTGCCACGAGTTCATACATAGCAAGAACTCCCAAATCCAAGCTTAAATGACCTATCAAATCCCAATTTGAAACATCAAAATTCAAGCCCTAGTTTCTTCAATTTTATACCCAAATGCAGAGAATTAATGGATGATTCTTCGTTTAAATAACGTTTTGAATCCATAAGACTTACCTCCAATCGATCCTCTTCGAATTCCTCTTCAATTGTTCTCAAGAAGATCCAAAAGTGCTCAATAATGGAAGAAAATACATAACCCTCGCGGATGAAAAATAATAATTTAAACCCTTCTGCCTAGCTCGACTTCTGCTTACGCGGTCCACTAACCACTCATGCGGACATCACTAACGCGTCAATTTGACTGCTTCTGCGGTCCAACTTAAAATCTCATCGACCGCTTCTGCGGTCTTTGACAGCTTTCGCGTTGACCGCTTCCGCAGTTTCCAAACCGCTCTTACGGTCCCAACCATTCACCCTTGACCGCTTATGCGTTCCTTCAGCCTTGTCTGCGGAACCGCTTAGGCAGCTCCTTTTCCGCAGACGCGAAAATAGCAAAAGCAGCAATACAAAAACATGCATAAACTCCTACAACCTCTGTTCAACCATCCGATATCACCCCGAGGCCCCAGGGATCCAAACCAAAAACACAACTATGACCAAATACCTTGTTCAAGCTTGATCGAGCCATAAGAACACTACATTAACATCAAAAATTACCAATTTCCTCAAATCCAAGCCTAAATTTCTTAAGAACTTCCGAAATGCGCATACAATAAAAAAACCCAACCAAACGACGTCCGAATGACCTCAAAATTTTCAGACATATCCAAAATCCCCTCGCAAAGCTATTGCAACTTTTCAAATTCCATTCCGACCCTTGGATCAAATTTTACCTATCAACCGGAATCCGCCAATATTCAAACTTTGCCAATTCAACCCTAATTCTACACCGAACCTCCAAATTCAATTTCGATCGCTCTCCTAAGTAGCAAATCATCTCCCGAAGCTAATCGAATCATCGTAAATCACATTCGAACCTTCTAACTCATAAGTCAACTTCCGATTGACTTTTTCCAAAACAAGATTCCTTTTAAGAGGTCATGTGCCTTATTTTCAACCAAAACCAATTCAATTACACCCGATCCACTCTAATACTGATATTGAAACATGAAGCAACATAATAAGGGGAGACGGAGCAGTAACACATACGACGACGGGTCGGGTCGTCACAATATTATTCCTCAAATTCACATGCTTGAGCTAGAATTTATTTAACTTTTATCTGCTTTCACGGTTAGACATTATTTAATTTATTAACATCTATCTATCTTGTACTACATATTAACTGTTTATTAATTCTGTAATCAAGAGAGGTGGAAGAAATAATATAGTTAAGTGTAGTATTGATAAATGTTAATATTTTTTTCAGTAACATCTATCTCTATTATGTTATAATTAATTTTACACTTATTTGTAATCGAGAGAGGAGAATGGTGTAATAATTAGTTATAACAAGTAGGGTAACCGAAATGGACTTACTATCAAGACCATGTTTTAGTTCAATCATATATTTATGGTTCTTTAGTATTACTATTTTGAAGATTAATTTTGTATAACCGAGAGGAGTGCAATTAATTATTCAACTTGAGTACTAATATATATTTGTAACGTGAGAGGCATTTATCCATTTTGAGAAATAGAAATTGAAGAATAATAAATTCTACTATATAATAAAAATATTAAGTGAAGTAAGGATCCCAACACTTTTTATAATATTTTTGAAAAACAAAAATATTTACTACTGCTCTATTTTATGCATTTTTATTTAGTTAATTTACAACTCAAATCTTTCTGATTTTCTCAAATAGTAATTAAAACAAGAAACGTCTGTAGAATAGAAAAATCCAATCTATGTGGGTTCGACATCTTTCTATACTATAATTTGACAGAGTACGAGCTTAATTTATACACACGCCAGATACTTCTCAAATTTTTGGTGCCGTTGCCGGAGATTGGCAACATCTACTTCAGATTAATTGTTTTATTTACTAATTTGAGAACTTACTATTCTATTAATAATAATTATTAATACTAGTATCTTTTTCTTTATTTTGTTACTTACGTAACTACTAACACTAGTAAAAAAAAATTCTATGTTTTCTCTTATTAATAATAATACTACTTACTGTTTTCGTATCATTTTCTTTCTTTATCATTTTAATTTATATTTTACTCTACAATATCGTACTATTATTTCTTGGATCAGGTAGCTCTTTTCAAAAAATATATATTTTATTTTCTATTCTTAATTAGTATCACTAGTTATATCAAGGACTACTACTATTTTAACTTTTATATACTTTTATTTTGTGTCACCACTACTATTTTAGGAACTAAGTTTGAATTTCTTTAAAAAATTAAAAAAACATCTTTACTATAAGGATTTCAAGTAGTTTATGACCCGCTCTTCAACAAAAGAGTTGGCGTTTTTTATCGACCCGAAAATTGAAAAATCTCTTCGATTGCGCAGGAAAGGACAAACATCATCTCCTCAAAGTATAGCTTGTGAAGAAATGGAGAACGAAGAACTCAACAACCAACTCCCGCCCATCAAGTAGAAGAACAGTTTGATGAGGTAGCTCCACGACGTGACAGAATACTCCGTGATTATGCAAGGCTAGATCATTTTGAAGGAGGATCAAGTGTGAGGAGGCCACCAATTGCAGCAAACAACCGTACTTGATTCAAACCAGTTTACTGGTGACGTAAGTGAAGATCCTCACACCATTTAATTAATTTTCTTGAATTAGTTGAAGCTTGTAGGTATTATGGGGTCACAACCGATGCTATTAGGTTGCGGCTTTTTCTTTTTTCATTAAAGGTGAAGCCAAAACATGGTTGAGGAGTCTACCAAGAGGTCCCATTACAACATGGGACCAAATGACCCAAAAAATTCTTAATAAATATTTTTCACCTGCAAAACATTTAAAATGAAGAAAGAAATCAATAATTTTATGCAGACAGATTCTGAATCTGTCTACCGGGCATGGGAAAGATTAGCAACAATGTTAAGAAAATGACCATATCATGGTATCCAAGACCCTGACATTTTAAATATTTTCTATCACGGTCTTAAACCCTCTGCTAGAAATGTAATTGATGCAGCCTCAGGAAGATCAATAATGGGAAAAACTACTAGAGAAGCAATGCAATTGCTTAATGAGATTTCTGAAAATGTTGTTCAACGGCCCTCAGATAGAATGATTATCAAGAAAACAGCATGAGTAAATCAAGTTGAAGCTTTGAATTCATTGACACGACAAATTGTGACCTTAACATAAAAAGTTGAGGCTTTTCAGGTATGTGCTCACAAAACATCCCAACTTGAGAATTTTGATATTTGTGAAGGTAATCATCCAAATCATGAATGTCAAACTTAAACACAAAAAGAGAACAAGTAAATGTGATTGGTTATAGAAATAATTACTCATTTGATAGTCCCATGGCACAAAAACATCCAGGTTTTCAATGGAGTAATCCTAATGGTGCTGAAAATCCTCAAAGAGTTTTTAATCAAAAGCAGCAGGTACAGGGACCACATGATTTTCAAAATCAAAATAAAGGGCCACAAAGTTTTCAACAATACCAACAACAGCCCCAAAGAGCTCATCAACAAAGCCTTGAGGACCTGATGTACAAATTCTTTAAGGCTACTGACGAGAAGGTTAAAGTCAACATTCAGCTATCAAGAATTTGGAAATTCAGGTAAGTCAATTCGCGACCCTCATGTCTGGACAAATTCAAAGTGCTCTACCAAGAAACAATGAGAAAAATCCAAAATAACACCTCAAAGCCATCTCTCTACGATCAGGTAAATCTCTTGATAACATATGCAAATAGAAAATGAAAGGCACAAAAAGTGGAAAAGGTAAATGAAGGTGAGAATAAAATAGAATCTAAGTTTCCAAAAGAACAAAAGAATAAAGGGAAAAATGTACAAGAAAATGAATTAACAAATCCCCACTTTGTACCCCTCCCATTTCCCCAAAAGATGAAAGGAGAAAAGCTTGACAAAAAGTTTTCAAAGTTTCTAGATATTTTGAAACAACTTTACATTAACATAACTTTCTCAGATGCTTTGACACAAGTGCCTTCATATGCTAAATTTCTCAAAGAAATTTTGTTAAGTAAAAGAAAATTGGAAGAAGCTTCAGTGGTTACGCTTAAAGAAAAATGTAGTGCTATACTTTAAAATGAGCTCCTTCAGAAACTTGGTGATCCAGGAAGTTTTACAATTCCTTGTACCGTGGGAGGTACTCACTTTGAAAAGGCGTTATGTGATTCAGGTTCTTCAATAAATCTAATGCCTATTTCAATTTTCAGGAAATTAGAACTTTGTGAAATGAAAGATACTGGAGTGTCTCTTCAATTAGCTGATCAAAGTACTATGAGACCAAAAGGAAATTATTGAAAATAACCTTGTCAGAGTTGAAAAATTTGTATTTCCAGTAGAAAATACTAAGGTACCATTAATTTTGGGTAGACCATTTCTCGCAACAGGGAGAGCAATTATTGATGTTCATCAAGGACAATTAATATTGCGATTTGATGAGGAAAGAGTGATTTTTGACATGCAAAAAATGATGAAATTTCCGGGGATGAGTCATCATCATCATCTTGTTTTCAAATTGACTTACTAGATGACCTTGTAGATGAATACAAAGATAATCAGTTAATTACTGATTCATTGGAGAGATGTTTGGCTAGGCCAGGTACCGTAAGTGATGATAACCCCGTAGTTGGAGAACAAGCTGAAATTCTAGAAAAGGAGTCGGAAAATGAGAATGTTTCACAAGAAGGAGTTCAATTAAAACTTGAACTCAAAGAACTTCCTTATCATTTAAAATATGTGTTTCTTGAACCTGAATTATTTCCAATAATCATTTCATCTTCTTTGAATACAGAACAGGAAAGCAAACTGATTGGAGTCTTGAGAAAACACAAGACAGCCTTAGGATGGACTATAGCTAATATCAAAGGAATCAGTCTAGCTATTTGTATGCACAAGATTCTTATAGAGAATGATTATAAGCCAATAGTCCAACCCCAAAGGAGACTAAACCCAGCAATGAAGGAAGTCGTCAAGAAAGAAGTGGTGAAGTTTCTAGCAACAGGTATCATTTATCCAATATCTGATAGTCAATGGGTAAGTCCAATACAAGTAGTGCCAAAGAAAGGACGTATGACAGTAATATAAAATGAAAATAACGTACTCATACATACTAGAACAGTCACAGGATGGAGAGTCTGTATTGATTACAGACGACTTAATGATGCCACAAGGAAAGATCATTTTCCTTTGCCTTTAGTGATCAAATGCTTGAAAAAGTTGCAGGCCATGATTTTTACTGTTTTCTTGATGGATATTCTGTGTATAATCAGATACCAATTGCTCCAGAAGATCAAGAAAAAACCACATTCACATGCCCCCAAGGTACGTATACTTATCGAAGAATGCCATTTGGACTATGCAATGCTTCTGCTACATTTTAGCGTTGCATGTCGGCAATTTTCTCTGATATGACTGAAAAGTTTCTTGAAATATTTATGGATGATTTCACACTTTTTGGTAACACATTTGAAGATTGTCTCTATCATTTCACTCTGGTGCTTAAAAGATGTTATGAGACAAATCTAGTTCTTAATTGGGAAAAATGTCATTTCATGGTAACAGAGGAAATTGTTTTAGGACAAAATTTCTGCTAAAGGGATAGAAGTTGATAAGGCTAAAATTGATCTTATAGCAGGATTACCCCCTCCTACCACTTTTAAAGGCATTAGAAGTTTCTTAGGGCATGCAGGTGTTTATAGAAGGTTTATAAAAGATTTTTCAAAAATTTCAAAACCTCTGACTAACCTACTGGTGAAAGATGTGAAGTTTAAATTTTCAGATAATTGTAGGAAAGCATTTGAGATTCTTAAGAAAAAATTGACTAATGCTCCAATTGTTGTTTCTCCTGACTGGAGCCAACCCTTTGAAATAATGTGTGATGCAAGTGATATAACAATTGGAGTGGTATTGGGACAAAAAAGAGACAAGATTTTTAGGCCTATTTACTACGCCAGTAGAACCCTCAATGAAGCTCAAACGAATTATGCTACAACTGAGAAGGAACTACTTGCAGTAGTATTTGCATTTGACAAATTTCATTCCTATTTGATAGGAACAAAGGTTACAATTTATACTGATCATGCAGCTTTAAAGTACCTCTTAGCAAAGAAGGATGCTCGACCCAGATTGCTAAGATGGATACTCCTTTTGCAAGAATTCGATATTAAAGTAAAAGATCCAAAAGGTTCTGAGAATCAGGTAGCTGATCATTTGTATCGTCTAAAAAATCCTCCTACTGAGATAAAAGACATCAAATAGGAATGTCCTGATGAAAATATATTTTCAGTCAAAACCACTATAAATCGACCATCTTGGTTTTCTGATATTGCCAACTACTTGGTTGGGGGATGGATTCCAAATGATTTTCTTATGAACAAAAGAAAAAACGAATAAAAAAAGCAAGACATTATTATTGGGAAGATCCTTACTTGTTTAAATTTTGTGCAGATGACATAATCAGGAGATGTGTGCCGGAGATAGAAATGAACAATATCTTAAGTCACTGTCATGATGGGGCTGCAGAAGGACACTATAGAGGCAGAAGGACGGCAGCTAAAGTACTTGAAGTTGGATTTTTTTGGCCTACTCTATTCAAATATGGAAGGAATTATGTAGCCACTTGCGATAAATTCCAGAGAATCGGTAACATTTCAAAAAGGGACGAAATGCCTCTTAATTCTATTTTTGTATGTGAAATATTCAAATGGCTATGAATATATTTTGGTAGCTGTTGACTACGTTTCAAAATGGGTAGAAGCAATTGCTACAAGAAAAAATGATGCTCATATTGTTTGTGCTTTTCTCATGAATATATTTTTTCTAGATTTGGAACTCCACGAGTAATAATAAGTGATCAAGGAACTCATTTTATAAATAGACAATTTGCTAGTTTGTTGTCAAAATATGGAGTAACTCATAAAACAGGAACTCCATATCATGCTCAAACAAGAGGACAAGTTGAAGTATCGAATAGAGAATTAAAAAGAATCTTAGAAAAAATTGTTGGTTCTTCTCGAAAAGATTGGTCTTTAAAGTTAGATGATGCTTTATGGGCATACAGACCTGCTTTCAAAACTCTCATAGGCACATCTCCTTATTGACTAGTTTTTGGGAAAGCTTGTCATTACCTGTAGAATTAGAACATAAAGTATATTGGGCTATAAAATTATTGAATCTAAACTTGTCAGATGCAGGAAAAATCGTCTATTGCAGCTTCATGAGTTGGAAGAGTTCAGGCTTACAGCATATGAAAATGCTAAATTGTATAAGGAAAAGACAAAAAATGGCATGGCAAGCTCATCCGTCATAAATATTTTAAAATTGGAGATCATGTTCTGTTATATAACAGCCGATTGAGATTATTTCCAAGAAAGTTTAAGTCACGTTGGACAGGACCATATACAGTAGCAGGAGTGACCCCCCTATGGTGCCATTGAAGTACAACATGCAGATGGGGGAGACAAATTCAAAATAAACGGTCATTATTTGAAGCCTTATATCAGCAGATTCTTCGACAAACAGGCTTCAACAATCCTTTTTGCCTAAATTTTAAAATAAATCGAGCTGGCGATGTTAAACTCAGAACTATTTTCTTGCCCTCTCTTTAATCATTTAATAATTATTATTAGTAACATATAAAATTTCCTTTTAGTGAGCGTGTGTGTGTATATATATAATAAAATTAGTTTTTTTTCTTACAAAAAAAAGTAAAAAAATATAATAATTGCATGTTTGTATTATAGTGTATATATATACATATATATATATACATATATACATACATATATATATATATATATATATATATATATATATGTGTGTGTGTGTGTGTGTGTGTGTGTGTGTGTGTGTGTGTGTGTGTGTGCCTATGCAGTATATATTAATATATTTTGCCATGATAAAGAAGTTCTTCCATGATTTTAACAATGAAAGTTTTCTCATATCATAAAAAAAATATTTTCTCTGCCATAATCTTGTCTTTGTTATATGAGAGAAACCTTGAGCAGCAAAGAAAAAGGAAATGAGGCCAGAGTTGAAAAAAAATCAGGGAAGCTCCTTTATCTCCTTTTACTTTTAATTTATTTGTCACGAGGACATGGAATTATTTAAGCTAGGGGGTAGAGGAATATGTTAATTATATATGTTTTTCTTTTACATTTTTTTCGGTTAAATATAAAAAAAAATTTACTACTGAAATGTGTTTTTTAAAATTATAAAAAAAATGTTTAAATAGATAAACTAAAAAAAAGAAAAAAAACTAAAAAAATTGAGTTGCCTTATTCTTACGACAACTTATTTCATGTACTTCCATGGATTTCTTGTTCAGTTCTTTGCCATGGTCGTAATATTTTGAACTGAACATTTTTTAGGACTTTTAGTTGTTTTAACTAGTTTTGATAAATAAGTTGGCTAAACATGATTTGACTTGAAAAACATGAGACTTAGAAGAGACGAATTTGATTCAGTATCATTCATGGGTTTTATGATTACTAAGCTCATACTTGCTTATTGGTGATTGAAATCATAGTTTTTGTTGGTTCCAAGTGTATTGTGCGGTTAGCTTATATTATCTAGTTCTCCTGCTTATTTGGAAATCTAGAACTTGCCTTGAATGTGGTTTGAGGAGAAATTCTAGGCAGAAATTTGAGTTATGAAATGAAAGTAGGCTTTCTTTGTTGAGCCATAGCCTAAATTGACCTACCTTAATAATTTTTATCCCTAGTTAGTCCAGTTGAGCCTAAATAAATTATCTCTTATTTTGTTGGTCGCCAAACTTTAACCCTTAGCATGTTTGTTGTGTGACTTGTTCTTTGTTCACCTTCCCTTTTGGGCATTTTAAGAGTTGATCTGAATATAAAAATCTGCGTGTAAGGTGTAATTGCAAAAATAATTGGTGAAATAATAATTGTTTGAAGTTGTCGTAAGAACTAGAAAAAGAAAAAAAAGAGTTGCTTCAAAATTCACAAAAAAGAAATATATAAATATAAAAGCAACAAAGAAAAGTGGCAACTCCATACAAAAATTGAAAGGGATGAAACAAAATAGAGGATTATTGTGCAAATCATGAGATGAAAGGCAATTGTACTCAAGAGATCAAACAAATGTGTAGTGCCCATAAGGAATTTGAGTCACTTTTATCTATATGCATCCTACCCATGATAGTCAAGCTTATGGCAATCTCCAATAGCTTGAGGTACTTCTTTGTTGAGAGTGATCGAATTTTTCTATTCATGCCCTACGCTATTCTTTATCTATGCATTATATGATATATGGGCATCTCTCTTCATCTAGCGAGACACACTTGGGATTAGAAAATATTATGATTTCGATTCTCAAAAAGTGAATTTGAGTACGGTTAGTGGTTGTTTAAACTGATGAATTGGTCTTAGTTGATTCTCTTATGACTTCTCATGATTTTTCTTAAAGAGTTTAATTACTATATTTATTTGCTTCCTTTACTTGAGGACAAGAAAATATTTAAGTGTGGGGTTATTTGATAAAAGAAAATATCATGTATAAATTTAGTTATTATATTTAACTTTTAGTAGTAATATTTTTACTTTCTTTGCAGGAAATAATTAACTAATGAAAAAAAGCAAAATGATTGACCTTTTTGAAATCTGGACACAAAGAGCAAAGTTTACAAGTTTTTGGTGTTTAAAAAAAAAAAAAGAAGTAGACATGAGTCTTTCCAAATTGATGGAAGAAGTTTCGGAAGCACAGGTTTACAACAAGCTTTTGCAAGTTGCCAACTATACTGAAGACTAATGTGAAAACCGTTTTCAAACTAAAGTAATTGCAAGTTGTAACTTGCAACTTGCTACATCAAGATGTATCACATTTTGGGGAAGTCTATAAATAGAGCTCATTTGAGCTAATTATCGGAAGTGAGAGCTAGGCATAAAGTATACTTTGAGAGCTTCTTTTTTTCCTTTCTTCTCTTAGCCATTACTCTTGCTTCATTTCTAGTTCCAAATAAATTGTAGTATTGGAAATTAATATATTTCATGCTTCTAATTAAATAAGGAAAATATTCTACTTGAATATTTTTTTCTATTTTCTTACTTAATAGACAAGAATGTTTCCATGGTTAGTACTAGTTCTAATATGGAGTAACTTTTCTTGTGTTGGGAGAAAGACGAATCTTAATATTTCTATATAATAGTAGATATTATTCCTCAAATTCACATGCTTGAGCTAGAATTTATTTAACTTTTATCTGCTTTCACAGTTAGACGTTATTTAATTTGTTAACATATATCTATCTTGTACTACATATTAACTGTTTATTAGTTCTGTAATTGAGAGAGGCGGAAGAAATAATATAGTTAAGTATAATATTGATAAATGTTAATATTTATTCAGTAACATCTATCTCTAATATGTTATAATTAATTTTACACTTATTTGTGATCGAAAGAGGCGAATGGTGTAATAATTAGTTATAACAAGTAGGGTAACCGAAATAGACTTACTATCAAAAGCATGTTTTAGTTCAATCATATATTTCTGGTTCTTTAGTATTACTATTTTGAAGATTAATTTGTATAACCGAGAGGATTGCAATTAATTATTAAACGTGAGTAATAATATATATTTGTAATTGTGAGAGGCATTTATACCTTTTTGAGAAATAGAAATTGAAGAATAATAAATTCCACTATATAATAGGAATAATAAGTGAAGTCAAGATCCTAACACCTTTTATAATATTTGTGAAAAATAAAAATATTTACTACTGCTCTGTTTTATGCATTTTTATTTAGTTAATTTACAACTCACATCTTTATGATTTTCTCAAATAGTAATGAAAACAAGAAACGTCTGTAGAATAGATAAATCCAATCTCTGTGGGTTCGACATTTTTCTATATTATAATTTACATGTACGAGTTTAATTTATACACAAGCCAGATACTCGTCATGATGCACTCGTAATATCTGTACTCATGAATAAAACTGAGTTAAACGTGTGTTATTGATCCACGTAACTCGGCAACATCATTCGATCGATAGTCGTAGAACAACTCAGCCTACAGGATCAAATCGTACCTGTAGCCCGAGTGCTAATCGGATTCGACATGGCTTGTGAAATCACTAATGGAGAAATAACATTGTTGGGAAACACAACCGGAACAATCCAGGAGACCAAGTTTTATTTGATCGAAGGGGACATGAGGCATAACGCTCTGTTTGGGAGACTGTGGATCCACCACATGAGATATGTGAACTCGACCATTCACCAGGTGTTAAAATTCCTGACACTAGAGGGAATAAAACAACCTACAGGGAGCAGCCCGCCACAAAGGAAATGTTTGTTGCCTATAAAGTAACTCCAGTACTGATACTGTCATCGACAAATGAGCCAGATTCAAAAACAAAATAAGAAGCTAAATAGCAATCACCGATGTCGGCCTCGACCCAATAAGACAAGCAGGGGACTAACGAAGATGATAACTATGGGGTTCCTAAATCCTTCATAGTCCTTGATGACCCCGACGCAATCAAATCAACAGTTAAAGAGCTGGAGCAAGTCATACTAATCAAACAGCTGCCCGATCGAAAGGGATCCCACCGGAGGTCACCACTCAAAAACTAAGCCTGGACCCAAAATTCCATTCGTTCAAGCAGAAAAGGAAACCACAGTATGAGATCAAGCATGCTTTCATCAAGGACGCGGTAACTAAACGCGTTAAAATAGGGTCAATCCAGGAAGTCAAATACATGGAATGGCTAGCAAACATAATAGTAGTCCCTAAAAAGGGAACAAACTAAGAATGTGTGTAGATTAAAGGATTTAAATAAGGCATGCCCCAAAGACTCTTTCCCTTTGCCTATCATCGATTGCATGATTGACACCATGACCAGCCACGAGATCCTCAATTTTCTCGATGCATACTCCAGGTGCAACCAAATACGAATGAACCCGAATGATTAGAAAAAACCTTTTTCATCACTAAGTATGGAACATATAGTTATAATGTAATACCTTTTGGATAAAAAAATGCTGGTGCCATGTACTAATGCCTAGAAAACTGGATATTCAAAGAACAAATATGGAAGTTTACATTGATGATATGTTAGTTAAGTCCCTGCAAGAAGATGACCATTTAAAGCATTTGGAGGAAACCTTCAGTATATTGAAGAAGTACTACATGAAACTGAATCCGAAAAAATACGTGTTCGGAGTCGGATCGAGTAAATTTCTTGGGTTCATGATATCCAACTGAGGAATCAAGATCAATCACGATAAAATCAAAGCCATAGAGGATATCACAGTAGTGGACAACGTGAATGCCGTACAAAGGTTGCCTTAAGGCGATTCTTCTCGAGGTCTTACGACAAGAATCATCAATGTTTCTTGCTGCTGAAGAAGAAAAACAACTTCACATGGACCCCCGAATTCCAACGGACCTTGGAAGAGCTCAAGTGATACCTATCAAGCTTGCCACTACTTACGCACACCGAAGGCGGATAAACAACTGTACTTGTATTAAGCACTATCAGAGATAGCGGTAAGTGGAGTCCTAGTTCGGGAAGAATAAGGTACACAATTTCCAATTTATTATGTTAGCTGGACCGTAGGTCAGGACGAAACTAGATATCCTTACTTAGAAAAACTGGTGCTCGCTTTGCTAAGCGCCTCTAGGAAACTAAAACCATACTTTTAGTACCACCCTGTACGTGTTGTGACAACTTACCCATTATGAAATATAATGCATAAGCCCAAACTATCAGGGAGGTTGGCCAAATGGGCCATAGAAATCAGCGGGTACAATATTGAATATCGACTCCAGACAACTATTAAGTCTCAAATTTTGGCAGATTTTGTGGCCGACTTCACGCCGCCCCTAATACCCGAGGTTGAAAGAGAGTTATTGATAAACCCGGGGATGTCTTTGGGAATCCGAACCCTCTTTAGGGATGGCACATTGAACTCAAAGGGGTTTGGACTTAGCATCATACTGAAGCCACCCACAGGCTATATAGTTAGGAAATCCGTTAGAACTATAAAATTAATAACAACGAGGCCGAATATGAGGCCATGATTGGAGTATTGAACTGTCCTAAAGCCTAGGGGCGGAAGTGATTAAAGCTAAGTGTGACTCCCTCCTTGTGGTAAATCAAGTTAACGGAATGTTCAAAGTCATAGAAGAACGGATGCAAAGGTACATGGATAAACTGCAAGTAGCATTACATCGATTCAAGGAGTGGACTTTGTCGCACATATCTCGAGATCAAAATACTGAGGCCGAAGCACTTGCAAACTTATGCTCTTCGATCAAATATGATGAGCTCAAATTAGGGGTAGTCGTACAGCTTATAAGATCGGTAGTAGAAGAAGTTAGCGCCGAAATAAATTCTATTTGCTTAACTTGGGATGGAGAATTACATACATAGAATATTTGAAGACCAGCAAAGTACCCTCAAATCCGAAAGAGTCAAGGGCCCTGCGTACAAAGGCATATCGATTCAGCTTTTCCGAGGATGGAACCTTGTTCAAAAGATTATTCGATGGAGCATTAGTAATATGTTTGGGACCGGGAGATACCGAGTACGTTCTAAGGGAAGTACATGAAGTCACCTGCAGGAATCATTTAGGTGTCGAATCATTGGTTCGAAAGGTAATCAGAGCAGGCTATTACTGGATCGATATGAAAAAAGATATGAAGGAGTTCGTACAAAAATGTTACAAATTACAAATACATGATCCAATGATTCATCAACTCGGCGAATTGTTGCATTCGGTCTTCTCGCTGTGGCCATTCATTAAGTGGGGAATAGAAATGGTTGGACCTCTTCCATGGGCATTAGGTAAGGATTAATTTATCTTATTTATGACTAAATATTTTTCTAAGTGGGTTGAAGCTCAGGCGTACAAGAAGGTTAGGGAGAAGGAAGTCATTGTCTTCATTTAGGACCACATCATATGTTAGTTCGGGATGCCATCCGAAATCGTATGTGACAACGCGAAACAATTTATCAACAACAAAGTGACCAAGTTTCTCAAAGATCATAAGACCAAAAGAATTTTGTCCAACCTTATCACCCCGTTGGGAATGGACATACCAAATCAACCAAAAAACCATGATCCAAAAACAGAAGAGAAGGTTGAGCGATGCCAAGGAAAATTGGAAGGAAATTCTGCCCAAAGTTCTTTGGGCTTACTGCACAACCTTGAAATCCAGTACCAGGGCTACCCCTTTCTCATTGGTTTGTGGCACCGAAGCTTTAATACCGGTCAAAGCCAGGGCCAAGTATCAGATTCTAATATGCGACAAAGGAATCAAATGATGAGGCCATGAATACGAGCCTTAAACTATTGGTTGAAAGGCTTGAATCTTCCCTTGTCCCATTGGCCACCTAAAAGTAACAGATCGAGAGGTATTACCATTGAAGGGCCAACCTCCAATACTTCAATGTCGAAGACTTAGTACTAAGGAAAGTCATAATGAACACCCGGAATCTGAACGATGGAAATTTAGGTCAGAACTGGGAAGGACTTACCAGATTCTCGAGGTCATATGGAAAGGATCCTATAAAGCTGAAATGATGAATGGAGAATAAATACCGAGCAATTGCAATGTAACTCACCTAAAATGATATTACTTCTAAGGTACAACTCCATTTCATTTCCTTTTACTTTTTGACTAACACATACATGTGATCGACAAGAAGAAACACAAAGTTTTAGGTCTGAAAGCACATGTTGCACTCTTTTTTCCTTAAATCGATTTTATCCCAAATGGATTTTCAGGCAAAGTTTTTAATGTAGCAACAGTGG
Source organism: Nicotiana benthamiana (assembly GCA_034376525.1). NCBI lineage: Eukaryota > Viridiplantae > Streptophyta > Magnoliopsida > Solanales > Solanaceae > Nicotiana > Nicotiana benthamiana. The sequence goes on from CM067338.1 coordinate 155,135,888, forward strand.
ATCGTGCTAACTTAGAATCAAAGGCCGATCACAAATCGGGGTTGAAGACCGCATTTACAGTATCCAAGGTTTATCTACAATCAACCTCGAATATTTAGGGGGGGGAGGTGTAATTACCTCAGATATCGATTTGCTTTAGCGAGGAAACAACTTCATAACAGAAGGGTGTCAATGGGTAGAATTTGTTGTAAGGACCAAATGACCAAACAAACCGTGCCCATGTAGATTGCTCGAGCCCTATCACAAAACATACACACATGTATATCTGTTTAGCAGAAGAATAAAGAGAAGTAATTTCCTTGCACTCATCTTATATTATCAAATTTTCTATTTACATCCCTTAAAGAATTTTGTACTTTCGATCTGCTAAAGGAATTACTCCTCGGGGTAGGGGTAAGATCTGCGTACATATTACCTTCCCCAGACCCCACTTGTGGGATTATACTGGGCTATTGTTGTTGTTGTTGTTGTTGTTGATCTCCTAAAGGAAATGATCTCAATCGCTGACAATAACAAGAGTTCAGATTATCTCTCCCTCACTCGGGGGAATGTAGTCCGAAAACAAACTCTAACCGACCGAGCTATTAAACATCGAAGGCATAAGACCTATTAGGCAAACCCGAATTTTAAAGGATGTATCCATACCCACTCGGGGACTGTTATCTTAGGCAAGCCTAGATAACTTGGGAAATCAAGCCTACTGGGCAACACCCGTAGAAAAAAGGCTACGACCACATTAACACGGCTCGAAGACATCTGAGAACCATAACAAAAATTAGGCCTTCAAAAATCGGTCTAATGTCTACCCTCGGCAAACTACAACCTGAGTTACTTACATTAGAATAAAGTTCCCGGTAACACCAAACCTCCAAGACGCCTCAAAATAGAATAATGTAAAGGCAGGTTTTGTTCGAACTTACACAACCTAAGTTATTTTACGCTAAGGCATTCTGATCTTTGTGAATACAAGTAATAAAACAAAAGAAAAATATTTAAAAGCCGAAAGAGAAAGAAAGCCTTATATATATTTACCCATTAATCTTTTTACAAAGTCCATAATGGCTTAATACAAATTTACAATAGCCAAAACGGCCTCAGAAGATGCAAAAGAAAGCAAAAAAATAAAAACATAAAAAGGCCTAAGCGGTCCTCGGGATCTTTCCTGTCTTTAGATTCGCTTAAGGTCTCGTAATCTTCCTCAGAAAATGCCCGGCTTTCGGGTCCTGACTTCTTCTGCTTTGGCATTCTCCATTTCAGCTAGTATATTGAAGTTCTGAGCATGAACCCCTCGAGGGTTTCCCTTCGAGTTTTCCATCATGCATGCTCCAGCATATTTTTAGCATACTTCTGAATCGCCTCGACATTAGCCTTATATTGAGCCGCTATTGCCTCGACCTGGGTCGCATCCACGACCACCTCTGATTGGGCTACTTCGAGTTCATTAGCCAAGTTTGCTTTATCATAAATAGCCGAGTCCAATTGGGATTGATGCTCCTCAATTTTATTGACATGTACTGAGGCCTTCTCTTTTGCAGCACGGAGTTGGGACTCGGATGACTACAGTTGTTCTTGGACGACCTCCTTTATCGAGGCCAAGATGTCAATATTTGTTTTAAACTCCTTTGCCTCGGCTTGTATCGTATCTACATGTTCCTAAAGTTGCCCGATCTTTTCAGACCTCTGGCAAACATGCAGGATCGGATTGTTAGCCACTATGTCCAATTTGTATTCACTATCGCGAAGTACTCAATTTACCTGCTCAGCCATCTCGGCATGCTTCCTCCAAGCCATGTCTAACTCGGCCTGGAGCTTCTAAATAAGAAGCTCGTAGGTTTCTCTATGCTCACTGAGATCCAGAACCTCGACCTCATGACAATTTAACTCCTCCCTGTTTCATAGGAAAACTTCATGGTGCAACACCGAAGCCTGCAAGCATAAAGGAAGGTGTTATGGTTATTTACAACTTCAAATTTAAAACACATAAGGAAAAAAGACACACAATGTTACCTGATTTAATACTTTTTGAGGTTTGTTAAATAGGCAGGGAGTTTCCACCTTGTCCATCACCACCTGATCTTCTTTGGTCACCAAACACCGAAGGTAGCTAGCGAGCCCTACGAGGGCAGAGAAAATGTGGGCATCTTCCCAAATAGAGAAAACTATTAGCTGTCTTCGGTCGGGGTCGACGCTAGGGGCCGGGAATCAGTCCACTAATTTTGGGCCTGATGAAGACCTACTGGCCCCTGGCGATGGAACCTTCTTTGGCACCCGCAAGTCTCCGAGCCCCGTGACATATTGCCTCTTGAGACCCCTCGTAAGAACGACCTTCTAGCACGCTGACCTCTTGGATCATGGCATCAGAGAACTGTGGAGACCCAATAATATCATTCACTCCGAGCTCAATTTTCAGGACATTTTCCCCTAACCGAGGAGTATCAGCCCCGATCTCTTTCTTAGATCCCCTAGCTTGGGGTGGCGGTTCCTTGCCCCCTTCAGGTTCGGGAACTCTGGCTAGACTTTCCTCACCGGCCTCCTAATTCATAGGTAGTTCAATTTCATCACCCGCCGATTTGGAGGGCCCTTGTATCGTGACACCAGACCGCAAGCGGGCCACCATTTTGATTTATCTTCCTATTCTTTGGACTCATCCCTTAGTTGATAGATTGAGTCCAAAGGAAGATAGTTGGATCTCCCCTTGGGCTTGCGGGACCTCCTCTTCGATTTTTTCTTTTCCGAGTTTGGGGAACTCGAGACCCTTTTTCTCTTCTTATCGTCACCTACTTCGGAGCAAGGGGCTCGAAAGCCACATCTTCATCACCGGATGGAGGTCTCATAGCAACGTCTTTGGGGAGACCTACAAAGGAAAACTTAGCCAATAAGACTTCAACAATACAAGGAGAATATCAAAAATTATTGAATCAGAGAGAAAAATTACCATGGTTACGAGCCTACCATCAACCCTTCGAAAATTTCGTGCAATGCGCGCTCGGAATATGGCCTCTATGACACAAGACCCTCGAACCATTCCTTGAGTTGAGGAACCACTTCCAGCATTTGATCCACGGCTGCATCACAAAAACACCGATGAGAAGGGAGGGAAGATAAGAAATAATCAATGAAGTATTTAAGGTGAAATTATACTTGCACTTCATGTTTCATTTCTCGGGAAACGGCACATGCTTGGCGGGGATCAAGTCCGAGGTCCTCACTCGAATAGAACGACCCATCCAGCTTCGGTCCCGATCCTCATCTATACTGGAGAATGGGGCCCTGGTGGCCCGAGCAAGTTTGATTAATCCCCCCTCGATAGAGTCGGGGACTGCATAAATGCATAAGATGATCAATGGCGAAGTAACACCCCTCGATTGTTTTTGCAAAGAAACGAAGGAGGATTACTACCCTCTAGAAAGAAGGGTGGATTTGACAAAAGGTCACCTTGTACCTCTTGCAAAAGGCGATGATTACCGGGTCTAAGGGACCCAACATGAAGGAGTAAGTGTAAACACTCAAGAAACCCTCCACGTGGGTGGGGATTGATTCATCAAGTGAATGCACCAGTATTTCTTATTGGCCCAGTTGCAGTCCTCCATAACCTGGTCAAGAATATCTTCGTTGATCAAACATATGTATCTGGAGACCGGTTCATATCGACCCGATACCGAGGAAGTTTTTTCGATCTTAAAATCAACAATGGTCCTGCAACCTCCAGGAACGAATTCGTCAAGGTGTGGCTCTGTCGCGGCCCCATCGCCGGCGGGCCATGATGAAGAGGTGTCCTCCTTTTGTGGGACACTTTTCGCCATTTTTAGAGTAGAGACAAAGAAGAAAAAGAAGAAGAAGAAGTTGAGTGGTTTGCAAAAAGTTCAAGAAATTTGGGTGCAAAGGTTGGAGGGTACAAAGATTCTGGAAGAACAAAGATGGAAGAAGCTTTGGATATAAAGTTTAAATAAATGAAAACTGTGGTATTTATAGGCTGCTAAGGCGGTTAAAACCCCGTAGTGGAAGACAAGCAACTGACGCATATTTAAGACCTTGGTAACTGAACCAACAGAACGTTTCAATGACCATTTGTCGCTTACGTCATGGTCTATCGAAGCAGGGTTCGAGGTTCATATCGTTTCTCGTTGTCTCCTCTCCAAAAAATGAGGGGACTATCTGTGTACAGTCGAAATTGGGTTCACCAATTATATATCCAATCGAGAGTGAAGTGTGACCGGACAAAGTTCGATCTCCGGGTATATCAAACCAAAGTGCGAGATTACATCGTCGGGTTCGTGACCCGGGGACAAAACAAAATCGAGACCAAACAAGATCGAAAGAAATATGCCGAACCGAATAACAGAGGGACGAAATATCCGCGATCGATAGGAAATCATGGCGGAAATCTCGACACATATCAAGGAGAGGCCGAGTAATTGGCAAACCATAAGATTTTTTTACCTTGTATAGAATTGTACCATGAGTAGGACACCCCTACTATATAAAAGGGGTCTGATAATTTGTAATACATATTGAAATACGCAATACAAAGCAATTTACTGTTATTTCTAGCTCTTATCACCTTGTTATTTTGTTCTTATATCAGAAGAGGCATTTCTTGGCTCGAGTAATCGAACTCTAGTGCCAAATCTTTTCAATTTGTGTGGTTTGCACTTATTTTCTTATTGTTAGTTTCTATATTAATTTATATTTTTAATTTATACCAAGTTATATTATATATTTTTAAAATTACGTATAAATTTAATTGTTATTCAAGGATAAACAAAAAGCAAAAAGATAAAGAAGGATACTCCATCCCCTAGCATCATCGCCTACATTCGCCAGCCTAAGAATTTGAGTCTCTCGACAATCCACATGCATGTTTATCTCTTCATTGGACTCGTAAATATTAAATACACATTTCATTAATATTTGGTTTGAAATGGTATTGTACAACTCTTGAGTTTGAAAATATCACCAAACTTCCTTTCGTTTTAATCATTATTGATCTAATAGATGTACGACATTTATGGTATGTCAACATTTAGCAGTAATGTCACCGTTATAAGCACCTGTTTTTGAAGGACAATGTTTTAGCTTGTGGTAATAAAGTAATATTTTATTACTCTATTTGGCCCACAATAAGTCACTATTTTATCTTTAACACATCTATTTAACGAAATACGAACTTTTAGATAAAAAAAAATATATTTACTATATTAATCTTAATTAATTGTTACTTTTGACATATTGGAATAGGTAAATAAGTGTAAATTTTGAAAAATTAAAATTAATTCTTTCTTGATTATGTAAATGAATACTTATTTTGGAATCAAAATTTAAAAAGTAAAATAATCACTTTAGAAAGTAGTATTTTACATCGATTAAGTGAATGAGTAAGTGGGTATTTGGACATAAAAATTATAAAATTTTTAAAAAAAATGAATATTTTTTCAAATAAAAATGACATTTGAAAAATTATAGTTGTATTTGGACATAAATATAATTTTATGTTGTTTTTGAATATTTGTGAGTAATATGAATGAAAATTTTGAAAAATAACTTTTAGAATTTTTAAAATTTTCAGAAAATTTCAAAATTCCTCTTTAAATAAAAATTAAAATTTTATAATCAATTACCGATTTCGAAAAAAGGTAAAAATATTCTTTATGTCCAAACGACCTCTAAAAACTTGGGTTAGCTATTGAGTGAAGTTAGGTGGAAGATTCATTTCCTTAGCAGATTGCAGTCTAATCACAAGGATTGAACTGTCTTATTTTCCTATTATTGTGATAATAATTAACATTATGTTAATTGCACAAATGTTCCTAATGTTTTCCAAGAAAAGTAACTCCATACCTTTTATCTTTCTTCTCAAAAGTGGTGGTGAGTCATTTTATGCCATCCTCAATCTCAGGATCAGGCAAAATTTATTATTAGTGTTATTATCAATAACAATAATTACTATTGTTATTCTATTCGCTTCAATTCGTTTGGTATAATTTCATTCGGCACTAAACAATAACAACAACAACAATTTAATAAAATTTCAGAAGTGAGATCTGAAGAGGATATTATGTAGGCAGACCTTGCTCTTATCTCTAAAGGTAGAGATCGGAAAGACCCTCGGCTTCACTCGGCACTAAGTTAAAAAAAAAATGAAGACCCTTACAATTTGTTGTTTTAATTTATACTGATATATTATAATATTTGCGTGGCTATAATATTTTTCAAACTTATTATGTGAAGCATACCTTAATATTTGCGATTATAATAATTTTTCATCAGAAATAAAATATAAAACATAAAATTATTTATTTATAAATATACCAATCTATATAATGAACAAATTGTAAATGAGGGAGTATTATCATTAGGGGTGTTATTAAAAATCCAAAAACTCGGACCAAACCAAATCGATCAAAAGATTGATACTTTTTGGTTTGGTTTAGTTTTGGTTTTGAAATTTAAAAATCGATCATATTTGGTTTGGTTTTAGTTTTAATAAAAAAAAATTGAACCAAACCGAATATAGGAGTAGCTATTTTTTTAAATATATATATATATATATATGTATACTTTTATACAAAGTTCCAAAAAATTTATAGTAAATGTTAATCGTTTGTACTTTAGTACAAGTCTTTATCTTTACATTCTAGTTTGATTGGTAGCTTTCTTTTATTAAGTGTAAGAATCTATTTCATATTAAAAATAATATATTTTTAATTGAATTCTTAAATTATTCATCACTATTAAGGCTGTAAAGTGGCCCGATTCTGTGCCTGACGGGCCGGGTTGCACGGTCCCGGTTCTGGCGTGCCGGGTCTGGCGGTTCTGGCGAGTCTGGCAGTTCCGGTTTTAGCGGTTCTCCAGGTTGGGACCGGCCCGTGACTGGTCTAAGCACCATGCGGTCCTGAGTCTGGTAGACCGGGTCTGGCGGATCTGACGGGGGAGGGGGGGTTAAGTAAATATCTTGTATAGTAGTCATCATTATAGTGTAGAATATATTTTATATGGTATACTAAGTTATTAGTATAGTATATATTGTGTTGTAGTAATTAGTATATATTGTGTTGTAATAATTAATATATACTGTATGTTATGTATATATGGATATATGTTATGTATATAATGTGTTGTAGTAAATTAGTAATTAGTATATATTGTATGTTATGTATAATATTGTGTTGTAGTAATTAGTATATATTGTATATTATGTATATAGTGTGTTGTAGTAAGTAGTATATATTGTATATAATGTATATAAAAGAATGTTGTAATTAGTATATTGTGTTGTATGTTATATATTGTATGTTATATAAATATTCAAGGATTGATATCGAAGTAAAGACAAAGAAATATTGAGAAAAAAGAAATTTAAGGATGTGATAAAGAGCATATTTATTGACCAAAATGGCATATCTTTCTTAGTCTTCCTTCCCCCAATGGAATGAGCACAGCAAGGTACTAATACCACAATTAAAAGGAAAAAAACTAAAAGAAGACGTGCCAATGTACAAGTTACATCATAATTTAAGTTATATTTCTAACAAATCTCCGTCAAGGTTGGGAGGAGGTTGTGTTGGCGGTGGTGGAAATGAAGCTTGTTCATCACCACTTCCGGGTGAAGTCGCTTCCTCAGCAAGTTCTGCTATCATTTCTTCATATGCCTCATCTATTGCCGGTTGTGATTCTGCTATGCCAAAGTTCCTTCTTTCTGCGCGGATCCAATCTCTAAAAAGCACTGATTTTTCCAAGCTCTCCCGAATCGACGCTCTGTGATCACCGATTTGTAGTCTTGCTTGACTGAAAGCGCTCTCCCATGCAACAGTTGATGCTTGAATTGACAGAACATCTCGAACCATCATTGCAAGAACGGAAAAATGCTTTTCCCTTGACTTCCACCATTTTAAAAGGTCGAAAGAGCCGTCTGGATTCTCCTTTTATAGTCCCCGTGACAAGTAAACGTGAAGCTCATTTAGATGTGAAATTTCATCAAAATTATCACCTTGAGAAACCCTGAACTCCGTCCACGATATAAGAGCTGTTAAGCCAGCAGCTCTTTTAGACGATTGTGATGTTGACGAAGTAGGGGTTGGAATATTTGGCCTAGCATGCTCTAACGCCTGTTTATATGCATTATAAACAATTTGAGCTTTAATTTTAATTGATGCTTTCGCATCAGCTAGTGTAGCAATTTCGTAAAGATCTAAAGCTCTATAAATATTAGAATACCAAAAGTGAGGACCTCCTAAATTCATTGTTGGATTTAATATAGCAGCTACATCAAAAATAAGAGGGATTGGAAAAAAATATTTTTTAAACTTTTGTTTCATTTCATTTATTGCAAGTTCTTAAATATCCCCACACTCGTTAAAATCAACAAACAAATCAGCTAGTGCGGCAATACAAACTAAACAGTTAGAAATAGTCGGATAATATTGTCCATAAAAAGCATTTGTAGCCACTTGAAAATGTTCTAAAAAATCTAAAAGAATTTTAACATTAGCCCAATCTTGGGTAGTTATCATTTCATCATCATCCTCACCACCTACCCGAGAATTAAACGTAGCATTAATTGGGTTTCTATATTCATACGCTACTACTAAACTTTCGTACATGTAATTCCACCTAGTCGGGCAAGGTTTAGGAACCTTTCTTTCTCTAAGACCATATTCGTCACATTTTTTAAAATATTCTTTAAGTCTAGTTCTACGGTTTGAATAAAATAGCCAATTAAGAGCCATTCTCACCTTTTAAATTTCTATGTTTAATATTCGCATACTATCACCAAAAATTAAATGATAAATATGACAAATACATCTAACATGGAAAATATTACTAAATGCAGGATTAAGGGTTTGTGTTAGCATGCCTATTGCACTAGTGTTGCTAGAAGCATTAGCAAAAATATCTACATATATCTGAAACAGTGTTAGCTATAAACCTACCCGTGTGCCGTGAATTAATTATTCTATATGCAATTATGCATTTTTGCATTGTCCAGTATTTATCTATCCAATGACTTGTTACAGTTAGATAATCACAGTCATTTCCACTTCTACCAATATCAGTTGTAATAGAAATACGATTAGGTATATGAGTAAATAAATAGCGCAAATATTGTTCATATTCATGCTTGAATTTATAAATATCGGCCTTAACTGTTTTGCGAGGCCAACCTTTATAAGTAGGATTAAGACTCTTCTAATATAATGAATCAAATTAGGATTAGAAGCAAAAGTATAAGGCAAGCACATAACAGTAATCATTTTCGCTAATTCTTCACGATCCTTATTTGGATCGTAATATAAAATACCTCTGGTGACAGTGTTTATTCCTGGTTGAACTAGATTTGAACTAGTACTTGGGTTAACTTGAGAATATACACTTGTCCCCCCCTCTTGTTGCGCTTTCATTTGCAAAAATCTAGCCTTATCTCTAGGTTGTAATTTTATATGCTTAGTCAAACTACCCGTGCCGCTACGATCTCCAGTATACCTATGAACAAGTAATTTCCCACAAGTTTTACACTTAGCCTTATTTTGTTCTCTTACTTGAGTAAAAAAATGCCAAACTAATGATGTTTCTGTTCGTTTAGGAGGTTGTCTACTAAAAGTGGGAGTTTGTACAGGTGGGTGTGCCGGTTCATTACCTAAGTTATGAGCAGGACTAGTAGGTGTATCATCTAAATCTGGTGCTTGGGTTTCATCATCATCATCATCATCCTCATTTTCCTCTAAGAGAGGTTCATTAGGATAAAGAGCATTCATAATATCATCATCTAATCTATCACCTACTGCAATATCATGTAGAAATTCACTATCGGTAAATTGAAAATAAGGGCGATCACTATCAAGGATTACGAAGGGCGGATTAGGACGTCTAGGTTGGCTACTACTTTCAACTTGCTTATCTTTTTTAGGTCGGGGAGCCGGGGGAAGGGTAGTATTATGGCCACTACTTTCACCGGTTTTACCTTTTCCTTTACCGAACATTTTTTTCAAAGAAAATGCCATACTAATTAGAATTAAGCAAACTAAAAACACAAAAATATACTATTAGCACGTAAGAGTTGAAACGAGTTTACCGGATTGCCGAACAACTTCTTGAAAATTGAAAATCGTTGAACTTGAACACTTGAAAACTTCAATTCAACAACTTCATAATTTTTCACGAATTTTCAACAATAAATTAAGCACTTGTACTAGAAAGATTGAAAGAGAGCTTGAGAGAGATTGAGAGATATTGATGAATAAAAATGAAAGAATGAGGGGGTATTTATAGTTGAGAAATGGAAAAAAGTGTAATTATATAAAGTTTGGGGGCCAAATGGCTATTTCTCAAACTTCCAAACGGCTACTTTTTGCAAAGAGCCGTTACTGATTTTTTTAAAATTTTTTTATTTTTTTTTAAAAAATAGCCGTTGGAACCGCTAGAACCGGACCGGAACCGCCAGAACCGGTCCAGGCCCGACAGCCGGTCCCGGGTCTGGCGGTTCCGGTACTAAAGGTTCTGGAGAAGGGACCGGCCCGTCACGGGTATTTAGAACCAGTAGAACCGGAACCGCCGGAACCGGCCCAGCAGAACCGGTAGAACCGCTAGGCATGCAGTTCCGGTCCGGTTCGGAACCGGGACACAATACAGGGCTAATCACTATTTGATTCAATTATTATCATTATATCTTGGTAAATAATAGATTTTCTCAAATGGCAAATGATTTGATAGTATTACGTTAAAAATGTGATCGCCGAAATATGTGTTTGGTAGTGTATGTCTTATATTTAAAAAAAAACCGATTAACCGAAAAAACGAAAATATGACATATACTGAATTAAGAAAAAACTGATTTAATTAGTTTAATTTGATTTTAATATTTAAAAAATCGACTTACTTAGTTTGATTTCTCTTTAAGGAAAAACGATCCAAACCGAACCATGAACCATTCAGTCAAACCAAACACGTGCAAGTCAGATTTTTTCCTCTCCTTTACTTTATTTTATTTTATTTTATTTTATATATTTGTTTTGTGTCTAAATCTCCTTTATCTTTTCTCTTAATTTCACTTCTCTCTTCAGGCACCCCCACCCCACCCTGACAACTTACACCGCGTTTGCATCCTTCTCTATTTCCTTAACACTGACGCCAAACCCTCAAACTCTACCATTTTTATCCCTATATTTTTCTTCCATTTTTCGCTGATTCCCAAATCAATTCCAACACCATTATCTCTCAAATTTCAACCCTTATTGGATCAGAACCCAACATTACACTGACAAGCAAAAAACAGAACGAAATCTCGATTCATTGTTTTTTTGGGGTTCTCGATTTCTGTCAAACCATGTTGCTAACTCGAACCAAATCAAAGATTTGGGTTCACAATCCCTCCTCCCCCAATTTCTCTTGCCCTTCTTTCAAAGATATTCAAACCCTTTGCTCCGACGATTCAATTTCCAGCAACAACTCACCGACTCCGACCAAAAAGCCCAATATTTTCCACCGCGTCCGCCGCGTTAACGCCATCCTCCGTGCTCTCTCAACCCGACCCGTACCCGAATTGACTCCTAAGGAGACCCATAAATCAGAGACGTTGATTCAAATCCCTGGAGCTGAGAAAAAGATTGTGATTTACTTCACGAGCCTGAGAGTAATCCGTTCTACATTTGACGATTGTAAAGCCGTGAGAACAATCTTACGCAGCTTCCGCGTTTCGATCGACGAACGAGATGTGTCGATGGACGCCGGGTTTATGGAGGAGTTGAGGACGATATTGGGGGTACGTGAAAAGACGAAACTACCCCTGCCGAGGGTTTTCATCGGTGGGAGGTACATTGGCGGCGCGGACGAGATTCGGGAGCTGCATGAAGCCGGCGAGCTGAAGAAATACGTCGAAGGGCTGACTCCAGCGGCGGGCTTCGGCGCCTGCCAAGTATGTGACGGCCATAGATTTATCCTCTGCGACGAGTGCAGTGGGTCCCACAAATGTTTTAGTGAGAAAGGAGGATTCAGGACCTGCACGGGTTGTAATGAGAATGGTTTGATCAGGTGCCCTTCTTGTTACTATGCGCCATTTTGAAAAGTTTGATTAGATTAGTAGTTCCTACAACTATAAATTTAGGCTTAGTCAGAAAGTATAAGCTGAAAATGGAGATGAAAATTTTATTACTTCATTTTCTTTTTTAAATTTTCCATTCATCTTCTTTTAGTTACTCTTTTTTGGAGGATGGTGCATTGGGTGTATTCATGTGCTAAGAAGGCATTGATAAAGATGCAGAATGTGCCCAGCAAAGTGCTTGTTATTGTAGTAGTTCTTCTTTTTCTTTTTTTTGGGGTGTTTTCTTTTGACATAGTTCTGTAACTACTGAGTGAAATGTTACTAAAATGTAGGAGAGTAACATGATATTAGGTATGATGTTGCACTTTGAGGAAATCTTATAAATTTGATTCCACTTTTTCCAATTTTACTGATTTTTGTGTATACATTTTTTTTTGAGTTTGTTAATTACAAATGTTCTCATTACCCTGTGCTAGTCCTAGTGGGAGGTAGCAAATACTAGGGGTGATGCTAGATTTGCTTAAGGATGGTCAATTGACCCCCTTCCTCAAAAAATTACTCGTATTGTATATATAGTTAAAATATTAGATTTTAGAAGTATATAACATGTAGTAAATACTCTTTGTCGAAGAACTTTTTCACTTCTTTCAAGTTTGAACACCTGGGGAATTAGTTAATTACATGCGTAAGATGCAAAATGTGCCAACAATGTGCTCTTTTTAGTTGCTGTTTTTTTTACTGGAGTGTTATCTTTTGACATTGTTCTGTAAAGAACTGACTGCAATGTTACTAGTACAATGTAGGATGATACTCTATGCTAATTAGGTATGAACTGTGATGTTGCAGTTGGGGAAATCTTATAGAGTTGGTTCCATTTTTTTAATTGCTGCTTTTTTTATATACTTTTGAGTTTTGTTAATTACGAATGTTCTCATTATCTGTTACTTATGTTGGCGGGAAGCAAGTTGTCCTTGGCAAGTTGTTATGGATTGGGGTAACATTCTCCGTTTAATAAGTAGTTAGTACCTGGTGGCTTAACCGCATACATCATCTTGATTCTGTGTCAAAGGTCACTGCTTTGGTACATATTTGTGATAAAGTAAGAAGTTTTATTAAATTCTCTTTAGGTAGTTGGTTAGTATAAATATAATGACAATCAAATCTTACTCATGGTCTCATTTAGATTGATTCGAATATTGGTTTCTTGATTGTAGACTTTGTTTGTGGCCTTTTGGGTGTGTGTGTGTTGGGGGGGGGGGGGGGGTTGCATTGGGTGTGTTTAAGAAGGCAGCTTGGTTAAGTGGCAAAAAGTTCCCATCAAAATACTCTTCTTAGTTGATTTTTCTTTGTAGGATGTTATCTTTTGACATAGTTCTGTAAAGTACTAAGGGGTAGTTTGGTAGTAGGTATTAAAACAAATAATGCAAGTATTAGTTATGTGTATTACTAATACTTTGTTTAGTACATTTTTTCAATCTGTATATAATTAATACTTGTATTAGGTATACATCATACTTTGCATTATCTTATGCATAAGTAATGCATAGAAAACTATGGCATTAGTAATACCAAGGCTATTAATGCATGCATTAGCATGGTTACAGATAAAATTATCCTTAAAGTCCCTTAAAGCTAGAGAAGATGGAGGGCATTTTTGTAAACAACTATTTTTCTTAAAAATTATGTAATGTATTATAATTTTAATACATCACACCAAACAATAGATAAAAATTAATCTCTCCCTAACTAATGCTTGCATTACTAACACATGCATTATTAATACACTTTATTCCGCACTATTCTTTCACACCCTACCAAACGACCCCTAAGTAAAATGTTAACATGCGCCTTTTGCATCTTCTTTTAGTTATAGCTGTTGCAACTTGGGCTATATTTTAAATTGGATTACAACTTTTATTTTTTGGGTACAAATAGCTGTCCCACAATTACCACTCTCTCTGTTTAACAAATAGTTAGTGCCGGGTGGCTTACTTAGTTGTATACATGATCTAGATTCCATATCAAAGGCCCCTGCGTTGGTACATGTAAAATAAATAAGTTCTATTAAAATCTCTTTTACAAAGTTGATTTGCATAAAGATAATAACAATGAAATATTGCTCATTTTCTCATTTGGATTGACTTGAATTTTGGTTTCTAGATTTAGGATTTGTTTATGGCCTATTAATTGTGTGCGTGAGCAAAAATGTTCAATTTGGGGCACAGCCTCCCTGTATTCCCTGTAATTTTTTTTTAAAACCAATGGTGGTGCTTGGATCAGTTTTACCTTGACTATTCTATCTCTATCAGGTACTTGTTCGTTCTCGCACTAGCCTGTCCGGCCAAGTTTCTAAAATCAGCTTATTTCTCAAAAGTGCTTTTCTAAAAAAGTACTTTTGGTGAGAATCAGTTTGTGTTTGGCTAATTAATTTGGAAAATATTTCTGAGCAGCAATTAGTGTTTGACCAAGCTGTAAAAAAATGCTTCTAAGTAGATTTTTCTCAAAATTACTTTTCAACACTTTTATCTTTCTTCCAGAAGTTTGACCAAATACTTCAACTTAAAAAAAAGGTATTTTTCGAAGAAAAGGAAGTGCTTTAAGCCTTGGAGAAGCTTGACCAAACAGGCTAAGAGAGTGTTTTGCTAAGCTTATAAGCTGGTCAAATTGGCTTATAAGCAACTTTTGGCTTATTTACGTGTTTGGTAAAATTAAAAGTGATGATAGTTAAGTGCTTATAAATCAAAAATAAACCAAAAGTATAAGTTGGTCTCTCCCAACTTATTAAATTTCAGCTTATAAGCACTTTAGCTTTGATCAAAATATTTACTGTTCTATCCCTAAAATACTTTTTTTCTAAAACAAAACTCTTCGTATACTCAGTTCTTTAATAGCTTATTATTAATTTCAGCACTTTTATCAAAAACACGTAACTTCTTATTTTTAAATTAGTTTCAACACTTAAAAGTTATTTTCAGCACCTAATGATTATCAACTACTTTAAATCAGTTAAGCCAACGAGCTCTAGTTTGCGCATCAAAGCTTATGCAATTTTTTTTCCTCCGTTGATTCGAACCATGGTTCTCCACTAGCTATTTGTAGTAGTCAAGATATAACTGGCTTGGGCTTACCATCCATGGTTAATGTTAAGATTGGCTAATGTTCCTTCCTAGCTATAACCATTTAGTTAGAACAAGTGCCAAGGAAATCTTTCTTGTCCGAGAATTATAGTCTCTCCCTTGTTACAGTAACAACTACAATAGAGTATGCTTAAAGGAGAAACTTACTATTTATAGTGAAAGAATATACTACTGACAGGTTGTATTGAAACTTAGAACATTGTCTAAACTGCTGGCTATCTTTCATTGTCACAAATGAAAATCTTATAATGGAAGAGTGTATAATAATACGAATTGCTAATCATCACCAGCTTTTTCATTTTAAAACATAGCTGGCGGACAACGAAGTCATGAATTTAAATTTTAAATGTTTTGGTGGGAGAGAAGTCAAGCTAAAACGAAAGAGCTAAGGTACCTGACACACCTTGCCTCTATTTGGCTTAATTCATTTTAGGGCAAGTTACCCATTTAATTATATTTGCGAGCTAAATGTACAAAATATAATACATTAATTATGTATATAAAATGTATATTATTTTAATATACATAAGTAATATTTATTTTGCTGAGTATTATTTTTGGAAGAATATAGTTTTTCTTTCATTTTTAATGCTCGAGTAAATGAGTTGTGAGGTATTTTTTGGGTTATAAAGGAAGCATTGTACCTTAAAATTAATTGATTTTTACAACTTATCTTTATTGACTGGAAGCAAAAACTTTTAGCCGCATTCACCGTCCTACGTCTTAATGATCTTTGATGCAGTGGCGGCTAAATTGTAGCTCGGTTGGGTGTTCTAATAAATTATATCAATTTAAATATAAAATGTACTTTAATTAGTTAGAAAAAAACATTTATCATTCTTTTTATTTTGTCAATTCATTCTTATTATATAAGTGTTATTTATAATTATCATTTTCAAAGTAACTGCCATGTAAGTCAACTCGTGAAAATTCTCAACACTATCGATTAAAACAACAACAAGAAGCTTAGTGAAATCTGGTGGAGTTTGTGGAAGGTGAAGTAATCACAAACGTTATCCCTACCTAATGAAGGTAGAGAAATTGTTTTCGAAAAATCCTGGCTCAAAAAAAGTGAAAATCAACACTATCGATTATAGCTGGTAAATACCAACTATAAGATTTAATTTTGTAACATTTGAAGGCAAAAAATTTGTATAAAATCTTCAAAGTGATAATAGAGATTTGTAAACTTTGTATAAAATCTTCAAATTGGCATATTTGAATTTTTAAAAGTTACATACAATAATATTGTTAAAAAAATATTATCAAATATTTCGAAAATGAAAGGATTGTGACACAAATTGAAAGAGACTAGTTACTGAATGATAATGTTGATTACGTGTATAATATTACGGAATATGTGCTTTATTTATTTATTTGCCACTCGACAAGATAGTGATGTAGCTTATTCATGTGTTTTTCTTTCTTTTAATTGTTTTTGACAGGACACAAATTTTGCTTGCCTTTAGTACTACAGTTATTCGCTTTATTGAGGACGCGTGTCCAAAATTTGAATGGTCGAGGGTCCAATTTTGTGTTACGCTTAAATGTGAGTATAGTTTGGCCAAATTTGAAATCTAAACCAAAAATTTATTAAGCTAGCGTTTGATCACAGATTTCAAATTTATTTTAAATGTCTGATTTGAATGAAGTTTGGTTTGAAGATGAAAATGTGTTTGGACATACGTTTTCAAAATATATTTTTCAACTTTATTTTGGAAAAATATGTATATAGTTCTCAAGTTTTGAGATTTTGGCCCAAAATCAGCTCAATAGCTAATTTTGGGATTTGAAATTTGCGATTTGAGATTTGACTAAAATATGGACAAAATATATGGCCAAACATGAGTTTTGAAAATAAATTCCAAATTTATCTCGACAAAACTCATGGCCAAACAGGGCCTAAATTTTTTAAATTTTTGTTTGGATTTTCAAAGTGCAATGAATTTCGAATTTAATTTTCTAAATTTTTGGATTTCCAGTTGGATTCAGATTTTAGATATCCGAAAGTCAAAATTTTATAATTTGTATTTTATATCTAGTGCTAATCATAAGACATTAATCTATTATCCATATGCCAATATCAATAAGCCTAATACCTTAATGTCATATATTCAATACTAATTACTAAGTTAATATCAAAATATATTCTATTTGGATATAGTTTTATTACTATTAATTTTTATCGGCCTTACTAACGTCTCTCATTACATTTTTTTTTATAACGATTTAATTACTTAAATGCTTTACCTAGACAATTGCAGTAAGAATAAGGAACTTTTTAAGCATTTTAACATGAATATCTAATCTGGATGTTCATTTTGTAAGAAGAATAAATATATCAATATATAGGCTCAAATTGAAAATTTGAAATATTCAAATCGATTAATTCGAAATTGAACTAAAATATTTCGATCTAATCCAAAATTAATTTGGATTGGATTTGGATTGTCATTTCGTCAATCCAAAAATCAAAATTTTCACATCCAAGCTGAACTATCCAAACGCCCACCACTAGTTACACGGTTTAACCGTGGAACATGGTTTGATTTCATATAGCCCGTTTGCCTTAAAATCAGTCTATTTGAAAACTATTTTTCTCAAATATACTTGTAGTGAGAAGCTTGGCTAATCAACTGAGCATCAGTTAGTGTTGATCAATTTTTTTAAAAATATATCTAAATGTATTTTTCTCAAAAGCACTCTTCAAAAAAATAATTTAGAGGAGAATTTACTCTTTTCTGCGTTCTCGAAAACTATTTTTGTTTTTACTCAAAAACTTCATTCCTTGTAAAAACTCGGCCACATACCTTTACTTTGAAAAAGGTATTAGTAACGCTAAAAAAAAGTACTTTTAATAAAATAAAAAAAAGCACGCTCTAACAAGCTATACATTAGTGTAGTATGTATGACCAATCATTTTTACTCCAATAGCTAAGACTACTAACAAAAACTAAAATTAAAATTTGGGTTTTTGTTATAAAATAGAGACTTAAAGTAAAAAAACCAAAGACAAGTTGAAAGACAGAGAGATTTATTATTGGAATTTCAAACTGATGTACATTATGAACTGAAAACTTCTCTATTTATAGAAGAAAAGAAGCAGCTGCAAGGCAGAAGCATATGCAAGGCAGAAGCAGCTGCAAGGCATAAGCAGCTGCATGACGGAAGCAGGAAGCAGCTGCAAGGCAGAAGCAGCTGCAAGGCGGAAGCAGCTGCAAGGTTGAAGCAGTTGCAAGGCTTATTCTTCAGCTACTTGTCAGCTGTCTGCATGAGCTGTTTGTAGATAAACTTCAATGGAATACTAAATGGATAATCTTCTTCAGGAAGATTATCTATAGTGGAGTATTAAATGAACACCCACAGTATTATTTTCATAACACCCACCCTTGGTTGTTCATTAAAAGATATTGTGCCTTATTAAAACCTTACTAGGAAAAATCCAGTGGGAAAAAATCTTGGTGAAGGAAAAAGAGTGCACATATTTAGTAATATGCATTTCTAGTTGCCTCATTAAAAACCTTACAAGAAAAAACCCCACGGAAAAACCTTAGTAAGGAAAAAAGAGTACACCGTGTAATTTACTCCCCCTGATGAAAATCTTGTTTCAAATATGCGAGTCTCCGCATTCCAATCTTGTATACTATCTTCTCAAAAGTTGAAGTTGGCAAAGATTTAGTGAATAAATTTGCCGGATTATTACTTGAACGAATTTGTTGCACATCAATGTCACCACTTTTCTGAAGATCGTGTGTGTAGAATAATTTTGGTAAAATGTGTTTCGTTCTATCTCCTTTTATAAATTCTCCCTTCAATTGGGCTATGCGTGCAACATTATCTTCGTATAAAATTTTGGGTCTTTTTTCACATTTCAACCCATATTTTTCTCGAATAATGTGAATCATTGATCTCAGCCATACACATTCCCTACTTGCTTCGTGAATAACTATTATCTCAGCATGGTTTGAAGAAGTAGCAACAATAGATTGCTTTGTAGAGCGCCATGATATGATATTATCTCCATATGTAAATATGTACCCGGTTTGAGAACGAGCTTTATGGGGATCAGATAAATAACCTGCATCTGCATAACCAACAAGATCTGCACTATCTTTGTTAACATAAAATAAACCCATATAAAGAGTTCCCTTTAAATATCGTAATATATGCTTAATCCCGTTCCAATGTCTCCTTGTAGGAGAAGAACTATATCTTGCTAGTAAATTAACAGAAAATGATATGCCTGGCCTTGTAGCATTAGTAAGATACATTAGCACCAATTGCACTGAAATAGGGTACTTCGGGACCAAGGAGTTCCTCATCCTCTTCTGGAGGTCGGAATAAATCCTTATCCACTTCAAGTGATCGAACAACCATTGGTATGCTTAATGGATGCGCTTTGTCCATATACAAGCGTTTTAAGACCCTTGTTGTATAGGCAAATTGATGGATTAAGATCTCTTCTGCTAAATGTTTAATTTGCAGATCAAGACGAAGTTTTGTCTTCCCAAGATATTTCATCTCAAATTCTTTCTTAAGATATTCAATTGCCTTCTGGAGCTCTTCTGGAGTTCCAACAAGATTTATCTAATCAACATAAACAACAAGTATAACAAATTCTAATGCCGTTTTCTTTATAAAAATTTGTGGACAAATAACATCACTTATGTACCTTTCTTTCAGCAAATATTTACTGAGGCGATAATACCACATACGACCAGATTGCTTTAAATCGTACAAAGATCTTTGTAATATGATCGAGTACATTTCTCGAGACTTTGAACTATATGCTTCAGGCATTTTAAATCCTTCAGGGATCTTCATATAGATTTAATCAAATAAGTCATATAGGTTATGCCTTGCATTTAAATGGCATGGCATCTCCAGGTACCTGGACTATATGTCCGATCCTCACAATCTTTTACAGATATTATGCACTATATTGTATCAAATATATCGTTGACGATCATTTTGTATCGGTTCGCAAGCGACATAACTTGTTGAGATCTCATCACTTTCTTTATTTTCAGGTACCTGAACTTCTTCTGGAGTTTCATAAAATATTATGTCGTGTACTCTTCTAGAGCTCATTTCCTCCTTATTATGATCATTTTGATCATTAGCTCCTTATCATTTTTCAAGGATTATTACCTTTTGAACTGATTGGTTTGCCACGCTTCATACGTACAATAAACTCTATCCTTCATGGACTTTACGTTTTGATAGGAGCATTTGCAGCTGAAATGTGATATTTAATTTTGGATCAGAAAATGCTTCTAGCATTTGACTTGAATTATCTTTTAAGTGAGTATCATATTAATGATAATTCGATTCGTATAACATATTTTTCAGCTATTTTTTCCATCCCCCAAATGCTAGAAAACTAACATATATTCCCAATCTTCTTTGGGAAATATATCTTTGTGCATTGTAGTAGAGAAATTAATCATATAACCCACATCAAAAGATAGTAAAAATATTTGATTTCTGATCCTAAACCAATTGTGAGGGGATGACTTATCATATATTGTTGGTCTGATGCATACAAGTGCTGTTGTATGTAATTTAGAATATATTATACCAACACATAAAGCTTTGTTCTCATAAGCAATGGTTTACCCATTAGTATGAGGCATTAAATGCTAAACCAGCTTGGATATAAACAAGCACTACCAAGATGAACTATCTTGATTTCATAATCTGAATGTTATGCTCTTAATTTAGAAAAGCATTCTCAAATGTCAAACTGCAGGTAACCATCTTATATATGCATCTATAAGTGGTTCACATGATAGATGAATGTGCCCATATTCGCCTTTGTATATTTCCGAACTAGGGATCTTAATCCCAACTTTAGCTGGTAGAATCAATTTATTATGAGAACAAACAACATAAGAGAATTCTTGAAGTATCTTCTAGTTCTTCGATATATGTTTATATGAATTCTCAAGTAACTCATTTAAAAATCATGGCATGTGCTATCTCTTAATAAACTTCTGGTTTACTATGACATAAACTTTTGCATTAGTAAACTTCTGATTTACTATGGCTACTTTTGCATTAGTAAACTTCTAGTTTACTGTGATACATGATATAGTACAAATTAAAGAATAGGATGGGTAACTTCCCACATACATATTTATCCTTTAAGATTGTGAGAACATGAAGATTTTCAATCTTTCAATTATTTATAGTCTCAATATGATTGTCATTTGTATTAGTAAATTTCAAGTTTACTACAATATGTGTGTTGACCATAATCATATCATATGAATGGCATATTTATATATAAGTTTTTCAAGAGCCTTCATTCATTATTCATAATCTAATATTTATCGGACACTACTGGTGTCATGTGTCTTCTAGACAAACAATTAGCTCTTCAGAAGTTGTTGATACATTTTGTACTATCAAATATTCCTCAAACACTTCTGGGGTCATGAGAGAAAATCATAATCAAATACAAAGCCAATTCTAACTTTATAAATGACAAAAATCAAGAATTTTAATATTCTACTACTAACTTCGTGACAAATATCTCCTTCAGAGAGAAACTCTATTAACATCTGAATATATTATATCGAAGTGGCAACCACATAATCATTAAATCCTTCAGGGAAAAATACACGAGTTGTTATTTCCTTCGGGGAACTCGATAATTAACCATACTACATTAATGTGGTTGTAGTAGAAAACATTCTACAAGAATGCTTTTACCTTGGAATGATATTTAATAAATTTTTTCAAGATATTTTACGTACACGGGTATGTGCGACAATGATCTTTATGCCACAAAAATAAGATTTATATCCTTTCTATCTCTTCAGGAGGTAAGTTGTGGTATTTCTTCATTCACTTCAAGGAACGTAAATATGCTTCAAAAATAGTTATTTTGCTTAAGTACAGAAAGACACAATTTCACAATATTTTCCTGCTTTAGGAGAAAATTTTAATTGTGTTTCTTCTTTATGAGCAAATTTAAAATACAAAATATTGAGTATATATTCCATCAAACAAATCACCTTTTCCGAAGGTGAATTGTAATATATTCACATAAAAAAAATGTATATATTTACGAGTTTTATTAATATTGTCACATTCGCTTCAGGGAATGGATTATTATTTATCAAAAGTTCTCATCTTCAGGAACGGAACATAATTATCTGAACGTGCATTAATCACACCAAATCGTGTGATGTTTCAACCTCTTTTAAGATAATGCTACTTCAGGAGCAAATCGAGGCATGTACGTGATATAGAGAAACTTTCTCTAGCTTATCTTCAATTGTAATCATAGAAGTCTAAATTATTACTTCTGGTGGTTATAGGCATATACCACTTCTGGTGGTTAACAAAATTTAGTTACAATGAGATATACAAAACATAACCACTACTGATGCTTATATATTTCTTGCAAACTCTGCTGGAGTTTAAGTGGATCTAACAATGTTATCCACTTTATAATCCTTTATTAAGATCATAAGGATGAAAATAAATACCAAATAGGTACTGTATACATAGCATATAATCAATCAAGCGATAATAAAAATATTAAACCAAATATAAGCAAAAAGCTCAAATTACTTTACATAAATTTGGCCGCTCCAGACACAAGTGATATTCACATCACTATTGCCACGAAGAAAAGCTAATCACCTCAAGGATATAACCTGCCTTATGATACTCGGAGTGAACAAGATCTAACCACGGACGTAAGAGCGTCGCCTTACATCAGAGATGAACACTGAAATAGAAATTAGATTCGAGGTAAGTGCTCAAAATGACAGAGTCTTGTGCTGATAACGTGATATAAAATAAAGACTTAAAGTAAAGAAACCAAAGACAAGTAGAGATAAAGAGATTTATTATTCGAATTTCAAAACTGATGTACATTATGAACTGAAAACTTCTCTATTTATAGAAGAAAAGAAGCAGCTGCAAGGCAGAAGCAGCTGTATGGCGGAAGCAGGAAGCAGCTGCAAGGCAGAAGCAGCTGTAAGGCAGAAGCAGCTGCTAGGAGGAAGCAGCTGCAAGGCAGAAACAGCTGCATGGCGGAAGCAAGAAGCAGCTGCCATGCAGAAGCAGCTGCAAGGAGGAAGCAGCTACAAGGCTGAAGCAGCTGCAAGGCTTCTTAGGAAGCAGCTGCAATGCTTATTCTTCAGCTGTTTGTCAGCTGCCTGCATGAGCTGTTTGTAGATAAACTTCAATGGAATACTAAATGGATAATATTCTTCAAGAAGATTATCTATAGCGGAGTATTAAATGAACATCCACAATATTATTTTCATAACAGTTTTAAGCTAATTGAATGAAGAGGAGATGGTCTGAGAAATTCAATAAAAAGGAAGGACGTCAGGCCGAAATTCTAAGTAAATTGGATCTCAAAATTTTGGGTTACATTACATTTGCTTGCCTAAGCTTGTTCATATTGTCGTCTCGACCCTGAAAAAAAGTATGTAGTAGTGTTTACCCTTACCGAATGGATAACAATTAAATTTATACACAGTTTTAAGGATACGTAGATTAGTTTGATACAAGTTATTAATGATCCTAGATAAGCAAACAAAATACATGATAGATTGTTAAACAAGTGATGATAGTGATCTCGGGCTCGACTGAACGTTAATTAGAAGCATGCCTTGGGCCTCGAGCCAATGCTTGCGAAGAACTTATTGACAGAACCAAGAATTTTGAATAATTTGTAAAAGCAGAGAAACAAATGTATATATCCTTGGATGCGTGTCTGATGAATAGTAAGCTTTTCCTTTATATAGTATGGGAGTTTTACCCTAAGAATAATTATAAAAAAGATAAAAATCTTTCTTCTCACTACTTACTGATCTGCCGTTAATACGAGCCGAGCTTTACGTCGTGATATCTGATTAGACGCGGATATCACCACCCTTTGTTAATAGTGTGCGGTTGTTTGGTAATATTTCCCGAGGTCTCGTTAAGCAAATTCGGTCCGGGGTCACGACTTCGATGGACCGGAGGGCAGGTGTTTAGTTCAAGCTTGTATACGGGTGGCTCCCGGCTTCAATCTCAATTACATTGTGTCCTTTATTCGTTACCCCCATTGGGAAATCGGGGTGCTCATTACCACCGATTTACCCGTATACTGATTGCCCATTCGTTTCTCAGAGGGTAGGTTTGCCAAAATGATGAGAAATAACAATATTTCCCGGTTCCTTCTTTCGTACATTATAGGAGAAAATGACGAAGAAGTCGAAATGTCCTATCAGTCACGTCGCTTTGACTTTGAACACGTGTCAACCATCGGTTATTTACCTTTGAATGTGAAGCCACACGAACTTCTTTCTATATAAGGCTTCACCCCTTGTTTTTTTTTTACTTTTTCGACCAAGCTTCTACCCTCGAATTCTTAAGCTATCATCAGCCTTCATCAAACTTTCATATCATCCCCTTATTCTTCAAGATTTCATAGTAATTTTTAGGCTTTACCTAGATTTTCTCTAAATCATTATACTCAACTCTTTATCTTTCAAAATCTTCTATTGTTTTTTCAAACTTCTTCAAATGACAACGACTAAAACATTTGATATTTCCCCCAACAAGTTGCTTCTTCTTCTCACCGACCACTGATATCGAGGCAGTTACTCCCAAAACTATTTTCCTCGAGGCGGCTGCTCCTGACTGGCTGCCAACGAGCCAACCCCCGAGCCTCTCTCTAAAACGTTCATCCTCGGGAACTGCTCAACTGCAGATGACTTTAAGGTCGAAAAACCCTCGCCGAAACAGGACCGATATGAAGGAGCATAGAGGTATATATGCTCCATTATCGAGGACGTCCTCCCTGTGGTCCGAGAAGACTGCAATTGGGAATGTAAGGACGTAGTAGTCCACGGGGCCGAGGATTCCATCACTACACATGTGGAGGGTTACCTACATGTTTATACTTAATTAATATTCACATGGAAAACTTAATAATTGTCACATATTTATTACCACAAGCATGCTCGATTCCTGCCAAATAACAACCTTCCTTTGGACCGGTGTTAAACGCATGGAATACGAACATACACAGTCATCCTAAATTTTAAAATCAATTAATCTTCACAAAAGAGGTTACTTTGGTAACATAATATTTCAATTGACTAATTTAAAATATTAGATGCAAAATTAATTAATTCTATAAGCCATATATTGAATCTTAACTGAATATCACATGTTTATAATGTAAAATTTGAATATTAAAATCTGAATATTAATGGACAAAACATTAATGTACAATTAAAATATGAAAACTTAAAATGTTTCTTTGATAATGAAAAACATTTCTTTAATAATTGTACATTATTTCTTCATTAATATGTTAATTATAAAAAATGTTTCAATAAATAATGCAAGACTAATTATGTCTCCATTAATGATAAAACGTTTCTTGAATAATGGAAAAACGTTTCTGTAATTAATGGAAAAACGTTTCTTTAATAATGCAAGATTAATGTTTTAATATTAATCTTGCATTATGACTCCATTAATATCTTAATTAAATAAAAAAAACGTTTCAATAATAATGAAAAACGTTTCTATTAATTAATTTTGCATTATGGTTTCATTAATGTCACCAGAAAAACGTTTTTAATAAAAAAAACGTTATCTTTATAAAAAACTTTTCTGTCTTAATTGCCAGATAATCAAACGTTTCTGCAAATTTATTCCAGGACCTTTTGCGGCGACGAACGCTGCCACTAAACCCATAGAAGTCGCCGCTAAATGTATTAGTGGCGACTATGTATTGAAACTAGAGTGGCCGTCACTGAAGGTTATTTGTGGCAACATTTGAGATCGCCACTCAACGATAATAAACTTAGTGGGGCTTTCAACAAAAGGCTTAATCAAGGAATCATGTTCAACAATCGAAATTAGGCAATTTATTTCAACATTTCAATTCATATGGTGATAACATTGTATCGAAATACTAAAGTTTATCATCAACAAATCATTCATGAAAGCATGCTATATCAAGGTACTAGAATTTCAAAATCAAAATTCTATCTTAATTTAATCATAAAGCTTTATAATATTGAATTCATGAACTTCCAAATGACCCAATACGAAGGAGGCTCTGATACCAATTGTTGGAATAAATCCGACTATAACACTTTAGCCTTCATATCGAATTATTTGGAACTACAACATAAGCGGAAGCGTACCTGAATCCATTGGTGGAAGCTCCTTAATCCGGCTTGAAGATCACCTTGATCCGGCTTGGAGATTGTCCGGGTTTGGCTTTCCACTTGATGTGCAAGACAAAGGATTTGCTCTCTAATTTCAATGGGAAGAAGAAGAGAATTAGTCTTGCATCAAATGGGAACCATAACCCCTATTTATAAGCATGTAACCATAGTTACATGTATGTAACCTTAGTTAGCCCATCATTAACTAAGGTTACTCTATATGGGTATCTACACATAAATTAGTCTTACACTTTATATAACAATGTATTGGCCTCCTTAATAATAATGTCCATATGACCACTAATTGAGGCCAAACCAAAAGATAGCACATAACATATAATTAATCCATATATTGTCCATATGTATGTAGTACAAGTCCAAATGTCTAACAATCTCCCACTTGGACGATATACTCATGCATATGTACAAACCTTAGTATTATATGTTACATTATAACTTTATGAGCTCAGTATTGCTATCAAAATAAAATTGTCATGATCAATCCGGCCCATCAATCATATCAACATAGGATCTAAGAGATCTTAGTTACTCTTGCGTAACTAGACCCAATATTTATCACGTATATCAATATAACCAACGACATGGATCAAGTGTAGGTGTGTATCATGGAAATAACACAAAGTGTGGTTTGAAATAGAATGTCTATTTCCAACTGGTTCACTTTATTGAGATCAATCATAAACCATAAGAGTACATAAAACTTTAAGACTGAATATCTGCAGATAAAACCTTAAAGACTGAATTACTGAATGTACTGGACAATACATAATTGTATAACACAAACTCCCACTAAAACTCATAATCCTCGATTGATTTGACACCCATGCGAGCAATATGCTCATGAAATATTTTGGGTGGTAATCTCTTAGTAAGCGGATCCGCAATCATGGAGTTTGTACTGATGTGCTCTATGCACAATTGTCCATTTTGTACTCTTTCTTTAACAACCCGAAACTTGACGTCCATATGCTTTGCCTTCGTCAAACTACTGTTATTGTTAGCATAGAGGACTGGTGATCTGTTGTCGCATAATAGCCTGAGTGGCTTTTTAATACTGTCTACTATGCGCAGTCCACTAACAAAATTTCGCAGCCATAATCCCTCATTGGATGCCTCATAACATGCCATGAATTCCGCTTCCATGGTGGAAGTCGCCGTAAGAGTTTGCTTGATGCTTCTCCAAGAGATAGCACCGCCAGCAAGCATGTAGATATAGCCCGATGTAGACTTCAGACTATCTTGACATCCAGCAAAATCGGAGTCGGTGTACCCGATGATCTCAAGCTGGTCCAATCTCCGATATGTGAGCATGTAATCCTTTGTTCTTTGTAAGTACCGCATGACCCTTTTGGCTGCCTTCCAATGGTCCATTCCCGGATTGCTGAGATATCTGCCCAGCATCCCAACAATATATGCTATATCAGGTCGTGGGCATACCTGAGCATACATCAGACTCCCTACAGCCGAAGCATAAGGTGTCTTCTCCATTTCCATGGTTTCAAAACTATTCTTTGGGCACTGTTTGAGACTAAACTTGTCTCTCTTAGCAATAGGGGTGTCACCTGGTTTACAATCCTGTATGCCAAATCTTTTAAGAATCTTATCGATATAGCCCTTTTGTGACAGACCGAGAACACCTTTGGAGCGATCTCGATGTATCTGAATTCCTAATACAAAAGAGGCATTACCAAGATCTTTCATTTCAAATTTCTTTGAAAGAAATTTCTTAGTTTCGCGCAATAATCCTATATCGTTACTGACAAGCAGTATGTCATCGACATATAAAACCAGAAAAATATATTTGCTCCCACTGAACTTATGGTATATACAGTCATCAGCAATATTTGGTTCAAAACCATAAGATGTAATGACTTCATGAAACTTGTGATACCATTGACGGGAAGCTTGCTTGAGCCCATAGATGGATTTCTTTAATTTACAAACCCCTTTCTTTGAGTCTCCCGAAACAAAGTTTTCAGGTTGCACCATATAAATTGATTCCTCAATGTCACCATTGAGAAACGCTGTCTTAACATCCATCTGATGAAGTTCAAGATCAAAATGTGCTACTAGTGCCATTATTGTCCTGAAAGAGTCTTTCAATGAAACTGGAGAGAAAGTCTCTTTATAATCAATGCCTTCCTTTTGAGTGTAGCCCTTTGCGACTAGGCGAGCTTTAAACCTAATGACATTGCCCTCTGAATCCTTCTTGGTTTTAAATATCCATGTGCAACCAATTGGTTTAACACCTTCGGGCAGTGAAACAAGCTCCCAAACGCCGTTATCGCTCATAGACTTCATCTCATCATTCATTGCATCAATCCACTTTTGAGAGTTAGAACCTTTCATGGCTTGACAGAAGTTTATTGGATCATCTTCCTCAAGTCCAATGTCACTTTCTTGTTCTTGGAGGAATACAACATAATCGTCCGGAATTGCACTTCTCCTCTCTCTAGTGGATCTCCTTAATGGCACTTCAGGTTCTTGAGGTTGTTGAGTTTGATTTTCATTAATAATATCAGGAACTTGACTAGGGAGATTATCAAGATTGTCTTGAACTGGAGTTGTGTGATCCGTGTCAGGAATGAGAACACCCTGATCAAGATCAACAACTTGAGGAAAAGATACATGTTCTTCCTCAAAGACAAAATTTCTAACTTTACCTCCCCACCCCCAAACTCAATATCCTCAAAGAACCGAGCATTACCCGTCTCAAAAATAGTTCTAGAAGTGGGATCATAGAACTTATGCCCCCTTGATCTTTCAGTATCCAACAAAATAGCTACTAACCGTTTTAGAATCCAGTTTCTTTTCATTTGGCATGTAAGGCCTTGCCTCAGCTGGACAACCCCAAATGTGTAAGTGCTTTATACTGGGCTTATTTCCAGTCCAAAGTTCATATGGGGTTTTGATTGTAGCTTTAGTTGGAACCCGATTAAGTATATATGCGACGGTTTTCAATGCTTCTCCCCAGAGTGAGTCTGGCAAAGTAGTATGACAAATCATACTTCTCACCATGTCCTTTAGTATTCGATTTCGTCTCTCAGATACACCATTCATAGAAGGACTGCCTGGCATAGTGTACTGAGGAACGATCCCACACTCATCTAGGAATTTTGCAAATGGCCCTGGACGTTGTTCACCTGAACCATCATATCTACCATAGTATTCACCACCACGGTCAGATCTAACGGTTTTAATCCTTTTGCTTAGTTGATTTTCAACTTCGGCCTTATATGATTTGAACACGTCTATAGATTGGGACTTCTCATGAATGAGATATAGGTATCCATAACGAGAGTAATCATCTATGAATGTGATAAAGTATTGTTGACCATTTCTACGAGGTGTAGGGAATGACCCACAAATATCCGTATGTATCAATTCTAAGACATCTGAAGCTCTCTGGGCACCTAATCTCGTCTTGTTTGTTTGTTTACCCTTGATACACTCAATGCAAATATCCGAATTTGAGGAATCAAGAGAATCAAGAATTCTATCTGACACGAGTTTCTGAATTCTTTGTTTGGATATGTGACCCAAACGTTTGTGCCAGAGTGATAAAGAATTCTCATTAGTTAATTTTCTTTTGGTACCACTAGAACTTGTATGCAAAGTTTCATTATGTGAGGTTATTATGTCAACCAAATATAGGCTATCATATGCTGATAAAAGACCAGTACCGATAAGGTTTGAATATTTGAAAAAGACTCACTTTACTGTCACCAAATGAACAAGAATAACCGGATATGTCTAATTTGGGAACAGAAATTAAATTCCGTCTAAAAGACGGTACAACAAAAGTCTCATTCAAATCCAAATAAAAACCAGTCTTAAACAATAGCCTAAAATTTCCAATAGCCTCAGCTTCAACCCTTTTGCCGTCACCCACATAGATGTATCTTTCACCATCACTTGGTTTTCGGCAGTTCAGGCAACCCTGCATAGATATACTTATGTGAGTAGTAGCAGCAGAATCTACCCACCAAGTATCTTTATGTACCGAAATTAAATTAACTTTAGAACAAACAAGAGCAAGAGATATACCTTTTTTCGCACGCCAAGCGTGGTATTTGGTACAATCTTTCTTCTTGTGATTAGTCCCCTTACAGAAAAAGC
Source organism: Nicotiana benthamiana (assembly GCA_034376525.1). Taxonomy (NCBI): domain Eukaryota; kingdom Viridiplantae; phylum Streptophyta; class Magnoliopsida; order Solanales; family Solanaceae; genus Nicotiana; species Nicotiana benthamiana. The sequence goes on from CM067338.1 coordinate 155,166,400, forward strand.
AACATGATTCTGTAGTTTCAACCTTAGTTTCCTTTTGTTGCTTCTTCTGGGGCCTTGAGACCGCAACTTCCTTATTTTTCCTCTTCTTGTTGTCTTTAGAAGAGGATGCCAAATGAGCACTTTCTGTCTTATCTTGCTTTATTCTCTCTTCCTCTTGCACACAATGTGAAATGAGTTCATTAAGAGTCCATTTCTCCTTTAGGCAGTTGTAACTGACCTTAAACTGATTAAATTGTGCAGGGAGAGAGATCAAAACTAAGTACACAAGCAGTTCCTCAGGTAATTCCAACTTGAGTGACTTAAGTTTTGAAGCAAGATGAGACATTTCTAAAATGTACTCCCTTATGTTTCCTTTGCCTTTATACTTCATGGAAACAAGTTTACTCAAAAGAGTACTAGTTTCTGCCTTTTCGTTTTGTGCAAAACGCTTTTGAAGGTCCTCAAAGAAAACTTTGGCATTATTTTCTTCAGTCATAGTGCCCCTAAAAGATTCTGGAATTGCATGTTTCATGATCATAAGACTCATGTGATTTGAGAGTTCCCACTTCTCCATCTCCTTCTTGTCATCATAAGAAGATGTATCCTCAAGAGAAGCAGGTTTCTCAATCCGAAGTGCAAGGTCTAGATCCATGCAACCGAGAACTATCATAATGTTCTCTTTCCATTCCTTAAAATTTGTGCCATTAAGCACAGAGATGATGTTAATGTTTGAAGATATTGTAGCAGCTGAAGAATTCACTGAAAATAGAACAAGGACAACTTAAAACATGCTTACAATTATTTGATTTTTAACTTTAGTATACAGATTCAAAATAGGCAAATCCCATTATAAGATACCTTGCACAACATTGATTTTAGTCTTTGGACAGAAAATCAACTTGTAATTTATATAATTAAAAGTAATAGCAGTGGATGATGTAGCATGGTACAATAGTCCCGATATTAGATATATAAGTTACAAATCACAAAAATTATAAGAAAAAAAACTATTTTTAATCTATAATTTCTAAATGGTAATAAATTAATGTTAAAAACTTAAAGGTTAAACCCGTTAAATATAAATTTTAAATTCACCTCCTTATTATTGTGCACCCATTTCTTTGGAATTCTGAATCCGCCTCTACTTGAGCATTACATATACGTCCAACAGTAGATAATCATATTAAAGTTTTGACTATATGATAGTTATCTCCACAAGCTAACGACTGAGGCCAATGTAAACATAGAATGAACTAAATAACTTCAGCTCTATAGCTGAACTTTTCCGGTAACAACGACAAAAACTTCAGCATTAAAGCTGAAGTTTTCCAATTACAACTCTAAAACTTCAGCTCTAGAGCTGAAATTTTTATGTTGTGACTGAAAACTTCAGCTCTAGTATGTAATATTAATAGGTGGTGAAAAACTTCAGCTCTAGTATGTAATATTAATAGGTGGTAAAAAATTCCACCTCTAGAGCTGAAGTTTCCCAGTTACAACACATAAACTTCAACTCTAGAGATGAATTTCAGACCCGGCTAATAGAATGCTGAAGTTACGCGAAAAATCGAGTACGCTTACAATTCTTTTTACAAAAGCAGACACATATTAAAATATGACACAAAAAACGAATATAGATGCAAATTCCCCAACACAAAAGTGCAATTGCAGAGATTTTGACGAATATATCTAACATATGTGGTAAACAATTTGGCAGTTTTATTGCAAGGGAACACATGGCACCGATTATAAATTTCTATACAAAATAGTCTATAGACTAAGGTTAAAGTAAAATAATAATATATATGCTTTTATACATCATACAATGGTCTATACATATTGGATAAATAAAAGTGCCCCAGATACAAATAGATTGTCACTATACAAAATAGATTGTCAACATACAAAAAATATATAAAATAGATTATCACTGTACAATTTATATACATTATACTATCATTACACAAAATATATATAATAGACCGTTGCTTTACAAAATATACACAAAATAGACTGTTACTATACATAAAAATATATTAAATAGACTGTCACTATACAATTTATATACAATAGACTGTCACTATACAATTTATAGTACACCGTCCCTCTATAAAAAATATACAAAATAAATTGTCACTATACAAAAAATATACTAAATAAACTAGACTGTTACTATATAAAAAGTATATACAAAATAGACTGTCAATATACAAAGGATATACATAATAGACTGTCACTATACAAAAAGAATACAAAATAGACTGTCACTATATAAAAAAATATACGAAATAGATATTTTGGGATATTAAATATAATATGTTTGGGCCGAAGGGATATTTGTGTCAATAGAAAAAAATATGGGCTATTAAAATTTTGAGGGGCTATAGAGGATCATTTTCTTTTTTTTTTCTTTTGGCCAATTCATAAAATATTACTAATATTAGTCAAATATTACTAATACTAGCCAATTAGCTATTTGTAGAAAAAAATATCAAAATTTTACTTTCTTTTGAGTGTGTATTATTAGAATAGATTGGATACATCTTAAGGAATTTTAATTTCAGTTTTGGGATTTTTGGTGAAGTTTTGAGGTGGTTTGAATTGAAAATTCGAATTAAAAATTGAACATAAAAAATGTGTATCACAATGTGTATCATTTATGTATCACATATGTATCATATTTGTATCATTGTGTATCACATTATTATCCATATACACCCGTGTGTGAGATATATGCGTGATACATGTATCGCAGAAGAATTTTTTAACTCGATTTAATTACGAATTTTGATACAAAATCAGTCCAAATCACCTCCAATCTTCCTCAAATGTTCTATATTGACTTATCTATATGTTTTGAATGAATATTTGCTACCTCGTTGATGAAATTTCTTTTCATCTTGCATCTAATATTGCTAATCACGCTTAAAAAATATAAAAAGTGACTTTTGCATGTGTTGTTGAGAGAAACCTTATTTATTTGGTTTTCAATTTTTATATGTAATTGGCTAATTTTGATAAGTTTACAACTAATGGCTAGATATTCACAAGTTGAGACTTATTTAAGATATTTGTGTAAGTTTCTTTTTTTGTGTGTGTTTTCTCAGTGTAACTATTAGAAGGTCAAAGGAATTTTTTTCTCAAGAAAATTATTTTTTTAATTTGATTTTGAAGTGTTTAATTGTCAAGATTCACAATATAATTTTTCTGCTTTTAGTTTATATGTTCTTACAAGAAGCAGAAGTAGAACATTTTATTTGTTGAGAAGTGCAATTCTTGACACAAACAATATATATATATATATATATATATATATATATATATATATATATATATATATATATATTTGTTGAGGTAATGTTGGAGTACAAAAAAAGCTAATGATAAAGGCATTAACTATGAACAAGAATTGTTGAGACATTTGTGAATTGTGATAATAGGTTTGGGGAAGGACTTTAATACAAAACAAAAACAAAGAAGTTTACTGGTTATAACAAAAAAAACCTTGAACTAGAGAAAAAGACCCGCTTGCTTTAGAAATTGGGAAAAAGATGGGGCAAACTACAAAATTGATAGGTCCGTCGAAATTAATTGAATTCCCTAGTAAAAAATTATATAATATATATTATATTGGTTATTATTTTTGGGAGCACCTTTAGAGAAAAAATAGTCAGATTTATAATTGGTAATTGAAAAATAGTCACAATTTCAAAAGTAATCGAAATTTGACCACTTTTTCATATACAAATAAAATTTGAACAAAAACACGCTTAAAATCCAGAAATATTGTAGCATAATATGATTGAGTTCGATTTTTTTTAGATATGAGCTTCCAGCATAATGTGTTGGAGTTCCAACACAATATGCGAAAAATTTATATGCAGGAGCTCCATAATCTAGCATGTTATTCTGGAACTTTCTCTGTGCTGGACTTTCAACATAATATGTGGAAAATTTATACGTAGGAGTTCTATAATCCTACATATTATGCTGAAACTTTCCTTTAGCACAATAATGACTATTTTTAATAACTTTACAAATAATGATTATTTTTCGATTATCTGTCTGAAAACTGGCTAGCCCGTGTTATTCATATACTAAGAAACTTTTACATGGTTGCTCCCATTTTAAAAATTATTCTCAGAAATGATTGAATCTTCGTTTATTCTGACACTGACATGTTTTTTTAATACCTTTTTAGCACTTTCACGTTGGTAGCACATTAAATAATAGATCTCTTTTCACCAATAAACTTTTATTACATTTTCTTTTTCCTCTCTCTTCCATAAATTATTTTTTTCTTCCATAAATAACTCTTACTCAAATATATCAAAAAATTTTAAAAAAGAATATCTAAAAATAATCCCTCTTTAATATAAATTTGTCAAAATAAATTGAAAAATCCTTTATTCCATGATTTTCTCTTCCTTTTCACTATTTTCTCTCCCTGCCATCAAAATTCAACTCTAAATAAAATGAAAGGCTTTAAACGTGAAGCATTCATGAGTTGTGTGTATATATATATATATATATATATATATATATATATATATATATATATATATATATATACATATATATGCTTAAAATATTTTATTATACCATATGTATAAATGGTATATAATGTATATAAAACACATATATACCTTACATATCTTTTCTTTTAAATATAGAAGATGGTATATAATTTAATATGCAATTGTTAGATAAGAAATATGTGAATATATATGGGATATCACATGTATTAGTATACAAGATATACTAAAAACTAAGATACATGTATCCTATCAAATTATCAATTTAATATATGGGATTATACGTTAATATTTTTAGGATGTTATCTTTTCTTTAACTGTACCTTGTTTGTAAAACATATTTTTGAGCTGAAAAATACGAAAGAAAAGATTCCCTCCTCTGATTTAGGAATCTATGACGGTGTTGTCTATATTAGTTGCCATAATAAATGCTTAACGGCTGAGGTATGAAATTAAGTTGCTGCCATTTTTGTTAATCATTGTCTACTACTATGATTATGTTAATTTTTCTACAGTAGTGCCTACTTATCCCATAATTGAGATTTGCTTGATTCTAAAAGGCCTGGGCTTTCCCAAGGCCCTAACAGAAGCCCATATCAACAGTATCCCCGTGTGGTATTAATTGTGAAGGATTAAATAGAGTCCCACACCGAATTAAGGTTGATTATACTTTGGTTTTATTTAGGTTGCGTTGTTCTGTAAGGCTAAATTTTTCATCTAGAGACCAGAAGTGTAAAGGCTATGCAATCAATTTTCTTGATAAAAATTCGAACTATTTGGAAATTATTCATTTGGGGTTGCCTTTCTTCAGTGGTTTGAGTTTTTGAACTGTTGGAGATTATTTATTCTTTTTGGATGCCTAATTATTTAGAGACGGAAAAGGGTCAAAAATGCTCTTGAATTATTGAAACGGGTTTCAAAATATCCACCATTCAACTATTGAGCTAAAAATATTTTTTCATTCGTCTTTTTGGTTCACTTATGTCCTTTGTTCGTTAGATCAAATGCTTAATTATTAATAATTATTATTTAATTTACACGAAAAACTTCTTATTGGCCAAAATTAAAATATCTAACACATATCTACCAGTTTTTCGTACTAACCCGACCCAAACAAAAAGTTCAACTAAAAAAAAGTAGCCCCAAAATCTACCAGAACTGTGACATAGAAAGTTATATGATTCCAAAATCTACAAAGTATATCACTACCAACTCGGTGCTACATCAAGTGAGCTCCAAGAAGATTGATATTTTTCTCCAAGTGCTCCAAAAAGGTTAAGATCCAGTTTTTCAATGCTTGGAAATACAAAATATCTTGAAGCGCCTACTTGAGAGCTTGCTCATATAAGCTCTTTACCAGCAGCGTCATTAGGAAGAACAAACTGCTAATGTTGCCACGCGGGGCATCTTCTTTTCTTTTTTTTGAACTTTTTATTTGGGTCAAGTTAGTTTTGGGACATGTAGTCCGAAAAACGAGTAAATATGGGTGTATCTTTCTAATAGGTTAGATGTTTTAATTTCGACCAATAAGAAGTTGCAACGTGGAATTTAAATAATTATTTTCATAATTAAGCATTGACCTAATGGTCAAAGGGTATAAGTGAATCTAAAAGATAAATGAAAGGGTATTTTTAATCCAATAGGTGAATAAATGTATTTTTAGATATTTTTCAATAGTTCAGGGGCATTTTTTACCTTTCTCTGTTTAAAGAATCCTATCATATGAAAAGCATATTCAACTTCAAAATTACATGAAACTTCCAAAAAGGGAATTGGAATTATATATTTTACGTATTACTTTAATCAATTTGACCAATTCCTGTACCTTTGTTAAGTGTTAAAAATTAACGTATGGTAGGTTTTATTACTTCGGGTGTGTTTGGTAGACAAGAAAATAAGTGTTTTTATTACTTATTTTTCCTAGAAAATGAATGAACTTTTCCGGAAAATATTTTCCTTTCTTTTGATAGGGAAACCATTTTTCTCTGATTGGAAGAAAATGAGTTCATGAGAAAATATTTTCTAAAACATTTAAAACAACCAAACATAGGAAAATTAAAAAAGCATTTTCCAAAAAATGTTTTTCTTCCTACCAAATTCATCCTTCATGTTTTTTTTTGCTTTGTTTTCTTGTTGTCCTTACTGCTTGTTGATATTGCTTTACTGCATCTTCTCTTGAGCCGAGGGTCTAATTGAAAACAACCTCTCTACCTCATAGCAGGGGTAAAATTTTACGTATAAACTAGCCTCTTTTGACCCCACTTGTAGCATTATACTATTGTTGAACAAGGAAGGTACATTTTTCTAACAAATCTTGAAACTTTATTTTGCTCTATCCTTCATTTAAGAAGTTTGAGGAAACAAAATGGAATGCTAGACGCAAATTAGGCTGACTGTGAACTACTAAACTCTGGTTTGTGATGCAATGTTACAAGTTAGATTCAACTACTAAACTCTGGTTTGTGAAAGCCAACACGCACTAAACCAGTTGTATGTGAAACCCATGTTTGCATATATTTACATACAAAAACCATACTGTCTGCTCCCTGCGGCCGCCCTAATGCACGACAGATGAGGAAGATTTGAAACAACAAAGAGAAGTCCCAAGTAGTCTTCTCAGGTCAATTCTTCACCTGAAGATGAATTAGCCTCCAAGGCCATATCACAACTCTTCTAAGGAGCCATTTGAGTATTCATTACCTGCAACACCGGAAGTTCCATTTGGTAACCGGCTCGTGCTGGTGGAATTGGAATTAGGTGAGTAGGTTGAAACAGAATTGCTTCGTGTATACCGGTTCTGAGCAGTGTTACTTCTTGTTGCCTTAAGACGGGTCTTCCTCCCCTGCAGCCAAGTTCAATACTCGTTTAACATACCACAGTAGTACAACAACAAAAAAAGAAAATCGTGTAATCCCATAAGTGGGGCATGAGTAGGGTAGTGTGTAGCCTTACCCCTACCTTTGTGAAGGTAGAGAGATTGTTTCTGATAGAAACTCAGCTCAAGAAAAGCATAGTCACGACATTATTCAAAAGAAATCCAGTAGTGAAGGAAATAACATATCACAATAGAACTAACAGAAAATAATTTGGATATATACTGATATGGGGTTAATTTAAAATTGGGTACTGAAATAAGAAAGAATCTACCTTTCCCATACATTTCTCCAAGTGAGGAGCAAACCGTCCAGCCACTATAGACCGGCTACAGTTCATACATTCAAGTATCTCATTTGCGACAGGAGGATGAGTTTGCCCAAATATATCTACAATGTATTTGCCATTTGTTTCACTACTATTGCTAGGATCGGCTACTGTTGCCCGAGCTTGGGCAGACAACCGTAGTTCTTCCTCTTCTTCTTCTAAATTACAATCAAGGCCTAATTTTGCAATTCGATGACACTCGGATGCAACATCAACAATGATAGAATCAAGGAGCTCATTGAAAACGTTAGAGGACAACTGCACATAGAATGCAAAGTAGGCCAACAGTTAGATATCGACAAGATTGGCATGAAGTATAACACAGGATCGATTATTATAACTCTTTTACAAGATGTCCTGACTTTCAGCATGCAATAGAGGAAATTAAGCTTAAAATGAATACCCCCCCCCCCCCCCCCAAAAAAAAAAAAAAAAAAGAAACCCTACCGCTTACAACAACAACAACAACAACTACCCAGTGTATTCCCACCAGGTGGGGTCTGGGTAGGGTAATATATAGACGAGCCTTACCCCTACCCGACAGGGCAGGGAGGCTGTTTCCAATCGACCCTCGGCTCATAGGGTTAGGTGAAAAACAGTAGTAAAACAAACAGAAACAGTATATCATCAGTGCAATAGAAATTCCAGCATAAATAGCGTTAGAAATATTCTGAACAAAGGAAACAAAATACCAAAATACAATAACAAGTAATAGTATCGTACAGTAAACACATATCATCTATGAATAACCCTGCCACCCCACCCCCAACCCCGGGAGGAGCGGACGAGAAACTCTAGGTGCCCCTATCCTACAACCCTGATACTAGACCTCCAGGCTTTCCTATCAAGGGTCATGTCCTCTGAAACCTGCATTCTAGCCATATCCTGCCTAATCACCTCTCTCCAATACTTCTTGGGCCTCCCTCTGCCGCGCCGACCGCCAGCAATCACCAGCCGTTCGCAGCTCCTCACCGGTGCATCGGGACTTCTCCTCCGCAGATAATATAAGTTAGAAGTTACTGATAATGTAGAAGACATTGAAAAAGACCTAGGTCTTCAAGGGAAGAAGAGGCATAATCAGACAACATGCAGAAACTTGGCTGGAGTAAAGTAGACTTAATAATTTTATGCATTGACCACATGAAGGAGTACGAATAGAATCAACATATTAGCAAGATTCGCCTACTTGCTTTCATGAAGGAGTACGAATACAGCTGACACATACAATTTTTTATAGCAGTGAAGCAACAATGATAATCAATAAATATGTGTTTCTAATTGTTTCACTTTAAGATGCGTATTACCTGCGGATTAGAGATATTATCTTCATTTGGCGTGGACATGAGTCTTGCCTCAGAAATACAATGTGCAGTAACACTAACACCAAAAGATCCGGCAGACGATCAAAACCCTGCAACCAATTCAGAATTCAGAAGAGAATAGGAGAACTTCATATAAAAGTAAAAATAATACAAATCGGTACTATGTTTAAAGGGAAAATAGTTATCCAAATTGAGCTTTCTATGTCATCTTCTTGATTTTTACATATACATACTATATGAGAAATAAAAACATAATCTTGACCCCTCCAAAAAAATAAAGATTCATGCTTAAGAGAAACCAACACCTAAATGTGCAAGAGCTCAAATGATACCAACGACCAATCCAAGCAATGTAAGTAACCAAGCACAGATCCCGCACAAAGTTACGTGCATTTCGTTTTTCTATGGAATATACTTAATCCCATCAGCTGAATTTAATTCGGGTCAATTTAGAAGTATTAGGACCTCAACCATGATCAAAGCATATCCATCCATCAATCAATTACGACTTAATTCCAAACTAAGATATTCAGAATGCGTACTTCTGCTCTACTCGGGCCTATTTCAATCCAATATTCTGATCAAAATCTCGTTTAAAATAAGGTCTCATCAAATTGGCGATTAAAACAGAACACCAATTAAAACAATCAAAACTTACAGATCCAGAAAGAAATAACGTGTTCGTTAGAACTTCAAAAGAAAACAGTGTGGAAGATTTGTACCTGATTAGTTCTCTGTTAGTCTTCTTACTATATGATGGCTTGGAACGGAGGCAGAATGGACGATGGGTTGCGGTGTTTGGGTGAAGATATGATACTTGGAGTTCTACGGGCGGTTACTGTGCTCCGCCAATGAAATGCCGAGTGATCTGGTTTGGAGCGACTTGGGCCGAAGGCTTTAATTACTAACTTTGGGCTCCTTTTATTGACATGGTTTCAGCCCAATTATAGAGTGACGGCTGGGGTGAGAAATTTAAAAATAACCCCTGGTCGTTGAAAATATGCAATTTTAAAAGTCATCAAAATTTAGTCATTTTTTATGTAACGATAAATCTGAGCTAAAATATTATTTAAAATCCGGAAAATATGCTTGCAAATTTTACGGGATTTCGTGGAACTCCCGCAAATTTTACGGGAGTTCCAGCAAGTATAAATGTCCAGTATAATATATTGGAGTTTGGAGCACTGGTGCTTCAGTCTCCCGCAAATTTACAGGAGTTAGCAAAGTATACTGGTCTAGCATATTATGCTAGAGTTCGTACACAAATGTATCAGAACTCCCGTATATTATACTGGACCGGTCCCTGTTACAGTAAAATAATGACTATTTTTCATTGACTTAGTAAACGCTGGCTATTTTTGATACCAGTGTGAAAACTGACTATACTATGATATTTTACCGAGGAGAAGTAGGCCCGAAGTGTTCTTCATGACCTGACAACAAGCCTGATTCAACTTAATTGCTTGCAAAATCTAGGAGAAAAATGAATATTTTTAGTTGTTCATAAACGTAATAGATTTTATATAATATTGTGGTTAGCGAATACAAAAAATTTGGGCCGATCGATTCATTTTGTATTTTGCCTAATTCAAAAGGAGGTTAACTTAACATGATAGCCCCATAAAGAGAGTGAAGTGCACAAATAGCCACTAAAAGCAGCTATTTTTATTTTAAAGCCACTGTTTTAAATGTATTTGGGCTTAAGCTACTGCATTAATTAATTTATACCTGATTAGACGAAAATACCCTTTTAGTATAAGTTATACCTACACTATCAACACAAGTAGCAGCAACACAGAAACAGAAGCAGCAGCAACAACACATAAGCGACATCAACACTGTGATCGCACTTCTCTTCCGATTTCAAAAATTCAATATTATCATCCAAAAAAGCAACATAGATAAACAGTAAGTTATACTTTTATGTGTTTCTATCGATTTTTATTTCGATATAGTTATACTTTTTCCTATTTGTATTGATTTGATTATATAGTAGATAAGAATTTAATTTTTTTTTTTTGAATTTCTGGATTGATAAAGTTAAGGACATCGTCTACTATGATAATTTTATAAAAGCTAATTACAATGTCCTTAAGTTTGATTCTACTGTCCTCATTTTGCAAATTGAATTGAAAAGCTTAAGGACACAATGTCCTTCACTTTGTTGCTGTATACTAAATCCTCAAGTTTGAATTTCAAATTGAAAAAGTTTAGGACAGGATGTCCTTAAGTTTGAATTATAGATTGAAAAGCTAAGGACAAACAGTCCTTAAGTTTTGACTTGCAGGTTAAAAAGTTTAGGACAAACAATCCTTAACTTTTAATTCCAAGTTTAAATGTTAAGGACAGGTAGTCCTCAAGTTTTTACTTGCAGGTTAAAATTTTTAGGACATGCAGTCCTTAACTTTAAATTCCAGTTTAAATGTTAAGGACATGCAGTCCTCAAGTTTTGACTTGCAGGTTAAAAAGTTAGGACAGGAAGTCCTTAACTTTTAATTCCATATTCAAATGCTAAGGACATGCAGTCATTAAGTTTTAATGTCTGCTTCAAAAGTTAAGGACATGAAGTCCTTAACTTTTAATTCCAAGTTCAAATGTTAAGGACTGACAGTCCTTAACTTTTAATTCCATGTTTAAATGTTAAGGACAGACAGTCCTTAACTTTTAATTTCATGTTCAAATGTTAAGTACATGCAGTCCTTAACTTTTAATTCCAAATTAAAATATTAAGGACACTTAGTCCTTACCTTGATCTTGCACTTACAATACACAAGTTTTTAATTATACAAGGATTTCTTTATAACGTATGTCCTCTGTTTCCCATTCTCTTGACTTGCAGGATAGAAACAATATGCATTATAGTTGCTTTCAATGGCAGATGAACTGAAGACTATAAATATATTGATCATCAAAAAAAGCTTTGTCTAGGCTGAGTCAATTCGATTTGAAGATTTCATTAAACAAATCTTTGAGCTTATTGAATTGAATAGAGAAAAGTTTGAAGTAGTGATATGGTTTGATATCAACCTTGGAACAAGCAAAGGAATACTTGTATCCAAATATTTAGATCTTTACACATGTATAGAGTTGTTAAAAACTCATCCACTCTTCAAGGGCTGTCGTTTCATAGTTGATATTTTGGAAAGAGTTTTTTCATCAACAAGCAATGAACATGTCAACACATAAAATCAACATGACAATCAAGACAAATACCAACAGATAATGGAAATAGATATGGCTGAAGCTGACATTAAATGAAGAGGTGCTTCAAACAGTATTTTAGTAGAAGGACAAAGCATTATATAGATTGACAACGAACAAGCTTTGGGTATTCATTCTTAGAGAGTGTGCTGGTAATCGAAGATCAAATTTGAAACAAAAAGAGTCCTCAATTACTATATTAAGAGAAAATGCTTCGTTGTATGAAATAAAAGTTGGATCAGTATTTGACATGAAGAAGAGTATAATTAATTATTTTTCTAATATAGCAATCAAAGGACATTTTGAATTCAAGGTTGTTAGATCAAGCTCAACAAGATATTCATTGACATGCAATGATGATAGGTGTTGTTGGGTGTACGTGCTTTCAGAATTAAATATTCAACATTGTTCAAGATAGTAAAGATCGAGAAAAAGCATGGCTGCTCTGCTAACACTATGAAAGCAGATCAAAGGCATGCTACTTCAAACTTGATTAGTGGTTATATTATCGACAATCTTCGGGACCCAAGATTTTAAGTTACACCAGCTTTTGTAATGGCAGAGATGCAAAAATTGCATGGACTAGACATTGGATATCACAAGGCATGGCGTGCTATTCAACATGCTTTCGCTTTAATAAGAGGAAGTCTCAAAGAGAATTGCAAATTATTATCTTCATACTTGTATATGATGACAAGTAAAAACCCGGGAACTGATAATAACATAAAGATAGACGACAACAACAGGTAAATAATTTAGGATATGCTGTCTTTAACCTTGTTAACTTTTGAGTTGTAACCAGAAGTTAATGACTGACTGTCCTTAAGTTTTGAACTTGTAATTCAACGTTAAGGACTGCCAATCCTTAAGTTTTGAAATTTGAAATCAAAGTTAAGGACACTATGTCCTTAACTTTATTACTTGGAAATGTAAGTTAAGGATTGACTGTCCTATACTTCGGGTATTTTAACCTTGTTTTATATTGTATTTCATGTTTCTTTATATGTTTTATGCATATAGATCATCAATAGCTGGTTGTAATCATTGTAGACCAGTGATTTCTGTTGATGCAACTTTTTTGAAGTCAAAATTTCGTGGTGTTTTAATGATTTCAGTTTCAAAGGATGCAAATAACCAAATTTTCTCACTTGCATTTGGAATAGCAGAGTCTGAAAATAACAACTCATATGAGTGGTACTTTAGTCAGCTTCGCAATGCAATTGGGGGTCCTGAGAATTTAATTTTTTTATCAGACAGGAATCATGTTATTGCAAATGCCATTGCAAAGTTATATCCTGAAAGCCATAATGGGATTTGCGTCTATCATTTGGAGCAGAACCTAAAGCAAAGGAAGGTGAAAAGTGAGGTCATAAAACTTTTCCAAAGTGATGCAAGAGTATACAAGCACAAAGAATTTGACCTATACATGTCAGATATAGGAAATGTAGGTAAGAAGACTTATGACTACTGATAAGAATGGACCTTGGGCCTAACTCAACCCCAAAAGCTAGCTTATGAGGTGAGGATTGCCCAATCCATATAAGGAGACCAAGGACCTCAAATCCCTCCGATGTGGGACAACTCAACACCCCCCTCACGCCCAGACCTTTGGAGCATGGACAACATAAATGGGGGCCCAACATCGGTAACAATAATTGGGATGGGTCTGGCTCTGATACCATGATAAGAATGGACCTTGGGCCACCTTGGGCCTAACTCAACCCCAAAAGCTAGCTTATGAGGTGATGATTGCCCAAGCCATATAAGTAGATCAAGGACCTCAAATCCCTTCGATGTGGGACAACTCAACAACTACTTGATGGAAGAACCACCGAAAAGATGGGCACCATTATACAGGCGCAAAGAATTTGACCTATACATGTCAGATATAGCAAATGTAGATAAGAAGACTTATGACTACATGATGGAAGAACCATCGGTAATATGGTCACGATCTTGTAGTCTACGATGAAGATATGACATGCTCGCAACAAACATAGTTGAGTTGATGAATTATGTCCTATTAGAAGCAAGGGAGCTGCCTATACTAAGAATGATGGATTTCATTCAAGTGAAGCTACAACGTTGGTTTTATGTAAGAAGAAATAAAGCAAAAGGAATATTTTATGATGTTTCTTGTTGGGTAGAGGAGGAATTGAAGAAAAGAATAGATTTAACATTTACATTGAATGTAAGTATTATGTTCTATGTTTATCTTATGATTTTAATATTATTTAACACAATGTACTAACTTATAATTTTTCAACATTGAAGGTCTTCCTTGTTGATCCGTGGTGTTCTAGAGTTGAAGAAGAAGGAATAACTTTCTTGGTGGACTTAAACAAAAAAAACATGTGATTGTTTTCAGTTTCAATTTGATGAATTACCATGCATACATGATAATTGAAGCTATCGAGAAGAGAAACATCAAAAAGTCCAGCTTTTGTCGCACTGGTACTTAAAGGAATTTTGGCTAAAAACATATGAAAGACAAATACATCCTGTATGATATAATGATTCTTGGATTGTACCGGAGAGTGTTAAGTCACAAATTGTCAAACCTCCAGATTTCAAAGTGCCACCAGGTAGAAGGTAAAAAAGAAGACATATTCTTGCTACCGAGTCATCAAAAATAACATTCAGATGTGGTCGTCGTAAGAGAATTGGTCATAAAAGAACAACTTGTATATATTCTCTGGTACTCCATCCATTTTCAAGAAAGCATAAAGAAGAGTAGATATATCCACTTATGTTTATCGACTCTTTTAAGTTTTTGCTATACATTATATTTATTTAGATTATTCTAATTTGAGTGGATGTCTAGATTTTCAAAATTTCTTTCTTGTTACCTTCTTTTAATTTCTTTTGAGTTCAACAATTAAAAGTTACAGACATGAGTCAGTAAGTTCGACTTGCAATTTCAAAACTTAAGGACTGAATGTCCTTAACTTTGAATTTCAAGTTCAAAAGTTAAGGACATGAGGTCCTTAACTTATAGTTCCATGTTTAAAACTTAAAGGCCAGATGTCCTTAACTTTGAATTTCAAGTTCAAAAGTTAAGGATATGAGGTCCTTAACTTATAGTTCAATATTTAAAACTTAAGGACTTGATGTCCTTAACTTTGAATTTCAAGTTCAAAATTTAAGGACATGTGGTCCTTAACTTATAGTTCCATGTTTAAAACTTAAGGACTGAATGTTCTTAACTTTGAATTTCAAGTTCAAAAGTTAAGGACATGTGGTCCTTAATTTATACGTTCATGTTTAAAATTTACGAACTGTTTGTCCTTAACTACAGGAGTCCTTAAGTTTCAAATACAAGTTCAAAAGTTAAGGACAACCAGTCCTTAAGTTTGAATTACATCTTCAAATGTTAAGGACAGGAAGTCCTTAACTTTGTGTTTCAAGTTCAAAAGTAAGGACATTTGGTCCTTAACTTTGAATTTGAAGTTCACATACAGTTAGTCATGAATTAATACTAACAAACTCAATGGACAAATCAATCTTGAGAGAAACTTAATAACAATATGCCTTGATGTAACTTCTGAAATTGTAATTTTGCATAGCTGTGACAAAAACTTATGCTATGCCGACAAAATATAAGTGCCTTTTGACAAAGAGATTTCATTTTCTTTGGACAGAAAGTTTCATTTTCACTGTCATCCGTGTTGTTATGTCTAGTAGACCACTAGAGACACATATACCTATGCAACAAAATGCACAGCAAGTGTAGTATGAGTACAAAAATAACATATACCAAATGAGTGTCCCGCTAACCCTGAAGGGGTAGAGCGAGATGGTCAACTTTGTGACACTCTATAATAGTCCAATAATTTTATATATATATATATTAAATAGTGGATTTATCTTATAAACATGATTCTAATCCAGATAGAGGAAATGAGTAATCATATAATTCTTTCGTGGAAAATTTCCAGAATTTCTTTTTATTATTAATAAATTAATCTCGAGCCAGGGTGGAGTCATTAACAACTTTATAAGTTCAAGACAACCATACAAACATGCACAAATCATGCCGAGGTCGACGGTCCGCTCCAACAGAAATGTAAATTGTGCATTGCCGAGGGTCGAGCGGCTCGTACCATCGATGTATCTATTTAATATGCCGAGGCGTTCGGCCCGTTCCATAACTAAACACATACCCTACTCACGAATCATGCATGCGACGCAAGTACACATAAAAATACATGCTCAATCAGTCAAATAAGAACGTATCGGGGAATATTTATCCAAATAAAACCAATTCTCTTTTACAATTTCAAGAAATAAAGTGTAACCCTTTTAGAAATTTACTTACTAATTCGATGTGAGTTAAGCAATTCAGCTATCAATGGGTTCATAAATAATCCAAGTGTAATATGTTTTTGGGTCCAAGACTACCCGGACAATAGCCTACGCACGGACTCTCGTCACCTCGTGCGTATGTAGCCCCACAAATAGGAGCACATAATCAATTTAACTCACCTATGGGGTAATTTACCTCTCACAAGAATAGAAAGGAGACTCACCTCGCCCGAAGATCCATAACCGGCCCTCTAAATCCTTCCGAAAGCTCAAACCACCGCACAGAGCTCCGAAACTAGCCAAATAATGGCAAACTACTGAGAATATACCTAAATACTTGCTAACAATTCAAATTATATAATTTCCTAACTCTGCTTTGTTAAATGACCAAAATGACCTCGGGCCCACATGCCCAGACTCTGAAATTTCTCGAATATAAAGCTTACACATACCTTAAGTATCAAGAATATATGATTTGTACTCCATTCCCTAACAATTTTCGTTGTTAAATCTTGTTTTTACCAAATTCTAGGTTTTTCATCCAAAATCCTTAATTTCCTTAATTTCACATGTTAAATCTACCCATAATATATGTATTTAACTTATGATAGGTAGGATTCACTTACCACCAAGTTGCTAGGTGGAAGGCCATCTCAACAAGCTCCAAAATCGCCCCAATGCCATGAAAATGAGAGAAATGGACCCAACTCACGATTTAAAACAACTTTCTTCCTTCAGGCATTTTCGTTTCTGCGATGCTTTTCCCGCTTCCGTGGTCCCGTTTCTGCTGACTGCTTGCCGCTTCTACGGCTCCAACTAGGCTTTCCGCTTCTACGGTCAACCTTACCGCTTCTGCGGTTCCGCATTAGCGGATAAGGGCCGCTCCTGCGGTCTTGGCTGCCCTCGTGCTCAACTGCTTCTGCGGCTTCCTCCTCGCTTTTGTGGGACCGTTCTGTGGTCCCACTTCCGCAGAAGCGGAAATACCAGATACTAGGAAACTCATCTCTTCCAAAAATCAAAATTTTGATCCGTTAACCACCCGTAATCCACCCGAGGCCCCCGGGACCCTAATTAATCTTACTAACTGGTACCAGAACACATAACGATCATGCTCGAGGCCTCAAATCACATAAAACAATGCTAAAACCATGAATTACACCCTGATTCAAGCTTTATGAACTTTGAACTTTCCGACTTCTACTTCCGATGTTTAACCCTATCAAATCACGTCTGATTGATCCCAAATTTTGCACACAAGTCATATTTGACATTACGGACCTACTCTAACTTCCGGAATCGGATTATGACCTCGATATTAAAATGTCCACTCCCGGTCAAACTTTTCAAAAACCTTCAAATTTCTATCTTTAGCCAAATGGCTTCAAAACGACCTACGGACCTTCGAATTCATTCTGATTGTGCTCCTAACTCCATAATCACCATATAGAGCTACTTCTTGTCTCAAAATCCCAAACGGACATCGATATTGCTGAAATACACTTTATGCCAAACTTAAGAAATTTCTTCCAAAATGCTAACTTCCACAATAGGCGTCGGCTCCCGGGTTATCCAAAACCCGCACCGGGCATACGCCCAAGTCCAGAATTGCCATACAAAATGCTGGAACCTTTAGATCCTAATTCCGAGGTCGTTTACTCAAAAATCCAATCCTCGTTCATTCTTTCAACTTAAATCTTGTAAAACGGGAATTTTCATTTAAATTTAACGCTGATCTTCCTGAATTTCGATTTCGACCATGCGTACAAGTCATAATACCTGAAATGAAGTTGCTCATGGTCTTAGACTGCTGAACGACGCGCTAAGGCTCAAAACGACCGGTCGGGTCGTTACTTTCTCTCCCACTTAAACATACGTGCGTCCTCGAACGTGCTGAGAACTGTACTGAGGTAGTCTGAAATCACTATTTAGCACCTCATGCACCTTTCCGTGCTACAACAACTTAGTTGAGCACATCAGCTTGATAAATCCTGATGACATTCCCTTTTATTCAAGCAAATACGCCTAAGAGCCAGATTCCAACATCCAGAATTCTATGCCAGGCCTGTTTTCAACAAATGATCACCATATCAATCACGACATGCTGTACTCAACCATCACTGCATAATTTTGCTGGATTCTTACTTTGCAACACTTAATCCACAGGACCTTGATAATATTTCCTAATAAACTCAGCCAAAATTCAACAAATCAAATGCTCCTATTGCACCTCATGACCTACATAGGTCTTGCTCTAAATTTATAACACTAACACGACGGAAGAGATGCAACGAAATTCATAATCGACTGCTGAATCAACAAATCATTAAGTCTATACCTCTGGCAAGTACCATTACCACATTCTGAACCAAATAATGATCTCTGCTCTTTAATACACGTCATATACTTAGATTGCACCGATCCTAAATCCCATAATCTCATCTCACCCAGTACAAACTGCTCAGGCGATAAGCCACCTCGGACACAATCAAGAGTCCCATATGATGTCACAATGTGACAATAGGCTACCGATTAGGATATGATACAAGAGGAAAATGAACTCTGACACGGAGATCTAATTACCCAGCCCACTAATCATACATGCGATGCGGGCTAACAACTTGTATAAGTTTTCCTCAGAACATGGGAAACAGAACACATAAGAGAAACTAGGGGGAACTGTACTGAACATCACACTGTTGCGGTACACAACCCGATCCAAACAACATAACCATGAAGGCGTGTAATCACGCCCAACTATGCCTTATAAAAAGGACAATGCGGTCATTGCAAATATAATACGGTTTACAAGTTCGGAGTCGAATCCCACATAGAACTAAGGCTTAGATACAACTGTTCACTATCACCAAGAAGACAAGCTTGAACAGTTCTTAACTTATAGATATTAAGATTCTTGTGTTTAACTAATTAATTAACAAATTAAAATAATAAAATAACAACTAAAGATACTAAGAGTTAGAGACAAGATTAAGGAGGTCTAGAGTTATGATTTCCCCAATTATCGGAATCCTTCCCGCTTTGTCTTCTATAATTTTGCCTAAGTATTCTCTACCGATCATGAGCACTCTTATTACTGTAAAACGCTCCCGAGTAATCACAACAATTTACTAGGTGCATTCTCTAGAGCTACGCTAGCTGGCTTTTAATACATCTCACTTCAGATCGCACCCAAAGCTTCTTTATCCCTAATCCCGCCTTTAAACCCGCAGTCATAGATCTCCCTTATACTTTGGGAGTGGTGTTGTTCAACAATTACCTAAATATGCACTCTCTCTCGAGTTATGCATACTAAATAGGCACAGTTAATTGAGAGATCTTCAATTAACTACAACAAGAACGTAGTTGAACAAATAGAGATTATACTATGACTCAATTATATAAAAACATAACAAGAATTTATCCTACAAAAGGTTCCATCAAAGCCCTAGATAACAAATTTGCTATTCATAATAGTATGTAAAACTACAATACTAAAAGTCATAACCAACAATGAAAAATAGGAAGAGGAAAGAAAACTTGTAGAAGAATTCCCAAGCCTTGCTCCTATTGTGTCTCTGCCTCCTTATGTCAAATCTGTGTAAAAAATATGTCCAATCCATAAAAATAACATTTTTCCATGTATATATACCAAGTAGGGTCGAGCCCAAAAACTTATAAATTCTTCTACGCGAAAAAGGAAAAGTTTTAGGCCTGGATGGCCGAGGTTCTACCGCGGTCACGGTCAAACCGTGGCCAAACATCCTCTCAGATTCTTCATTCGTTCGCGACTGCCTTCTGCCGCGGTTCTGCCGCAGTAGCGGTAAAACCGCGGTTTTTAACCCTGTTACGTTTTGAATTTGGGAAAACATAAAACAGAAAAGTGGTAGAAATTTAAGTTACCTTTACAAACATATATTATAGTGTCCAAATTGAGTTATGAGCAAAACATTATGTCCATTTTACTAGACAAAGCGCAATATACCTCATCGAGTCTTCGTTTGTTCTCAACTATCAAATTTGACCCCCGAACACGATCCCCGCTTAATTCCTTGAGCTTTTATTCAGACTTCAAAGCTTCAAATCACTTAAATTCATTCCATAACATCTATATAGCTCGGAATCACACCTACAAGGCATAAAACGCACAATTAGTACAAAACACTAGCGATAAAAGCACAAACTTAACTAAAGTGCAGTAAATTAGAGTGTAAAAATCGACTAAAATACGTAATTATAGCCTATCATCAACACCCCACACTTATACCATTGCTCGTCCTCGAGCAATCAAACTACACTTTTTTAGACACGACATTTTTAAACAATTCTCCTAACTCATCACACCAAGAGTATTTAAAATAGACTAAGCACAAAAGCGTAACATCTTCACCTCAAGATTTGACTCACGAGTACCACGCATTATTCACAACTCACTGACTTACTTTAACATAGAGGTCACTGACATTACCTTTCCTTCATGAATCAAGTGCCCTCACATAATAACAAAGAGTAGTTCCACATAATAAAATTTAAGAACACTTAGGAACTCAAGATAGAAAGAATTCACTCACTCTCAGAATAACATTCATATGCCACAAAAGATGCACCATAAGCTTGCCCGTAGTGTACTACTCCACTAATCGAGCTCATTCAACCTAAGATCAATTAGGACTTTATTTGGTTGTAATGTAGGCTACGGGATGGGTAGGATATATTTAGATATAAGAGTGACTACGCCTCCTTAAGCACTTTAATAGATATATTTTAACATTCAAACTCCATACTTATATCAAACTAAACTCCACCTTCACATCAATGTATATTACCCCATACTTCTTTAAGCACACTTACATCAAGAGCTACCACATATCACGGATTTTTTTACAACAATCCAGCTATTTGTTTTCCAATTCAAGTGGCTTTTACTTTGTCAAAACAGTGCACCTTTCTCTTTATTTCATTAGTTACACTCAAAAGCCAAACCAACCACCCCACACCTTAACTTTTACAAAGTTCATAATAATTTAAGTGCTCATGAGAGGTTAGAAGGTTCAAATAGATGGATAATTTAAAAATATGGGTAAGGCTTGTAATGTGGTTGCTAAAGAAACATGATTACAGGCTCAAATGGGTTAACTACAATGCATAACAATTAGGTGGGTAAAATATACATATATAGCTCAACAAAGAAATGTCTATATCACTTCCTAGACTGAATAAAACTACTATTTCACTTTGCAAACACACGGGACAAGTTCTAGACATCAAAGGCAATGCACATAATACAACAAACCTCACACACACATGACACATAACTTACTCAGGATTGAATTAATGGACACTCTAGTCAAAACAGTTAAGCAAAGTTAAGATCATACAATTTAAGGTACTTCTACAAGAGTCAAAAACTGAGTCTAAGCGTCACAACCAAAGTACTCACTATTCTCAAGGTATAAAAAAAATTCAAGAGGTACTGCTTCACTTCAAAACACAACACAATGGCTTCTACTCCCAAAAAAAAAAAATTAACTACACCCTGTTCAAACAAAACCTTTCGAAAAGAACCGTGGTTTAAAGAAAAACCAAGGGGAATTGCTACTCTACCTAACAAAAGAAAATTTATTTATTTTTTATTTATACTTAAATCCTTCAAGAAAATTATCTAATAGATCCATCATTAGGAAAAGTCCATTCTTTTCTATTTTGAAAAAACAATTATTCAATTAAACTAGCACAACTAAAATAGCATAGAAAGTTATCTAGAAAATCTCCTCACTCCACACTTAAAATTGTGCATTGTCCCAAATGCACACCATACTAATAAGAGGATAAAAGAAACTCCCTGGTAGGACAAAGGCCGAAGCCCTAGCAGCTCATGGGGTACTCAGACTTCTCCCAAGCTTGGTCCTTCGTACGGGTACCTCACACTTAGTTCCAACCATTTGGTTTGTTATTGCATCCTTCCAATACCTTTGCTTTCCATTCTCCTAGAGACTAAACAAATTGACACTACAAAAATAATACAATTAAAATAATTAATACAAAAAATAAAAAAAAAGCAGTAAAGCTGGGTTGCCTCCCAACAAGCGCTTGATTTAACATCATGGCACGACTTGAATCACTTTCTGCCTCTACTTAGAACTTATAAATCGAACCCAAAGTTTTGATTCAAGCTTATGATTATGCTCTTGGGGCGGTACAAATTCTTGCAAGCCAAAAATTAGATAGAGTCTTATGCACTTTTTGGCTCTCGACCGAGGAGTGTCACCTTACCTATGCGGCCTTGAGAATTTCAAAATATAAGGCCCATCTATCTCTTCCTTGGACTCCTCTTTATGCTCGTAAATATCCATTTCCATTTCACCGTCCGAACATAATGTAGAGAAGTGTTTGGAATGAGGTCCAACACGCTCCAATACATGAACTTCAAGATTTTCGACCTCCTCAACACCCAAAACACTAGAGCCAACTAAATTTGTATCTTCAACGTCCCTGGTTGACTCTAGTATTACTTCTTCAACATCGGCATCCTCAAAGTCTAGATGGTTAGAGTGTTGGGGTTCTACTTTGGACCCCTCCATTGGCACCTCAATTTTCGTCTCTAATGCAAACTGCTCCTGGCTACTATCCATAATATTGAAATATTGAGCCTTAAAATCTTCAAATAGTTGACTCACTTAAGCCTCAAAGTTTTGAATAGTTTCATCTTGTCTTTCTATCCGCAACAGTATTTTACTTTGTTGTTCAATAAGACACTTTAACATATCCTCGATCTTCTTTAGGTCAGCTTCACAAGGTTATTTGTTGCTATTATCCTCACAAGAAAACATAGAATTATCATAATAAGGGGTTGCGGAAAGATAAAAAAATATAAGCACAACCATGAAAGTGAACATCTTGACCACAACACATATCACACACATTCCACACATAAGATTGAGTTGATGCACAAAACTCGCTCTCGAGAATATTTTGTTTATTCCAAGAGTGGTTTTCATCACAGTATGCATAAGGAGGATTAAAAGTAAAATTACCAACATCAACACTTTCATAATTCCATGATGCCATGTTTTTTTTAAATCAACAAGTAAAACGAAAAAAGAAAAGAAATCAAATAACAAAAAAAATAAAAATAAAAGTTCAAACTTGAAACCTAGTAATATGTACACCTACAGCTACACAATTAGTTCCCTGGCAACGGCGCCAAAATTTGATCACGCCCAACTATGCCTTATGAAAAGGACAATGCGGTCGTTGCAAATATAATCCAGTTTACAAGTCCGAAGTCGAATCCCACAGAGAACTAAGGCTTAGCTACAGTTGCTCACTATCACCAAGAAGACAAACTTGAACAGTTCTTAACTTATAGATTTTGAGATTCTTGTGTTAACTAATTCATAAACAAATTAAAATAATAAAATAACAACTAATGATACTAAGAGTTAGAGACAAGATTAAGGAGGTATAGAGTTATGATTTCCCCAATTGTCGGAATCCTTCCCGCTATGTCATCTATAATTTCGCCTAAGTATTCTCTACCGATCATGAGCACTCTTATTACCGTAAATCTCTCCCAAGTAATCATGACAATTTACTAGACGCACTCTCCCGAGCTACGCTAGCTGGCTTTTAATACAGCTCGCTTCAGATCACACCCAAAACTACTTTATCCCTAATCCCGCCTTTCAAACCAACAGTCATAGATCTCCCTTATACTTTGGGAGTGGTGTTGTTCAACAATTACCTAAATATGCACCCTCTCTCGAGTTATGCATACTAAATAGGCACAACTAATTGAGAGCTCTTCAATTAACTACAACAAGAACGTAGTTGAACAAATAGAGATTATACTATGACTCAATTATATAAAAATATAACAAGAATTTATCCAACAAAAGGTTCTATCAAAACCCTAGATAACAAATTAGCTATTCATAATAGTATGTAAAACTACAATACTAAAAGTCATAACCAACAACGAAAAATAGGAAGAGGAAAGAAAAACTTGTAGAAGAATTCCCAAGCCTTGCTCCTATTGTGTCTCTGCCTCCTTAGGTCAAATCTGTGTAAAAAATATGTCCAATCCACAAAAAAACCGTTTTTCCGTGTATATTTACCAAGTAGGGTCGGGCCCAAAAACTTATTCCTTGTCCTATGCGAAAAAGGATAAGTTTTAAGGCATGGATATCCGCGGTTCTACCGCGGTCGCGGTCAAACCGCGGCCAAACATCCTCTCAGATTCTTCATTCGTCCGCGACTGCCTTTTGCCGCGGTTCTGCCGCAGTTGCGGTAAATCTGCAGTTTTTACCCTGTTATATTTGGAATTAATGTAAAACATGAAAGTTGTAGCCCTTTGAGTTATCTTTCCAGCCATATATTATGGATCCCAAATGGAGTTCTGAGCAAAACGTTATGTCATTTTACTAGATAGTCCGCAATATGCCTCATCGAGTCTTCATTTGTTCTCAACTATCAAATTTGACCCTCGAACACGATAACAGCTTAATTCCTTGAGCTTTTACTCCGACTTCAAAGCTTCATATCACTTAAATTCATTCCATAACATCTATATAGCTTGGAATCACACCTACAAAGCATAAAACGCAAAATTAGTGCTAAATAGTAGCGATAGAAGCGCAAACTCAACTAAAGTGCAGTAAATTAGAGTGTAATAAGCGATAAAAGCGCAAACTCAACTAAAGTGCAATAAATTAGAGTGTAATAATTGACAAAAATACGTAATTATAGCCTATCATTAGCGTGCCACCCGATCCACACGATATAACCATGGCGACGCGCCACTCGATCCACACGCGGAACTCATATAAGGAGATACAGATTGAGCTAAATTACTCACCACATCAAAATACCGAATATCAGTCATAAACATGCTGAGGTGCATAATACCATCCCTGAGGAAACATATAGCGCCATAGGCTACAAAACTCAGGCACAAATGAGATGCGATACATGATCTGAATCTCAAGAGCCTTGTTGCTCATACGATATCACCTCTACGCGGAACCTTATCACATAAAAAACTTACCAAGCTGTTTCAAAACTCATACGATGCAATGCATCATTACCTGGAATGGCTGATGACAAATTAACACCGCGAATGTTCCCCCATAGGGAACGCTCGCTGAAATGAGCACAAAACTGGCATGATATAAAGCCTTGTTCATATATAAATCCATCCACTGATTTCAAGCTGATTTCTGATTGCACCAACTTGGCTAATAGCATTTTGAAGGTCCATCATAACTCCCCTTTGCCTCATAACAAGTAAGAACAACCATCATAACCAGAGTAACCTCCTCAGTTCATAACCCAATAAACAAAGTGTCCTCCATGCATAAATTCTCAAACTAATGCTATTACCACAATCCTCATACTTGGTTAAATCTCTAGTCAATCAAGTGACTACATGCCACACTTACACAATATTCCCGTGGGTCACGCTCCCAAAACCTTTCGAAATACATAATGGGTCCGCACATCTGACCTTCCATATGCACTGATGCTATAAAGCTATCAAGAATCCTCCACCAGGATGCAAAGCCTCTTTCACGACACATCAATCTCAGGTGATGCTTAAGACAACTTCAATTTACCTCAATCATTCAACCTTTTCTTTGCTCATCCGAGCCCATGACATCTTTACCAACACCAAACTGCATCCTTGATCCTCACTCCGAATTTCCATGCTACTCACTGCACCCAACGTGCCAATATACGATAGAACACAATTTTTATCATAACTCCAATATCATTAATATTTTAAACATTTCATCATATAAGAACTTTGCACTTAAATCACTTCAGGAGAATCATAGCAACACATAGGCAAATCAATATAACAGTAGAATATGCAAATCTGCAAGTAGTGATCCAAGCCACCATAGCCCTTCCGGAATCCGATTCCACTTAACAGGCCATAACAAAAGAATGCCCCTGATAAATCATCAATCAAGGTGGACGACAGACATCACACGTACCGCCATAGATCATACACATAACTTGATCATGCGGACTGAACTGATCATTGGCCCCAACATGCCCATTCAACTATGGCTAATCAATTTACCTTATTCCAATTCATCCTTTCTTTCCTTAGAAATAAGACTAACTCCATTCAACACATAATCATACTCCATCTACACTCGCCCCACGTGACCTTAAATCACGAGACCAGGATGTCTCAATTCCCACGAACTATTTGATATCACCCAAATGCTACACCACAAGTCAAAATATCATAGAACATTTTGGGCACCTTCTCATAAGCTGCTAAAAAACTTGATTCTTAACCGTACTAATAGGCTCGAAATCATTGTGCACCACACTTTAATTTCCAAACTCACTAGGACCATTATAACACACGAATAATCTCTCGACGAAAAACCTGGCGAAATCAGTTTCTATGAAACCTGCATCTTTACGAGTCATAAATCCTGAATCTTTTTTTTTTTCAAGTCTGAACATGAGCCAATAAGGTCAACTGTAGCATGCCTCCAACAATTTCTTTGCTCGAAGTACCAGTTATGGTCTTTTCTCATAGCTGAAATAATCCATTAATATGCTAATAACCAAAAATCACGCAAGTAGTTAACCATACGACCAATCATAAGCGGTGGGACTCTCCTACTTATCTTAAAGCCCTCATTTCAAAATTCCTGAGTTCGCCTGACCTCTTTACCTCTTATTGGCATAACCTCGCGCCATAAATTATCAAAATTTTTCGAAATCTTCCTGTAAATCCCCATCTTTATTATTCTAAATCATTAACTACATTCACACGACCGACCTCTTTGTTGAACAAACAATATAATTCTTTGCAGAAGCTTCGCCTACCATGTGACCGCTAAGCTGCTCAGGGGGAATAACCCATCTAAGGGAATCACCTCCCGAAATTTTCCACGCCGCTACATGGGGTACATTCACTATGACACCAATAGACCATCCTGCGACCGAGCTCACCTTCCAACTGCACAAGTCCATACGCCCCTCGCTGACATCAATTAAATGTGCGGCTACATCCACCCAATTCAGGGTTATGTTGTACCCTTCTCCATTTCAAGCAGCTCATTTCCGCTATATCAATCTTCTGCCACATAATATCCCATGCTTCAAATCATACCCGCGGACTTCGATCAAAAGTCATTAAAATCCCCAATTCGATCCAAACTCTCCTTAAGGCGCGTAGTCACCCTACTACCAAGCCGATATGCAACACCCGCCACTCTCCCACTTTGGCGGAACTCATCTTTTTAATTAACCACTTGACCTTGCTCCTCATACTTGGTCTTCTAGAAGTTTTGGACACCGCCCGACACTTTCCACATGCCTTTCTCATACTTTGCTGCTCAATTGTTGCCTTAACCAAAATCTATCTTTGCGACACTTGAATCCGCCATCGCTGCTAACTTTAAAACCTTTCCAAATGTCATCTTTATCGAGCTGTCAACATTAGAAATTCTGATTCGATCTTAAACCACCGCACCACGCGATATCTGATTGCTGTATCTCCAATACCATTTTACAATATCCTGCCTTAAAGGCAAATTGTAGCAGATTATAACATCGACAACTTAGTACGTTCCATTGGGGCCACAACCCCCTTCATAGAAGAAAGCTCTACCACGCTTGCAATTACCAGGTCTCATTACTTCCATCATCCCACAGCTGACCATTTTTAGTCCAACTGCCTTTCCCCTACCAGGAGTAAAATACTGAATCACTTGATTGCACACTGAGTAAGCTTCCCCTAAATTCATCCACTACCGCGACACGTGGGCAAACATCCTACCATCACAATAACACTATGGAAAATCGCTCACGAGCATCATGACAACCTGTGCCTAGCCTCAAGGCTATTAGAGGTCTTGTTAGTGAGCTGAACATTAGAATGCCCTTCATAAAGAGACTATAATAGTCCAATAAACTATACCAGAAAAATTATCCCGCGCCACATTTGTAATGCCATTTCAGTTCTTGAAATTCTCAATTTCTAGCAAGCGCTTGCGTCGTGTAAGATTGAGTAGGAAGGAATAAAAGGCATGAGCCCCAAAGGAATCGAACGGCACAATAAGGAAATCAAGAAAGTACTCCTAACAACCCTATAGCCTCCCGAGGATAACTACAGATGTCTCCATACTGATCCACGAGACTCTACTAGACTTGCTCATGATTCGTAAGACCGATGAGAACCTAGTGTTCTCATACCATGTTGTCACGACCCAAAATCCACTAAGGGTCGTGGTGGCCCGGACACCACTGTCAGGCCAACCCACTCAAATACTAAATTAAATCTCGTTTAACACTTTTGAAATACATGATTTTTCCTTCATTGTTTAGAAATTTTAAGGAATATATTTTATTATCAAATTTAAAAGTTAAACAATTAATACAATATTTCAAACCATCCCAGAACCCGGTGTCACAAGTGCACGAGCATCTACTGATAAGAGATATAAAATACAACACCCCCTGGAATACAATGGACGGAAAGTAAATATAGTACAAAGGAAGGGACTACTCTAGCTGCGGCCATCTCGAATGACTCAATTCACCTAGTTCCAGAATCATTCGCGATGTTATGCCTAGCAGACCACTGGAGCCACATATACATGTGCAACAAAATTCACAGCAAGTGTAGTATGAGTACAAAAATAACGTGTACTCAATGAGTGTCCTGCCTAACCCCGAAGGGATAGAGACGAGATTGTCAACTTTGTGACACTCTTTAATAGTCCAATAATTATTCATTCATATATATATATATATATATATATATATATATATATATATATATATATATATATATATATATATATATATATATATATATATATATATATATATATATATATATATATATATATATATATATATATATATATATATTAAATAGTAGATTTATCTTATAAACATGATTCTAATGCAGATAGAGGAAACAAGTAAACATATAATTCCTTCATGGGAAATTTCAAGCATTTCTTTTTACTATTAATAAATTAATCCCGAGCCAGGATGAGGAATTAACAACTTTAATAAGTTCAAGACAACAACACAAACATGCAGAAATCATGTCGAGGTCGACGGCCCGCTCCAATAAAGATAAAAATTGTGCACTGCCGAGGATCGAGCGGCCCGTACCATAGATGCATCTATTTAATCTGCCGATGTGTTTGGCCCATTCCTTAATTAAACACATAACCTACTCGCGAATCATGCATGCGACACAGGTACACATAAGAATACATGCTCAATCAGTCAAATAATGACGTATCGGGGAATATTTATCCAAATAAAAGAAATTCTCTTTTAACAATTTTAAGAAATAAAGTTTAACCCTTTTAGAAATTCACTTACTAATTCGATGTGAGTTAAGCAATTCAAGATATCAATGGGTTCATAAATAATCTAAGTGGAACATGTTTTTGGGTCCCAGACCACTCGGACAATAGAAAAATAGTATCTACGCATAGACTCTCGTCACCTCATGCGTACGTAGCCCCTACAAATACGAGCACATAATCAGTTTAACTCACCTATGGGGAATTTTCCCCTCACAAGATTAGAAAGGAGACTCACCTCGCCCGAAGATCCATAACTGGCCCTCTACATCCTTTCGAAAGCTCGAATCAATGCACAGAGCTCCAAAACTAGCCAAATAATGGCAAAATATTGAGAATATACCCAAATACTTGTTAACAATTCAAATTATACAATTTCCCAACTCCATTTTGTGAAATGACCAAAATGTCCCTTGGGCCCACATGCACGGAATCTGAAATTTCTCGAAGATAAAGCTTACCCATAATTTAAGGATCAAAAATATATGATTTCTACTCCATTCCCTAACAACTTTTGTCTTAAGATCTTGATTTTACCAAATTCTATGTTTTTCATCCAAAACCCTTGATTTCCTTAATTTCACATGTTAAATCTACGCATAATCTATGTATTTAACTTATGATAGGTAGGATTAACTTACCTCCAAGTTGCTAGGTTGAAGCCCCTCTCAACAAGCTCCAAAATCACCCCAATGCCATGAAAATGAGAGAAATAGACTCAACCCACGATTTAAAACCACCTTATGCCTTCAGGAATTTTCGCTTCTGCGATGCTTTTCCCGTTTCTAGGACTGCTTGCCGCTTCTGCTGCTCCAAATAACCCCAGGCTTTCCGCTTCTGCGGTTAGCCCTACCGCTTCTGCGGTTTCGTATCATTGGATCAAGGGCCACTTCTGCGATCCTAGCTTCCCTCCTGCTCAACCGCTTCTGCGGCTTCCTCCTCACTTCTGTGGGGCTGCTTCTACGGTCCCATTTTCCGTAGAAGTGGAAATACTACATACCAGCAAACTCATCTCATCCAAAAATCTAATTTTTGATCCGTTAACTACTCAAAATCTACCCGGGGCCCCCGGGACCCTAACCAATGATACCAACCAATCCCAAAACACATTACGGACTTGCTCGAGGCCTCAAATCACATCAAACAATGCTAAAACCATGAATTACACCCTGATTCAAGCTTTATGAACTTTGAACTTTCCGACTTCTACTTCTGATGTTTAATCCTATCAAATCACGTCCGATTGACCTCCAATTTTGGACACAAGTTATATTTGACATTATGGAACTACTCCAACTTCCGGAATCAAATTCCGACCCTGATATCAAAAAGTCCACCGCCGGTCAAACTTTTCAAATACCTTAAAATTTATATTTTTAGCCAAATGGATTCAAAACGACCTACAGACCTCCGAATTTAATTCCGATCACACTCCCAACTCCAAAATCACCATACAAAGTTGCTCCCACTCTCGGAATCCCAAACCAACATCAGTAACGCTGAAATGCACTTCAAGCCAAACTTAAGAATATTTTTCCAAAATGCTAACTTTCACAATAGGCGCCAATACGCTCCCAGGTTATCCAAAACCCTCACCGGGCATACGCCCAAGTCCGAAATCATTATACAAACCTATTGGAACCTTTAGATCCTGATTCTGAGGTTGTTTACTCAAAAATCCAATCCTAGTTCATTCTTTCAACTTAAAGCTTCTAAAATGGGAATTTTCATTTCAATTTAACTCTGATCTTCCTGAATTTCAATTCCAACCATGCGTATAAGTCATAACACCTGAAATGACGCTGCTCATGGCCTCTGACTGCTGAACGACACGCTAGGGCTCAAAACGAACAGTCGGGTCATTACAGTTCTGAAGGAAGGCGACATGGAAAAAAGATTTTGTCAACCTGTGTCCAAGCAATTCCACATCTACTGTTGTCCCCCCACACATATGGTGTCAGAAATAACTGATCATCACCAGCACACCGAGAGTCATTAGTAGCATCTTTACATAAATCTTTATAATAAGTACCATATAGTTATAAAAAAAGAACATCAATAGTTATGCATCGAAAAGGATGATCGCGAGGATGGTAACATTCCTTCTTTCTCAGATAATATAGGGAAATGTCAATATGCTTCATAAAAAGGCAAAAAATAAAACAAATCCATCAGTCATAAAATAATTAAAAATGATAAATTAAGAATTGAAAAAATAAATGCCTTGTGAATTATCTAACCTTATCATTAAGTACAAAATTGCTATGTGAAAGCTCAAGGAAGAACATTTTGCTACTTATTTTTTGATGACATAATTTGTATGAATTTTTCCTCACACTATTATCATCAGCATATATATATATATATATATATATATATATATATATATATATATATATATATATATGTATATATCAATTTGTCCCCTGAAAATTTTGAAAATATCAAAGAGAGAATTTAATCCTGAACTTAGCCTTTCATGTTAAAAAATTAACGGCAGGCAGTCCTTAAATTTGAATTCGAATTTCAAAAGCTAAGGACACTTGGTTCTTAATTTATAGATTCAAGTTTAAAACATAAGGACTGTCTGTCCTTAACTTTGAATTCCAAATTCAAAAGCTAAGGACATGCAGTACTTAAGTTTGAGTTCAAAAGTTAAGGACACTTGGTCCTTAACTTATAGATTCAAGGTTAAAACTTAAGGACTGTCTATCCTTAACTTTGAATTCCAAGTTCAAAACTTATGGACATGAAGTCCTTATGTTTGTCTTGAAGGTTCAAAAGTTAAGGACAAACTGTCTTTAACTTTAAATTACAAGTTCTAATATTAACGACACATGGTCCTGAATTTTCACTTACAACTTCAAAATTTCAGGACTGTTAGTCCTAAAATTAGTCTTAATATCACCGAAGTTAAGGGTGTAGTGAAACACATTAAGAGACTTACTCTTTTTGCAACCTCTCCTTTTCTCCTTGCCCGACCACACAATGAATTTCTTCATTAATTTTTTATCTTCTGTAGCATAATAAAAAATACACCTACGAGTATATGTTGATTTTATCCAACCTGAACTCTTCAGAATATTTTGATTGTCTACCTTGGAACTTACTACTTTTCTTTCCTTATCAAAAGGAGATTTCAACTGCCAACTTAGCTTCTTGTTCCTTTTACCTCAACCAAGTTCTTCTTCAGCATTTCCTTCAACCTCCATAGTCAAAGCCACATCAATGCCCATTTGTGTACTTGGAGGAGTAGGAGTAAGAAGAGAAAATTACGGACCATCATAACCAATATTGTCTCTCTTTCTTTCCTCATATATTGGTTAAGAGCGTCATCATTGATGTCCTCTTTGTTGTCCTCTACTAGCAACACTATACACACACA
The DNA here is from genome assembly GCA_034376525.1 of Nicotiana benthamiana. Lineage (NCBI taxonomy): Eukaryota > Viridiplantae > Streptophyta > Magnoliopsida > Solanales > Solanaceae > Nicotiana > Nicotiana benthamiana. The sequence continues at coordinate 155,199,680 of CM067338.1, forward strand.
CACACACATATATATATATAGATATATATATATATATATATATATATATATATATATATATATACACACACACACACACATAAACACACACACACACATACACACACACACACACACACACACACACACACACACACACACATATATATATATATATATATATATATATATATATATATATATATATATATATATATTAGTTTGCTGTAACTCGTCAAATGAAGAGATAAAATTTCATTTATGAATATAATATTTAGGACACAATTAGTACTTGTCTTCTCCACACTACCTTGTTGTGTTTTTTAACAGACAATTCAGCTAAGATATTGCGTGCATCGTTTTTTTTCTTCCAATTGCACATTTTCTTTATCTTGCATTTGTTCACCATGTTCTTCAATTGCTTGTTTACAAGATTCTGCAAAAATATTTACAAGAGCTAATATGTTAATAATCTTTTATTAAAACAAACATATATAAAATTAAAAAACACTGTCTAACCATTTGCAATATTTAAGATCATCCCAGCTATATCATCATCTTCACATGTTGCATCTATAGATTTGGAACCAATCTTACTTCTGCCTGTTCCTTTGATATTTTCTATGTCTTGAGATTGTAGTCCAGTTTTATCTCGATACTCCACTCCGGTTTCTTCCCTTGCTGCTTCAAAAGATTCTGTAACATTGGCAGTTAATACCCATTCTAATAGTTCACTAAAACTAAGATACAATATATAATGAAAATTTTATCTAACCTTGATTGGCACAAGTTTGAACTCCAAATTTTTCTTTATATGACATGGGTGTAGAGAGATCATATGTTCCTTCTAAGCATTTGCATTCAATCTCACTGATACTTGTTCCCAATGGACTTGTTAAATTCTCCTGAGATTGCAGTCCATATTTACAATTTTTTTCTAGCACTTCTTTCTCTTGTTGATTCTCCTGGTCTTGACATTCTCCTAAATCTTCAACGTCCACGCCATCAATAGATTCTACAGATATTTGTAATCACAAAAAAGTTTATATGTATTACTCTATTTAATATAAATTCCAACAAAAAAATTCAAAATCTTTATCTAACCTTTCCCAATATCAGTAATGTTCTCAGTTTCATCATCTAGATGTGCATCTCTAAAATCTCTTTCATATTGAACTTCTGCATCCACATCCATATCATCACGTTCATCACCGCCTGCATCTCTATTGATTATAACAGTAGGCTCAGTAGCACGACAATGATCATCAACTCCATATATGTTCATCTGATCAGCTCCCAAATATGTTCAACAAAGTATCAAGCGATCCTAGAGTTTTCTTTAAATCCTGAGAAAGAAACTAAAGTTAGAAAGATACGACATGTTCAATTTGAATTACAGGATTAATAGTTAAGGACATGTAGCCCTTAACTTTGTATTCCAAGTTCACAAGTTAAGGACAAGAAGTCCTTTACTTTGAATTCCAAGTTCAAAAAGGACAGGAAGTCCATAAGTTTCATTTCCAAGTTCAAAAGTTAAGGATAGGCAGTCCTTAACTTTGAATTCCAAGTTCAAAAATTAAGGACAGGAAGTCCTTAAGTTTCATTTCCAAGTTCAAAAGTTAAGGACAGACAATCCTTAACTTTGAATTCCAAGTTTAAAAGTTAAAGACAAGAAGTCCTTAACTTTCAATTCCAAGTTCAACAAAGTCCTAAAGTTGGACTAACTGAAATTACCATCATTTCATTCTCAATCTTTTTTTTTCCTGATACATTATTTTCTGATTAACTCTAGTAACTTCAACTTGCAAATCCTTCTTAAAACTCTCTCATAATCTCTGAATCAAAAAACATAAAATATAAAAATAAAAAAGTGTTTGTAAGCAAGAAATAATCAAATAAAATACTAACATTATTTAAAGCAGAAACACATACTCTAACAATTTTCGTAAGTATGGCTTCGTCAAATTGTATGGAAGAAGACCTTGAGCTTTGATCTTGTGAAATTGGTGTGACGACCCGCCCCGTCGTCTTATGTGTTACTGCTCCATTTTCCCTCTTAATATGTTGCTTCATGTTTCAATATCAGTATTAGAGTCGATTAGGTGTAATTGAAATGGTTTTTGTTTAAAATAAGTCACATGGCCTCTTAGAAGGAAGCTTGTTTTGGAAAAATGTCAACCGGAAGTTGACTTGTTACTAAGAAGGCTCGGATGTGATTTTTGATGATTCGGTTAGCTTCAGGAGTTGATTTTTAACTTAGGAGAGCGATCGGAATTGAATTTGGAGGTCCGTTGTAGAATTAGGCTTGAATTGGTGAAGCTTGAATTTTGGCGGATTCTAGTTGATAGGTGAGATTTTGATCTGAGGGTCAGAACGAAATTCTGAGAGTTGCAGTAGCTTCGTTAGGTGATTTTGGATATGTCTAGAAATTTTCAGGTCATTCGGACGTCGTTTGGTCGGGTTTTTGATTAAATGTGAGTTTCGGAAGTTATAGTTGAACTTAGGCTTGAATTCGTCGTAATTTGATGATCTTTACGTTAAAGGTCATGTTTTTATGATTGGAAAAAGTCTGTATGATGTTTTGGAGTATGCTGGTATTTTTGGTTTGGGTCCCGGAGGGCCCCGGGGTATTTCCGGATGGTTGATTGAAGGTTTTGGAGTTTGTTGCATGAAACAAGAGTGGCTTCTGGTATTTCCGCTTCTGCGGAAGGGGATCTACTACAGCGGTGACCGCAGAAGCGCCGAGTGAGACGCAAAAGCGGAAGTGAGGAAAAGTGGTTGGATTGCGGAAGCGGATTGGAGACCGCGTAGGCGTTGAACGCGTAAGCGGTAGTTGACCGCAAAAGCGGTCTCAGGAGGAACTTGCTGGACCGCAAAAGCGGTCGAAGGGCCACAGAAGCGGTAGCCGCGTAAGCGGAGTTAAGACTGCTGAAGCGGAAATCGAGCTAGGCAGAAGGGTTAAATTACTATTTTTCATCCGTGAGAGGTTATGTATTTTCTTCCATTGTGGAGCATTTTGGAGCTATTGGACGAGAGAGTAAGAGGATTTCACCTAGGGTTCAACTTGAGGTAAGTTTTATGAGCTAATTACGTGATTCTATTGAAGAATCATCATCTAAATCTCTAAAAATTGGGTGGAAATTGAAGAAACTAGGGCTTGATTTTTGATATTTCAAATTGAGGCTTGATAGGTCATTTGATCTCGGATTTGGGAGTTCTTGGTATGTATGAACTCGTGGAAAGACAAGGTTTTTGAAAATGTAAGTTTCGTAATTTTTCAAGAAGCGGGCCTGGGGCTCGGGTTTTGCTAGTTTCGAGGTTCTTGCTATAGTTCGATTGTTTTCGATTGGGTATTGTCCCATTTGCATATTGTGATGTATTCGCTCTATTTTTGGCTAGTTCGACGCGCGTGAAGGATGATTTGAGGGGCAAAGGCGTCGCGAGCTTGAGATTTCACCGGTTCGAGGTGAGTAATACTTGGGAACGATATCCTGATTGTTTGAAACCCTGGATTTGCGCATCCAAGTGCTGTATTGTGGTGACTTGCACGTTGGACCTGAGCGTGGGGTAGGGCACCGTTGGGGATTGTGACTTGGTCCATCTCAATTTTTGGTTTTTACCGCGAAATTGTAACTGATTTGTTCTTATCATTATAACTTGGGCTCATTGCCATACTTGGGGCTTATTGCCGACTATTTGAACTCTTTAAGAACTATCATCACAGTCTTCCTCACTACTTGAAATATTATTTCCATGTGATTGACACTGATTCATGAACTCAACTATATTTTTTTACTCAAACTTGGAGTTTTAACTTATATTTGAACTATCATTTGAGCTGAGTATTATTGTTTTAGTGATGCCTGAGGGGCTTTTTGACTATTTTTGGACTGATTGAAGCTGAGGGCCATATGTGAGGGCATGAAGATTATGTACGGAGGCGTCATGACTCGAGTGTTATTTGTACATGTGCATATACATCCATGGATTGGGCTGCACGCCGCAGTAGCATATTGCATGGATCAGGCTGCAAGCCACAGCGGTGTGATATTGATATTGCGCTTTGGCTGTAGGAGCCCCTCCGGAGTCTGAACCCCCACAGTGAGCGCGGGTACACAAATGGATCAGGCTATGCGCCGTAGCGGTCATGTGCATTGCATTGCATTCCTACATTCATGCATTCACTCCTGTTTGTACTACGTGGCACGACATTTAGCACTTATATATCATTGGCATACGTACTGTTACCTTCCTTGTTGATCAGATACCCTGGTATTATATGTTAAGGGGTGTTGAGCCGGAAAGGTTGATGTTATATGTTGTGAGCTGGAGTGAGCCCGTGGGGCTGATACTGTACTGAGAGGTTGATACTGAGCCCGAGGGGCAGGTTTCTGATTACTTCCTACTTGTCAAAATTATCTTTGCAACTTGGTAAAAAGCATACTTTCTAAAGAGATTTTAAACTGGTCTTGAGATTTTCTAAAGGGATTTTTCGCAGTATTTCGGATTTTCTCAAAAAGGATTGTTCTACTTTCTATAGCAGTTTGGTGTGCTCATACGTATTTTTTATCGCTCAGATATTACTCCTTGCCTGCGTGCAGTTGCAGGTATTGATTACCCGGTAGCAGGTTATTAGCAGGACCGAAGGCCATATTTTGGTAGTTGAGCAAGGTGACCGCCAGCGTTTGCGGCACCTCATTCCAAGTTTGAGCTCCAGTTTTACCTTGTATATATATTTTGTTGGCCCAATAGTAATGTCCCTACTCATTAGATGCTCGTGACTTGTGACACCCCGGTTGGGTTGTATTGGAATGAAATTTCATAGTTAAGTGCCATTAAGTAGTATTTCTACTCATTTATGTTTAATAGCTGCTTAAAGAGGATTTGGGGTTGTTGGCTGGACGTGTCTTCACGAGAGGCGCCATCACGACCGGGTATAGAATTTGGGTCGTGACAAGTTGGTATCAGCGCCTAGGATACTAGGTCTCACGAGTCATGAGCAGGGTTAGTAGAGTCTCGCGAATCGATACAGAGACGTCTGTATTTATCCTCGAAAGGTTGCAGAACCTTTAGGAAAGCTTCCCATTCTTGGAATTCTTATCGTGCGTACTTGATTCATTTTGAGATAACTCTTGAAATTCCTTCCACACGTCGGTATGCGCACGTGAGCGCCCAGTAGTATATGTGCCTTGATGTCTTGTGATTCCCTGATCAAGGGGCGAGAGGTAATCTCAGTGAGTTCGCGTTGGGCCACTCTGGAGGACTTGAGGCCGGATCTTTGCCTATGGCTTGAGCACCAAGGTGCTGATTGTGTGAGCAAGTGTTTTGAACTTATATGTTCAGTGATGTTCTTATTAGTCGGGATGGCGGCTGAATATCCATGTAATGAGTATGTCAGTACTGTGAGGGCTATTTATGTGATCTTGGTAGAGACGAAATAGCCTATAGAAAAATAGATGAGCTGTCCAGTGTTCGATTCCTATTGTGCTTTAATGTGTAGTCCGAGTTACAGGTGCGTAAAGAATATTTCATGTCTCTTAGTTGGAAAGTAAAGTACATTCCATGTGGCAGCATGAGTATAGACTCAAAAAGGCTATGGCAAGCGTAATACGTATATGATGGTGGAAGGTATGTGGAAATATTGAAATGAGGCGAAATAGGTGGGTTATCTCTTGCGGAGGGTTTTGAGCGGTATGATCCTTATGTGTATGTTAAAATATCTCATGTGTAATTGAAGGGTATATGTTGTAATTTGAGAATTTGGGACGCTTAAGGAAGTGGACTCAACTGTGGTAGAGATGAATGTGAGAGGTGTGGAGGATTACAGTACTAGTTGGTCTATGTTTTCACAAACTTGTAGATGACTTGAGTTTAAATCTCACTATAACGTTGTGTTTTCAATAGAGTAAAAGTATTAAGGATTATTGAGAATGTCCTGGTATATGGCTTTGAGCCAAGTTGGGGAGGTTGCTATGGCTTAGCTGATTGCACTGTTGTGTGCTATGTTGGTTCTGTCTCAAAGTATGTTGGCGGATCTGGTCTGGTCGTAGAAATTGAGCCGAGAATGGAGCGTGTCGACGCCCCCTTTTTCCCTCCTTAAAGGAAAGCAAAATCGGGTTTACGATATTATGGGAAAAACAACTCTATTTCCCATTTGGAAATTGGGTTATGGATTTGGAAGAGTCGCCACCTAATGATTATAGTGCATTAGGACACTTAAGAGAGATTATTTTGAAAAGAAAACCAGAGTTTGGGTAAGGGCTTGAGATTATCTCGAGAGGAAGGTGCTAGGCACCCCTCAAGATCCACTAGTGTGGTTCCCGACCATGTTATTTGTGACTTTATGAAAGGTGAAGGAATTAAGAAAGTAAGGCTCACAAATATAGCATTCATATAACTTGAAAAAAAGGCTTTGAAGAAGAAAGAGGTACGCAAATTTAAAATAAAATGAAAGAAAGTTGATTAAAAAAATAAGTATTACTATGAAAGAACATTTGAATAAAAACAAACAAAAGGGAGAAGGGTCCTAGGTTTAACTACAATATGGATCAGTCGATGCAATATCCCGTACATATTTCCAAAGAGTGGTCAATTTATGATATTATTGCATCGTCATCATCTCCATATTCTACCCTTCCTACCCCCTTATAGGTTATTTAAGCGTGTGAATTGGTCACGAATGCTTGTTGCGTGCTATTACCTGTCCCGTCCTATAGATCCTCGAGGGCATTTAGGATCACTATTCCTATAAGGTTGGAACTAAGCCGAACCCTTAAGTTCAAAGGTTAAAATACTAGGCGACATACAAAATAGATAAGACTTTCATATAAAGGAATCATATAAGACATGTAAAGGCTCAAATAACCCTCTATAAGAGAACATGTAATTAGCACGTTTCAAACATATGTAAGGTCTAAGGAAGAGAGAGAGTTTTAAAAGCTGGAATATGAATTGAAACAGAAGTGGTGGAGTTTGCAGAAAAACATAAGAGAAAACGTTCAAAACTTAAGGGAGGCAATACAAGTTATTTTTTTTTAGACATCTGCAAAAGTCATTTAGGGACATTTGGAAAGCTTAGTAAAACAGTATTAGTCAGACAGAGTAAAATAATGAGCGTGGAAGCATTTTGGAGTTACAAAACAGTAAACATTACAGGCCTTTTGAGCTTTTAAAAATTAGTACGCAGACAGTTAAAACAGTGATCTAATCTGGACAAGAAATGCAACAAAACCTTTTTGCATAGATGATAAAAATGTGACAAAAGTTTGTAAAAAAATAGAGAGGGCTTTCAGAAACAGACGGATTCAGACATATGCGAATTAACTTGAACAAGACTTGAAAGTGATTATCCCATTTATCCTTTTATCTGGCCTAAGGTTTGCCTAGGCGTTACAAAAAATTGGTGAGCATGCAATGCTTTCTGATTTTTACAAGGAGTTTGTTAACCATTTTTTACATTTTTTTGTTTAGCAAGATTAGTGAGGCATTCAACAGTTGCAAAAGGAAGACCCTAAGCACATGATATCTAATGCATATAGAGGCCCTAAAGCATGGTGACTAAATTCAAGGCAGTAATTTTGATTGTTAACTGAAAAATAACAAGCTGAAAGTAAAGACCTAAGAACAAGATTTCTATGTGTGAGATGCATGTCCTATACATGATTTCTATTACGCAAATAGATAAGTAAAACCCTATAACATGCTTTCTACCTATATCTTCAATAATCATGCATAACCCTCCCCAATTTCACTATAATCCCCCCTTATTCTTTACAAATTATTACAGCCAAGTAATTAAAAATACAACATCGATAAAAGGAAAATAAGAAGTTATTCTATAGAGAGCCTTCAGCCAGGCTCAAGCATATCCAACCTCACTCCTTTCGAGTTTCACAGCCATTGCCAACGCTTGGGTGCGGCAAAGTTCCCTAAGGGTTTATTTGAACCCCTGGCCAATACCAAGCACCCAAAATGTCCCGACTAGACAAGTGCAAACATTGGAAGTGCCAGCCTTGTGCATGAGAGTTCCATGGGTGCTATAGGCTCCCATGGCAGTGCTTACAACTAAGGGGGCAGACCCTAAAGCTCTAAGAATTAGATTGCGATTGAGAGAATTGAAAACAGTTGAGAGACAATTTAAGACGAACAGTTGGAAAAATTAAAGTTGAGGCAGTTTGAAGAAACCGTTGAAATAGTAGAAAAGGTTCTTTTGAAATCATTTTAGACTGATCAATTTTAGAACATCAGGACATCACACAAACAGGGGAAGAGAAAGGGGAACAAATAAGTAAAGTGAACATACAGACATAAAGACAACATGCTGGAGGAAAATAATCAGACATGATTGTAAGCTAAGGGTTCAATTTCTTACTGCATCAAATTCGAATACACTTAGCTTCAAATAGAGATTTTAGGTTAAACAAGCAGCCAAGCAGACAGGGATGCATGGTAGTAGAAATCAAAGAAAACATTCATTAAGACAGGGATGAGATAAGGGAGCAAATAAGTAAAGTGAAAATAAGTAAAGGGAACAGGCAACATGTTGGGTAAAAATAATCAGACATGGTTAAAAACAAGGGTTTAGCTCTTACTGTACCAAACCCCCAAATTTAATCAACCTTAGAGAGAGGTTTCAGGGATGTTAAGTAGCCAAGCACTAGTGCACATGGAAGAAGAACATGCATTGAGACAGGGGAAAGGGGAATAGGGAAAACATGCTAAGTTAAACTAATAGACTAGTAAGTAACATGCTAGTGACAAAGATAGCAACAAAACCATAGATAAAAGCACACAACAAATAATATGAATTGCAAAAATTAATAGGAACATGTTGTTTTGGAAACTGTATCTCAAATAGGCGACATACCAGTTGCAGGAAATAAGATACAATAGCAATGTAATAGTGCACAAAGGGAGATCAAAGTGTGAAAAGAATGAGAGCAGCAACAGGAGAATAGCAGCAGCAGGAAGATAGTAGCAGCAACAGGAGAATAGCAACAGCAACAGACACAATGTAGACAAACAAATAGAACCTAGTAGTGTAAAGTAACCAATCAAGTTACTCAATCTTGGTTGTTAGCCGATTGAGTGTTCAGAGAAGAGAATGAGAGAAAATAGTAATAGCAGAGAAAGAGAGAATTCAGAGAGTTTTAGATTGCGAGAACAGTGTGTATAGTGTTTTTCAAAGAGAGAAGTGAGGAGTATTTATAGTACTAAAACGAGTACACAAATAAGGTGTTAATCCCTATTTAAGTAACTGATATCAATCATAATCAAATAAGTATAGGGACTCCCCTTTAATTAAGAAATCATAGTCAAATGGTAACAATCAGTCATTTAAAAGGAAAGGAACCATAAGGTATGGCCTGACCACATAAGGAAATAAAAATAGCATAAGGTATACAATGCAGACTAGGTACATGAGACATTAACCAGGGAAATCTGTCAAGAAAATAAGTAGACATACTTGTACACATATATACAGAAAAGTACCACTCTAATTCTGGAAAATAATTTTCGAGATTGAAAACCAAGGAAATCAATTATTAATTGGGGAATGTATCCCACTGATTGAGGAAAATTAATACCAAAATGTAAAGAGAATATAAAATCACAATTTTAAAGCCAGTAATCATATCCTTAAAGAGATGGTAAGAGTCAGTATAAAATCGCCATATAAACAACCAAAAACCTCAAGAGAAGAACAACAACATGGTATGGGAATGAAACATTATCAACAAAAATCAAAGCAAAGGACATGTAGCTCATAGAAGAAACAAAAAGAAACATGCAAATAGGCAAATACAGATACAAACATGTAGCGTTAGGGTTTTTTATCAGATTTTAACAATATACTTTAGGATTAGTACTGAGAGCCATAAATTAGTGCTAAAAGTAACGTGTTTTTGAAGAGGGTTAAGAAACCCTAGAAGTTACAGTGTGAAACCAAGGTTAACAAAGAAAACAAACAAACAAGTGAAAGCACAAACGAATACATAACACTCAGAAAGAGTAGAAGAAACAATTTTTAAGATGGGGTTAAAAACCCTAATATAGAAGAATGGTAATCATCGAAAAAATTTGAAATAATCGGAAAAGCTAAGTAAAAATAGAGTAGAAAACAAAAAATCAAACTAAGAGTTATTTTAAAAGAGTAGAGATTAAAGAGAAAAAATTAGGATTTTCAAACAGATTAGGGAAACGAAGAACCTGGCTGTGAAACTCATATACAATCCCATAGAAGGCATCATCGTTCAAAGACCACCAGAGAAAAGCCGGAAACAGACCCCAAATGGAGCTTCAGTGACCCTCTTCCATGGCGGAAGCTGCTAGGCTTCAATATTGAGAGAGGAAACCACGATATAGAGACTCCATGGTTGCCGGAAGCCGAGAGGAGTGAGGGAAGAGTGAGCTGGTATGGCGATGAAGGCCATGAGAGAACCAAAAGGTTCTAGAGAGACGAAGGGTTAGAGAGTGTTTGGGAGTGAAAGGGGATACAAGGTCGGCGGATTGAGAGAAATGATTAAGGGTAAAGGGGGTCATGGTAATTAAGGTAAGATTGATCGTGGACCGTGATCAACGGCCACGATTTAAACAGGGATCCGAGTGGGTTGGTCCAAATAGGTATGGGTCGGGTTATTTTGTAATTGCGTCGTGATTTGGGGAGTGAATTTGGGTTTTAAATGTGGCCAAAATTTAAAGGTTAAAGGACTATAATTTAGATTCCCAAATTTCCCTAATTTAATTTTGTAAAATAGCAAATGATTTTATAAAAATCCAATAAAAATAGTGAGATAATAAAATATGTTTATGAATTAATTAAAAATATTAGGAATAATTTTATACTTAAAATACTTATTAAATTGAGAAATAGGCTAAAATTGTAATTTAATGCAATATTACTTTAAGAATACCTAATGGCTTTGTAAAAAATCTATATAGATTACAAAAATTATATTGTTAGATGAGAGAGTAAAATAAATTAGTTATTAAAATGACAAGATTTGATGCTAAATTTTGGATTTTCTAGTACAAAATAAGTTATAAATTGGTTTTAAAATACTTGAACAAATATAGAAAAAATACCAAACCTTTTTTGGATCCTTATATATGCATTCACAAAATATTTTGAAAATAGTTTGGAAACAAAATACATAGAGAAAAATGAGGTATCAACAGCGCGTGTGAAGGAACATTTTGATAAAGGTTATATGGTGCTTCGTAGACGGGAAGAAATACTAGGATGTTTGAACCGCTGTTGATAAAGAATGCTCAGTGTATAGAGAAGAAAGATGATTGTGTATATCTGTATGAGACCATGTTCTGCAGTGTTAGAATACTAATAAGGCATGAGTGGTTCTGTGCATTTAGGGCAGGTGAATTACCACGGAATAAGAGTGAATGACTCTCGAGAATGGTTTTACTGTGTTCAAGATTTTTCATGTAACAATCAGGTGTCTTAAGTTTGTGTATGTCGCTAGAGACTGTGTTTTCATTAGAAAAGATCAAGACTTGTGGTACTTTCTGTTAATCATGGGATTCTTCGTATCCGCATTTGGAAGGTAATGGTAAACGAATTCAGAATCGCAGGAAGATCTTCAAAGTAAAGGAATCTGGAATGTGGTATTCTGGGAAACGTATGAGAGGGTATTCAGCGGCCTATGGATCTTAGACAATGTGGTATTATGTGCGAGTCTCGTGTGGTAACCTAGGTTGAGGTATTGTGGTGCTACAACAAAGGAGAATATCAAATTAAAGAGGAACCATGAAGGAAATTGGATAAATGGAATAGATTGATAATGAATCGAATTGGTACATTAAGGATATGATTAGTTATTGTATGTGTTCAAGGTAATGAGCCTTACAGGTATTGCGCGGCAATGCTTTTAAGTGCTGGCAATTTGCTTAACTTGGTTTGGGTAGAAGGATTCAGTCCTGGTATTTTAGCTTGTGCAATGGAATTCGGAGAAAGAGTTCTTACTGTGTTTTACCGTGGTTTGAAAATGAGTATGTTTCCTATGGGTATGCGAAGCATGGAGTGTGTAATAATTTTTCTCCTACATGGGATCCTGAAAGTTCTTGACTAGTTGAGTGCGTCGGTGTCCGCGGCGCATTAGAGAGATAGAAGTCCTCATGTTATCCTAGTGTGGTATGGTCTATGTGTTATGATATGGAGAATTGAGATTTGCATGTTCAAGGTCTTGGTTCAGTTCATAATGGGAAATTATTAAATTCTTGAGCAGCACAGACATCTACATGTGAGTAAAGAATTGATCTTCAGATGATTAAGGTGATGTAAATTGATGATACGTCAGTAGTATTGCGACATTTTCTTGTTGGATCGAATGTGGATATTTGAGTTTGTTGATAGCGCAGGAAATTTTGAATATCTTTCGTGGTATGAATGGATACTTGATGTGTGTTTTGTATTCGTATGGCGGAGTGTGGGGTCAAGCATAGTGATTCATGCGTTATATATGTTGGGAACTAGAAGCTCTCGTGATCCGACCATGCGGTGGTTGGGGGTCGTGTGTATCGACATCGTCTAGCAGTTGATGGAAATTGGAGGTCCTAGTGGATCTTTCTTTGCGTGGTATGCTAAATTTGGGTTATGATATTTGATGGATGACTGGTTGTTCCAGTGTCAGATTGTCTAGACTAATGTGTTATGGGCTATGTAAGAAAATGCCACAGGCCGCGTGACAAGTAACATCGGATTATATTCTAGCAAGGTAGCTTGTATTCCAGAGACCAGCGGGCGGCTGGCAAGCATTGTTTATTGATTGGGCCTTCATCGTGGATGTCAGTGCAGAGGCTTCTATACTCGTTTCAGTTCCAGCATCGAGGTTTCAGATGCGTTTTCTTGTGACCGGCATGAGGCTATATGTGTTTATTATAATGAGCAAATTTGACTCGATGTGCATCCCTTTTGTGAGATATATGTGCGGATCGGATGGCACGCCGCCACGGGAATGGTATCTGGATCGGGTGACACGCCGCCACGGGTATGTTATCTGGACCGGGTTGCACACTGCAATAGTGTGATATGGAGAATAGTTTCCTATATGTTTCTTTGTATGCCTTGTTTCCTAGTTAATGAGGAAAAATCCATATGGGGAGTTGCTCGGCGAATAGCGCATCGGTTATGTCCTTTCAGGATTGAATAATGTATAATACTTGCTTTACCGTGGGTGTGATGGATTGCTTGGTTTCAAGCCTCAATCTGTGCATGGTTGTTTGTGTTGAGCATGGTGACTTAAGGTGCTTCATGGGTAATAGTGTTTGGATAGAATCGCGCGTTGTGGAAAGGCCACGTGATGTTATGACCTTTCGAGGAGGATTCAGGTACTCTATTTCTGTTATGTGAGATGGGATATTAGTTCTTTGTTGTGATCGTACGGAGGAATTTGAATTACAGCTCTTTTATTTGAGTCAGTCGTTATGATTTGAGTGCGTTCATATCGTTTCTTATTGGTGCCTGTGTTGAGCACGTTGTGGCTTAGGTCGGTGTTGAGGTGTCATATCACCAGAGTGGCATGTTGTAGTTGAGATGATTGTTGGAGTCATTAATGAGTACGAGCATATTTGATTTCATCTTGTTAGAAAGGTAATATCGAGGTTTGGCTTTGAAATCTGTTGTAGTATCAGTAAGAAAGGAAATGGACTCATGAATGGGTGATCTGAGAGATGGGTTCGGTTTATCATATGTTTCAGTTGCCGTTGGCAGTATATGAAGGTGTTGGGATAAGACTTTAACTCATAAAAAGGTTTTTCTATCAGTATTTGGTTATTGTGGGCAATTGCTGGGAATAGATGCCATCGTCTCGAGTGTTTGGATTGTGTAGTATACCATATGGTCTCACCTGAAGTGGCGAGTATGGGTTATTATAGTTGGTTCAGGTTTATTCTGAGTATAGACGTGGGGTTCTGATCTGGTGCATGATTTCGGGAAGTGCAATGTGGTTTATGGTTTAGATGGACTGTCAAATTCTGGCTATATTATATTATCGGACCTATGTGAGATAGGGTGACGTGGGATCACCCCGAGTATATACTTGGTAAGGTCATTCAGCTATTTGGGTTGCTTCTAGTACAACTCTGGATACGCTCGAGGACGAGCGTTTGTTTAAGTTGGGGAGGATGTGATGACCCGACCCGTCATCTTATGTGTTACTGCTCCGTTTTCCCCCTTATTGTGTTGCTTCATGTTTCAATATCAGTATTAGAGTCGATCGGGTGTAATTGAATTGGTTTTGGTTTAAAATAAGGCACACTGCCTCTAAGAATGAAACTTGTTTTGGAACAAAGTAACTAGAAGTTTACTTGTGAGTTGGACGACTTGGATATGATTTCCGTTGATTCGCTTAGCTTCTGGAGATGATTTGTGACTTAAGAGAGCGATTGAAATTGAATTTGGAGGTCCGGTGTAGAATTAGGCTTGAATTGGCCAAGTTTGAATTTTAGCGGATTCCGGTTGATAGGTGAGATTTTGATCCGAGGGTCGGAATGGAATTCCGAGAGTAGGAGTAGCTTTGTTAGGTGATTTTTGATATGTATGCAAATTTTTAGGTCATTCATATGTCGTTTGGTCGGGTTTTTGATAGAATGTTATTTTCGGAAGTTATAGTTGAACTTAGGCTTGAATTCATCGTGATTTGATGATGTTGTGTTAAAGGTCATGTTTTTATGATTGGAACAAGTCTGTATGATGTTTTGGAGTAGGTTGGTATATTTTGTTGGGGTCCCGGAGGGCCTTGGGGTATTTCCGGATGGTTGATCAGATATTTTGGAGTTTGTTGCATGAAACAAGAGTGGCTTCTGGTATTTCCGCTTCTGCGGAAGGAGAGCCGCTAAAGTGGTGACCGCAGAAGCGGCGAGAAAGCCGCAAAAGCGGCGGGTGAGGAAAAGGGCCTGGATCGCGGAAGCGGATTGGAGACCGTGTAGCTGTTGACCGCGTAAGCTGTAGTTGACCGCAAAAGCGGTCACATGACGAACTTGTAGGACCGCAAAAGCGGTCGAGGGGCCGCAGAAGCGGTAGCCACTTAATCGGAGGTAAGACTGCTCAAGCGAAAATCGAGCTGGGCAGAAGGGTTAAACCATCATTTTTCATCTGCGAGGGGTTATGTACTTTCTTCCATTGTGGAGCATTTTGGAGCTATTGGATGAGAGAGTAAGAAGACTTCACCTAGGTTTCGACTAGAGGTAAGTTTTATGAGCTAATAACGTGATTTTATTGAAGAATCATCATCTAAATATCTAAAAATTGGGTGAAAATTGAAGAAACTAGTACTTGAGTTTTGATATTTCAAATTGGGACTTGATAGGTCATTTGAGCTCGGATTTGGGAGTTCTTGGTATGTATGAACTCGTGGCGAGACGAGGTTTTCGAAAATGTAAGTTTCGTAATTTTTTGAGAAGCACGCCCAAGCTCGGGTTTTGCTAGTTTCGAGGTTCTTGCTATAATTCGATTGTTTTCGATTGGTTATTGTCCCATTTGCATATTGTGATGTATTCGATCTATTTTTGGCTAAATTCGACGCGCGTGGAGGCCGATTTGAGGGGCAAAGGCGTCGCGAGCTTGAGATTTCATTGGTTCGAGGTGAGTAATACTTGGGAATGATATCCTGAGGTTTTGAAACCCCGGATTTGCACATCATAGTGTTGTATTGTGGTGACTTGCACGGTGGACCTGAGCGTGGTTTAGGGCACTATTGGGGATTGTGACTTAGTCCATCCCGGTTGTTGGTTTTTACCACGAAATTGTAAAATTTTATTGTTATCATTATGACTTCGGCTCATTTCCATACTTGGGGCTTATTGCCGACTATTTAAACTCTTTATGAACTATCATCACAGTCTTCCTCACTACTTGAAAGATTATTTGAACTCAGTCCATGTGATTTATACTGTTTCATGAACTCAACTATATTTTTCTACTCAAACTTGGAGTTTTAACTGATATTTGAACTATCATTTGAGCTGAGTATTATTGTTTTACTGATGCCCGGGGGTCTTTTTGACTATTTTTGGACTGATTGAGGCTAAGGGCCATATGTGAGGGCATGAAGATGATGTACGGAGGCTTCATGCCTCGAGTGTTATTTGTACATGTGCATATATATGCATGGATTGGACTGCACGCTGCAGTAGCATATTGCATGGATTGGGCTGCACGCCGAGCGGTGTGATATTGATATTGCGCTTGGGCTGTAGGAGCCTCTCCGGAGTGTGAACCGCCACAGTGAGCGCGGGTACCCAAATAGACCGGGCTACGCGTCGTAGCGGTCATGTGTATTGCATTGCATCCATGCATTCACTCTTGTTTGTACTACGTTGCACGATATATTATATATCATTGGCATACGCATTGTTACTTGCCTTGTTGACCAGATACCCTGGTATTATATGTTAAGGAGTGCTGAGTCTGAGAGGCTGATGTTATATGTTGTGAGCTGGGAGTGAGCCCGCGGGGCTGATACTATACTAAGAGGTTGATACTGATCCCGAGGGGCAGGTTTCTGATTTCTTCCTACTTGTCGAAATTATCTTTGCAACTGTTGAAAAAGCATACTCTCAAAAGATATTTTAAACTAGTATTGAGATTTTTTAAAGGGATTTTTCACAATATTTCAGTTTTTCTCAAAAAGGGTTGTTCTACCTTCCATAGCAGTTTGGTGTTCTCATACGTATTTTCTTATCGCTCAGATAATATTCTATCTTATAGCCACTGAGTTGGAAGTACTCACTTTACTCCCTGCACCTTGCGTGTAGTTGCAGGTATTGATTCCCCGGTAGCGGGTTATTAGCAGGACCGAAGGCCATATTTTGGTAGTTGATCAAGGTGACAGCCAGCGTTCGCGGCCCCGCATTCCAACTTTGAGTTCCAGTTTTACCTTGTATATATATTTTGATGGCCCAATAGTAGTGTCCCTACTCATTAGATGCTCGTGACTTGTGACACTCCGGTTGGGTTGTATTGGAATGATATTTCATAGTTAAATGCCATTAAGTAGTAT
This sequence comes from Nicotiana benthamiana, assembly GCA_034376525.1. NCBI lineage: Eukaryota > Viridiplantae > Streptophyta > Magnoliopsida > Solanales > Solanaceae > Nicotiana > Nicotiana benthamiana. Next base: position 155,216,674 of record CM067338.1, read on the forward strand.
TTCTATTCATTTATGTTTAATAGCTGCTTAAAGAGGATTTGGGGTTGTTGGTTGGCCTTGTCTTCACGAAAGGCGCCATCACGACCGGGTATGGAATTTGGATCGTGACAATTGGCTCATCCACACTAAGAGGCAATGTGTCTTCCTCTTCAACAGGAATAAATGGTGACACCTGATCAACTTAAACAACTATTATATAAGAAAAAGTAAACATAAGTATTCAGAACTAAAACAAATAAACAAAAAAATAGATAGTAATTACATTAACTTACTTTTTTATTGTGGAAATATTTTCTACAAAGAGAATCAAACTGTGGAGACTTCATTTTAGAATAACATAACATCCGAGGATAACCAGATTCTTTGAAGTTCACAAATTGTTTTTTCTTGAAAAATAGGTAGTACTTCCATAATCCAAACACAAAAGGCAAAAGGAAAGCCAATTATAGTATAGCTATCCATCTCTTTATCTTTGTCTTTCTCCTTCTCAATATCATTCTCATTTGGCTTCAAGTAACTCTTCAATGATTTTAATAGCGTCTCATAAGAAAGAGAGCCCCATTTGAAGGAAGAGCAGAGTGCATCATCGTCGACAATTTTCATTATCTGCTCGAACACATTCCTATTCTTCCGCTTGCCCATCAAAACAGATTCAACAAAATAGAGTGTTGCCAACTTCAAAGCATCATCATCGCTGCCAACAAATGATGAAGTTGTACCATGTGGGTGGCTAGAAGTAAAACTATACAAATCATCCAACTCAATTTTATCATTTCTAGGGAAATAGACTCTTAAAAGCCTATTCTATTTCTCATGTAAACCTTTGATGTCAAGCGACGAATAAGGCTTCAAACCAGTAATTATATGAAATGGGTCACGGGTAAACTTAATTTCATGGTCAAATACCTTGAATGTCATTGAATCAGGTTCATTTTTTACAATTTCTGAAAGCAATATACAGTGAATAAGTTTACCAGAGAACTTTACACATTGTAATCGGAAGAAGTTGCCAAAAATACCATCCTTCAATTTCTCTCACTGGCTATTCGATAAAAAACTTTTAGTTGTTTCCTTATATTGTAAATCTCCTTTCCAATAAACCAAAAAATTAAGTCAATCCTCAAATTCAAACACACGATCTCATTCCATTACCATGCTACAAAAGAAGGAAAAAGAATATAAAGATTAAGACTTAACTTAAAGTTTTAAGTTTAAAAGTTAAGAAAATGAGGTCCTTAACTTATAGTTTCAAGTTGAAAAGTTAAGGGTGCTTGGTCCTTAAATTCAAATTTTAAGTGCAAAGATTAAGGAAATGCAATCCTTAATTTATAGTTTCAACTTCCAAAGTTAAGGACACTTGGTCCTTAACTTCAAAATTTATGAGCAAAAGTAAAGGACAAGCAGTCCTTACTTTGAGTTCCAACTTTAATATTTAATGTCGTTTCTTCTTTATATTTCATGGACATAGTTAACTAAAAATTAATAAACACAGTAAGTTTATGAATTTCTACGACAATTTTAATAAAGTATTCCTATATAATCAAATATATTGAATCAATCACAAACCCATTTCACACACTAAAAATTTCTGAATAATAGAATAACAATACATCTCCGATAGTGAATCAACATATAATGCTCATTTTTGAAATTTCACACATACTTCACACGGTATTAAACTCAATTACACATATAGAAAAACAAAAATGCATAAAAAAATATATTACTAGTCGCGATTCACATAAGAGGAAGGAGCAGAAAGTTTATATGGGTCAAAATTAGATCAGAGAAATTCGGTATGAGATCAAGGCCGTGGACGTACACACCAAGAATGTGGACGTCCTCAACTGTCATGGACGTACACACCAAGTACGTGGAGGTCCTCAACTATTATGGACATACACACCAAGGACGTGGACGTACATACCAAGGTCGGACCGTCATCAATGGTCATGGACGTACAGGCGATGAAGCATCTAGTTTATCTTGGAAAACTCAAAAGGAATATTCTATCGAATATTCCATGTAAATTGTGCCTTTTTGATTATTTCGAGGATGGTCTTTTATTATATAAAGGAGACTCTAACATTATAAAAAGGGGCTATGAGGATCTCCCTCTCCCTCTCTCTAGAAAATATGTAAACATACTTCTCCAGAAAAATGAGAATATGTGATCCAATACTTTCATCAGATCCAAAAAGGGTCATGAAGTTCTTGTACACGCCTATCATTCATCTTTACGAAAAGAAAGAAGATCCGTCTCACTAAAGAGCGTGTGAATCTTTTCCTTTACTCATATTTTTGTTACTTAATGCAACTTTATTTATGCTATCAAATCTGATAATAATCTCCATCGACATTTATACTCGATTATGCCGTTTAATTCATATTATTCATCTCAGATCTAGAGTTAATTATTCTTAACTAGGATTTACCCTTATTTTTTTCGATTAATTTGCTCGGAAAGTATTTAATAACTTTTGAGTCAAACAATTTGGTGCCGTCTGTGGGAATTTTCTAGTTAAAGTTTTAGTTTCCTCTAGATCTAGAATTTAGTTCTAGTTCCACGGTCTGTTCATAGTTGATATTTCCTAGTACGGCTCTCTACCATAACATGGAAAGAAGGAATTGTGATTTCAAGAAATCATTGTTGCTACACAACGTGAACTTCCCTTGATTCTTAGCTTTTTATCTTGATTTGCAACTTGTATTAGTTCTGTTAAGAAACTCTTTTGTGGTTTAAGTTTTTCCAATATTTCAACCCAGAATTTTTAATCCAACTAGCTAGAGAGAAGGAAGTTAATATATTTATTGCAAATAGAGCCTGAGGAAGTGGCTCTGGATGTTGGACATCTCTCAAACGCCATTCTTTTCAATCCACATTTGTGAATAGAGCCTAACCCTTAACAGTTTGGTTTAGGGAAATTCATTTTTTCGGATTGTCGCCAATTCACGAGAAGGCGGCGGAAGAATCCCTACTTTTTATATCTCGATCGAAAGGGAAAAACGGACAAAAACACTATCAGTCTAAACAAGGATATACCAGCTGGACTGGGTGGACCTACATATCTTAACTCGAAGATAAAATATTCATAGCCTCTACAACACACACGGTTGTAGACGTATAACTTTACTAAAGCGGACAGCTTTGTCAAAATTGGTAGCGGCCACTAAAAGCATAACCAGAGCAGTGGACGTGATCACTCCTCTTCACATAACAACCGATCAAATTGAGGTAACAAACGCTTTTATTTTTAACTAATTATTTCTCTAAATGGGATAGAAGCAGGAGCATTCTCCGAAATACACGAACAGGAAATGCATCATATTCTCTAATGCAAGCAAAATTAAGTAAACTAAGTAACAGACTATGTGCCATTGCCAACGATAAGTTCGACCTTGTTCGAACTGGGAGTCGGGCTATGTGCCTTCGCCATCAAAATTCGATAAGTTCGGCCTTGTTCAAACTGGGATTCAGGCTATGTGCTTTCGCCATCAAAATTTGATAAGTTCGGTCTTGTTCGAATTGGGACTCAGGATATGTGCCTTACTCAGGCTATGTGCCTTCGACAACAAAAATGACAAAGGTTCAAATACGGTTGAACAACAACTCAGGCTACGTGCCTTAGTCAGGCTACGTGCCTTACTCAGGCTACAACCATCTCCAAAAATATAAATGGCTACGGCCACCTTCAAAGTATAAATGGCTACGGCCATCTCCAAAAATGGCTACGGCCATCTTCAAAGTATAAATGTCTACGGCCATCTCCAAGAAATAAATGGCTGCGGTCATCCTTAAAGTATAAATGGCTACGGCCATCCTTAAAATATAAATGGCTACGTCCATCCTCAAAGTATAAATGACTACGACCATCTTCAAAGTATAAATGGCTACGGTCATCTCCAAAGTATAAATGGCTACGGCCACCTTCAAAGTATAAATGGCTGCAGCCATCTCCAAAATCAAAATGGCTACGGCCATCCTCAAGTATAAATGGCTACGACCATCCTCAAAATATAAATGGCTACGACCATCCTCAAAATATAAATGGCTACGGCCATCTTCAAAATATAAATGGCTACGGCCATCTCCAAAATATAAATGGCTACGGTCATCTCCAAAATATAAATGGATACGGCCATCTTCAAATTATAAATGGCTACGGCCATCTCCAAAATATAAATGGCTACGGCCACCTTCAAAGTATAAATGACTACGGCCACCTTCAAAGTATAAATGGCTACGGCCATCTCCAAAATATAAATGGCTACTACAATCCTCAAAATATAAATGGCTACGGCCATCCTCAAAATATAAATGGCTACGGCCATCCTCAAAATATAAATAGCTACGCCCATCTCCAAAATATAAATGGCTACGGCCACCTTCAAAGTATAAATGGCTACAGCCATCTCCAAAATAAAAATGGCTACGACCATCCTCAAAGAATAAATGGCTACGACCATCCTCAAAATATAAATGGCTACAGCCATCCTCAAAATATAAATGGCTACGGCCATCTTCAAAGTATAAATGGCTACAACCATCTCCAAAATATAAATGGCTATGGCCATCCTCAAAGTATAAATGACTACGGCCATCTCCAATGTATAAATGACCATGAACATCCTAGGTCACGACCAAAACGGCGTTCGATCCCCCCTCCGAATTTCTTGAACTATACTCGGCAAAGTCCGTTGATTGAGGTCGGCCGGATCCCGACCTCAATAAGCGGAGGGACTAAGTGTATGGGTCAAAATTAGATCAGAGAAATATGGTACGAGATCAAGGCCGTGGACGTACACACGAAGGACGTGGACGTCCTCAACTGTCATGGACGTACACACCAAGGACGTGGATGTCCTCAACTATCACGGACATACACACCAAGGACGTAGACGTACATACCAAGGTCGGACCGTCATCAACGGTCATGGACGTACAGGCCATGAAGCATCTAGTTTATCTTGGAAAACTCAAAAGGAATATTCTACCAAATATTCCATGTAAATTGTACCTTTTTTATTATTTCAAGGAGGGTCTCTTATTATATAAAGGAGACCCTAACATTGTAAAAAGGGGCTCTCAGGATCTCCCCCTCCCTCTCTCTAGAAAATATGTAAACATACTTCTCCAGAAAAATGAGAATATGTGATCCAATACTTTCATCAGATCCAAAAAGGGTCATGAATTTCTTGTACACGCCTATTATTTATCTTTATGAAAAGTAAGAAGATCCGTCTCACTAAAGACCGGGTGAATCTTTTCCTTTACTCATATTTTTGTTACTTAATGCATCTTTATTTATGCTATCAAATCTGATAATAATCGCTATCGATATTTATACTCGACTATGCCTTTTAATTCGTATTATTCATCTCAGATCTAGAGTTAATTATTCTTAACTAGGATTTACCCTTGATTTATTTCGATTGATTTGCTCGGAAAGTATTTGATAACTTTTGAGTCAAACAAGTTTAACTGAAGATCGTTTGCATGCGAGGATGATGAAGTAGCAGAGAAGACGCAACTTGCCCTGAAACCCCTGACAAATGCTTTTCCCTCGTCTGAAGCAAAAATAAGGGTTTTTGGGCCTTTTGCCATTATAAGCGCATTGAAGAAATGGTAAATGTGTCTTTTTCCTATTAGTAGTGGTTATTTTTGCCGAGCATTGTAATTAGTGAATAAAAATGAAAGACAGCCTTAATTAGTGGCTACGACACGCCATTTTTACCTATTAAGACCGTCTATTTGCCAAAAGTTTTACTCGAAAGTCCCCCACCCCCTCCCCGTTTTGAGGCCATGCAATATTATCGTAAGAGAAAATAAAATTGTAGCAAGTATAAAACGTTTTTACCAAATACCATTTATCCGATAAAAATTACCTTAGTTTTCACCAATTAAAAATTTATCAGATATCTAGGGGTAACTTTAACCTAGTGAAAGTAATAATATTAACAAGTATTACGACTTTCTTATAGTAAATACTCCCTATGTTCCAGTTTATGTGAACCAATTTCTTTTTTGTCCATTCCAAAAAGAATTATCCCTTTCTAACTTTGGTAACAGTTTAGCTTCAATTTACAATTCTACCTTTAATGAGAAGCTTTTATAATCACTCAAATACTCTGGGCCCCCTTTTTTGACTTGTTTAAGACCGCAAATTCCAAAGGTTTTTCATTTTTTCTTAAATTCCTCAATCAAACAAGTTCACATAAATTAAAATAGAGGGAGTAGTAAGTTTACTAATTATAACCTAGTGATACAAGTGTCAAAATTAGCAAAAACATTTTGATGTATATAACAACTTAGTCGGATGGTTGTTACCTATTGTATTGTAGCATATTGTTACTTTAAATATAATATTTATTTCGAATGTTACTTAAATTTTATCGTATTGTATCGTTAAATATGTCGTTATGTAACGACGAAAAATGTCACTTTATGGAATGTCCGATTTGGTGTGGTCACGTTGTTACCTTATTTTTTTCCTCTCATGTTGCCTTCTTTATTATTAAAAAGATTTTATTTTATCATTTACTATACCTTTTACCATATAATAATTATATTTCGTACCTTATTTTTATGTTATAATATTACAAGTTTATTTTTTATATTGTTGGTGTATGACATTATGAAACGACGACAAACAATATAATCTATTGGAAGTTGGAACATTATATATATCAAAATAATATAATGTAATATAATATAATATGATACTTTACTTCATAATACATAACAACCAACCAGTCAAGCTGCAAATTTAGAAGTAGGGGTGTGCATTCGATTTATCAATTCGATTTTGACCCTTATCGATAATTTCTTATCGATTATCGATTTGTATATATGCTTATCGTTATCGTTTCAATAAGGTTTCGATTTTTTCGATTTCGATTTATCGATTTTGGGGTCTTATCGATTCGGTTATCGATTACACCAATAAGAAAATTTGCGGGATTTTACGGAAAGTATATCGCTATAAACGCGCCTAACTTATATGGATAAAAAGAAGCTAAAGTAAGATGAAACCATTTATAACATAAAATTTGTATTAACAAGCACATGCAAGAAAACTAAAGTAAGGAATCAAATGTATGCCACCAACACTCCAACGGTATAAATATATAAAACAAGACAAAATACATCATCATGACTAATTTTATTCTCCATTAATTTGAACTTCATTCCCTTGATCTTTAAATATAATTATTCCTTAAATGTGGTAGAGAAAATAATAGGGTAATGGACTTAGAGTAAATGAAATGGTATACATTAGGGAAAATGATATTGTATAGCCGCTTTCAAAATAGTAGCGGAATATATATACATTCTGTATGTTATATTAATCTACACAAATAGGTAATTATTCATTTTATAAGTGTCTACAGTGATAGGGGTATGCATTCGACTTATCGATTCGATTTTTACCCTTATCGATAATTGCTTATCGATTATCAATTTGTACATATGCTTATCGTTATCGTTTCAATAAGGTTTCGATTTTTTCGATTTTGGTTTTCTCGATTTCGATAACAGATAATCGATTCGATTTATCGATAAACCGATTCGAATGCACACCCCTATTTAGAAGTACAATAGATTTTATCGAACACGAGCGACTAATGACACGCGGAAGATCTATATAGGTTTCAAATATTTGCTATATTTGACATAATGAGCTTGGTTTTCATAAAAGATTCTCTCATCCCATTGAACTGAGTTCAATATAAGATAAATTCGACTTCAACTTGACATGGTGTTAATGCTGCGGAAGTTAAATATATATAGTGTGAATGAGTCATATTTATTATACCAAAAATTATGACAGTCATCAAATAATAAATAAGATAATAAACAATAATAAAAGAAACACTAGAATTTACGAGATTCGGACAATTGTGCCTACTTCATCGGACACAACTAATATCTTATTCCACTCCAAAAATACAAGTGAAATAATACTAAAGAGAGAAGATACAAATGCCTTAAACAGATGAGAAGAAAAATAAGAGGTGTATTTAGATCCTAAACATTAGGCCTCCTTTTATAGGAAAAAATCTAAACAAAAATGGCTAACCCACTGATTTGGGACTTTGCCAATTTCAACAAATCTCCACCTTGACAAAATTTTACATCTTCAATTTTTTCTCGATAACAAATTTTAGTTGTGTCTTCATCTTCAATCTTTAATGTTCAACAATGTTGATCAAATCCAAACAATATTGAAACTTGATTGCAGTCACCACTTTTGTCAGCATATCAGTAAGATTCTCTGTAGTGTGAATTTTCTTCACCGAGACTTCACCTTCTTCAATGATTTATTGTACGAAATGATACCGAACATCAATGTGCTTTCCTTGCATGAAAAACTTGGTTCTTTGCTAATTGAATAGACTTTGACTATCACAAAAAATTGTGATACAATTTTGTTCAACACCAAGCTCCTTTAGTAACCCTTGAAGCCAAATTGCCTCCTTCACAGCCTCTGTAATAGCCATGTACTCTGCCTCTGTTGTAGACAAAGTAACTGTTGACTGTAAAGTAGACTTCCAACTAACTGGTGCCTTTGCAAAAGTAAACACATAACCAGTAGTTGATCTTCGTTTGTCCGGATTACCCGCATAATCTGAGTCACAATATCCAACTACAAACTGATTATCTTCCTTCGTAAAAACTAACCCGACATCTACAGTATTATGAATATACTGTAAAATCCACTTCACAGCTTGCCAGTGCTCCTTTCCTGGATTATGCATATATCTGCTAATAACTCTAACAACTTGTGAAATGTTAGATCTTGTACAGACCATTACATACATCAAGCTACCAACACAATTTTCGTATAATACCTTTGACATATACTATCGTTCAGCTTCATCCTTTGGCGACATAGTAGTACTTAGCTTAAAATGGGGAGCAGGTGGAGTACTAACTGGCTTAGTCTTGTCATCTATGCCAAAATTTTGTAGTACTCTCTTCAAATATTCATTCTGAGATAAATAAAGTTTCTTTGAACGTCTATCTCTTATTATCTCCATGGCAAGAATTTTCTTTGCCTCGCCCAAATCCTTCATCTCGAACTCCTTCTTCAGTAGAATCTTCAACTTATTAATTTCTTTCGAATTCTTGGAAGCTATCATCATATCATCAATATATAGGAGAAGATATATAAAGGAACCATCTTTAAGCTTGCACAAATATAAATAATGATCGTATTTGCGTCTCTTGTACTCTTGCCATAACATACACTTGTCAAATCGCTTGTACCATTGTCTAGAAATTATTTCAATCGGTACAATGACTTTTCAAGTTTGCACACCATATTTTCTTTTTCAGCAACTTTGAATCCTTCTGGTTGAGTCATATAGATTTCCTCCTCCAAGTTTTCATGTAATCTGAACTAGTTTCAAATCCAATTGTGCTACCAAAGCCAATATAATTCTAATGGAGGAATATTTTACAACTGGAAAAAACACTTCATTATAATTAATTTGAGCATATCCTTTGGCCACCAATCTTGTTTTGTAGCGAACATCTACTTGGTTAGAAAATCTTTCCTTCTTTGCAAATACTCATTTGCACCCAATTGCTTTCTTTCCCTTCAGGAGATTGGCCAATCTCCATGTATGATTCTGATGAAGGGACTGCATTTTATCATTCATAGCAATCCTCCACTTATCTTCTTCTGAACTTTGTACCGTGTCTTTATAAGTGGTAGGAACATTATCAGCTACAATTGAGGTTGCACAAGCAACCGTCTCTATAAGACGAACAGGTTTCGTTATTGTTCTTTTTGGCCTGCTGGTTGCTATTCATTCAAGTTGTTTTTGAGGTTACTTAGTTGGAATCTCCTCTACTGGCTCTCCTTCCAGAGGGTAATCTTCATTTGTTTCCTCATCTGCTTCTTGTGTAGGAAAAATAAATTTTTCCTCAAACTTCACCTGCTTAGAAGCACCATCATCTTGTTGGTATCTTCACTTATTACCTTATTTACCATTGCAGATTCATCAAAGGTAACATCCCTACTGAATATTACTTTCTTTGTCATAGGACACCATAAGTGATATCCTTTGACTCCAGAAGTAGTCCCTATAAAAATAGCCTTCTTTGCCCTCGGATCCAATTTTGACTCTGTCACAAGATAATATGCAGTTGAGCCAAACACGTGCAAAGAGTCATAATCTACAACAGGCTTTCCATACCATTTTTCAAGTGGTGTATTACCATCAATAGCAGCACATGGTAGTCGATTAATAAGGTGACATGCATATATAATTGTCTCAACCCAAAATTCTTTGCCCAAGCCAGCATTGGACAACATACACCGTACCTTCTCCACCAAGGTTCGATTCATGCATTCTGCCACTCCATTATGTTGTGGTGTATGTCTGACAGTGAAGTGCCAGACGATGCCATCAATTTCACAGACCTTGTTGAAATGATAATTTTTGTATTTCACCTCCATTGTCTGTGCGAATACGCTTGATCTTCTTTCCTATTTGATTCTCCACCATTGTCTTCCATTTGAGAAAAATTCCCAGCACTTCATATTTGCTCTTCATTATATACACCATACTCTTCGGGAAAAAATCATCAACAAATGTTACAAAATAGTGATTCCCACCCAATGAAGGTGTTTTTGAAGGACCCCAAATATGAGAGTGTACATAATCCAAAATGCCTTTAGTATTATGGATCGTTGTACCAAATTTACCCTTGTCTGTTTTCCGTTGGCACAATGCTCGCAAAACTCCAAGTTGCAAACCTTTACTCACTTTAACAATCCTTGATCTGATAAAGTTTTCAAGGATTTTCCTCTAGCATGTCCTAAGTGCATGTGCCATAGCCTGGTTGCTTCTGCCTCTTTGTTGTCACTGGATGTCACTGTTGTTGTCCCAATAACTGTACTACCACGATAGAGGTACATGTTATTGTTCTTTCGATTAGCCTTCATTTCCACTAGTGCACCAGAGCATACTCTCATTACATTTTCTGCAATGATTTTGAACCCTTTTGATTCTAGGGCTCCCACAGAGATGAGATTCTTTTTCAAATCCGGTACACATCGAACATCTGTTAATGTTCTGATCATTCCATCATGGTTTCTTAATTATATTGAACCAATGCCATATGAGGTAAGATGGTTGTTGTTAGCTGTGTGGATGACTCCATATTCTCCTTCTTGAAATTCCACGCTGTTGGGACACATACGATAGCTACAAGCCGAGTCCATCAACCATATGTCTATTGATGTTAATGACTCTTTTGTAACTAATGATAAGTCTTAATCATCACAATCAACTACATTAGAATCCATAATGGTCTGTTATGTTTGGCTTTATTCTTCAACCTCGGAAAGTCTTTCTTCTGGTGCCCCTTTTCTCGACAAAAGGCACTTTCATCTTTGCTGGGTTTATATCTTGACTTAGATCTTCCTTTATTTGTCCTCATTTGATTTTGAGGACGACCCCTCACAATTAGTGCTTCTCCTTCTCCGCCCTTATGTTTTTCTCGTTTTCTTTGTTCATAGTTGTACAAAGCCGAACAAACTTATCTGAGAGAAACTTTGTAATTTCCATGGAGTAGAGTAGTTTCAAGGTGCTCGTACTCATCAGGAAGTGATGCCAACAACATCAAGGCCAAGTCACCATCATCATAAGTTATATCCATATTTTACAAATATGTGACCAACTTATTGAAACTGGAGAAATGTTCATTCATCGTGGTACCAGGAACATAGATGAAGTGAAACAGTATCTTCTTCATGTACAATTTATTTTGAGTGTTTTTCTTCAAAAAAAATTTCTCCAGTGCTTTCCATAATTTACTTGCAGAATTTTCCTTTGTGTGTGGATATTTTTGCTCTCTGGCAAGGTAGGATCGAATGGTACCGCAAGCAATACGATTAATAATTTTCCAATCTTCTTCTCCAATAACATCTGGTTTATATTCTTCAATGGCAAGATCTAGACCGTGTTGAAAAAGGACATCTAGAACCTCGCCTTGCCATATCCCAAAATGTCCGGATCCGTAAATAATTTCTATCGCAAATTTCGCATTTGACACAATTCTTGTGATAAGAAAAGATGTCAATGATGACGTATTGCTGACACTTGATGTAGATTCTTTTTGCTTATTGTCTTCTATTTCTTACACAAATATTATTTTTAATAGCTAAAGACACAAATCAAGATTATTTCCTTTCTGATGTAGAAGATCAGACTAAGCTGCAATCATAGAGCATAGTTAGACAGAACCATGACTCAATTACCAAGATCAATCTTTTCTGATGTGGAAGATCAGACTATGCTACAATCCACAGAGTATACTTAGACAATACATTGGCTCTGATACCAATTATTGCGAAAGTTAAATGTATATAGTGTGAATGAGTCACAACTACTATACCAAAAATTATGGCATCCACCAAATAATAAATAAGACAATAAAGCAACGATAAAAGGAACACAAGAATTTACGAGGTTCGGCCAACTGTGCCTGCTTCCTCGGGCACAACTAATATTTTATTTCACTCCAAAAATACAAGTGAAATAATACTAAAGAGAGAAAAGACAAATGCCTTAAACAGATGAGAAAATGAGAGGTGTGTTAAATCCTAAACATTAGGCCTGCTTTTATAGGAAAAAATCATAACCAAAAATGGCTAACCCATCGATGTGGGACTTTGCCAATTTCAAAAGTTATGCTTTTAGGGGTCGTTTGGTACGGTGGTTAAACAAAAATAATTTTCAGAGAAAAATCTAGTATCCATTTATCCCTTTTTTAGGTTACTAACCCTAGGATAAGTTGTCCCGGGTAGGGATGTTCAAAATCGATCCGAAACCGTTAACCGAACCAATGACTTATTGATGTATTGTATCGAATTATCGAGATAATGGATGATGAACGGATTGAAATTTTATAAATAACAGCTTAACATTTTGGGGACAGATTAATCAATTTTCATTTCGGGTAAACATTTAACCCGTTAAGACTTTTTATATTTATATTTTTACCAATATGTAAGACGAATCTGCAGCTGCTTTTGTGTTGGTTCAGCTAGTTGAGCTTTTGTTGTTCAACTTGAAATGATAAAAGCCAGACATCTAGCTCATATTATAGCATAGAAAAGTTAGGTGGAGGTGTAGTAAGATGGATGAAGCTAGTTTTCCTCATGTTTAATATTTTCGTTTGGATTTTGTACAGTGCAATGAACTGGAACTATGTTCTTTGCATAGATTAGCTGGTGTCTGTTATTTCTTTCTTATCAGTAGTTCTTGTATATACTAAGTTGGAAGAGGACTCTACAAAAATACTGTTGCATTAACAAGGCAGTCTTTTGAATTTGAATCCGACATTAGTCTGAAAGCATCGACATGTCATCTTACTTGGCCGCTTGGTATTGATTATTCAAAAAAATTCTATTTGATTTAGCGAATAAATCGCTCGATACATTAATCTTATACCAATTCGCCTATTATTTTATTGGATGGCTAGCGGCTTACTATATTTATACTTTGATAACTGTTAACCTGAACCGTTAAGGGTAATTATCCGCCCGATTCACCCGATAACCACCCCTAGTCACAGGTAGGGGTATACATGGACTGGGCTGGTTCGGTTTTTATCAAAACCAAACCAAATCAACTATTTCAGTTTGGATTGGTCCAGTTTTGTCAGATTTTTGGGTTTTCTGGTTTATTTGTTACATGAATATTATTTCAATCTTACTTTATTAAAATTATAGATAAAGCTTTGATAAGTGAACATATGTTTAGTAAATATGGAAAAAATTGACAAACATATGATCTATTAAAATATTCTAATGGGAGAATTTTTTTAGTAACACATGATAGTTATTTTCTTAGCCGTCTAACAATAATTTTTCATTAATTTACGCTTTTAAGGTTAATACATAAGAGGATCCCAAATATTTCTATATTTTCTAAAGAAAAATCACTGTAAAGTCTTAAAAATATAAATAAAAATTATATATTTATATGTAGGTTTGGTTCGGATTTTTTTACGCAATACCAAACCAAGTCAAACCAAACTTAGTCGAATTTTTTAATCGATTTGGTTTGATTGTTCGGTTTGATGCGGTTTTCCGGTTCGCTTTGAACACCCCTAGTCAGAGGATGGAAAATAGTAGTGGAATAATTATACATGTCAGATGGTGAAATAGTAATTCCAGGATAAAACAATAAAATTGACAATCCCAAGATTAATACAACATATCAAACAATCAACAAAAATAATACTGATATAATTAATTGTAGCACAACTAATATAGTTAATCTCAATATAATTAGTCCCAATATAACTTATTTTCAAATCAAACAGCCCCTCGGTAAGCAATTATGAGAATTCATATTCACTACTCTCCTTTGTAGTAGTTAATGATGAAACTCATTAAGAAGTGATAATAAATTAATAATAGTAGGTAAAAATTTGTTCAGTGGTTATATCAAATAAATGAATTAATTTCTTAGTTATTTTTATCTATTATACTCCACCAAAATTCACTAACTTCTTTTGACTGACTACTCATCATTACTTTAAGCTTCTAAAATTTGCTTTTTAATGCTCTTTTGCCGAAGACCTGCGTGTTTTTCGTGAAGTAAAACGTTTGTGACACCTTTGTTTTCATTGTCTTTTTTTGCCACGTAGTTGACTAAGTGCCAAAAAATTATCTTTTTTTTTTTGGCAAATAAAGTGAAAACTTTATTAGAAAAAAAAACAATTGGAAGATTAGACTATTTGCCTCAATTTTCAACCAACACACTCATTATACCATCCTAAAAATGTATCATATTAGAGATAAGCTCTTAAGATCTACAACATTTTGCATTCATGCTTTGTTTTTCTAATTGATTTTCCTAATAAAATGAGAATAATATTTCACTACTTATCTGTATGATTCTCTTTTAAAAATATATGATAGTAACAAACTTCTCAAAAAAATTCAGGCAACAAAAATGTAGGTAATTAATATGTGAAAATCTATTACTAATAGTGATAATCATCTATGTGAAAATCTATTACTAATAGTGATAAAAATCCATCTATGTGATTTTTAGTAGTCAGTATTACCAATATTTATAATCATAATAATTTTGTTTTATTAGTGTTGGTCGTTTTACAAACGAGAAAAGGCGATCGCTCTAGAAAAAGAAATTCAAGCCGACAAATGTGATGCATAAAAAACGATATGGACAATATATAGTCAACGACATAAAAGATATACCGACAATTAGCTAGTCAACGGGTCTGCTTTTTAACGAGGTTAAGATGTGACTGCGAGATAAAGGAAAAAAACAGAGAGCTCTGAATCACCTTAAATGGTTGGACAATTAGTAGGTCAACAAATATTTAGGTCAATTAAGCTTGTTTGGATGTTGTAGCTTTTTAAATTTTGAAAGTGTTTTTATGAGGAAGAAGAACTTTCTTCAAAAAATGTAAAAGTAAATATTATTCTCCTTGTTTATTTATTCTATTTATTTATATATTTCTCCTCAACGATTTCACGAACTATATACATCTATAATAATTCAATTCTTTTGTAACCACATTATAGCTATTTTGAATTCACGATCACACCCTAACGTATTTTACTCATGCAATTAATTAAAGCATAAAAGACAGCATAAAAATAATTTTTTACCTTTTAATTTAAAAGATTCATTTTGTTACTGAAATCTTGTTTACTTTTATGACAGGCTGCCAAAATGAAAATTTAATTTTTCAGTCTCTATATATAGACAACTATAATGCCTTTGTATAACCTCAAAAAAATCTAAAGAAACATCATTCTAGAGGTACTACTAGTTCATGCACTTCATAATTCACTTTCTTAATTACTTTTCTTTCTTTTTCTGCTAATTAATTTTTCTTTTTTTGGGGTTTGTATTAAATCATTGTTCTTTAGGTAAATTCAAGAAAATGGAAGATAAACGTAAAAGATCTGAGCCTGAATTAGCTTTGTCTCTTAAAAGTCCAACTGATAATCAAGATGAATTATCAGTTAATAGGCGTAAGGTTCCTCTGACTCTTGATCAAGCAATTGATTTTGAACTGAACAAGCTTGGTCGAAATGTTGATTCTGACGTGGATTTGAAGAAGCTTAGAAGGTTTTATCGTTATTATTTTGTTTTTATCCCTTGGTTTATCATGATAAAAAATATTTTTTTTTACCTATGCTTTTATAAGGTTGTATATGAATTTTATTAGGACTGTATCAAATCGATTATCTGCGCAAAGATCTAGGATTAAGAAGACTGAATACATCACTGAGTTGGAAAAGAAGGTGAAAGACCTCCAGGTACCTAGATCAATTTTTTTTATCGAATGATTTATTTTTTTTGGTAAATAGGAGATTTTATTTATTAATAAGTAATATTGTTACATAAATTAGATATTCCGTTTCATGTTATTGCAATTTAGTTTGTTGATTCGTAAAAGAAGGTGAAAGACCTCCGGGTACCTAGATCAAAATGCGATGGAGGTATTGTAAGGGAGAAAGTTGTTTTCTGCTACGAGAATCAGTTATTTGTCGTTCCGATTCGTAAAAAAAGGTTGGAAAAAACGTGTTGAATGTTTAGCACTGTTATTTCTTATAAAGAACAAATGAGTTCAACCCTCATTTGTTAAACGAGAAATATAATGCGCACTTTTTTATCAATCTTATATTTTAATTTTTTTATGTTTCCCCACAAGTAAAAAAATATAAATAAATTCGACTAAGGAATGACATACTTTCTTTTATCAGGATTGGATGTATGTAATTTTTTGTCCCGAGTTCATTTAAGTGCAGTATTTTCAACTTTGAGCATAAAGTTATATCGTAAAAATTACTAAAATCTGGCAAATATTAAATTAGAATTCGTAACTATTAAGTAAAATAAGTTCAATGCTAAGAGATTAGAGGTTGAACCCATTAAACTTGAATCTTGAATCTGCCTCTGCCTTCATTACCACTAACATTTTGTTTACTATGTTGGGTGCAGGATACCATAGCTTTTCTGTCACCAGAAATAGAAAATCACAAAGAAAAGCAATCCACATTGAGGATGCAGAGAAAATATTTGCAAGAACAGTTGGATAGCTTCACTGATAGATCCAAGCTACGAACAGGTATATATACAGTACATATACGGTATATACATATATGTATCCTAACCCTCTCCTCTCCGCTCCCCAAAAACACAAGTCTAGTACTCAGAAGCAGACGTAGAGCTTAACGAGACACGGGCACCCGGTAACTTTCACAAAAAATTCATATATACATGCAAATATCTTCAAAAAATGATCAAATATTAGCGTAGCCCCCGTATCCATCTCTATGAGCAGTGATAAATTTATATTAAATATCATGGTACCCCCACGATCACTGAATCCAGGGTCCGCCTTTGCTAGTACTGTATTTTTTCTTTAAGTAAAAAAAAGGACAAAAATAACTATATACTAAGGTGTTGTTTGATTGGAGGATTAAGAAAAATAATTTCAATTTAATTCTTCGCATAACATAATGTAACGCTTTGTTAGAAGTATGGAAAAAATAATTTTTGGATAGCTGATAGTATACTAATTTACTTAGCTCTATTAAAAATTATATTCCTCGCTTAACTAATGCGAATTTTGGTTGGTAGAATGGTAGTATTCATGGACTATACATGCATTATGCTGGAATCTAAATATTACTTTAGCCATAATAAAATGTGTAATAAGAATAGGTGACAATACATGAAAAGGCATTATTTGAACACAAAACTGTTTTATTACATTATTAATCACTCATACAATAACAAAAATATACCGAGTGTTATCCCACTCCGTGGAGTCTCGGGAGGGTAGTTTATGCACAGACCTTACCCCTATTTTGTGAGGATAGAGAAGTTGTTTCCAATAGAACCTCGACTCAGGATAGCATAAGCATCACATTAATGAAAATATAGGCAAGAAGAGACAATACCAAAAAGCCATATAAAAGCAGATAAAAATAACAAGACACTAAGGTGATCAACAATGAAAGAAAACAACGGCTAGTCATAGAAATATATTATCAACAAAAAGTGAGACTGCGTGTCAATACTACTCTTATGAACACTCTAGACTACCTACTCTACTACCCTAATCCTCAACCTTCATACCTTCCTATCAAGAGTCATGTCCTCGGTCAGCTGAACATGCGTCATGTCTTGTCTAATCACCTTTCTCCTCCTCTTCTTTGACCTACCTCTACCTTTCCGTAGGCCCTCCAATTCAACCTCTCACACCTCCTCACCGCGACATCTGTGATCCTCCTCCTCACATGACAAACCACCTAAACCGCGCTTCTTGCATTTTGTTTTCAATAGGGACCATACTCACCTTATTAATCACCTCATAACGATCTTCTTCTTCTTCTTCTTCTTATTATTATTATTATTATTATTATTATTATTATTATTATTATTATTCCCTAAAAGAATTTTCTGTAATATTGAAGTGTATTAAAAGTGAGAAAGAGGGTTTTCATATTGTTGCAGTGCAAATTGAAGAGATGAAACTTGAATTGAGGAGGCTTAAGGAACTTGCCAAGGCTCAAGAAGAGCATTATAGTATGCAATTGGGACAAACTTCCAATTACTTTTATCTGTCAGAAATGGAGCAGCAGGCTGCCATAGATCAGTATCTCAACTTAGATGCTATGAACTTTTATCCACCCAAGAATGAGATGTGAAACTAATATTGGATCCATGATATGCTCTTCTATCAGTCAAGATTTCCATATATAGCACTAGGCTGCTAGCTATAAAATTATGTATTTTGTGGGATTACTCCTTTTATATTTCTGTTCCTTTACTTTTTAGTTTATTTGGTTTGGGGGGGGGAGGGGTTGGGTGTGGGGGGGGGGGGTGTGTTAAATGTATGAGTTTTCGTTTTCATTATTAGAACCGGTAAAAAATGTTGTGCTTGGTGTTTGTTATTTTTTCAAGTCTTGATAATTGAAAATATGTTCAAGTTAGTATGTACTACTAATAGTGTATGGAAAACCTACAACAATAGGTAATTCTGCATTTATAGCAAAATAAAATGATAATAGGATAATACAAAATTATAACAGGTTAAATTAAACTGATGGTATAAATTTTATTTACTTCATTGTATTTAGTAATAGAAGCGGATTTTAAAACAAAAACATCGTGTTCAACGACTCTAAATTCTGATTTCGCACATTCAAAAATAGCCTTAATTTCTCCCTTATTTCAAGAAATTCAATTTCAACGTCGAGTCTCAGCCTTGGAACTCGTAGTTATAGGATGTAGAAGCACCAGCTCCCTGCAAATTAGACACGATGAATGCGCTATACTGATGTGTTTATGCTTGCTGTAAGGTGTGCGTACGCACTATCCTTCTAAGACTTCACTTATAGAATTACATTGAGTATGTTGTAGTTGTTATCGTCATGAAACGCAACATACGGTTGTCCTCAGAGCTGCAACAATTATTAGCAAACGGCTAGTCGAAATCGAGTCGCTATTGTAAGACTGGCTTGAGATATTATTAGGGTTTGATGGAACGTCCATATAGTAATAACCAAGGAGAAAACGAGGCACACAATACTCATCTCTCATAGTTGCAGTATTTAGCTAACGGAAAGGAGAAACCAAAATATTTGTAGGATTTCTAATCTTGAGAAGCCTAGATGAACAGTCTTTACTTATTCTGGTATTTATAGTTCAAAAACTACCAAGCGTGCTGGAACTTATATTTCTTTTCCCAATAATAAAGCTAGAATAAAAGAAAAAACTGATGTGTTTTTTTTATTGTGTGGGGGGGAGGGGAGGGGAGGGGAGGGGAGGGTAATTGAAACTAGGGTAGAAAAGTTTTAACTTTGTGACACACGAAATTGACTTAGCATATTATATGGAGTATCATCAGACGATATAATAGCTACATTACCTTATTCATTTGAACGATCTTGAACTTATAGGTTCCTGGCGCCCAAAAAAATAATAATTAATAAATAAAGATTTGAGTTTTTTCATAAACAATTTGGCAACTAGATATATATTAGAATCATTTCCTAAGTGAACACAGTCTCCATAAAGTAGTACGCCTGATACGATTTATTAAGAGAGATGACATTATTGTATACACTTTTAAAATAATAATCGATATATATATATATATATATATATATATATATATATATTTGGCGGGTTGGTAAAAATAATTACGTTCGCCAACCAAATATATAATAAAAATATGTATAAAATTTGTATATGTAAATATTAATATACGAAAAAAATATATATTTTGCCGCTTATTATTTTTGGAGCGGCTATACTGCATAATTTTCTCATTTAATAAAGGAATTTTTACATATACATCCCATCTAGCAAACCTTATAACCACCCATGTTTAAGGTTTGTGTTTATTACATTTAAGTATACCACTTTCAATTTATGTACCAAAATTATATTTAAGGTTAATGATCAACTCATTAATTATTTGCTTGATTTGTGGAACAAAATCTTTTCATAATTTTTTTTTAAACGTTTTCTCTTTCTTCCAAGCAAAACCGATGCATTTCTCCCCTTTTTTATTTACCCCCCCCCCCCCCCCCCCACGTCTATTTACTAAAACAGAATTCTCTGGTTCTCTTCTTTAATTTCATCCTCCATTGTCGAAGGTTGCCATTGTTTCAGATCGAGAGTTTCATCCGCTATATTTTCAGTCCTACGGTTGCATCAAAGTCCCAAACCCTCTACAAAACCATTTTCTCTCTTTCACTGCTTCAATTCCCCCCCCCCCCCCCTCCCCCCACGTCTATTTACTAAAACAGAATGCTCTGGTTCTCTTCTTTAATTTCATCCTCCATTGTCATCCTCCATTGTCGAAGGTTGCCATTGTTTCAGATCGAGAGTTTCATCCGCCATATTTTTAGTCCTATGGTTGCATCAAAGTCCCAAACCCTCTACAAAACTATTTTCTCTCTCTCACTGCTTCAATTTCATCCGCCATTTCCGAACCCTCTGCAACCATCTAACACAGTATGTATATGATCTGTTGAAGCCCTCACCTACAATTCAAGACCAAAAAGAAAATAATAAGGTATCAATAAGTTAACTATGTTAGCAACAATCAGTTAACTACAAATCAGCTACAAATAAACTGCATGCAAACGTTAAGTAAATTTACCCACATTTGACTATATTTTAAAAACACACTGGAAACACTGCATATAAACGTTAACTACATTTACACACATTTGACTACATTTTAAAAACACACTGGAAACACTGCATATAAACGTTAACTACATTTACCCACATTTGACTACATTTTCAAAACACACTGGAAACACTGCATATAAACGTTAACTACATTTACCCACATTTGACTACATTTTAAAAATACACTGGAAACACTGCATATAAACGTTAAAACATTTACCCACATTTGACAACATTTTAAAAACACACTGGAAACACTGCATATAAACGTTAACTACATTTACCCACATTTGACTATATTTTAAAAACACACTGGAAATACTGCATATAAACGTTAACTACATTTACCCACATTTGACTACATTTTAAAAACACACTGGAAACACTGACACAACTACTATTTTTTTTTTGTTCCTGCACCAAACAAGAATATATTACCTGTAAATTCTGATTTTCAGTATTTGATGTAGAAAAATGAAAGATTTTTGAAACAGAAATCTGGAAGAACTACAAAATCTGGAAGATTTTCAGTATTTGATGTAGAAAAATGAAAGATTTTCGAAACTGAAATCTGAAAAAACATATTTTCGGTGTTAGATGCGGAAGAATGACTGATTTTCGAAACAGAAAACTGGAGAGATTCACGCTGGTTAAGATTTTTTACCGTTTTTATGATGCTTTAATTGGGACAGAATCAAATATTAATTGGGAGCCTTAAAATGTGGCGCAATTTTAGGCTATAAAATCAGCCATATCCGTTTTTGATTGATGCTTTAATTGAGACAGAATCAAATATTAATTGGGAGCCTTAAAATGTGGCGCAATTTTAGGCTATAAAATCAACCACATATGGTTTGGTACATATTTGATAACGAAAACATGGAATATGCGGGTAATAACCAAACAAGGCACAATAATGATAATAAGGTTTGCTTATATGTAAAAATTCCTTTAATAAATGATTCAAAAAATCCCTTATTCAATTGTACGCGATGGAGACTTCTTGGAGTTAGATATGGGCTAAGCCCACATTACAATTTAGTTCGGACCTGCAATCTTTATTCTGAGTAAATCAAAAGGACAACTTACTCTACAATAGAAACAGTTGGAGTAGTTTTACTCTAAACTAGTTCGGGTAAATTGTCAAAATCAATCATAAATTAATTAATTCT
This sequence comes from Nicotiana benthamiana, assembly GCA_034376525.1. NCBI lineage: Eukaryota > Viridiplantae > Streptophyta > Magnoliopsida > Solanales > Solanaceae > Nicotiana > Nicotiana benthamiana. Next base: position 155,239,071 of record CM067338.1, read on the forward strand.
ATGCTCCATTAACCTACGACGGACATTCTTCTCTGTTTCTTGTTCAGGGTGTATAGATGACAATGTAATAAGGTAATCCAAATTTTTGAGACTTAATTCATCAAAAAATAATTAACATTATGCAAACAATTAATCTACTTGTATACGGGTAAAATCAAAGGTAATGAGCACCCCGATTCCCTGGTGGGGGAACGAAGAGAACATAAATGCGTGTAATCGAGATTGAAGCCGGGAGCCGCCCGTATACAAGCTCGAAGTAAACACCTGTCCCCAGAGCCATCGAAATCGTGACCCCGGGCCAGATTCGATTTACAAGACCTCGGAAAATATTGCCAAATGACTGCACACGATTAACAAAGGACAGTGATATCCGCGCCCAACCGGATATCACGGCATGAATCACGGCACGGTCTGTATTAGCAGTAAAACTTCTTTTTTTTAGAATTGTACTTAGGGTAAAATATTACATTTTTTAGGATTGTACTTAGGGTAAAACTATCCTACTATATAAAGGGAAAGCTGACTATTCATTAGACACATTGGAACACTCATCCCCAGGCTATATACATTTATTTTGTTTTGTTTTACAAATTATTAGTTCTTGGTTACGTCGATAGCATTGGCTCAAAAGCAAAGACATGCTTCTAGTTAAGCTTTCAGTCGAGCTCGGGCTCACTATCATCACTGGTTTGACAATTTGTTCTTTATTTTGTTGGCTTATCTAAGTTCATTAATCACTTGTATCGAATTGATTCACATATCCTTAAAATCACGTGTAAATTCAACTGTTATATTTTTAACGTTAAATTGTTTGGCGCCTACCGTGGGGCTAAGGATAATAGTGGTAGTTTGATAAAAATTTCCATAACGCACTATATTTTATGCTTTTTCTTTTGATATTGTAATTTCAAATCTACCTAAGGATTCCAAACTCACAGTCTGCTCACTTCAGTATTGATATTGAGTCTGGACACCAAGGCGAAAACCACAAGGTAGCACCTAGCAATAAGGTGTCTCCTGCTGATCCTAATGGAGTCCCAATTGTGGACCCAATCGATGCCAACTCGCGATCCTCCAAAAAGACAAATGGATTTATCCAAGGCACACTTAGTACCTCGTGCAAAAATCCAAAACAATCGGGTCCATCAGACCCAGTGTGAAGGGATAAAGTTTGATAAGAGTTAGAACTATTACTTAAATTTGAACTCAACTTTACTCAGCACATCTCAAAACCATTTTGACCTCCCAAAATGACAGCTTTAGGAGGGAGAATAAGACATGTTGAAATGTTGGAGTGTAATTCAACGAATGGTACACAGTAGGTAGTCAAAGGAAATTAATGAGCAATGAAGCAGCGGTCTCTTCTCCTTTAATGTCTGAAATGGAGAGGTCTGTCTGTTAATAATAAAAGATCTAATTTTCCAATTTCACTGACTGTTCGCTGCATCTGGTTTTGTTTCACTCATTTACTGTTTAGAGCACTTGTCTCCATATTTATTTTGCTGTGTATGGTACTGTCTCTTGCAAATGTAACGATCTTCTTCCCTTTTATTGCCATTATGTATTAGATTTTGATCTTAAATAATTTAGTAGGTGTTTGGACATAAATTTAGCTAAAACTTGAAAAAAAAAGTTGTTATTTCATGTTCTATTTTCCATCTCGAGGTTTCCCTTATATGCATTTATTTGTAGTGATTGTTGCATGCAATTCCTTCCATCGTTGAGTTATTCTCATGCATTCAGTCGTAGCTGTTATTTTATGCTACCTCTTTTATTGTTAAGTTTATGTTGTGCATTATGTTGAGAAATAATTTTTGGAAGTTTAAATTGTGTTTGAACATGTATTTTATTTGAAAAAAAATTAAAATTTGCAGAGTGTGAGAAAAAATTTCACCTAATTTCACCATATTTGCAAATATTGGGGCAATACTGAAAAACTTGTCTGAGGAAATGAATATTTTCTCACATAACTTAAATTTTTTCTCCAAGTTAACTTCATGTGTAAGTGTACAACTTACTCTCAGATGAAGTATTATAATCAACTTTCAAATACATTTTTCTCATCTGCAACAAAATATTATCGCTAAAATCTTGAATGCATCTTTATTTGCTGCTGTCAGAATGAAAAGTTGTCTAATTTATTTATTGCCCAATCTTTTAGGTAACATTTATTGCCCAATTGGCCAATTGTTGTTCTCCTTTTTGTTCTAAAGGCACTCATACAATCTTAAAATCAGCCGGTACATTAAGTTTTCACTATACACACATGAACAGAAATAGTGTAATAGTTACGGGTTCTTTAATTGAACCTAAAACTTTCGATGTGGGATAAAAATTTATGTATAAAAATTTATTAAATTACAAAATAATAAACATAAACCCAGAACTTTAAAAATAGGTTCAATGTTAAATTTTTATAAAGTTGAAATCATAGAATTTAAATCATTGATCCGCCTCGAAAATCCTAGATCTATCTGAGTATGCACGGGGTCCTGGGAAGGACCGGATCACAGAGTCTATTGTACGTATCCTTACCCTGCATTTCTACAAACGACTGTCCACTGTTCGACTCCGTGACATCCCGGTCACATGACAACAACTTTACTAGTTACGCCAATGCCCCTCTTCCCAATCCCTCGTCTCTAAAACAGCAGCCCGATACACTAAGCTCTCACTATGCGCGGTTGTTCGGGGAAGAGCCGGACCAAAGGGGTCTATTGTACGCAGCCTTACCTTATATTTTTGCCAGTAATTATTATGCACGATTCGAACCCGTGATCTCATGATCACAGGACAATAATTTTGCTAGTTACACACATACTCGCCTTCCCAATCCTCATCTCTCTAGCATTTATTTGAGGTTCTGGCTTCATTCTTCAACTACCATTCAGCAACTTAATGATTCACTGGCAGTTACAATTTTTTTTGTATTCCAAATATTTATGCTTCTACATTTAATGCCTCTCACCGGCCAATAAGCAAATGGCACCTTACATCAGAATTCAAGATTTATTACTAAAAATAATTGTTACCTTTAGCCACAGAACTTCAAAGGGCTCTATTTATATCCAAATTTACAGCTTCGAATAAACACTCAAAAATAGTCCTCTCTTTGTATTCCTCTATTCCAACTTATTTGCTCCCAATTTTCATCCCAAAAAATCACATCAGCAATGGCCAAGATTGTTGCACTTTTACTTTTGGCCCTTTTTGCCATGTCCATTCTTGCTACAACAGTTCTGGCTACAAATGGCAAACACCACCATTCTGTAAGTAGAGTATTATTTTGACTGAATTTTCCTACTTTCTGTAAATATTTGCACTCTAATACTATAGTACTAAACTGGTATTTTTTTTATTTGTGATTTCAGAAAAAGTATGGACCAGGGAGCTTGAACCCCTCACGTAAGTATTTCCTCTTTTATTTCCGTTTGAAGTACTAGAATCAAAACATCTAATGTTTATACTTTATCACCAAAATATACATGAGAATTCTTGATTATGTTTGTATTTTTTGTATTGTACCAGAATGCCTACCACAATGTACGAGGAGATGTAGCAAAACACAGTACCACAAACCATGCATGTTCTTCTGCCAAAAATGCTGCAACAAATGTTTGTGCGTTCCACCTGGTTTCTATGGTAACAAAAGTGTTTGCCCCTGTTACAACAACTGGAAGACCAAGGAAGGAGGACCAAAATGCCCTTGATTTTTCTACTATTTTCTTCATCTGTCTTTAATTTGTCTACCTAATCTTGTTATTTTGTCTACTCTTGTTCCCGTTGTATTTTTTTTCTAACGACAAGTCCTTTATGTCCTTCCCCAAACACTATCCTACCCCCAAACCCTACTTGTAGGAATTCACTAGGTTTTTTGTTGTTGTAACAAAAAGATCAACATGTTCTTAGATCTTAATTTCCAGCTGAAATTGTAGTTGTGTTGTAGTGCTCCTATAGTTTGGTGTGGCCCTATATGAGAGCTTTCTGTTCCAATTATGTTGGTATTACTATTGTTGAGTTTTCTTTTTTCTGCAGTAATAAAATTATGTTGATTTTGTATTAAAATCCTTTGAGCTTGCCCTTTTCAAAAGCATCAATATTAAAGAACGTTGGACTAAAATGTTCTGTAGGTGAGTTACTAGTAACGCAAGATTTCAATTTTTATACAATATAATCCACAGCTCAATATTCTTAATAAGATGAAATTAGTAACCTAACCAAACGAGACATACAACTTGCAACAACATATTTGTAAGGGTCAAAACTTGACTCCACGATAATTACGGAACCAACCCGTTTTTAAATCCACTTATGATTAACAAATGGCACGGCCATTTGTTAATAAGGTTACCCGATGGTTAACCGATTGGATCAGCAAGTTCATAACCAATCCGCCTTCATGAAGGCGTCCTCTTGACGTGGCCACGGCCGCCCAGTGCCAGCTGGCAAGGTTCACAGCTATAAATACTAAGAGAAAGACCTAAAAAGGGGCTGCTTCTTCTTCTTCATCTCACTTCTAAAAGAAGAGAATATATATCATTGTAAGGCTCTGAACCTCTCCATGGAGAGGCAGACTAAATCGATCTCATCAATAAAAGATCTCTACCCTCCTCCCCTTAACCAATAACTATTGTTTCTTACGTTTTATTCATTTGGTCTTTTGGTTTATTACGATCTGCTATGATTGGCCCTCCATTGATTTTAATTGATTTATGCTTATAAAGTGTATGAGAACTTTGACCTAAGCAATTTGGCGCCGTCTGTGGAGATTTTATAGCAGAATCGCGTAGTTCATCCTCAGACCAAAAAGGAAAGGGAACACCCAAAAGCAACCCAGCTCAAACGAGCCAAACAGAAGGTGAAGAGAACTCAAAAACTCCGGCAAGAACCCGAAGCCTATTTCCCCACACATCCCACCCCCACCCCCACCCCCACCCCCACCCGAGGTAGGATCTCTGTAGGGCACCCCCACATCCCTGATGCGAGATCTGGCCGGAAATCAGCACGAATATATCTCGAACCAAGAATCACCTCAAGCCTACATACCACGATCGGGAAGAGCACGCGTGAGCTGCTCAAGATCTCGAATCAAAACCGAGCTTCTGCTCTCAAACGCCGACGTCACAAAATTCAGTCCATGCGCCTTCAGCAAAAAATTCAACTATGAGTTGAACTGGCTATGTGCCTCACTCAGGCTATGTGCCTCACTAAGGCTACGTGCCCTACTCAAGCTACGTGCCCTATTCAGGCTACGTGCCCTACTCAGGCTATGGCGCCTTTACCATAAAATATTACAAAGGTTCAACTACGGTAGAACAACAACTCCGGCTATGTGCCTTCGCCCAAAATTTCAACTAAGGGTTGGACTGGGACTCAAGCTATGTGCCTTCGCCATCAGGAATTGCAAGATTCAACTACGGTTGAACAACAATTCAGGCTATGTGCATTCTCCCAAAAAGTTCAACTAAGAGTTGGACTGAGACTCAGGCTATGTGCCTTCGCCATCAAGAATAGCAAGATTCAACTACGGTCGAACAACTAAGGCTATGTGCCTTCACCATCAGTAATTGCAAGATTCAACTACGGTTGAACAACAACTCATGCTATGTGCCATCGCCCAAAAAGTTCAACTAAGAATTGGACTGGGACTCAGGCTATGTGCCTACACCATCAGTAATTGCAAGATTCAACTACGGTTGAACAACAGCTCAGGCTACGTGCCTTCACCCAAAAAGTTCAACTAAGAGTTGAACTGTGACTCAAGCTATGTGCCTTCGCCATCAGGAATTGCAAGATTCAACAATGGTTGAACAACAACTCAGGCTATGTGCCTTCGCCCATAAAGTTCAACTAAGAGTTGGACTGGGACTCAGGCTATGTGCCTTCGCCATCAGGAATTGCAAGATTCAACTACGGTTGAACAACAACTCAGGCTATGTGCCTTCGCCTAAAAAGTTCAACTAAGAGTTGGACTAGGACTCAGGCTATGTGCCTTCGCCATCACGAATGGCAAGATTCAACTACAGTTGAACAACAACTCAGGCTAAGTGCCTTCGCCCAAAAAGTTCAACTAAGAGTTGGACTAAGACTCAAGCTATGTGTATTTGCCATCAGGAATTGCAAGATTCAACTACGGTTGAACAACAACTCTTGCTATGTGCCTTCGCCCAAAAAGTTCAACTAAGAGTTGGACTGGGACTAGGGCTATGTGCCTTCGCCATCAGAAATTACAAGATTCAACTACGGTTGAACAACAACTCAAGCTACGTGCCTTCGCCCAAAAATTTCAACTAAGAGTTGGACTGGGACTCAGGTTTTGTGCCTTCGCCATCAGAAATTGCAAGATTCAACTACGGTTGAACAACAACTCAGGCTATGTGCCTTCGCCATCAGAAATTTCAAGATTCAACTATAGTTGAACAACAACTCAGGCTACGTGCCTTCGCCCAAAAAGTTCAACTAAGAGTCGAACTTGAACTCAGGCCATATGTGTTCGCCATCAAGAATTCCAAGACTCAACTGCGGTTGAACAACAACTCAGGCTACGTGCCTTCGCCCAAAAAGTTCAACTAAGAGTTGAACTGGGACTCAGGCCATGTGTCTTTGCCATCAAGAATGCCAAGACTCAACTACGGTTGAACAACGACTCAGGCTACGTGCCCTTGCCCAAATTTCAACTACGGGTTGAATTGGGACTCAGGTCATACGCCTTCGCCATCACGAGCCCAATCTCGCTCAAACAGCAAGGCTGAACACCCTCGCCCTGAAAGCTAAAGAGTTCAACCATGTTTGAACTAAGACTCAGGCCAAACGCCCCCACCATTGGACGCAACAAAGCAGGTTCCTCAACGAACGAAGGAACAAGTTAAGCAACCTCTCCATTCAAGTAAGTATGCCTAACTCGAACTAAGATTCAGGCCGCAAAAGTTTGGCCCCGGTCGAATTGCAAGGCCACAGCCAGCAGTTTGACCACACCCGAACTGGGACTAAGACTATATGCCGTTAAGGCTATATGCCGGCCTCGCCAAATAATGGCTATAGTTTGCTCATACAGAGTAAAGGAAAATGATAAAGCAAAAAGCGTGTAATCATGGCTAAGGCCATCGATGCTAACAGCCTACCTAGTTTTAGACTAAGGCCGACAACAGTCGAAGTCATTTACCCGGCCAAGGCCATCAACGTCATCATGGTCAAGGCCATCGACGTTACCATGACCAAAGTCATAAAGGGGCTAACACACCTGCCAGAAAAACTCTAAGGCAAAACGAAACGGCTTCGAAACGGTTATAACGCCTGAGATTAATGAAAGGGAGTTCCGTACGCCTTCAAACTTTGGACGTCGCCATGCAACGCGTCGAGCGCACCCATACTCTTTTTGGACGTACGACATACAACTTGACTGCCGAGAATAAGGTTAACACCTTACGAGGCCAAAGGCCGTCAGCATGAAGATACAGTCTTGGTTGAAAAAGGCTACGGCTACCTTCAAAATATAAACGGCTAAGGCGATCTTCAAAAGTATAAATGGCTACGGCCATCTCAAAAGTATAAATAGCTACGGCCATCTCAAAAGTATAAATGGCTACGGCCACCTTCAAGGTAGAAATGGCTACGGTCATCTCCAAAATAAAAATGGCTACGGCCATCTCCAAAATATAAATGGCTACGGCCATGTCCAAAGTATAAATGACTACGGCCACATTCAAGGTATAAATGGCTACGGCCATCTCCAAAATAAAAATGGCTACGGCCATCTCCAAAATAAAACTGGCTACGGCCATCTCCAAAATTATTGGCTACGACCATCTCCAAAGTATAAATGGCTACGACCACCTTCAAGGTATAAATGGCTACGGCCATCTCCAAAATAAAAATGGCTACGGCCATCTCCAAAATATAAACGGCTACGGCCATCTTCAAAAGTATAAATGGCTACGACCATCTTCAAGGTATAAATGGCTACGACCATCTCCAAAAGATAAACGGATACGGCCATCTTCAAAAGTATAAATGGCTACGGCCATCTCCAAAATATAAATGGCTACAGCCACCTTCAAGGTATAAATGGCTACGACCATCTCCAAAATATAAACGGCTACGGCTATCTCCAAAATATAAACGGCTACGGTCATCTCCAAAATATAAACGACTACGACTATCTTCAAAAGTATAAATGGCTACGACCATCTCCAAAGTATAAATGGCTACGGCCACCTTCAAGGTAGAAATGGCTATGGCCATCTCCAAAATAAAATTGGTTATGGCCATCTCCAAAATATAAATGGCTAAAGCCATCTCCAAAGTATATGGCTAAAGCCACCTTCAAGGTATAAATGGCTTGGGCCATTTCCAAAATAAAAATGGTTACGGCCATCTTCAAAATATAAATGGCTACTGCCATCTTCCAAGTATAAACGGCTGCGGCCATCCCCCATATGTAAATAGTTAGGGCTCTCAACAAAGTGTGACTGGGGTCATCGAATTTGAACACGGCTCGGACCATTGACTCCACCAGGCCAAGACTGTCAATACCAAATGGCTAAGGCCATCGATTTTGACATTATAATCTCCAATGTATAAATTACCACGGCCATCTTAGGTCACGACCAAAACGGCGTTCGATCTCCCCCTCCAAAATTTCTTGAACTATACTCGGCAAAGTCCGCTCATCGAGCTCGACCGGATCCCGACCTTAATAAGCAGAGGGACTAACTGTATGGGTCAAAACTTGACTTCACGATAATTAGCGGAACCAACCCATTTTTAAATCCACTTATGATTAACAAATGGTATGGCCATTTGTTAATACCATTTGTTAATAAGGTTACCCGATTGGATCAGCAAGGTCATAACCTATCCGCCCTCTTGAAGGCATCCTTTCGACGTGGCCACGGCCGTCCAGCGCCAGCTGGCAAAGTTTACAGCTATAAATACTAAGAGAAAGAACCCTAAAAGGGGGGATGCTTCTTCTTCTTCACCTCCACTTCTAAAAGAAGAGAATATATATCATTTTAAGGCTCTGAACCTCTCCATGGAGAGGCAGACCAAATCGATCTCATCAATAAAAGATCTCTACCCTTCTCCCCTTAACCAATAACTATTGTCTCTTACATTTTATTCATTTGATCTTTTGGTTTAAAAGATCTGCTATGATTGGCCATCCAGTGATTTTAATTGGTTTATGCTTATAAAGTATATAAGAACTTTGAGCTAAACAATATTAAAATACATGGATACTGAAATATTATTTGCATTGTCTTTGCATAAGTTAATCAACAAAAAATATTAATCGAGCGTGGAAGAAAAAAAAACAATAGGATGATTAAATGAGAGTCACTTATGTAGATTATGTAGTGATAATGAGGCAGACAGACTATTAAACATCGATATTCTTTTCTTTCTTTCCTTTTTGAAATAAAGAAGGTGATCGGATCAGTTTCTGTGTTTCTCAAATTAACACCGAAAACGCTAATAGCTTGTTTGGTCAGGCCGTAAAAATCAGTTTATTTTGAAAAGTGTTTTTTTTTCAAAAGCGTTTTTTTCAAAAGTACTTTTGGTGAGAAACAGTTCGTGCTTGGCTAATTAGTTTGAAAAGCACTTCTGAGCAACAATTAGTATTTGGCCAAGTTTTAAAAAACTGCTTCTAATATATTTTTCTCAAAAGTGTTTCTCAAAAAAGTGCTTTTGGAGAGAAGCTACTTTTTTCTGCTTCTCCAAAACTGATTATGATTCTCCTCGAAAGCACTTTATTTCCTTCTAGAAGCTTGGTAAAACACCTCAATTTTCGACCAAAAATACTTTTGGTAAAAAAAGTACTTTTGGCAAAAAATAAGCTTGGCCAAACAGGCTATTAATTTTGCCCACCAAGATTTTAAGCAATTCTACCCACCAAGGCTATAAAGCCTGTTTGGCCAAGTTTTTTTTTTTTGGTCAAAAGTACTTTTTTTTTTTGCCAAAAGCACTTTTGGCCAAAAAATGAGGTGTTTGGCCAAGATTTTGGAAGGAAAAAAAAGTATTTTTGAGGAAAAGCAGAAGCAGTTTTGGAGAAGAAGAAAAAAGTAGCTTCTCTCCAAAAATACTTTTTTGAGAAGCACTTTTGAGAAAAATAGGTAGTTTTTTAAAGCTTGGCCAAATACTAATTGTTGCTTAGAAGTATTTTTCAAACTAATTAGCCAAACACAAACCGTTTCGCACCAAAAGTACTTTTGAGAAAAGAACTTTTGAAAAAAAACACTTCTTAAAATAAGCTGAATGCAACTTGGCTAAATAGGCTATTAAGTTGATAAAAAGAATCACCTAGCGTTGTCTCCAATTTGGATTCGAACATCATTTTACAAAGTTGTTATTCCAATTCTTCAACTGCTCTAGGCCACTTCCTTTGGGGACCAACAAGAGATACTCTTAATAGTGTGAGGTCTTTTGGGACAAACGAAACAGGCTTGATCTAAATCGGACAATATCATATCATATTAAAAGTATCTTTGGTTGTTTAGCCCAACTGTGTGTGTCTCAAATTAACACCAGAAACACTAAGCAATTCCGCACAACAACACTTACATTGATCGATAAAGTTCACCTAGTGTTATCGTTGTTTTAGATTTGAACCTTGTTTTAGAAGGTTGTTATTCCTGCTCCTCAACGGGTTTAAGTCACTCCCTTTAGGGACCAATAAGAGATACTCTTAATAATATAAGTTTTTTTGGGGAAAATTATACGGACTTGATCCAAATCAGACAATATCACACTATATTAAGAGTATTTTTGTGTTGTTCTTGCCCAATATTTGAGGATGTAGAATTTCCTAACACCTCCAGTTTCCGTATTGGAAATGACAAAGGTGATATAATGTCCATCTCATTCAAATGATTTGATAGCCAATTTTTTTGATTTAGTTTGATGTGGTAGCCAACCTTATTGAATTAGTATGATTTGATATCCAATTTTGTTGACTTTGTTTGGTTTGGTAGCCAACCTTGTTGAAATTGTAAAAAAGGTGTGCAAATTGTCAAATATCGTAGGCTTCAAAGAGTGTTTTTGGCTATAAAGGGAGACCTTTAACTCTCATTTCTACATACCAACAAAGAGAGAAAAGAGAGAGTTCCATAAACTGTAGGAAAATAGTTTGTAAAGAAAAATAGAGTGTGAGAGATATTGTGTGAGGTGAAAGAAGCAAAATAGTGTTTACTTCTTTTGAGGATGTAGAGGTCTTAGGAGTATTTTTACTTGTTACTACACAGTATAAAATTCCTCGCTATAGTGATATCCGTTGTTCCTCTTGGCCTTGGTTTTTCCCTTATTCCGAAGGGTTTCCACGTAAAATCTTGGTGTCATTTTTACTGCATTTCTATTCCTGCTGATTTAACCATAACTTAGTGTTCTGTGTTTATCACTAATATCGTGAATACTATTCTTACGGGGTTTATTCCTAACAAGTAATATCAGAGCCAAGGTTTTGTCTAAGTATGCTATGTGGTTGCAGCACAGTCTGATCTTCCACATCATAAAAGAATTACTTTGGTCTCAGAACGAATAGTATTTGTATTTGTGATAAACGATGAAAACCAACACTTGTAGAATAGTTACTTTGAATGGCACAAATTATACTATTTGGAAGGGCAAAATGAAAGATTTGCTCTATGTCAAGAATAACATATCTTCACTACTATAAAGCCTGATAATAAATTAGATGAAGAGTGGAGTTTGTTACACAGGAAGGTTTGCGGCTTTATTAGGCAGTGGGTTGACGATAATATTTTGAACCATATTTTTGGGGAGACACATGCTCGGACCCTATGGGAGCACCTTAAAAGTTTGTATGCTCGAAAAACTGAAAACAACAAGATGTTTCTGATAAAGCAGATGTTTGGTTTAAAATACCACGATGGTTCCGCGATGACAGATCATCTGAATAATTTTCAGGGGATCATGAACCAGTTATCTGCTATGCGCATTAAATTTGATAAAGAAATTCAAGGCCTGTTTCTACTTGGTTCCCTACCAGATTCTTGGGAAATTCTTAACTTCATTATCAAATTCTACTCCGAATGGTGTGATCTCTATGGATCTTGCCAAGAGCAGCCTTTTAAATGAAGATATGAGAAGAAAATCTCAAGGTTCCTTCTTATTCAGATGTCTTGGTGACTGAATCTAGGGGGAAAAGCAAGAATCGGGGTTCTCAAAATAGAGAACTTAATAGAAGCAAATCCAGAAGCAGACTTAAAGATATTGAGTGTTATCATTGCAGAAAGAAAGGACACACAAAGAAGTTATGCTGGATTTTGAACAAGGAGAATAGAGACAAGAAAGAACAGAAAGAAGATGGATATCGTGTGGCCATCGTCACTACAGACGATCTTGTTACTATCCTTGATGTGGATCTGATAAATATTACTTGTGATGAGTCAAGCTGGGTTGTGGACGGTGATGTCGCATCTCATGTGACATAAAGGAAGGAATTTTTCTCATCCTATACTCAGGGTGACTATGGAGCTTTGAGTATGGGTAATGAGACTGTATCTAGGGTGGCTGGTGTTGGAACGATTTGTTTGGAAACTAGTATTGGAACTAAACTAGTTTTAAACAATGTAAAGCATGCACATGATGTTCGTTTGCACTTTATCTCTGTTGGTGTTTTGGATGATGAGGGATATGTCAGTACCAATGGTGCTGGAAAGTGGAAGCTCACTAAGGGATCCGTGATTGTGGCTCGTGGGGGGGGGGGGGGGGGGGGGAACGTCGTGGTGTATACTGGACTACGGCCTCTACTTGTATTGATATGGTGAATTCCATTGAGATCCATAATTCTTCAACGTTATGGCACAAGAGGCTTAGCTTACATTAGCGAGAAAGGACTAAATGTTCTGGCCAATAAGAAATTATTGTCAAATTTGACAGTGCAAAGTTAGAAAAATATGAGCACTGCTTGGCTCAAAAATAAAAAAGAGTTTCTTTCCAATGTAATCCTCCTTAAAGAAAGACAGAGTTGCTTGAGTTGGTGCATTCAGACTTATGTGGTCCAATGAAGACAATGACTTTGGGTGGTGCACTTTATTTTGCTACATTTATTGATGATTGCTCAAGAAAACTTTGAGTCTACATCTTGAAAACTAATGACCAAGTGTTGGGTGTCTTTAAGCAGTTTCAGGCTTCAGTTGAAATAGAAACTGAAAAGAAGCTGAAGTGTATTCATACTGATAACGGTAGTGAATATTGTGGACCGTTTGATGAATACTGCAAGCAACAAGGTATCTGATACTAGAAGACTCCTCCTAAGACTCCTCAGCTTAACGATTTAGCAGAAAGGATTAACATGACCTTGATGGAAGAGTCATATGTTTGCTTTTTGAAGCAAAGTTGCTGAATTTCTTTTAGGGTGAGGCTTTGTTGACCACCACACATGTTATTAATCTATCCCCTGCAGTTACTTTGCAAAGTGATGGTCCAAACAAAGCTTGGTATGGAAAGGATGTTTCCTATGACCACTTGAAAGTGTTTGGTTGCAAAGCTTTTGTACATGTTCCTAAAGATGAGAGGTCAAAATTAACTGTCAAGACAAAACAGTGCATCTTCATTAGTTATGGCCTTGATGAGTTTGGTTACAGGCTATATGATCCAATTGAGAAGAAGGTCGTGAGAAGCCGTGATGTTATCTTCATAGAGGATCAAACCATTGAAGATATTAATAAAGTGGAGAAGCTAAAATCTCTAAGTTCTGAAGGTTTAGGTTTACTTAATCTTGATCAAGTTCCTCATACAAATGCGGATGACGTTGGTGGGCTCAATGATGATGGTGATGCTCAGATCCAAATCAGCATATTGATGGTGATGGTGGTAATAATGCTAATGTTGATGAGGTAGATGCACCTACTCAAGAAGCTGTGGAAGAGTTAGATATTACACTCAAGAGATCTTCTAGACCCCGTACTCCTTCCTCCCGTTATTCACCCGATGAGTATGTATTACTCATTGATGGGGAAGAACCCGAATGTTATGCGAAGGCCATAGAAGATGAGCACAAGGATCAATAGATTGAAGCCATGCAAGATGAGATAAAATCTCTGCATGAGAACCATACTTATGAGCTGGTAAAATTTCCTAAGGGCATGAGAGCTTTGAAAAACAAGTGGATGTTCAAAGTTAAAGCTGAAGAACATAGTTTGAAGCCCAAATACAAAGCTAGATTGATTGTCAAGGGATTTGGTCAAAGGAAAGATATTGACTTTCACGAAATGTTTTCTCCTGTAGTGAAAATGTCCTCCATTCGGACAGTTCTTGGTTTGACTGCTAGTCTTGATTTATAGATTGAGCAGATGGATGTGAAGACTGCTTTTCGTCACGATGACTTAGAAGAGGAGATTTATATGGAATAACTTGAGGGTTTCAAGGAAAAAGGTAAAGAAAATCTTATATACAAACTTAATAAGAGTCTATATGGATTGAAGCAAGCTCCCGGACAATGGTACAAGAAGTTTGAGTCTGTTATGGGGGAGCAAGGCTACAAGAAGACTTCTTCAAATTACTTTGTGTTTGTACAAAGATTTTCTGATGATGATTTTATCATCCTCTTGCTATATGTGGATGCTATGTTGATTGTGGGTAGGAATGCTTCCAAGATTGACGAGTTGAAGAAACAGTTGAATAAATCTTTTGCAATGAAAGACTTGGATCATGCTAAACAGATTTTAAGCATGACAATTACTCGTTTGAGAAACAAAAGGAAGCTTTACTTGTTACAGGAGAAGTACATAAAACGTTCACTGGAGCGCTTCAATATGAAAAGTGCTAAGTTGGTTCGCATACCCCTTCATGATCATCTGAAGTTGAGCAAGAAGATGTATCATACAACAACGGAGGAAAAAAAGAGAATGACCAAGGTGGTACCAAGAGAGAAGTTCAGGCTATGTAAAGAACTTGTCGTCATGTACTCAAACTAGAAGACAGTGCTACCTCCTCTAAATGAATGAGACTGGGGGGGAGATTGATATGATGTCCATCTCATTCAAATGATTTGTTAGCCAATTTTATTGACTTGGTTTGGTTTGGTAGCCAACCTTGTTGAATTAATATGATTTGGTAGCCAATTTTGTTGACTTGGTTTGGTTTGATAGCCAACCTTTGAATTGATATGATTTAGTAGCCAATTTTGTTGACTTGGTTTAGTTTGGTAGCCAACCTTGTTGAAATTGTAAAAAGGACGTGCAAATTGTCAAATATTGTAGGCTTTAGAGAGTGAGATTTTGGCTATAAAAGGAGAGCATTAACTCTCATTTCTACACACCAACAAAGAGAGAGAAAAGAGAACAAGGTATATCATAAACTGTAAGAAAATAGTTTTGCGAAGAAAAATAGAGTGTGAAAGATATTGTAGTGAGATGAAAGAAACAAAAGAGTGTTTACTTCTTTTGAGAGTATAGAGGTCTTAGGAGTATTATTACTCATTACTACACACTGTAAAATTTCTCGCATAGTGATATCAGTAATGAATTTTCCCTTATTCAGAAGGGTTTCCACGTAAAATTTTGGTGTCATTTTTGCTTCATTTCTATTCTTCCTGATTTAACCATAACTTAGTGTTCTGCATTTATCACTAATATCGTGAATACTATTTTTATAGGGTTTATTCCCAACAAAAAGAGGCAGCATTTTCCTTCTTTGTTCCGGTTGCATTCTTGTTTGTCTACACCTTTTGTGAATGGGGTTTGATCCTTTCCTTACTAATCTTTTGTTGTGAAAATAACAAAGCTTAACCAGTCTTCGGATCAATAATTGAAAAATAAACAATCCTTGCATAGTCATTAAAAAAACCAGTATTTTGACTAAAACGCTGGATCAACGTATCATGCATGTAGTCTAGCATATTATGTCGAAAGTCCAGTGTATTATACTGGAACTCCAATATATTCTGCTGAAATATTTTTCGAATTTTAAGCAATGTTTTCGTTCAGATACATCTTTACATAAAAAGTAGCTAAATTTTGATTACTTTTAAAACTGTGGTTATTTTTCAATTAACACTTGTAAATCTGACTATTTTTTAATTTCACCCTATTTTGTTTTATTTACTTGGATCAAAGGTCACCAAAGGTGCATGCACTATATTGAGGTCCTGAATAATAAGTAGCAACAGCCTTTCAAACCCGAAAACTTCAAAAAACAATAATTTGCCTTCTCCCCATCTAAGAGCAAGGTCTATATTTCTCACAGCATGATTGAATAAATAAAAACCAAAATAGTCCAACTCCCCAAGACAAAATAAATTCAATTATCCATGTCACGAGAGTCCTAAATACCAAAATTAACCTGTAGCGAAGCACATACGAGAAATAAGAAATCCTGCTAAAATCACAGTGATAGAATATGACTGTCTCCGCTCTTTCGGAGATTACAGTAGCGCAAAAATTATGCAAAAAATGGAAGCAAAAAAGCATGGCTAAACTAATAAGTCGCTAGAGAAGAATAAACAATATTAACCGCTTAATATGATATCAACACACTGGAAGAAAAGATCTGATAAATTTTTAACTGACCCCAGGAGGCGAAGACTCCAACGCCATCTATGGGCTGCTATGTTTTGACATATACGAACATAGCGGAATACTGAATGAGAGGAAATTGGGAGCTTCTGCGTCTCTCAATGCAAAGATACAGCAGGTAAATAATTAAAAATCAAACGGAAAAAAGAAAAACTTTCCCCGCCATGAAAGTTACCATCAGTACAATCAACTTTTTTCAAAATGCTAGGAGAGGAAACAGAGAAAAACTGTTTATACTGGTTCTAGATGAGGAGTTGCCACCTGTCCTGGTTGTATTGCCGTCTGAGGAGTTGTTGCCCGTCCTGGTGTTGTCGAAGGCTCTACTGGTGGCGCAGGTCCAGGTGCAACTGCAACATGCAAGCCCCTATGTTCTCCATTAATACTTAATGGAGAAAAATTTTAAAGAAAAAAAGGAAAGGGCCAACTTAGATTTTGAATTCTTTGGAAGTTAAAGAATTGTAAAGATGACACAAACTTTTTAGGAAAAGAAAAAATAAATAAATGTACATTTCATCCGTGAAAGTTGGACTTTTATAAATAGCCAAAGATGGAAATCTAAATAGTTGGTTGGTTAAGCAGGGAAAAAGCATGTATTATAAAAATTTACAAGTGTGCGCATACATATAGCAACTAATCAACAATTACCACCACAAGAAAAGAAGAAACCACTAAGGGTTTTGCAGCATGGACATAAAGTATCACTAAAATGTGCAAATATGAAGATAAATGTTAACTCTTTCAGTACCCCATTTATGTGGCACGCTTTCCTCATATATCTGTCACAAAAGAATGATACATTCTTATATTTGGAAATAATTTAACTATAAACTTCTCATTTTACCCCCCTAATGAGATGATTTTAGCCATACAAATGTCTATGTCTTGGTACTAACTACAAATTTCAAAAGTCTTTCTTAAATTCAATGTCCAGTCAAACAGGATTGATGGCGTAATATAGTCACAGAAGTTACTTAAAAAGCAGAAAAAGTCACTAACTTGTCTTTGCCTGCGACGCTGCAATATACTGATAGCCCAAGCTATAATGTAACAAGGTAAAAGAAAACCGGCAGCACGGAGTAGGAAAAGCTGTGTCAAGGATCAGCCAGATCATTAGTCCCACACTCCTTACCATAGTATATAGTTTTTCATAAACTCATCTTAGAAACTAACAAACAGAAATAATATTCTTTGTACTACTTACGGAGAAAAAAACAGAAACATCATCCTCATCCTCATCCTCATCAGCATTTCCAATGGTCAGAGCATGCCTCAATAACAGAAGGGCCATTAACTGCAGGAAAACAGAGTGCATCATTCAATAAGGTGAGCAAACAAAGTAAGAAGATTGAAAACAAAACTTTGTCATCAAGATCCACGGGTTTTGACATCCATAAACATGTAGGGCGCCGTACCGCAAAAATCTTCAATATATTTAGGCAAGAAACTAATTCTCATGTCTGATCCAATTGGACAACCGGAAGAAAAGTAGCACAAGAAACAAGAAGAGTAATAGAAGGAGAGGAGGAGAACAAAAGCATGAGCTCCACCAAGAAACTGTTGCAGCGCCACAATATCAGATACTAATACCACACTGCCATTTCAACAACTTGCAGGGAGAATCTTGAAAGACAAGCATGAGTGTGTAAGTAGCCAACACCAAGATAGAATTACATAGAAAAAGGGTGGATGAGTTAATATCTTTTCTTCTTCTTTTTTTGATAAATGAGTTTTTCTCTTACATATCAATACTAAAATACGACTCCACTACAATGAAAATCCCCGTTCTCTAAGGACGAGAAGAGCTGAAAGATGCATCCTTGATAATATTCTATAACCAATTCAATTTCACTCTGAAGTCTATTCCTAAATTACCATTACAAAGCTTAACATGAAATACATGTATCACACTACCAAGGTTACTCCCACCCTCCTGTCAAGGGAAGCTTTTCTATCCATTCATGTACATACTAGCCAGAGGAACCATTCTAATGCATGCCCAACATTACTATTTGTCACTACTTAGCAAAAGAAAGTTTGCCATGCAATGAAACTACATGATACAGCTTCAGTTGCTTACTATTAAAGCAGCAGAACGACAAAATGCAGCTCCACTAGCATTTGAATCAGCATATTCATCATAGTCAGCGTCTAGAAGACGTCGTTCAGCAGCAGCCATTGCAAGAAGTCTCGGATCATGTAAGTCAATCTGAGTGCCACCCACTGTCCAACCTCTACTTAATCCCACGTGGTTGAATTCATCATTGATACATAAGACAGAAAAGAAGCTTTTCAGCACATCAGATTGCAAAAAGATGCTCTATTTATGTTTCAATTGCTATATGACCACAGAGGCGCCAGAAGCAGAGAGAAAGCGTCTGGATTTTATTGAACAATAAACCCAGAAAAACAGTGTCAATGAAATGAATTAAGGACAGAAAAAAAAAAGTCAGAACAGATCACTTAACATAGGCAGAAGATATTAACGACAAAAAGTGGCATCATTGTAATTATCAGATTATGTTACAAAATTTAGTAACAAGGCCAAATTATGCACTAATAGTATATATCGTGAAAATTAAAATATCCCAAAAGATAAAAACTTAAACATGTTATACGAACAATAAATGGCAAAGATCTTTGTGGCTAGTCAATACAAGACTGGAAGTGGCCCGGTTCGGAACCGGAACCGGACCGGAACCGCGGTTCTGGCGGTTCCGGCGGTTCCGGTTCCGCGGTTCCGGGTCTGGCGGTTCCCCGGAACCGTGATGGAGCGGTTCCACCCGCTAGAACCGCTGAACCGGAACCGCCAGAACCGGACCGGTTCAGGCGGTTCCAACCGGTTCCAAACGGTTCCACAACGTTTGAAATTTAAAAAAAAAAAAAAAAATTTAAAATTCGGACCGTTGCGGAACCGTTTGGAACCGTTTGGACCCGTATGGAACCGGACCGGTTCAGGCGGTTCCGAACGGTTCCAACCGGTTCCCAACGGTCCGGATTTTTAAAAAAAATAATAATTTCAAACGGCTCTTTTTCAAAATTAGCCGTTTGAAATTTTCAAAAATAGCCATTTAACCCCCCAAACTTTAATTTAACCCCAAACTTTATATAATTACACAATTTCCCATTTCTCAACTATAAATACCCCCTCATTCTTTCATTTTAATTCACAAATTCATCAATATATCTCAATCTCTCTCAAGCTCTCTTTCAATCTTTCTAGTGCAAGTGCTTAATTTATTGTTGCAATTTCGTGAAACATTGTGAAGTTGTTGAATTGAAGTTTTCAAGTGTTCGATTTCAACGATTTTCAATTTTCAAGAAGTTGTTTGTCAATCCGGTAAACTCGTTTCAACTCTTACGTGATTAGAATATTTTTGTGTGTTGTTATTTTGCTTAATTATAATTACTAGTAGCAACACTAATGCAACAGGTATTTTAACTAAAACACTTAATCCTGCTTTTACAAATATTTTCCATGTTAGATGTATATGTCATATTTATCATTTAATTGTTGGTGATGGTATGAGAATTTTAAACATAGAAATTGAAAAGGTTAAATTCGCTCTTAATTGGCTTTTTTATTCAAACCGTAGAAGTAGACTTAGAGAATATTTTAAAAAATGTGACGAATATGGCCTTAGAGAAAGAAAGGTACCTAAACCTTGCCCGACTAGGTGGAACTACATGTACGAAAGTTTGTAGTGGTGTACGAATATAGAAACCCAATTAACGCTACTTATAATTCTCGGGATTGTGGAGAGGAAGATAATGACATGTTAACTA
The DNA here is from genome assembly GCA_034376525.1 of Nicotiana benthamiana. Taxonomy (NCBI): domain Eukaryota; kingdom Viridiplantae; phylum Streptophyta; class Magnoliopsida; order Solanales; family Solanaceae; genus Nicotiana; species Nicotiana benthamiana. The sequence continues at coordinate 155,259,386 of CM067338.1, forward strand.
ATCAAGATTGGACTAACGTTAAAATTCTGTTAGATTTTTTAGAACATTTTCATGTGGCAACAAATGCTTTATCTGGCCAATATTATCCAACTATTTCTAACTGTTTAGTATATATTGCCGCACTTGCTAATTTATTTGTTGATTTTAACGAGGGAGGGAAAATTTATGAATATGCAATAACAGAAATGAAAAAGAAGTTTAAAAAATATTTTTTTCCAATCCCTCCTATATATGGTGTGTCTGCTATGCTAAATCCTACTATGAAATTAGGAGGACCTCACTTTTGGTATTCTAGTATTTATCAAGCTTTAGATCTTGATGAAGAAGAAATGGCTACACTATCTGATGCGCAAGCATCAATTAAAGTGAATGCTCAAACTGTTTATAATGCTTATAAACAGGCGTTAGAGCATGCAAGGCCAAATATTCCAACCCCAACTTCGTCCACATCACAGGCGTCTAAAAGAGCTGCTGGCTTAACAGCTCTTAAATCGTGGACTGAGTTCAGGGGTACTCAAGGGGAAAATGTAGATGATATTTCCCATCTAAATGAGCTTCAAGTTTATTTGTCGCAGGGATTAGAGAATGAGAATCCAGACGGCTCTTTCGACCTTTTGGATTGGTGGAAGACAAGGGAAAAGCATTTTCCTGTTCTTGCAAGGATGGCTCGGGATGTTCTGTCGATTCAAGCGTCAACTGTTGCATCGGAGAGCGTTTTTAGTCAAGCAAGCGTCGATGCGGGACAGCTTGGAAAAATCAGTGCTATTCCGAGATTGGATCCGCTCTGAAAGAAGGAACTTTGGGCTAGCTGAATCTCAACCAGAAATAGATGAGTGCTATGAAGAAATGCTAGCAGAACTTGCTCAGGAAGCAACTTCACCCGGAAGTGGAGATGAACAAGCTTCATTTCCAGCACCGCCAACACAACCACCTCCAAACCTTGAAGGTTTTATGAGATTTGTTAGAAATAATGCATAAATTATTATGTAACTTGTAAATTGGCATGTCTTCTTTTAGTTTTTTTTTCTTTTAATGGTGATATTAGTACCATGTTGTGCTCATTCCATTGGGGAAAGGAAGACTAAGAAAGATATGCCATTTTGGTCAATAAATATGCTTTTTATCATATCCTTGAATATCTTTGTCTCAATATTTTTTTGTCTTTACTTCTATATCAATCCTTGAATATTTATATAACATATAATATATAACATACAACACATAATACTAATGACAACATTCTTTTATCAATATGTACTACTTATATAAAATTTATACTAATTACTAACTACTACACAATATATACTACTTAAATACAATATATACTACTTATATACAATATACACACCACTTATACACAATATATACTAATTACCAAACACAATATGTACTATAATTAATAACATAGTACACCATATAAAAATATATTCTACAATATACTAATCACTACTATACAAGATATTGATTTAAAAAAAATAATAATAATAACTTGGAACCGCCGGAAACCGCCTGGAACCGCCAGAACCGTGGTTCCGGAACCGCCAGAACCGGAACCGGGCGGTTCCGGAACCGTTTGGTAGCGGTTCCGGAGCGGAACCGCCAGAACCGCAGAACCGGAACCGCCAGAACCAAAACCGCCAGAACCGGAACCGCAGACCCAAATAGACCCAGAACCGGAACCGGATACAGCCTTAAGTTAATACTCTTATTTCTAAGTATTTTTTAAGAAGCCATAGTTGTTGGTCCACGGGAAAAGAAAAATATTTTCATGCCAATAAAGCTCAGTTTTCATTTAACTACGACTAAATTTAATGCAGAACTAGATAACGAACAAATAACAAAAATCAACAGAAATAGTATGTAACTGTCACTGAACACCAATGATTTTTTCTATGATTAAGGCTTCTATTAGTGAAAAATTTTTGCTAAAATCTATCAAATAGCTGAGCATATTGTGAGGTTTCTGAAGAAGCACAGGAGATTCACATATTCAAGTACACGAGAAGCCTAAATACAAACAACAGAAAGCTTATCCGTTGTCTTCGCTTTTTTTTTCTGGGAAAAGGGGAGAGAGGCATCGCGCAGTAAAAAAAAAAACTATGTATCACATATTTTGTGCTGTAATTACCAAAATCCGCACAGTGTCAGCACTCTCTAGTTAGTTTAAGGGGAATGAATGCATGGTATAAACTTTGGTACACGGATGAGAAAATAGTTATGACTTGAACATACCTAATGTCAATGGCTGTATCTTCAGATTGGGGAAGCGGTGGGGGAGCAGTATAGCCAGGTTGATAAGGCTGCAGGTTAGACAGAAAAATTTCTAAGTTTCATAAGCCTGCCAGCTAGATAGAAAAAAATTCGGGTCACTGAACTACAAACTCCTTCAGCAAGTATTATCCAAATTTGTGATTCTAAAGTATCAATGTCCTATATTTCTGAAGTAAGAAAATGAATATACAGCTGAATTGCTGCATAGGATTCGTGACACTCCTTCTGGCCAGGAAAGAGTATTGAGGAAGGAAAGTGCAGGCACACATCAAATAAATACGGTTGTCTATACTCTCAGCTAGTACAGAGTCAATTATGCCATCACACTATCTCACCTTCCCTCACTCTTTTCTGGCTCAATCATCTTATAACATATTCTGGGAAGGGGAGAGGCAAAAGGTAATTATCATACTCAATGGAACAGGGTAAATAGAATATGCATTGAAATACCTGATGGCAAATCTCACAAGTTATATCTCCCTTTTCATCGCACCATCGCTGGACACATTTTCTATGAGCGTACTGGATTTTGCGGCAACGAAGTAGATGAGAAATGAAGAAAGAATAGTTAGGCTACCAATAAAAGCTCATATAAGTACAAAAAATAGTTGTTGGACATTGCATCACAGAGAGATAAAATAAGGTCATCTATACTATGGCTCCCAGACTTTAAACTCTAAGGCAAATCAAAGAGAATGTAAAGAACTATAAAAGTTTGGTATACAAATACATTTTATGAATTGCTGACAACAAAACATTTTTCAGCTTTAGTAGGTAATTGCAGCAAACAAGTTCATTGAACAAGAAGAGCATAAAAGTTTACCAACTTCATAAAGATACCTTCAAGCTGCCACTGCAACGACAAGGAACCTCCAAATTTTTCACACTATCTTCTTCCTGGCAAATCCGGCATTCCACATTCTGAAGTAATGGCTCTTCTTCACCTCCAACTCCTGGATTTTCATCGTCATTAGCATCAATAACGGAGGACGTACCAACTACCTGAGAGCAAGATCTGCCAATGGATGATTCTGCATCCTCGGACCTTGGCAGCGAGTGCAAAGATTCAGGTGTGATGAGACGATCAACACACAAAACCAAGTGTTCTTCCATTAGCAATTCACCAACTTATCCTAAGATCATCAAACACCATCAGCCATCTCACGTGACAAAAGTATAAGAGGAAAAATTCGGAGACGCACTAAGCAAAAGAAGATTTTCCAACCATCACACATAACAGACTACTAGAGCTATTGGTTTTGGTGAATTCAGTATAATTTAGTGCTTTATAGATTGGCGTAACCTTTTTATAGCATTGCACAAGTTTAGCCCCTATTTCGCCAAACAAATCTTGCTACATACTAAAAAGACTATCACATGTCAAGAGAAAGTGATTTGAAAAGCATAAGATGTACATTTCTTTAATTTCCTTATAACAAGGTTTAGGCTCTTCTCAATTAGTATAAGAAATCCACAATGCCATATAAGCGGCAAGGAAACTGGATCTCCTAGTTTGAATTCCCAAACAGATATCCCACTACCAAAGAACAGCAGAAGACTAATCAAGAGGGATGGGTCTTATTGCTTCTTTCTTTTTCGGGTAGGTAATAAACTCCATACAACAACAAACCCACTCTAATCCAACAAAGTGGGATCTGGGAGGGGTAGACGGTACGCAAACATTACCCCTAGCTTGTGAAGATAGAGAGGCTTTTCAGTTAGACCCCGGTCCAAGATAAAAGTAAAAGACGCAGACACAACACATAGTAACACCAACAAGATTTCAGGGGTTTTGCAGGCCATCCCATTTTAGAAAATATACAGCTATAATGGTGTGCTCTTGAACACAAAATTGGAGGATTGCAGCTAAACGAGCTTAAACCTAACATCATATTAACAAAATTGACCTATAAAAAAAGTCCAAAACTTAAATTCAAATTATGGAACTAACCCTGTTGCAATCTTTGACCATAAATTAGTAACCAAGCTTGAAACTTCAAGCTTTGTAGATCAAAGGATGAAAAAATAACATCTTTTACAATCAATTAATTGCAATAAAGGGAATTAAAAAGTAAGAATCAAGAAATTCTGGACCAATTAACTCACCCAAAAATAAAAATCATTAACCCAAGACAAAAAGCTACAATCTTGAACAATGAATTTATATTAAAAAGTGTAAATTAGACACATGAATTAGAGGTACCTGAATTAACTAACTCAAATGTAAAACCTTAAACCCAAAACGAAAAAGTTACAATCTTGAGGAAATTTAGGACAAAAAACAGATGAAAAGATAAGAATTTGAGCTACCTGGATATTCAATTTTTGATGGGTTTTGCTTTTCTGAGGACAAAACTTAGAAGGTAATGAATATATGGAGAGTCTTTTTCAGATGAAGAAAAGTCGCAACAACACTTTTTCCTTGTGGGGTTGCCTAGAAATTGATGATTGATAGATTGGATTAAAAGGAATTATAGTTATAGCACTGTAGTTTAATTTAAAGTCTTTTTTACTTTATGGATTGTGTCGAATTTTATGGATATTATACATGTGAGAGTTAAGATTAGGTATTTTGTCCAAATTTCACAAATCTTCTTTTAGTAACGTTTCCCTGAAACCAAAAGAAAACGACGTTTTCTCCAGGGGTATAACGGACAAAGACAAAGTCGTGAACTTACTTGCACTGCATGTTTGTATCAAATTTAGTTATTTATCATCGCCGATAGTGGAAAAGTTAAACTTTGGCTTTTGAAAAGAGTGATGTGATATGACGACTTGGTAAAAAACAAGGGACAATGGGGTTAGTTGAAAAGAGAAGAGAAGTATATTCATTAATTTTCTGTCTATTTGGTTTCATTCTCTTCATTTTTTTTTTGGAAAATAATAAATTATAGTAGTCAATAAAATATATTTTTATATATTTATGTATTTATGTATAATATTTTTATATATACTAGTCTTTATTTACATGCATTGCACGTATATCTTTCGCTAATTATTATAAAGTAAAAATTCGCGTGAAACAAAATTGATACTATATATTTGTTAATTTTGTATATTTCACGTACATTTTGCGTCGTTTGGGACGAATAGGATACTTGTAAAAAGTCGGGTGATGTGGAACTTGCAAATTCATAAGCTACAGTAATTAGTTTAATTATATGCCCATTTCACATAGAAAAATCCTATAGTATTTTGAATTCTATGATAAATTTGTAGAGTCTAATTCTTAGATAATTTTTTAGTACGTTTTTATAGATCACCATAATTTAATTGTAGAAGCGCATAATAAACGATTAATATTTTAAATATACTTTTGTGATTCGATATTTAGCATTCTAATATACTAAAAGTTATTATATGGAACAACTCATCTCAAAATACCAAAAATCATATAACTCGGCCATAGTCTTCAAGGATTATTTATATTATAGATTTCATCAAATAAGAGATCTCACTAACCTTCTTCTAGGGGACTTTAGCAGAATAAGCTATATAAAATATTCCTAATCCTATATTTTTTGTCTTAGCGAATATCTTAGACTACACGGAATATCAAAATTTACGTTGAGGAAAAAAATTAAAAAAGCAACAAAAAAAGAAGAAAGAAAAACATATAAACTGTAATCATTAGTAAGAACAAATAAATATTTAAAGAACTCATTATTAAAATGAAAAACATGTACTTTGCAAAGAAAATTGAAGAAACGTTTTTATTTTTTTGGTAAACTTTTATATTAGTTGTCTTATTGAGACAAACAAATCAGTATCCAAACACAATTGAGATATTGATATTTTAGTCGTTCAATATTTAACTTTTAGTATTTGTGCTTTTATAATAACTAGTCATAGGGTATTCGCTTTGCGCGTATTCCTTGTGTCAATAAATAAATTATTTTTCAGAAATCACATAAATAGTATTAAACGATGTGTTTGATTTGTAAAATAAAAATAAAAATATAACTTTATAAATATATTTTCATAGACTCTATTTATCTAGCTCTATAAAGGATATAATCTTGCCACATGAAAGTCCTCAATATTTTATAGGAATACCTTGTGAAAATTATGGAAAACAAATAATTTCAAAATATACCTTTATCGCGATGATTTGTTAGATAATACAAATTAGTTAATTAAATCTTTTGGTCTTTTATATATATAAGAATGTTGAGGTTGGCCTATAGCTCCTAAAAAATTAATAAGAGTGACAATATAAATTCTAAAAATGTAATGTTGAGCTAATATTTTATAAGCATAATGTATAAAAAAAATAAGGGGATGTTATTTGGAATATTTACGAAAACGAAAAAAATTAATGGCAACTCATTTATAATACATGTTATATGTAGTCCTCCCGTATTATTGTAAATTTTGGCCTTTAACTTTTTCATACTGCACCTAACTTTTAGATGGTCAAAATGAATTAAAGTTATAGATAGTTAAAACATGGACTGCACTTTTACGATAGAAGTAAATTTTTTTTAAAATTATTTTACAATTTCACACATAATATTTAATTTGGAAGAAATGTGCATGGAACTTTTGCTTTATCAAATATATGTGTGCGCCTAATTTGCATGCCTATATACAATAAGCAAATATATTATAAACAAAATGTTTGATTATATAAGGTAAAAATTTAATAGATTTTAAATATCTAAATATTAGCACTTCCGGCACTCGAAGAAAGGGGGGCACACTGAGCAAGTACGAGAAATTGGCCCCGCTCCGCTTTCTTAAAAGCGTAGATTTAATAACTAAAATTTTAATTAATTTTTAAAGTGTTATGAAATAATATAAGAACAAGAACAATAATACAAGAAACAATAGAGAGAAAAGTAGAGAGAGAGGAGTATTCTTATTAATACTTTTGGGATGATTTACAATGGGGTAAGACCCCTCTATTTAGGAAGATAAAAGACTTAGCCTTGAAGTAAGACTCTTCTTATAAGATAGACATTCACCTTAAATAGAGTTCTATTTATAACACTCCCCCTTGAATGTCTATTCAATAATGTGCCTCGTTAAAACCTTAACTAAAACAAAACCCAATGGGAAAAATTCTAGAAAAAGAAAAGAGTACATATGTTTAGAAATACGCCTATTTGTTGCCTCGTTAAAAACCTTGCAAGGAAAACCCAGTGGGACAAAACCTTGTAAGGGAAAAAGAGTGCAACGCGCATTAACTCCCCCTAAAAAGAACATCAATTCACATCCTTGAACCTTCACATTCCAATCTTGTGCACTAGCTTCAAGAAATCGTTAGTAGATATTTGATAAATAAATCAACCATATTGTCTTGAATGAATATTCCGTACCTTGAAATTATCATTCTTGATAGATATGAAAATCTTCATGTAATGTCGTGGAATGACTCTTCAATACTTCCATAGGGGTATTCTCGATGCCATCATGTTTATAGTTATAGCAATATACATATGTACACAAATTGCACTTAGGATGTGGTACTTCAGGACCAAGAATTGTATATGCTTCAAGCAACTTAAATCTTTCAAGTTAAGTCATATAAGCCATATAATAGACTTTAGATGCATATCAAGTTTTCATGTCATGCTAAACAAATAAATATCGAAAACTGATTACACATACCATTGACTTTACACTTTCAAGTATTTGAACTACATGTCCAAAACTACATGTCTTTCATATGGAATCAATTCTTCTTGAATTGTATCTCTTCCATTTGGCCAATAGTTTTGTTTGTATTCGACAAACATAAGATCCTCATCGATATTTAGCGCTATCATAGATGTCGTCGACAATCATTTTATATCGGTTTCAGTCAATTTTCATAAAGACATAACATGGAGATCTCTTCATTCATATATTCAGGTACCTGAATCTCTCATGAGATTTTATAAAGTGTTATGTCATGTGATCTTCTGGATCACTTGCCTCCTTATCATGATCACTTTGATCATTTGCTCATCTTCTTTATTAAGAAGTTCCTTTTGAAACCGATTTGTCTATACGCTTCATGCGTATCCAAGACTTTGTCCTTCTAGGACTTAATATGAGCATTTGCAGTGAGAATATAGTTACATTCTTTGGGTCAGCAAATGCGCATGGCATGCTTTGCAATATGTTGCAATTGAATTATCCCTTTTATGAACTTCAGGTTCATATCATGATATTCGAGGATCTATATATACAAATGATAATTCATCTCATGTAACCTTTTCTCAAGTGTTTATCATGTCTCCCCCTCATGTTAGAAAAGCTAACTTGTTTCCTCAACTTTGGGAAATCATCTTTGTGCATTATCATGTCAATATACACAACACATTAATAATAATAAGATGAGATTATTTGGTTCCTGACCCTGAACCATTTGTGAGGGGAGAATATAATATATTCTCGTATACAACGTATATCAAACTGATATATAACTTTGTTCTCATAAGAAACAGTTTAGCTATTAAGTGGAGGCACTCAATAATTATCTTGCTAAACCAACTTTGATATAAACCAACTTATCAAGATGAACTATCTTGAATAGAAAATCTGGAAATTATGCTCGAAGTTAGATTACTGAGCAATTTACCTCGCAAGCACCGACCAGGCTGCGGGTTAATAACAATCGCGCATGTAACCATTTCATAGATGCATCATATGTGGTATACATGGCAGGTGAATGGGCCCATATTCACCTTTGATATTTCCAAAATTTATGGGCTTCAACCCGAACTCTTTAGTTGGTCAGTTCATTAATGAGAACAAGTAATACAAGAGAAATGCGTCAGGCATTTGATTTGCTATTCTTTGCAAATGGATAATATTTTGCGCCTCTTTTTCACAAATAGAGGTATGTGGATCAAGATGAGATAATGATGCATTTTTCCACAAAATTTCCCATTTGGTTTCACCAACTTCTCCCCCTAATTTTGGGAAAAGTGTCTCATCGAATTGACAGTCTGCAAATCGTGCAGTGTACAAATCCCCTGTCAATATTTCGAGGTAGCGAATAATGGAGGGTGATTCAAACTCAACACATATTCCTAACCTTCTTTGCAGACCCATTTTGGTGCGATATGGCGGTGCTACAGGCACATATACTGATCCAAAAATTCTTAAATGGGATATATTAGGTTCATGAGCCAAAACTAATTACAACGGGGAATATTTGTGATAATTCGTCAATCAGAGACGAACTAGCATTGCTGCATGCAAAATGGCGTGACCCCAAATCGAAGTGGGCAGCCGACGAACTCGCATTGCTGCATGCAAAATGGCGTGACCCCAAACCGAAGTGGGCAGCCTCGTTTTCATGAGTAAATGAGGTATTCAAGATTATACTCATGTATTGTCTCAATCTGATATCCATTTTGAATGATATCTCTAAAACTCATCAAGTTCCTTTCAGACTTGGAGGAGAACATTGCTTTCTCTAATATAGTGTTCCTTTAGGCAGAGTTATAGTTGCTCTTCAGGAGCCTTCAATCAATTTAATTCCCATGGTTTGACATACAAAAGAAAATATACGAACATGAGAATAAACAAATTCAATCCGTTTGTTTCATATTTAAACAATATTTTTGAAATCTGCTGAGGTTATTCGACTAACTTAGTTGATAGTCGACTATCTTGGGAAGCAGTTATTAGGATAGTCGACTAACTAAATTGGATAGTCGACTATCTTGCCTTGCGGAAAAATCCAGTTTTAATGCGAAATATTAGATAGTCGAATAACTAAGTTGATAGTCGACTATCTTAGTAAACAGTCATCAGGATAGTCGACTATCTAAATCAGATAGTCGACTATCTTAGCTTGCGGAAATTCCAGTTTTTAATACGAAATATTAGATAGTCGACTAACTTATTAGTTAATCGACTAACTTTGCTGGAAAATAAAAATTTCTTCGAAATTTAAGCATATTGAAACATTCTAAAGAACTAATACTAACATTATATCATAAACTAACTAATACGAGCTGATACTAATGACTATTAGTTTATTCACTAACTATTACAAATAAGTGAAATAAAATCAAACAATCCCATCTTCCTTCATCACGGATCCATCACCAATTAGGTGGTCAATTTTCCCCTCAGGGTGCTCAAAGAAGTCTGCCACATCCAAGTGGGTGATATCAAAATTGTCATCAGAGACAAAATTTGTTTCAGGGCATTTACTCTTTAGAGATGCTTGACAAGGCTCAACCAAATGTCTTGGTACACGGCAAATTTTCGCCCAGTGCCCTTTTTCCACCGCAACGATAACATATAGTTTATGAACTATTTGCTTTTGGATTCTCATCATATCGTGCTTGTGGCAGAGTGACCAACTTCAGGTTGTCATATCTCTCCTTTAAGCCATTCCACAAGATAGGTGGATCTTTGACTGTGATATATTCAATTTTCAAACCTTCATCAAGGTGATGGCGCAAGAAAATCAAGGCCTTAGCACAGTTTCAAACCTTCATCAAGGTGATGGGGCAAGAAAATCAAGGCCTTAGCATAGTCTTGGGTGGATGCATTATTTCTATCTTTAATGGTGTCTCCAAGACCCATTGCATCCAAATGGATTTCATCATCCAACACCCATGTCATATAGTTCTTGCCCGAAATTTCAAGGGCAACGAACTTTCTTTTCATAATGTCAGACATAAGATACAATTACATCAAGAGCGTGTTCATACTTACAGGCTTTATTACAATTATCACATTCACTTCAGGGAATGGATCATAATGACGATTATAATTCCGTCTATTGCCACGTCCACATTCATTGATACCATCATGGTAATAATTTTGTCTTCTTTCAGACTTATCACATACTGCTACCACATTCTCTAAAGGGAATGGAGCAAATTCAATGGGACGGATTTTCAATTCTTTGCCCACAATCATTCATGAATTTGATCATGGCAAGGCATAGAAATTTTACCACTTCATGTGAGTGTAATTTCTTACAAACTCCATTACAGTTATAATCAAACTTTGTTGTCTTTGTTTGTATATAAAATCAAATTGTAGAATTTCAAGAATTTGAAAGGGAAAAGTAAATTACTTACCTTTAAGGTATACCAATCAATGTTGTGATATCAAATATATCTCTTGAGTTTCCATCCCGTGGCAACAAATTCTGGCAACTTTGGTCGACTCCCGCGGCCAATTTGATGCCGGAGAACGCGACATATTTTCCGTATAGAAATTCAAGATTGCCATTGGACCTCCAAACTATTAGCAAACTTTAAAAACCCAAAAACCCATTGTTTGCATAATTGACCAGAAACGTTCCACTATACAACTAAATTAAACCAGTCATCAATTCAATTGTAACAAAGAAAGGAATAGCGGAAGTAAATAGCTAGGATCACTTGTATGTAATATAGACGACACATAATTATAGATTTTAATCGAATATAAAATCGATACTTATCTCTTGAAGCGTGACCCGGATAATGCCCGGAATTAGCGAAATTCGTGTGGGCGAATTACTCCTTAATCTTCTCAAAGTGCTTCTTGAGACGGTAGAGTCTCGTGCTAATAACGTGTTATGAAATAATATAAGAACAAGAACAATAATACAAGAACAAGAACAATAGAGAGAAAAGTAGAGAGAGAGGAGTATTCTTATTAATACTTTTGGGATGATTTACAATGGGGTAAGACCCCTCTATTTATAGGAAGATAAAAGACTTAGCCTTGAAGTAAGACTCTTCTTATAAGATAGACATTCACCTTAAATAGAGTTCTATTTATAACATAAAGTGTTAAATTGTCACAACCTAATTTTTCCTCCGTTGTGTTTCGTGATGGCATCTAGTCTTAAGGACTAGATAAGCCTTCAAAAATGCGAAATAACAACTAGAATTCTTCTGAGATGAATCCCCATACAATGAACAACTTCCCAAACCCGATACTACAAGTCATAAGCTCTACAAATTTTCGCTGCAATTCCTAAACGAATCGTATGGAAATAATTACAACAATGTGAATATAAAATAGGAAGGTGACTCTGAAGCCTGCGAACGGAGAAGCAAGACTACCTTGAGTCTCCTCGGCAAGAACTCGCACAGCTACCAGCGAACAATACCTGAATCTGCATATAAAAATATGCAGAAGTGTAGTATGAGCACACCACGGCGGTGCCCTGTAAGTATCAAGACTAACCTCGATAGGGTAGTGACGAGGAACAGTCAGGACGTCTACTGGTTATTTAATATTAACAGGATATGATAATAAACATCAAGATAAAGATAACGAAGTAATATCAGCTGCGGAGAAAAAATCCTAGTACAAACAGTATAACAATAAAGGAAGAACACAGATAGTAACGAATGAAAATCACGTAAATCAGATAACCAAACAATTCAGCACTGATATACCAGAGATAGAGACAAGTAAGAATGTATCCAACTAAAGAAAACAATGACAACTCAATCAATCCCATCAAGTTTAATACACCATCCGATCATTTCAATCCTCGATTTCTCATATCATAATCTCAACTTTTGAACTTTCAGCACATATGGCACCTCGTGCCCACATATTTTTCATCTCACTCTTAACAATAAAATCTGTTTGGCTAAAAACTTAAGTACTTGTTAAGCTCAAGAACAATCAAAAATAATATGGGTTAATCGGAAGCAAGGGTAATATGAACTAGAGAGAGCCGTTTTATTAAGATCTATGATAATAGTGAAGGTAGTTTAAGATGTAAGAATAACGAAGTAAGTAATGGTCTTTTCACAAGAAAGGGACAGATAGATAGATAGAGAGAGAGAGAGAGAGAGAGTTGTATATTCTTAATAATAAGATACACATGAGTCATTTATAAAGGAAAAGTCCCCTTTATATATTAAGGGACCTTCCTCGAAATAATGAAAGAAAAGTACAAGGGTTGGTGGTCTCAGTGTATGGAAAAGTCAGAACTTTAAGCGACGTCATCTTGAGTCATGCCGCTTGGTCCGTCCGCTTACTGGGGCCGACCTTACTCGAGTCGACCTCAATAAGGTCGTACTCTACGTCAAAGGCATGCATAGATAACCTAAGAACATAGGGGACCAAATTTGCCAAATACAGATAGTCCCTCCGTTTGTTGGGACGTAGCCAAGAGACGTCTTCAACAAACGGATATGCGTGCTCGTCCTTTCCATAAATTTGGTCGTTCCCGTCAATATTGTAAAAATGGGGTGTGATCATATGCGTAGGGGTTACGCCGTTGACATAAAACCTCATTTTAGGGCTTCTTTTTTTAGGATGACATCATCGATCACGTGCGTGATTATTACCTTTTCTCCCGAGGTGGTTCAGGACATGATGTGATGTATTGGTTTCCCGCGCCGGTTTTTGAACCAAGCCTTTTTTATTTTTGTGCACCTTTCCTTATAAATAGGGGAGAGGTTGAATCCGAATCATCTTTCGAACTTTTTGGAGAGCACTTTCTCAACCTTTACCTCGTCTTTCTCTGGAACCCGTTGATCTTTTCTTTTAAAATATTCATTCCTGAGAATCAAACCTTGTATCCTTAAAACGCCTTTCTCTCATAACTTCCATTATGACTAAACTTCGTCACGACCAGGACCAAGGGTGACGCCTTCTCTATGGCTTCGTCGTCCTCAGATGATGGGTAAGCCGAGGAGGTTCTCGTTCCACTATCAACAGCCAATATTCTTCCACTGGTTATGGCTGCACGAAAAAATTTTAAGAACTAGTGTAAACTTCCCCCTTGGGAACTCAGTGAACTGATGACATCTCATTTGGCTACTCTCAGGGAGTCGTATAATATCCATGACTACATCGAGATGGCTCCCGCCGGACGGACTATGCCAACGTGCATAGGCCCGGATATTGCACATTCTACGAGTATGCTTTTCGAATCGGGTATAGCCTCCCTCTTTACTCTTTGGCGGAAGAGTTTGTCGCTTGTACGGGCCATGTCCGGCCCAACTTACTTTGTACGCGTTGAAGGTGTGTAGGATTCTTACCACCTATGTGGTGAAGGCTGAGAAAGAGGTTACCGTTCACAACCTCTAGCAAATGTTCGGCGTGAGCTTTATGATAGGCTCAATGCTCCAGTTAGTACGCCGGGGCAAGAAGAGTTTTGTGTCGCAAGCAGACGACAAGGCCAGCCACAAATTTTGGAAGAGATTTTTCTATGTGCGTACTGAACACCTGGTGTCCAACCGTGTAGGGTTTTTGGAGGCATGGAACAAAGCATGTAAGCATTCCTGTATATAGCTTTTACTACGGCAATCTTATTTTGCTGGTTTTCACCATTGTAGATTTTCTTTTGCCTTTATGCAGTGACAGCTCACCCTCCTCGAAGGATTGATCACATTAGGTTGTAGGTGCGCGTTGATACCGTTTGCGGAGGAATGCCGTACCTAACCGGAATTCCTCAGGCTCTATGGCTCGTCAGGTAACGGCCTTGCTTGATTTTTCCTTTCCGTTCTGACTTGGGGGTTCTCCATATTTTTTTTGCCTATCTCATACATATTTTGGTAGGTGGAGGCACCTCTAAGAAAGCGCAGAAGAAAATAGATGTGGCCGGCCCTTTTATGGCGGCATCTAACCTTGGTGAGGAGGATATGATCCTCGTAGGTACGTCAAGGGGTAGTGTTTCTCCCCTCTCAAGGCAGGAGATCGCATCAGAGGTAGCTCCGGAGTTATGTGTCTGAGGCAGTGCCAGGGGCTATACTCGAAACAACGCCCGAAGAGATACCGGAGGTTGTGCCTGGGACCGTCCCCGGGGTCGCCCCTCAAAAGCGCCCATTGTCAAACCGTCCCCTTATGAGCCCGTCTTGCGTCCCACTGAGGGGGACCTTGAAGAGGAAGAGACGTTGGAGAAGAGGAGACGTCGGATTCTAACCGACAAGGCTCTGGTTACTGAGAAGGGGGATGTTAAACCACCCCGTCCTGAATCTAGGCCGGTTTTTTATGACCGAGGCCATTCTCTTGGGGAGGTCTGATCAGAGGAGGGAAGCCGCGGAAAGAAGGGGCAAAAGTGTGGACGTGGCAAGCCCGGAGATTGCTATGGATGCGGACAGAGAAGGCGGGTCCATGGACCAAGTGGAGATGGTGGCTGGCCGGTCCTCCCGTTGCATAGTGATTCCTAGTCACTATAATTTGTTGGAGAACTGCGAGGAGGCGGCCACCAGCATGACACTCCTATGTGCGGGCATCGAGAGCGCGGCCCTGGCGGAGCTCAGTGACAAGGGTTTTGCCCGAAGGGTGGTGGGCGCGGCCTTGTAGGTATGTCTTTTGCCTTGATTGATGATTTTTCTTTTGCATTAATGGATGGATATTTTCCTTGTACTCACCTTTTGTTTTTTAGACTCTTATCTTGGAGGCGAAGAGGGGTCGACACCTGAAGAAGAAGGTGGCAAAATACAATAGGTTGGTGCAGAAATATAACAGAACACGTGAGGTGCACCAGACCTTGGCCGATATGTACAAACAGGACCCTAACTTCAGGGTGGTTTGTGAGGGCCTCGTGCACTCCGAGGAGTAGCTGAAGAAGAGGGTTTCCGAGCTAGAGAAATTCGACGAACAACTCATGGCCTCCATTGCTCGGACTGCGGAGATGGAGGTCCTTATTCAAGCTAAGGACGAAGAGTTGCAGCTTGGCCGCGTAGTGGCGAAATTGCGCACTCGGGTTGTGACCTTAATGACAGAACTTGATTCCAAAAATGCTGAGGTTGAGGACCTCAAGCGGGCCCTTGTAAAGGCTGACGCATCTTGTGAGGCACCCGAGATGTGGGTGTACGCGGAGGCCCGGCTGGTCGTGCTTGATGAATTTTTAGCGGCTGGGCGAGCATTTGAGTTAGAAGTTGAGAGCCAATGCCAGATGGTTAGAGCTGCCCGTGAAGCGGCCAACTATAGTCCTGAATCGCCACCTCGGGAGGAGGGTAACTCTGTAGATGTCAACCATTGGAGTCCAACTCTTGGATTTCCAAGGCGTATCCTCCTAGGAACGAAGATGGGCCGCATGAAGTATAGGCGAGGCAGGATAATCAGGGGGGGCGGAGGCCTTTAGGACCTTTGTAAATATGTTTGTAAATACTGATTTTTGTATCGTGGGTGTTGACCCTTTTGAGGATAAAGATATACGACTTTTGTCATAGTTAATCTTTTCTGTTTTTTGGAACATTATATTTTTTTTCTTTTGCCGTATTTGAAGATAGGTGGGCCATTCGATGGCCCCGTCGTGTGAAAGTGATGGCCGTAGCCAAGTAAAGTTCGACAGCCATAGCTATGTAGAACTCGACGGCTTTAGCCGTGTTAAAACAATGGATGTAGCCGTGTAAAAATGATGGCCTTGGCCATATTAAATTTGATGGCCTTAGCCGTGTTAAAATAATGGACATAGTCATGTAAAAATGATGGCCTTATCCATGTAAAATTCGACGGCCATAGCCGTGTTAAAACAATAGCCTTATCCATGTAAAAATGATGGCCTTGGCCATGTAAAATTCGACGGCCTTAGCCGTGTTAAAACGATGGACGTAGCCATGTAAAATGATGGCCTTAGCCATGTAAAATTCAACGGCCTTAGCCGTGTTAACACATGGACTTAGCCGTGTAAAAATGATGGCCTTAGCCATGTAAAATTCGACGGCCTTAGCCGTGTTAAAATAATGGTCGTAGCCATATAAAAATGATTGCCTTAGCCATGAAAAGTTTCGACGGCCTTAGCCATGTTAAAACAATGGCCTTAGCCATGTAAAAATGATGGCCTTAGCCATGTAAAATTCGACGGCCTTAGCCGTGTTAAAACAATGGTCGTAGCCATGTAAAAATGATGGCCTTAGCCATGTAAAATTTGACGGCCTTAGCCATGTTAATACAATGGCCTTATCCATGTAAAAATGATGGACCTAGCCACTTCATGCATTTGGAGTTGGCCGTAGCCCTTTCGTCCACTTGGAGACGGCCGTATCCTTTTCGTTCGTTTGGAGATGGACGTAGCCTTTTCATTCATTTGGAGATGTCCGTAGCCTTTTCATTCATTTGGAGATGGTCGTAGCCATTTCATTCATTTGGAGATGGCCATAGCCTTTCTATACATTTGGAGATGGCCGTAGCCTTTCTATACATTTGGAGGTGGCCGTAACCTTTCTATACATCTGGAGATGGCTGTAGCCTTTCTATATATCTGGAGATGGTCGTAGCCTTTCTATTCATTTGAAGATGGTACTAATCCAGTCCCTATATCATGTCGGGCTTGGAGAGTGCACGGAGGGGCTGATATGATACACTTGTACTGCAAATATCTCCAGGTATTCCCTTTGCTGCCTCGTTAAAAACCTTCCCGAGAAAACCTAATTGGGACAAAACTCGGGTATGGGAAAAAGAGTACGACTCGGGAGATACCTTTTAGAAGTGGAAATTTTTGAGGTGAGCGACATTCCAGTTAGTCTGGAGCATTTTTCCCTCCATTGTCTCGAGCTGGAATGCTCCTTTCCCCGCTGCCGGTGTGATCTTGTGGGGTCCTTCCCAGTTTGTGCCCAGTTTTCCTTCATTTGGGTCTTTGGAGGCCAGCGTCTTGGCTTTGAGAATGTAGTCTCCTACTTTGAGTGGTCTTACTCTTGCCTTTTTGTTGTAATACCTTTTGATTTGTTGTTTTTGGGCTACCATCCCGATGTGGGCCATTTCCCTTCTTTCTTTGGCTTTATCAAGGTCTTGGAGTCTGTTGGTATCGTATTATGTTCCACTGGTGTGCGGATACCTTAAGCTGGGTTCGCCTACTTCGACGGGTATGATAGCGTTGGTTCCATAAACTAGTGAGTGCGGGGTTTCCCCGGTGCTGGACTTGGGTGTAGTTCTGTGTGCCCACAAGACTTCAGGCAGTAATTCGGGCCATAGCCCTTTGGCGTCATCCAGCTTTTTCTTCAGTATGTTTAGGATTGTTTTGTTGGAGGATACCGCTTGGCTGTTGGCGGTGGGGTGGTATGGCGTGGATAGTATCCTTTTGGTGCGCCATTTCTCGAAGAACTCTGTCATTTTTTGACCGATGAACTGACGCCCGTTGTTACAGCTTATTTCTTTAGGGATGCCGAAGCGGCATATGATGTTCTTCCATATAAAGGCGATGACTTCTTGTTCGCATATTTGCGCGTACAAACCTGCTTCTACCTACTAAGAGAAATAGACAGTTAAAACAAGTAATAATCGTACCTTCCCTCGTCCTGCTAGCAGCGGGCCGACTATATCCATTCCCCATTTGATGAATGGCCAGGGTGAAGTGACGGAATGGAGGGGTTCTCCTGGCTGATGTATCATTGGGTCCTACTTTTGGCATTGTTCGCATCGGCGGACATACTCGGCTGCCTCTTTCTTCATAGAGGACCAGTAGTAGTCGGCGCGTATGATGCACTACACGAGGGCGCGATTGCCAGTGCGAGCGTCGCAATGGCCTTCGTGTACTTCTTCAAGTACCGGCCTTGTTTGGTGCAGCCCTAAGCACTTGGCTAGGGGGCCACCGAACGTCCTCTTATAAAGGTCGTTGTTGATCATGCAGTATCAGGCGGCCTGTACGTGAAGCGTTTTTGCCTCCTTATTATCGGGGGGCAATGTCCCGTCCTGAAAATAAGATATGAACTGGTTACGCCAGTCCCAAGTCAGGTTTAAGGAAAGTACCTTGGTATTGTCAATGGGTGAGTGGAGGAGCGTGACCACACTTTCTTTGTTGAAGTTTTTGGTGGCTGCAGCCAACTTTGCCAGGCCGTCCGCTTCGACGTTCCGTGTTCGGGGAATTTGTTCGAAGCGGCATTCGTCAAACGTAGCCATCAGTTTGCGGATTTCTGTCTGGTACTTTTGTAGCCTCTACTCGGCCTCATTTTTAGTCATTTCCGGGCATCGTATGGACTGGTGAACTGTTTCACCCGTGGGAACCTCGAGAATCAGTCCCAGTCCCGATCCCGATGCATTAGTGGCGCCATCCGTATAAAGTACCCATAGGTCATTATTGGAGGATACGCGTTGCGCCTCGAGTTCTGCCATCTGCAGGACTTTCGAGCTGAAGTCGGCAAGGACTTGCTACTTGATGGCGGTCCTTGGAAGGTATGTGATATCATGCTCGCTGAGCTCAACAGCCCATCTGGCGAGTCTTCCCGAGAGTTTGGGTTTGTGTAAGACGTTCCTTAAAGGGAAGGTCGTTACTACCCTTATGGGGTGGCACTGGAAATAAGGCCGAAGCTTCCGTGAAGTTACTACGAGCGCCAATGCCAGCCTCTCAAGGTGTAGGTATCGGGTTTCGGCGTCCACTAATGTTTTGCTAATGTAATAGATAGGAGATTGCTTACCTTTATTTTTGCGCACCAGGACGGCGGTGACTGCAACTTCTGATACAGTCAAGTACACTAACAGCGGTTCGCCTGGGTTGGCTTTGACCAGCAGGAGTGGCGATGACAGGTATGCCTTCAAACTTCTCAGGGCGTGGACGCATTCTCATTCCATTGTAGCCCTTGGTATTTTTTCAATACACCAAAGAATTTTTGGCACCTATCGGAGGAGCGTGATATGAACCTGGAGAGGGCGACTATTCGACTCGTCAGCTTCTGCACTTATTTTTTGCTACTCAGTATTTCTGGGATGGCTTCTATGGCCTCGATCTGGTCTGGGTTGACTTTGATGCCCCTTTGTGATACTAGGAACTTTCCCAAGGCTACACCGAAGGTGCACTTTTCGAGATTCAGCTTCATACCGTATCTCTTTAGTATTTCAAAGGCTTCTTTCAGACGGTCCAGGTGTTCCTCTTTTTTTTATGACTTCACTAGCATGTTGTCGATATAGACCTCCATCGTCTTGCCAAGTTGCTCTTTGAACATTGTAGTCACCAGCCTCTGGTATGTAGCCCCCGCATTCTTGAGCCCAAAGGGCATTACCCTGTAGCAATATGTTCCTTGGTGAGTGATGAAAGCCGCTTTCTCCTGATCCTTCTCGGCCATCGTGATCTGATTGTAGCCGGAGTATGCATCGAGGAAGCTCAGCAGCTCATGTCCTGTCGTGGCATCTATCAATTGGTCGATGTGGGGTAGCGGGAATGATTCTTTTGGACATGCTTTATTTAGGTCGGTGAAATCTACGCACATCCACCACTTCCCATTTTTCTTTTTGACCATTACGACATTGGCGACCCACTCCGGATACTTAGATTCCCTAATGGAGCCATTAGCCAACAGCTTGTCTACTTCCTCACTCACCTCTTCGTTGATGGCGGCATTGAATTTTCTCCTCGCCTGTCACACGTGCGGGTGTAGCGAATCGACATTCAGTTTGTGGGAGGCAATTTCTTGTGGAATTCCTGGCATATCTGCATGGGAAAAAGCAAACAGGTATGCGTGGTTAGATAGAAATTCACGATAATTACTTGGATTTGAAAGACAGTGGCCTATGTAAGCCTTCATTGTGGAATCGATGTTGCTCAGCTGGATGGCATCGAGGTCTTCGACCAAGGCCTTGCTAGCTTCGGCATCGTAGGGATCTTTGATGGCATCTTCCGTCGGGTGGACCTTAGTCCCCGACAGGGCTGATTGCTATGCCTCCGCGCTTGCTTCTTTGAGCTACTTGGTGTGAGTGTAATCTTAAGCTATTTTATAACACTCTTGGGCGGTGCATGGCTCGCCCCGTATACTGTACACTCCCCATGTGATTGGGAATTTGAACACTTGATATAAACTAGAGGGGACTGCCCCCATGGCATGTATCCATGGACATCATATGATGGCGTTGTATGCAGTTTCTTGGTTCATTACGTGGAAAGTGGTTTCCATCGTAACTCCTCCTACCAGGACGGGCAGCGTTGCCTCGCCAGAGGTTCTTTCAACTGCATTGTTAAAACCAGTTAGTGTTATGAAGCGCGGAATTATTTTATCCTCGAGTCCCATTAATGCAAGGACTCTTGGATGAATGATACATGCGCCGTGCCATCGTCGACCATGATCCTTTTTACATCAGTATCTACTATGTGTAAAGTAATAACTAAGGCATCATAATTGGGGAAAAACAAACTGTCGGTATCAGAATTATCTAAGGTGATACTATCTTCGAAGTCGTCATATCGTTCGTGAGCAATGGTTCGCTTTAATTTGACATGGTTGATTGCTGAGTCATTGTCGTCCCCAATGATCATGTTGATGGTGCGTGTTGGTGAGGGTGGCCTTGGTAGGCCGTGATGTTGTTCCCGCCCGCGTGCGAAGTTTAGTTTCCCTTTGTCGCTGAGTAGTTCTTTCAAGAACCATTGGTTCAGTAGCCGGACCACCTCCTGTCGGAGACCTAATACCGTCTTCAGTCTTGTGCCCCTGTTCCTGGTGGAACTCATATAGGGCGTTTGATTTTGTGGTGGCGTGGTCGGACTTCATCTTTGCTAGTCATTGTACGCTGTTGCCCAGCTTCTCCAGTGCATACACTACTTCTGAAGGAGACGCACAAAAGTTATGTGTAGATAATGAAGGAAGCATACCTCTGTCATTCCTCAGTGGGGCAACATGTCGTTGTAAGGCATCTGCGTGCCTTGGTGGTTGCGAAGATCTGATATAGGGTTAATGTCTCTCCCTGTTGAGGCGTGGGACTTGTTCCCATCGTCCCTCATTGCGTCGGTCTCTTCGGATTTCTGGGTTTACCGCTATTAGCTGCCTAGTCGGTTCATTAAGGTTGTCGTCATGTCCATGTACCTCGGCGCAGTAGGCGTTGTAGATTTCTTCCCATGTGGTGGGGGGATATTTCATAAGACCACTACGTAGTTTTCTGGTCGCCCGTGAGCCGTCCCTGCTGAGTCTGTTCTGAAAACCTGCAACTGCCATGCCTTCGGACACGTTTGGTATGCTCATCCCGACCCTGTTGAACCTGGCTAAGAACTCTCTGAGCCTTTCTCCTGAGACCTGTTAGATAGTAAAGATGTCGTTGACCCGTGCTTCTGCTTTTTTGGCTCCTGCGTGGGTGGTGACAAATTTATCTGCCATTTCCTCGAATGTGAGATGCTTTTGGACGGCAAGTGAGAGTACCATGTTAGGTCCCCTCCTGTTAGTGTTTCGCCGAACTTCTTTAGAAGTACTGATAGTACATGTTCCTTTGATAAATCATTACCTTTGACCGCCTTAACGTAGTGAATTAGGTGGTCCTCGGGATCCGATGTCCCGTCATATACCTTCAAATAAGGGGGGGCATTTTTAAGGTCTTTGGGATGGGGTAAGGTGCAGCTCCTTCTGTGTAGGGTTGTTCAACGAATCTCCCCACGTCTCGCTTTGCCAGCAACTTAGGTGCACCCGGGATCTTGTCCACTCTTTCATGGTGCTCCTTTATTTGGTCGCGAAGCGACCTATTTTTGTTTTCCATTTCTTCCATATTTTTTAGGATGGCTGTGAGCGTCTCCCGGTGAGCTAGAGCATCGTAGGGCATGTTGTTTGTTCGTATGACCTCGAGTTCATCTTCGGTTATGGCATGGTTCGTCACTGGTGTTGGTGTGCATCTGGCGTTTTGGGGCGGCTTTTCGGCTAAGCTACTCAGAGCACTTGTCAACCATTCTTCCAATAGCCTCTTTACCTCTGGGGGTGCTTCTTTGGTTGTTGATGTAGAGGCCTCTTTTTCCCGTGGTACCACCAGATGTTCAGAAGGGGAAGGTAGGTTTTCCACACTTACCAGGGTACTAGGGGTTGCGTGTGGAGCATCCCCTTCAGTAACCGCGTTGAAATGGACCAGAATATCGGCTCTAGGATCCGTGATAGCTTTCATTCTTGCATTGTTTTCAGCCATTCTAGGTTGTAAAAGGTGGTTTTTTCACGGATCTCTAGAAGAAAACTACAACTTTAATTCACGAGATCCCCACAGACGACGACAAATTATTTGGCTAAAAAGTAAAGTACTTGTTAAGCTCAAGAACAGTCAAAAATAATATAGGTTAATTGGAATCAAGGGTAATATGAACTAGAGAGAACCGTTTTGTTAAGATCTATGATAATAGTGAAGGTAGTTTAAGATGTAAGAATAACGAAGTAAGTAATGATCTTTTCATAAGAAAGGGAGAGATAGATACATAGAGAGAGAGAGTTGTATATACTTAATAATAAGATACATATGAGTCCATTACAAAGGGAAGGTCCCTCTATATATTAAGGGACCTTCCTCGAAATAATCAAAGAAAAGTACAAGGGTCGGTGGTGTCAGTGTACGGGAAGGTCAGAACTTTAAGTGACATCGCCTTGGGTCATGCCGCTTGGTCCGTCCGCTTACTGGGGCCGACCTTACTCAAGTCGGCCTCAATAAGGCTATTCTCTACGTCAAAGGCGTGCATAGATAACCTAAGAAAATAGGGGACCAAATTTGCCCAATACAAAATCCTTATGATATACAGTACCAAATGTCCTTACAAATGCACTTAAGATGTTCAAGAAGTCTTATTTTCATAATATAAATTTAATTTTAATTTCTAAATTAGTTTGGAAAAAATCAGCGAGAAAATATGAAGTTATTTTTAGAAATCATTCGCTTAAGAAAATACCCCTGTAAATTTAAAATACAACATCGAAAGAATTATTACCTTTAACAGGGGAGTTGAAAACTTAAAATTTAGTAAAAATATTTTCAGTAAAATACAACCCTAGACAGTTTAAGGAGATATAATCGAGAAACTAATTGAATTAAGAATGTAACAGTTATTGAAGTTTGAAGTATTGGACGTATAAATAAATATATATGTGAATACGGTGAGGTATTAAAAGCATTGTGGTTTATAACACAAAAGATCACATCAATGAAATGATTAAACAGTTTAAACATTAACAACAATTAAACATAGCAAACCGAAGGAACACAACAAAGAAAATCCAATCACTAACAAGGATAAGAAAATCAAACACATAATTTCACTTTCATCTTATTTATCTTGTGGCAGGCGTGTCACCCGCTCCCATTTCACTTATCTTGTGGTAGGCGTACCACCCATTTCCATTCCATAAATCTTGTGGTAAGCGTACCACTCGCTCCCATTTCATCAAATCTTGTGGTAGGCGTATCACCCGCTCCCATTTTATTATATCTTGTGGTAGGCATATTACCCGCTCCCATTTCACTATATCTTGTGGTAGGCGTACCACCCGCTCCCATTTCAATTTCTCATCATCAATTATGATATAATACTGGCAAGGAAATAATAAAGAAACAATAAGGAAACAACAACATCCCGGCAAATGAACAATAAGGAAGCAACAATATCCCCTCAATGGAATAATAAGCAACCATCAATATCCTGGCAAGAAAATAATAAGAAAACGACAATAGCCCATCAAGGGAGTCAACAACAAAAACAAACATGTCAGGTAAGGGAACCAACAGTAAGAATTAAATGTGCCCCGACAAGGGAACCATCTATAACCAAACTTGTGCCAACAATTGACTTCACAATGAAACCTACACTACACAACAAGATGTAATAAGCGTGTGATAACTACACCGACAACCACAACAATTGGACATGTAACCTATTTGCACGAAGTCATATTGGAACTCACCACTAAGAAGTACCAAAATAATAAGGAAGGCAATCACTCCAATTAAGGCAATTTAGGATCAATGTAACACGTAACAGTTAGAGGAAAGCTAGCAACATCATATGGAGCATGTATGGGCAATTTAAGCAACTAGAAAGCCCAATCATATCCGGATACCTTCCACATAAGGACCTAATGACACGACCCGAATTTCCCACCATCGGGAGTCGTGATGGCGCCTACTATTAGGATCTAGGAAAGCTAATATTTAAACATTTTTAATTTAACATTCACGATAATATAGATAAAACAAAATAATTAAATAAAGTGTAAGTTTTTAAACTTATATAACTGAAAACAAGAATACGAAAATCTAAATACACCTCTACCCAGAGTCTAGTATCACTACTCACGAACTACTACAGAGTACTAAAACAAAAGTTTGAAATGAAATACATCAGTGTTTGTCTCGATATAAAGGACAACGAACTAATAAAGAGAAAGGGTTTCAGACTTGCGGACGTTAGCTAGGCTACCTCGCAAGTCCCTGCACTGAAGTTAGCTCCCGATCGATACTACTGTTGTGGTCCAAAAGCTGCTCCTGGATCTGCGCAAAAAGATGCACTGAGTGTAGCATCAACACAACCGACCCCATGTGTTGGTAAGTGCCCGGTCTAACCCCGACGAAGTAGTGACGAGACTAGACCAGACTATCAGATAACTTGTACAAATATAAAATATACTTTGCGGAAAGTAAACAGAGATAACAGTATATACAAGGAGGGGGAAACATGCTCGAGAGACAACTGTTATGAACAAGGAGTCTAGATAAAGGTAGATCAGCCAACAAATCTCAAATCCGAAAATAACATATTTATCCCATACTCTGTTGCGGCGCGCAAACCGATCAAATATCTCAATAATATTGTTGTGGCGTGCAACCCGATCCGCATATTCTTAATATTGTTGAGGCGTACAACCCGATCCACATAGATATTATTTATCCTTGTTGCGGCGCACAGCTCGATCCATATGATTTAACATTGTTGCGACGTGAAACCTAACCCACTAATATCATGCCTTCTCATCCAAACAACAGTCACAACTACAGAGCAAGAGAAGAATAATCAGTGAAGAAATCCTGGCACGGGAATGTAACAACACCAATACAAACTCCTGGCAATCGAGCAACAATAATAACCTTCACATCCCGGCAAGGGAGGTAGTCAATATACTCAAAGCGTCCGGAAAGAGATTAATCACATCTCTCTCTATTTCTTTCATTTCTTACTTATTAGTTCTTTTATCATTCGAGCCAACGCTCCCAAGGGTTTACAATTCATAACTACTCCTGAACTCTTCACATTATATGAAACTTATCAATTAAATTAGGAAGATGTGTCACAAAGATCCGAATAAACACAATTAAGACTCACAGTCATGCTAGACTCCGGTGCATAAATACTCGTCATCATGCCTATACAGTGTACTCAACATTTAGAAATTAGCAAATAATATCCTAAACCTATTACCTCAAGCCAAAGTTAGAACAAACACTTACCTCGAATGCTCCAAACTTAACTCAGTCCTCTAGTATAGTTGTACCCCTCGAATTCACCACCAAACCGCTCGATTCTAGTCACAAATTACTAGAATGTGTTCACAAATGCTACTTGAATCAATTTGAATGCATGAATATGATTTTCCTAAGGTTTTACTCAAAAATTCCCAAAATTCCCCCGGGCTCACGTGGTCAGAACCCGAGGTTGGAACCAAAACCTGATTACCCATTCCCCCATGAGCTCAGATATGTAAGTTATTTTAGAATCGGACCTCGAATTGAGGTCTATATTCCCCAATTTTGGAAACCCTAGGCTTTACCCTAAATTCCCAAATTTTTCCATTAAAATCTTAGTTTTGAAGTTGAAATTATGCTAAAGATGGTAAGGAGTGAAGAAAATAAGTTAAAATCACTTACCACTCATTTTAAAGAAAGAGAATCATTTGGAAAATTGCCTCTTATGTTTTGGATTTTGAAAAAGTGAAAAAAGACTATAAATCCCGACTTTATATACTTTACTGAAGGCTGGCTTGGACCGCACAAAAATGCACCGCGACCGCGCCAATGAAGGGAAGAAAAGGTGACTCTCTGAACCTACTCATCATGGACTGCACTGATTTGGTGCGCGGCCGCACTGGTCGACCTGAAATTTCACTAGCCCTCTGAACTTAGCCACGCGGACCGCACGAAAATGACTGTGGCCGCGCTGGGGGCCTGCAACACCTCGACTTGCAAAATCTGATACTTTTAATTCTAAGACCTCCCGGGTCCTACTAAAAACTCACCTGAACCCTCGGGGCTCCAAACCAAACATACCTATAATCTCAAAAAAATCTACGGACTTCCTCGTGCGATCAACCTCAAAATAATCACTTTTCATTCAAACTTCTTAAATTTTCAAACTTAGAGATTTAGGCTGAAACACGTCAAATGACATCCTAATTCGACCAAATTACACAGAACTGTCTTAATATATATATATATATAAAGCCTGTACCAGGCGCCGGAACCAAAATACGGGCCTGATCCCAGTACTTTTTAATCCCATTTCATTTCAAATTTCTCATATTCATTTCAAAAAATAATTTCTTTCAAATATTCATTTCCCGCGCTCGGGACCTTGGATTTCGATTCTGGGAATAGCCCGAGTCCCATATTTTCATACGGACCCTCCGGGACCGTCACATCACGGGTCTGGGTCCGTTTATCCAAAATATTGACCAAAGTCAATCTTAACCATTTTAAATTCACAATTTATCAAATTTAATATATAAGTTTTCCGGCTACGTACCCGGATTACGAACACAAATCGAGGCGATTTAAAGTAAGGTTTTCAAGGCCTCGGAAGCGGGAAAAGAGAGAAAGACAAGTGATGACCCCTTTGGGTCGTCACATTCTCCACCTCTAAAACAATCGTTCATCCTCAAACGGAAAAAAGTAAGAAGTACCTGAGTCGGGAAATAGATAAGGATAAGGACTCTGCATATCAGACTCGGACTCCCAGGTCGATACCTTAGGAGGCTGACCTCTCCACTGAACACACGCGGAAGGAAAACTCTTCGACCTCAACTATCGAACCTGCCGGTCTAGAATAGCCACCGACTCCTCCTCATAAGATAGATCCTTGTCCAATTGGACAGTGCTGAAATCTAACTCATTGGCTGGATCACCATGATACCTCCGAAGCATGGATACATGAAGAACCGGATGCACGACTGACAAGCTAGGCGACAAGGCAAGTTTATAAGCCACCTCTCCGACAATATCGAGAATCGAAAATGGACCAATGAACTTAGGGCTAAGCTTGCCCTTCTTTCCAAATCGTATCACGCCCTTGATAGGAGACACTCGGAGCAATACTCACTCACTGACCATGAAAGCCACATCTCGAATCTTCCAATGTGCATAACTCTTCTACTTAGACTAAGCTATCCGAAGTCTGTCCTGAATGATCTTGACCTTATCCAAGACATCCTGAACTAGATCTGTACCCAATAACCGATCCTCTCACGGCTCAAACCATCCAACTGGAGACCGACATCGTCTACCATACAACACCTCATATGGAGCCATATAAATGCTGGACTGGTAGCTGTTGTTGTAGGCGAACTCTGCTAAAGGCAAAAACTGGTTCCACGAGCCTCCGAAATCAATGACACAGGCTCGGAGCATATCCTCCAATATCTGAATCGTCCTCATAGACTGACCGTCCGTCTGAGATTGGAATGCTGTGCTCAACTGAACATGGGTGCCCAACTCCTGCTGAATTGCTCTCTAGAAACACGAGGTAAACTGTATACCCCAGTCCGAAATGATAGATACTGACACCCCATAAAGGTGAAAAATATCTCTCAGATGTAGAGATCGGCTAACCTCTCTGATGAATAAGTGGTTGCAACATGAATAAAATACGCTGACTTGGTCAGCCTATCAAAAATGACCCAAATCGCATCAAACTTCTTCCGGGTAATCGGAAGTCCAGTAACAAAATCCACAATGATCCTCTCCCACTTCCACTCGGGAAACTCAATACCACCGGGCCTCTTATGCTCGAATTTCACTTGCTGACAGTTCAAACATCGAGCCACATAAGCAACAATATCTCTTTTCATCCTCCGCCACCAATAGTGCTGCTTCAGATCCTGATACATCTTCGCGGCGCCCAGATGAATAGAATACCGAGAACTATGGGCCTCCGCTAAGATCAACTCTCGAATCCCATCAACATTAGGCACACATACTCGCCCCTGAAATCTCCTCTATTTATAGAAGAAAGGAAGTTGTTGAGTAAGCTGCTACTCTACAAGTTGCTGTGTAAGTTAAAATATTATACTTTTTTAAATTTCAATCATGTTATAAAATAAAGAATGTAAAGTAAAGACAAGTAAAAATAGAAATTGATATGTTATTTGACTTAAAATTTATGTACATAATGAAGTGAAATCTCCTCTATTTATAGAAGAAAGGAAGCTGATGTGTAAGCTGCAACTGCAAGCTGCTGTGTAAGTTTCTACTGCAAGTTGTTGTGTAAGCTGCTACTATACCATATATAGTTAATCTTCTAGCGAGGGTAGTGTTTATCCATAACGGAGTACCGAAAGGATAAGCTCATTGTACCAGGTATGGATAATTTTCTACCGAGGGTAATATTTATCCGTAATGGAGTATCGAAAGGATAAGCTCATTGTACCAGGTATGGATAATCTTCTACAAGTAGTAATATTTATCTACAACGGAGTACTGAAAGGATAAGCTTATTGTACTAGGTATGGATATTCTTCCACTAGGGGTAATGTTTATCCCTAACGGAGTATCCAAAGGATAAGCTTCTTCAGGAGGCTTATTCCAATAGAGTACTAAATAGATAAATATATTTATGGCGGAGTCCCGTATGGATAAGTTTCTTCAGGAAGCTTATTTATATCGAAGTACTAATTAAATATCCATAATATGATATATTTATAACACTCCTCATTGGATGTTTAAGAAATATCATGCCTCATTAAAACCATAGTAGGAAAAATCCCATGGGAAATAAAAGTCCTAGTGAAGGAAAAAGAGTACACATTTTTAGTAATACACATTGATAGGTGCCTCATTAAAAATCTTATATGGAAAATCCAGTGGAAAAAAGCCTTAGTAAGGAAAAAAGAGTGCATCGCGTATTTTACTCCCCCTGATAAAACCCTTGTTGCAAATATTTGAGTTTCCACATTCCCAACTTGTATACCATGCTCTCAAAATTTAAAGTTGGCAAAGATTTAGTGAATAAATCTGCTGGATTATCACTTGAGCGGATTTGTTGCACATCAATGTCACCATTTTTCTGAAGATCGTGTGTGTAGAATAATTTTGGTGAAATGTGCTTTGTTCTATCTCCTTTTATAAATCCCCCTTTAAATTGGTATATGCATGCAACAATGTCTTCGTATAAAATTTAGGGTCTTAAAACCTACTTGCTTCATGAATAGTTGTTATCTCGGCATGATTTGAAGAAGTAGCAACAATAGATTGCTTTATGGAGCGTCATGATATAACAACACCCCCATATGTAAACACGTACCCGATTTGAGATCGAGCTTTATGGGAATCAAATAAATAACATGCATCTACATAACCAACAAGATCTGCACTATCTTTGTTAGTATAAAACCAACCAATATCAAGAGTTCCCTTTAAATCTTGCAATATATCCTTAATCCCGTTCCAATGTCTCTATGTAGGAGAAAAACTATATCTTGCTAGTAAATTAACAACAAATGCTATGTCAGACCTTGTAGTATTAGCAAGATACATTAGTGCACTAATTGCACTGAGATAGGGTACTCCAGGACCAAGGAGTTCCTTATCATCTTCTGGAGGTCGGAACAAATCCTTATTCACTTCAAGTGATCGAACCATTAGTATACTCAATGGGTGCACTTTGTCCATGTAAAAGCGTTTTAAGACCATTTTTGTATAGGCAGATTGATGGATACAGATCTCGTCTGCTAAATGCTCAATTTGCAAACCAAGACAATGTTTTATCTTTCCTAGATCTTTGATCTCAAATTCTTTTTTAAGATATTCAATTACCTTTTGGAGCTCTTCTGGAGTTCCAACAAGATTTATGTCATCATCATAAACTGCAATTATAACAAATTCTGATGTCATTTTCTTTATAAAAATACATGTACAAATAACATTATTTATGTAACACTCTTTCAGCAAATATTCACTAGGGCAATTATACAACATGCGCTTAGATTACTTTAAATCGTACAAAGATCTTTGTAATTTGATTGAATATATATCCTGAGATTTAAAATTTGCTTCAGGCATTTTAAATCCTTCGGGGGTTTTCATATAAATTTCATTATCAAGTTATCTGTACAGATAAGCTGTAACTACATCCATTAGATGTATTTCAAGCTTTTCATGCATTGCTAAACTGATGAGATATCGAAATGTTATGGAATTCATAGTATCGTTTTTATCAGTTGTCAATTTTCTTTTACAAGGATTTCGATCCTTAGAACCCAAAGGCCTACCATGCTTCAAGAGTGCTTTAGGTCACTAGATCTCATGCTAGTATATGGTCCTACTGGGACATCAATTTGGGTAGGCACATTCTCTGCAGGGATATTTGACTTAGTTATCCTTTTCAAATCAGTAAATGCGTATGGCATTTGATTTGCTATATTTTGTAAATGGATGATCTTTTGGACCTACTGATTACATATAGGGGTACGTGGATCAAAGTGAGATAATGATGAAACTTTCCACATAATTTTTCTTTTGATTTCCTTTTTATCTCCCTGTAATTATGGGAAAATTGTTTCTTCAAATCGACAATCTACAAATCGAGCAATAAATAAATTTCCTGTCAATGGTTCAAGATAGCGAATAATAGAGGATGATTCAAACCCAACATATATTCCTATCATTCTCTGTGGCCCCATCTTATTGCACTATAGTGGTGTTATTGGCACATATACAGCACATCCAAAAAATTGTAGATGGGAAATATTTGGTTCATGACCAAAAATTAATTGTGATAGAGAATATTTATTATAATTTGTCGGCCTTAAATGGAAAAGTGATGTTGCATGGAAGATAGCATGGCCCCAAACAGTAGTGAGCAATTTTATTTTCGTAAGTCGCGTCCTTGTTATCAATTGCATGCGTTTAATAAATGACTCTGCAAGGACATTTTGTGTATGAATATAAGCTACAGAATGTTAAACTTTTATCCCAACTGATAGACAATAATCATCAAAAGCTTGAGATGAGAATTCTCCAGCATTATCACGGCGAATTGCCTTTATAGTATAATCTGGGAATTGTGCCTTAATCGAATTATTTGGGCTAATAGCTTTGCAAACGCTAGGTTGTGAGATGATAGTAGGCACACACGAGGCCATCTTGAAAATGCATCTGTTAGGACCATAAAATATCTAAACAATCTACTTGTGGGTGAATAGGCCCACATATATCCCCATGTATACGCTCTAAGAAGACTAGGGATTCAATGCCAGCCTTTATTGGCGATGGTCTACTAATCATTTTGCCTTGATAACAAGCATCACAAGAAAATTCGTCATTTGTAAGAATCTTTAGGTTCTTTAATGGATGCCCACTCGAAATTTCAGGAATTCGTCTCATCATTATTGATCCAGAATTATTTGAATCAGTAAACTTCTAGTTTACGATAAAGTGTGCTTCAATTGTACTAATTTTTGAATAGTATAAACCATAAGATAAAGTTCGTAGCTTTTCTAAAATGCATTTCAGACCAGAAATATTCGTTATAATATAAAGATATTCCATGTTCATCTCATCTATTATCTCAACTTGATACCCATTTTGGCGGATATCTATAAAACTCAACAAGTTTCTTCCGGACTTGGAGAAGAACAATGCATTGTCTATAATAAGTTTTGTTCTCTTAGACAGAAATATAATGATTCTTCCGGAGCCTTCAATCAAACTTATATTACCAGAAATTGTTGAAGCATTTGCTTTTTCCTTATGTAAATAAGAAAAGTATTTTTGATCCTTGAATATAGCATGAGTTGTTCCACTATCAATAACACAAATATCTTCATGATTTGTCTTTGATCCAAACATAATTTGAGGATTACCCATTTTCTTCAAAATAACATAAATAAAATATATTAGAGTACATATCATCTTCAAATCATATCTTTTATTTATGTACAAAAATTACATAATGATACTATCTATTACAAATAACAAAAATTAAAATATTTGTATTTCTACAGATGCATCACTAATTACATGACTTGTTTCTCCTTCTGGGAGTGCAAAGTAATCAGCTACATCCAAATGCATGAAATCTAAATTATCTTCAGAACTAAAATTTGCTTTAGCATACTCAGTCTTCTTCAGCGAGGCTCAACCAGGTTAGGCGTATGGCAGGTACGTGACCAGTGCCCTTTTCCTCCACATCTATAACATGCATTTTCTGCATTTGATGCTTGCATCACTTCTTGCTTTTGTTCCTTCCTTTTTTACTGCTGGTGGCAAGGAGTGTTATTTAGTGCATTATTATTACCATAATTAGAGTTTCTTCCCCGACTACGGCCATGACCACGACTGGAGCCACGACCTCTTCCACGTTTAGCTTGGTGGAAGTTCGTCTTATATACTTCAGAGAATGGACAAGAACCAGTAGGTGGGTTTCATGGTTTTTCATTAATAGTCCATTATATTTCTCGTCTATAAGAAGATGTGAGATAACTTCAGAATACTTTTTAAATCCCATCTCTAGATATTGCTGCTGCGGGAGCATATTCGAGGCGTGAAAAGTGGTAAAAGTTTTCTCCAACATATCATGGTCAGTAATATTATCACCACATAATTTCAATTGAGAAATAATTCTAAACTTAGCAAAATTATACTCACTTAAGGTTTAAAATCTTGTAGCCTATCATGACCCGGATTTCTCACCCTTAGGGTCGTGATGGCGCCTACTAATAGGAGCTAGGCAAGCCAAACATAAATTAGTTTTCATGAACCACATAGTCATTTTTAATAATTATCATCGTTAAAATAAAATCAAATGATTTAACTAAATAAGCGGAAGTCTTAAATTTAAAGAAAACGGATTAGAAATGCGGAAGAATTCAACATATGCCTCTACCCAAGACTGGTGACAAAACACTCACGAACATCTAAGAATACTAAATACAATTTCTAAAAGAAATACATCTGTTTGTCTCAAATACAATGAGATAACAGTCTAAAGTAAAGGATAGAGGAGACGTCGGGCCTGCGGACGCCTGCAAAGCTACCTCGGAGTCGCACTGGACTGAAAGCCTTCTCTCACGCTACTGTTGCTGCTTTCCAAAGCCTAGATTTGTGCAAATAGCACAGAGTGTAGTATCAACACAACCGACCCCATGTGCTGGTAAGTGCCCAGCCTAACCTCGACGAAGTAGTGACAAGGCTAGGACCAGATTATCAAGTAAACCTGTGCAGTTATATAATATACATCGAAAAATAAAGAAGGAATAAACAAGTAAAGACGGTAGGGGGAGCATGCTGCGGGGTATACCAGTATAAATAATAAGTCCAGTGTAACAGTCTAAGGGCAGCTTAGAATTTACAGCGAACAAAAGAAACTAATATCCAAAATAAACATAATTGTTTCAATAATTGATGCGGCGCGCAACCCGATCCCACTATTTAACCATGTTATTGCGGTGCACAAACCGATCCGTATCATTTAACATAGTTGCGTCATGCATCCTGATCCACACATACCATTGTTGCAGCGTGCAACCCGATCCACAAATATCATTTAGCATTATTGTGGCGTGCAACCCGATCCATATCATTTAGCATTATTGCAGTGTCTAACCCGATCCACAAATATCATTGTTGCGGCGTGCAACCCGATCCACATCATTTAATATTGTTGCGGAGCACAACCCGATCCACAAATATCATATAATGTACGGTATCACCATTCGTACTTTATCACTCTTCCTCACCCAAACAACAATCCCAAATAAGGGGGCAAGAAAGTAATCAAATAATGATGAAAATCCTGGCAAGGGAGTACAATTAAGCAGTCAAATCCCGATAAGGAAACAATATCAACAACCTCAACATCCTGGCAAGAGAGGAAATTAACAAAACGAAAAAATATTTCGGCAAGGGAATAAACCAATAACTCTTTTTCTTTCCTCCATTTCTTACTTCATAATTCACTTTACAACTTGAGCCAACGCTCCAAAGAATTAAATTATCTCATATACCTTCACAATTCGTGTTACAACCAAGCCAATGCTCCTCGAAGTTAGAAATCACAATTTCTTTCACATGCTCTTTACAATATATAGAAATCATCAAATAAGCATGGAAGTTACAACAAAAATCAAAATAATCGCAATATAAGGACTCACAGTCATGCTAGACACCAACGGATAGATACTCGTCACCATGCCTATACATCGTACTCGATAATTTAGCAAGTAGAAAATAAGACTCAACGCTTATTCCCTCAAGCTAAGGTTAGACCAAACACTTACCTCGATACTTTAAACTCAACTCAAGCCTCAAGTACAACTTTACCCCTCGATTCCACCCTAAATCCACTCGAATCTAGTCACATGTTACTTAATCACATCAGTATACTAAATGAATCAATTTGAATGCATAAAAATGAATTTCCCAAAGTTTTGACCTAAAAGTCCAAAAACACCCCGGAAGCACATGGTCAAAACCATAGGTTCGAACCAAAACCCAGTTACCCATTCCCCCACGAACCCAAATATGTAAATTGTTTTGAAATCGGACCTCAAATTGAGGTCCAAATCCCCAATTTTTGAAAAACCAAAGTTCTACCCAAACTCATAATTTCACTCATGAAAATCATTGATTTTCAATTGAAAACATATTAAATTATGTTAATTATTGAAAGAATCGATTAAAAATCGACTTACAAATGATTTTGAAGGAAATTTGTTCTTGAAAAGTTGCCCAGGGAGTTTGTGTTTTGAAAGAATGGTGAAAATTGATTCAAATTCGACTAAGCATAAAATTTGTTGGCCCTCAGACGTGGGAACTGCAAACTAGGGTTTGCAATTGCGAACCTCGACTCTCCTAAATTGGGAAATCCAAAGATGAGTTCGCATTTGCGAACTCTGAGATTTTCGCATTTACGAGCAATTCTGTCGCATTTGCGACATGCTCTATTTCGCATTTGCGGACCAAAAGGTCGCATTTGCGACCCAGGTGCAGAGGCTCCCCTGTCGCATTTGCGATCAGAGGCTCGCATTTGCGAGAAATTCTTTGCAAATGCGAAGATACTAGAACTGAAATGCAGGATTTTTCCAAAATTCAAAAATGCAATCCGACACCTATCCAAATCTCACCTGAACACTCGGGGCTCAATATCAAACATACACAACCTCAAAAATATCCTACGGACTTACACATGCGATCAAATCACCAAAATAACATCATATACATCTATTCAAGCCTCAAAACTCATGATTTCTTCCAAATATTTCATAAAACATCAAAGTTCCATTTTAAGTCTGAAACACGTCAAAAGACGTCCGTTTTTAACAAAACTTTACAGAAAGTGCTTAAATCATATATAAGACTTGTATCGGGTGCTGGAACCAAAATAGAGGCCTGATACCTGTCACAACCCAAAATCCACTAAGGGTCATAGTGGCACCGGACACAACAGTTAGGCAAGCAAGCCAAATTACTTAATAAAAATATCGTTTTTAACACTTTTGAAATCTAGGAATTTCCTTCTATATTTATAAATTTTTATACAGTAAAGTCTCAAATCAAATTTAAATGCAACACAGTTAATACAATGCTTCAAATCATCCCAAAACCCGGTGTCACAAGTGCACGAGCATGTACTGATAAAAGAATAAAAACACAACATCCGTTCGAAATACAGTGGACAGAAAGTAATTACAGTACACTGGAAGGGACTGCTCTAGCTGTGGTCGTCTCGAATGATGCAGCTCGCCTAGTCCCAGAATCATCCGTTCTGCTAGGCCTAGTAGGCCACTGAAGTTACATATACCCGTGCAACAAAATTCACAGCAAGTGTACTATAAGTACAAAAACAACGTGTACCGAATGAGTATCCCACGTAATCCCGAAAGGATAGAGACGAGATGGTCAAATCTGACACTCAGTAATGGTCCAATGATTATTTATTGTTATTATATACATTAAACATCGGATTTATCTTATAAACATGATTCTATTCCAGATAGAGGAAACAAGTAAACATATAATTCTTTCATGGGAAATATCCAGAATTTCTTTTTATTATTAACAAAATGATCTTGAGCCAGAGTAAGGCAGTAACAACTTAAATAAGTTCCAGGCATCAACACAAGCATGCGCAAATCACACGGAGGCGAAGACCCGATACAACAGATATAAATGTGCACTTGCCGAGGGTCGACAACGCGCCTATAGATGCATCTATTAATCTGCCGAGCCGTTCGGCCCGTTCCAAAATTAAACACACAGACAGACAATCAGTCAAGAAGTCAGCATGGAGAAATTATCCAAGAAAGGCCAATTCACTTTAAATAACTTGAGAAAACGAAGCTTAAGTCTTTTTAGAAATCCCTTTTTATTAATTTAATGTAGTTTAAGCAATTCAAGCCATCAATAGGTTCACAATTAATCTAAGTATAACATGATTTTAGGTCTTAGGCTACCCGGACAATAGCATAATAGTAGCTACGCATGGACTCTTATCACCTCGTGCGTACGTAGACCCCACAAATAGGAGCACATAACCAATTTAACTAGCCTATGGGGTAAATTACCCCTCACAAGATTAAAAGGAGACCCACCTCTCTCCGAAGACTCTTAACTGACACTCTATATTCTTTCGAAGGCTCGAACCAATGCACAATGCTCCAAAACTAGCCAATGGTCATGCAAATCGATTAATATATGCTCAATTAAACTTCACAATCTAATTTTTAATAATTCCTAACCCCGAACGAAAAGTTGACAAAAATACCCTCGGGCCCACGTGCTTGAAATCCGAGATTTCTCGAAGATAAGGTTTACCCATGAACTCACCAACTCAAATATATAATCTTCTCTTAATTCCATACTCAAAATCGTGGTGAAATCCACTTTATCAAGTTTTTAGGCTTTCTTCCAAATCTTAAATTTTCCCACAATTTTCACGTCTAATTCCATGGTATAATCTTGTATTTAACTCGAAAATAAGTAGTAGTAGCTTACCTTAATATTGCTGATGAAATCCCTCCTTGAACCTCAACCCCGTTATTAAAACATTCTGCCTAGCGATTTCCGAGCTTGCGGTCCATTGACCGCTTCTGCGATCTGGAGGTGCGTTCCCAGTGCCGCTTCTGCGATCTACCTTGGGCTTCCCTTTTTCCGCTTCTGCAACGCCCCTTCCGCAGATGCGGTCTCGCTTCTGTGAAACTTTGACTGCATCTGCGGTCCTTGAGACTCACACCAAATCCGCTTTTGCGAGGCCACTTCTGCGGTCCCATTTCCGCAGAAGCAGAAATACCAGCAACTGAGCTTTTCTGAAAAATCCATTTTCGATCCGTTAACCACCCAGAATCCACCTGAGGCACACAGGACCCCAACCAATCATACCAACCAGTCCCAAAACACATTACAGACCTTCTCGGGGCCCTAACTCACATCAAACAACGCTAAAACCATGAATTACACCCCGATTCAAGATTTATGAACTTTGAACTTTCTAACTTCTATTTCCGATGTTTAAACCTATCAAATCACGTCCAATTGACTTCAAGTTTTGCACACAAGTCATATTTGACATTACAGACCTACTCCAACTCCCGGAATCGGACTCCGACCCCGATATCAAAAAGTCCACTTCCGGTCAAAACTTCTCAAAAATCTTCAAATTTCTATCTTTAGCCAAATGGCTTAAAATGACCTACGGACCTCCGAATTCACTTCCGATCGCACTCCTAACTCCAGAATCACCATACAGAGCTACTCAATCCCAAATAGACATCAATATCTCTGAAATGCACTTCGAGTCAAACTTAAGAAATTTCTTCCAAAATGCTAACTTCCACAATAGGCGCCAGAATGCTCCCTGGTCATCAAAACCCGAACCGGCATACGCTCATGTCTAAAATCATCATACGAATTTGTTGGGACCTTCAGATCCCGATTCCGAGGTCATTTACTCAAAAATCCAATCATAGTTCATTTTTTAAACTTTAAGCTTCAAAAATGAGTATTCTCTTCCCAAATCAACTCCGAACATCCCAAAATTCAATTTTGACCATGCGTACAAATCACAATACCTGAAATGAAGCTGCTCATGGCGTCAATCTGATGAACGATGCATTTGGGCTCAAAACGACCGGTCAGGTCGTTACATCCTCTCCCACTTAAACATACGTTCGTCCTCGAACGTGCTGAGAACTATACCGAAGTAGTATGAAATCACTATTTAGCACCTCATGCACCTTACTGTGCTACCACAACTTAGCTGAGCACATCAGCTCGATAAATTCTGAAGATATTCCCTTTTATTCAAGAAAACAAGCCTTAGAGCCCAATTTCCAACATATGAAATTCTATGTCATGCCTGTTTCCAACATACGATCACCATATCAACCACGACACGGCGTACTCAAACATCACTGCATAACTTTTCTGGATTCTTACTTTGCAACACTTAATCCATAGGACCACAATAATATTTTCTGATCAACTTAGCCAAAATTCAACGAATCAGATGCTCTCATTGCACCTCATGACACACGCAAGTCTTACTCTAACTCTTAAAATAGCGCCACGACGGATGAGATGTGCCAAAATTCATAGTCAACTGCCGAGTCAACCAATCATTGAGTCTATACTTGTGACAAGAAACACTACCACATTTTCAACCAAATAATGATCTTTGCTCCTTAATATACTTCATATAATCAGATTGCACTGATCCCAAATCCCATAATCTCGTCTTATCCAGTGCGAACTGCTCCGGCAATAAGCCACTCCAAATGCAATTAAAAAGTCTCATATGACGCCACAATGTGCCAATAGGCCACCAATCCGAACACAACACAAACACAAATTCGAACTCTAGAAGGAATTACCTAACCCCCACTAATACGGACTTTCCTTAGAAGATAGGAAGAGAAACACACAAAATAACATATAGAAAACAAGACTCGACATCACACTGTTGCGGCATGCAACCCGATCCAAATAACTTACCCATCACGGCATGCCACCCGATCCACAGTTAAATCTCACATAAGGAGATAACACTTAGAGCTAAATCTTCTCATTACAATAAACATATTGAATTTTGATCGCAAGCACTCTTAGTGCATAATACCATCCCCGAGAAAGCACGTAGCTATATAGGCTACAAAACTTAAGCACAACTGAGGCGCGATACAAGCTCTGAATCTCAAGAGCCATTCTGCCCACATAACATTATCGCCACGCAGAACCTCAACACATAAGAATTTTACCGAGCCGTCTCGCAACTCATACGGCGCAATACATTGTTACCTGAAATTGCTGATGACAAAATAACACCCCGACTGTTCCTCCATAAGAAAAGCTCGCTGAAACGAATATAACTGGCCTGATATAAAAGCCATGTTCTCATATAAATCAATCCACTGATCTCAAGCCGATTTCTGCTTGCACCAACTTGGCTAATAACCTTTCAAAGGTCCAGAATAACTCCCCTTTTCCAAATAACACGTAAGAACAACCATCATAATCGGATCAACCTCCTCAGTTCATAACGCAATATACAAAGTGCCCTCCAAGCATAAATTCTCAAACTAATGATATTACCACAGTCCTCATGCCTGGCTAAATCTTTAGGCAATCAAGTGACTACATGCCACACTTATACAATCTTCCCGTGGGTCACTCTCTCACAATCTTCCAAAATCAATAACTGGTCCGTACATATAAACCATCAGATGCACTAACGCTGAAAAACGATCAAGAATCCTTAACCAGGATACAAAGCTTCTTCCACGACACATTGATCTCAGGTGAAGCTGAAGACAATACCAATTTACTTTAATCATTCAACCCCTTCCTTGCTCATCCGAGCCCGTGACATCCTTTTCAACGCCGAACTTCA
This sequence comes from Nicotiana benthamiana, assembly GCA_034376525.1. Taxonomy (NCBI): domain Eukaryota; kingdom Viridiplantae; phylum Streptophyta; class Magnoliopsida; order Solanales; family Solanaceae; genus Nicotiana; species Nicotiana benthamiana. Next base: position 155,300,319 of record CM067338.1, read on the forward strand.
ACCTTGATCCTCACTTCAAATTTCCATACCTCTCACCGCACCTAAAGTGCCGATATACGATATAACACGATTCTTATCATAATTCCGAAATCATTAATATTTTAACACTTCATCATATAAGGACTTTGCACTTAACTCACTTAAGGAGAACCGTAGAAACACACAGGTAAATTCCCATAACTGTAGAATATTCAAATCTCCAAGTAGTGGTCCAAGCCACCATAGCCTTTTCGGAATCCGCTTTCACTTAACAAGACATAAAAGAAGAATGCTTCTAAATAACATTAATTACGGCGGTCGACACGCCTCACACATACCGCCACAAATCATACACATAACTGGATCACGCGGAATGAACTGATCATTGATCCCAATATGCCAATTCAACTATGGCTAATCAATCTGCCGTCTTCCAATTTATCCTTGCTTGCCTTAGAAATAATACTAACTCCATTCAGCACATAACATACTCCATATTCACTCACCCCGAGTGACCTTGAATCACGAGAGCATGTTTTCTCAAATCTCACAAAACATTTCATACCTCCCAATTGCTACATCACAAGCCAACCATTATGGGACGTCCTATTCCTCTTCTCATAAGCTGCTTTCCAAGCTTGATTCTTAGTCGTACCTACCGGCTCGAATTCGTTAGGCATCATATCTTAAATTCTGAATTCACTGGGCCATTATTGAGAGCCACCGCTCCGACTGGGTCCCAAACATAATCCACTCCATAAATCTTATAAAACACGAATACCCTCTCGACGAAGCACCCGACGAAATCACTTCCTCTGAGATCTGCATCTATACGAGGTAAAAATCCTGAATCTTTTCTTAAGTTCGAACATAAGCCAAAAAGGCCAACCATAGCATGCATTATATAATTCATCTACTCAATTCACCACTTATGGTATTTTCTCATAGATGAAATAACCCATCAATATGTTAATAACCAGAAATCACGCAAGTAGTTAACCATGCAACCCAATCTTAGCCGGTAAGGCTCTCCCACTTAGCTTGAAGCCACCATTACACTACATAACTCTGGAACACCAGAATCCTTTATCTCTTGTTGGCCTAAACTTACGCAATCATCCACCGCAAATTCTCAGAATTATTTATGTAAATCCCCATCTTTCATATCCTGAATCATCATCCACATTCGCACGACCGATCTCTTTGCTGGGCAACCAATATAATTATTTGCAGAAGTTTTGCCAACCACGCGACCGCTAATCTGCTCGTGGGAAATAACCCGCCCGCATAAATCACTTCCCGACACATTCCAAATGCTGCTACATGGGATACAATCACTATGACATCAACAACTAAATCCTGAGTCCAAGCTCACCCTCTAGCTGCACCAGTCCATTCGCCCCTCGTGGACATCAATTAAATGTGAGGCAACACCTTCCCGAATTCAGAGTTATGCTGCACCCTCTTCCATTTCAAGCAGCTCATTTCCGCCATATCAATCTTCTGTCGTATAATAGCCCATACTTCAAGTCACACCCGCAGACTTCAATCACCAATCCTTAAAATCCCCAATTCGATCCAAACTCTCCTTAAGGCGCGTAGTCGCCCTACTACCAAGCCCATATGCAACACCCACCACCCTTCCACTTTGGCGGAACTCATCTCTTTAATCGACCACTCGACCTTGCTCCTCATACTTGGCCTTCTAGAAGTTTTAAACACCGCCTGACACTTCCCACATGCCATTTCTCATACTTTGCTGCTCAATTGTTGCCTTAAGTAAAATCTCTCTTCGTGGCACTTGAATCCACCGTTGCTGCTACTTTAAACCTTTTCAAAGGTCATCTTTCTCGAGCCGTCAACATTAGAAATTTTGATTCGATCCTAAACCATCGCACCGTGTGATATCTGACAGTTAAATCTCTAATACTATTTCAAAACATCTTGCCATAAAGGCGAATTATAGCAAGTTATAACATTGACAACTTAGTACGTTCCATTAGGGCCACAACACTCCATCGTGGAAGAAAGCTCCACCATGCTTACAAATACCTGGTCTCATTACTTCCACCAGCCTACACCTGACCATCTTTAGTCCGACTGCCTTTTCCTCGCCGGTAATAAAATACCGAATCCCTTGATTACATACTGAGTAAACTTACCTTCATTTCATCTCCTGCCCTGACACGTGGGCAAACATCCTACCATCACAACACTACTGCAGAATAATCACTCATAAGTATGATGGCAACCTGTGCCTAGCCTTAAGGCACTTAGAAGTTATGTTACTGAGCTGAAACAATAGAATATCCCTCCATAATGCGACTATAATAGTCCAATTAACTATACCGAAAAAAATCATCCCGCACCACATTTGTAGTGCCATTTAAATTCTTCAAATTCTCGATTTATAACAAGCGCTCGCGTCGCATAAGATTGAGTGGGGAGGAATCAAAGTCATAATCCTCAAAGGAATCAAACCGCACGGTAAGGAAATCAAGAAGGGAAGTACTCCTAATAACCCTGTAGCCTCCCGAGGATAAGTACAGATGTCTCCGTACTGATCCGCGAGACTCTACTAGACTTGCTCATGACTCGTGAGACCGACGAGAACCTAGTGCTCTGATACCATGTTGTCACGACCCAAAATCTACGAAGGGTCGTGGTGGCGCCGAACACAACTGTCAGACAAGCCAGCCAAAGTACTTAATAAAAATCTCGTTTTTAACACCTTTGAAATCTAGTAATTTCCTTCCATATTTAGAAATTTTAAAAGTGTAAAGTCTCAAATCAAATTAAATGCTATGCAGTTAATACAATACTTCAAACCATCCCAGAACCCGGTGTCACAAGTGCATGAGTATCTACTGATAAGAGAATAAAAATACAACATCCGTCCGGAATATAGTGGACATGAAGTAAATACAGTACATTGGAAAGGACTGCTCTAGCTGCGGCCGTCTCGAATGATGCAACTCATCTAGTCCTAGAATCATCCGTGCTACTATGCTTAGTAGGCTACTGGAGTTACATATATTTGTGCAACAAAATACATAGCAAGTGTAGTATGAGTACAAAAATAACATGTACCCAATGAGTATCCCGCCTAATCCCGAAAGAGTAGAGACGAGATGGTTAACTCTGACATTCACTAATGGTCCAATGATTATTTATCCTTAATATATACACTAAACAGTGGATTTATCTTATAAAAATGATTCTAATCCACATAGAGGAAACAAGTAAACATATAATTCTTTCATGAAAATAACCAGAATTTCTTTTTATTATTAACAAAATGATCTCGAGCCAAGGTAAGGCTGTAACAACTTAAATAAGTTCCAGGCAATAACACAAGCATGCGAAACCACACTGAGGCGACAACCCGATCCAACAGAAATAAATATGCACTTGCCGAGGGTCGATGACGCGCCTATAGATGCATCTATTAATCTGCTGAGGCGTTCGGCCTGTTCCAAAAATAAACACACAGACAGACAATCAGTCAAGATGTCATCATGGAGAAATTATCCAAGAAAGGCCAATTCACTTTAATAATTTGAGAAAACGAAGCTTAAGTCTTTTTAGAAATCCCTTTTTATTAATTTAATGTAGTTTAAGTAATTCAAGCCATCAATGTATTCACAATTAATCCAAGTATAACATGCTTTTGGGTCCTAGACTATCCGGAGAATAGCATAATAGTAGCTACGCACAGACTCTCGTTACCTCGTGCATACGTAGCCCCCACAAATAGGAGCACATAACCAATTTAACTCACTTATGGGATAAATTACCCCTTACAAGATTAGAAAGGAGACTCATCTCGCTCTGAAGACTCTTAACCGACACTCTACATTCTTACGAAGGCTCGAACTAACGCACAATGCTCCAAACCTAGCCAATGGTCATGCAAATCCATTAATATATGCTCAATTAAACTTTACAACCCAATTTGTAATATTCCTAACCCGAACGAAAAGTTGACAAAAATGCCCTCGGGCCCACGTGCCCGAAATCTAAAATTTCTCGAAGATAACGTTTACCCTTGAACTCACGAACTCAAATATATAATTTTCTCTTAATTCCATACTCAAAATCGTGGTGAAATCCACTTTATCAAGTTTTTAGGTTTTCGTCCAAAAATCTAAAATTTTCCCACAGTTTTCATGTCTAATTGCATGGTATATTTATCAAGGGTAATATTTATCCATAATGGAGTATCGAAAGGATAAGCTCATTGTACCAGGTATGGATAATCTTCTACCGAGGGTAATCCGAAAGGATAAGCTCATTGTACTAGGTAGGAATAATCTTCTACCATTAGTACTATTTATTTACAACGAAGTACTGAAAGAATAATCTTATTGTACTAGGTATGGATATTCTTCCACTGAGGATAATGTTTATCCATAACAGAGTATCCAAAGGATAAGCTTGTTCATGAGGCTTATTTCCAAAAGAGTACTAAATAGATAGACATATTTATGGCGGAGTCCCATATGGATAAACTTCTTCAGGAAACTTATTTATGGAGTACTAAATAAATATCCATAATATAATATATTTATAACAAATCAGAAAAATTTAAAAATAGCCAGATTTACCACTGGTCATTGAAAAATAGCCAAGTTTCAAAAGCCATCGAAATTTTGCCACTTTTTATATAAAGATAAATCTGAGCGAAAACAATGTTCAAAATCCGAAAAATATGCCCGCAAATTTTACGGGAGTTCCAGCATAAGTATGCTTAAACTCCCGCATATTTTACGGGAGTTCAAGGATAGTTACGCTGGAATTCCTGCAAAGTTTACGGGAGTTCAAGCATAATTATACTGGAACTCTCGCATATTTTACGGGAGTTCCAGCAGGTATAAATGTCCATTATAATATACTGGAGTTTGGAGCACTGATGCTCCAGTCTCCCGTATATTATACAGGAGTTAGCAAAATATACCGGTTCAGCATAATATGATGGAGTTCGTACATAAATGCACAAGAACTTTCGTATATTATATGGGACCGGTTCCGTCGCAGAAAAATAGTGGCTATCTTTTATTGACTTGGTAAATGCTGGCTAATTTTAATTGACCGGTGTGAAAACTGGCTATACCATGATTTTTTGTCCTACTTGAGTGTGAAATGCTAGGATCTCGGGTTGGCTTTCGGGTTTTACTAAAATTACGGTTTACCAATCAAAGCAGGATTTAAAAAGGCTAAACCCATCCCTAGGGTTTTTCCTACGCCTTCTCACTACTTCACTTTGTTTCTCAGTCCCCTGAACTTAATCAGCTTAACCATGGCAGAAACAGAACCTGAAGTGGCAGCCGCCCCCGCCGCCGAAGCTGTAGCACAGGCGGAGAAAGAGGAAACATCGGCTCAGGATATGGACGTCGAAGCTCAATCCGCCGATGATGCGCCGGAGAACGGCGGCTCGAAGCGTCCAAGGGAGGAGGATGAAAACGAGCCGGAGAATGAAGACGCCTCGAAGAAGCTGAAGGCGGACAAGTCTGTAGAAGAAGAACGGCTTGAGAACTTAGATGGAAGCGAAACGGTGGTCGATGAAGAAAAGAAAAACGTGTCGGGCCCGGCTAGCGTGGGTCCGAAGAACTTCGGATCATCGGTAGAAATGTTTGATTACTTTTACAAGCTTCTTCACTCTTGGTCTCCCAATCTCAACCTCAACAAGGTAATAAGACATTTAATTAGTACTAATATATTTGAGTATTGGAATGAAATGGATCACAAAATTTATGGGTAATTGACTATTTGATTACCCTCTATAGCAAGATTTAGTCTTTACAGTGATTTTGGGTCTCTGGTTTTAGTTTATCATATATAGGCTGAAAAATGTGGGATTTCTTGTGAGCAATTTAGGGTATTTTACGTGGAATAGTCTGAATTTGCGCGTCTTTAGAGCATTAAGCTGCATTATATGTCTTGATCAGTGAGTAGATTGCAGTATGTTGTTTCTTGTGTGGCTTGGAAGCATAACTTGAGATAGTTGTTTATTTGTGAGTGATCTGTTATCTCCAGACCTGCAAAAAGCTGCTTTACGGCTAAAGCATCCGACATTTAAGTGGTTACGATGGTAGGTTTCTTTTTGGTTATTGTATATGCCTATGAATTATAGACTCAAGAAGTATTGGCTTAAGCAACCAGTTTCTTGTAAGATGTGAACCATGAAATAGTCATAGTGAGATTTCATAATTGCATCTCTCCTATTTCGGCCCACATACGCATTTGATTTTAATAATAATAAATATTAAAAAAAAAATTTTGAGAATATCTTAATTTCTTGCTGAATTAATGGGCCAACATAACTTATGTGCAGCTTGACAATAGCTATTACATGGACCTCACCTTTCATTTCTTTCTGTCCTTGGTAATTGGAGCTCAAACTCATTTGGTAAACAATGGTTGTATAATGTGAAGTGAGTTTTGGATGGTAAAATTGTGGTATGACCTCCATGATTGAGTAAAGTGTTGTAGATTCCATTGCTTGGATAATTTTTTGCCTGCTTTTTAATGGTCTTAGCATTGATTATCAAGGGGGTCTATCAGAAATAGCCTCTTTACCTTTACAAGGAAGGGATAAGGTCTGCGTACATACTATCCTCCATAAACCCCACTTATGGGATTACATTGGTTTTTTTGTTGTTGTTGTTGTGTCCAAGTTTAAATATGCCGGCATGTTTTGGCTATGGGTGGTCTATTTTTGGTTGGTTAGATGCTCATCACTTAAAAATTATCTTTGCTTTCTGATATCTTCTCTTGCTGCTAGACTGTTTTCTCATCTGAAACATGGGATTGTTGTATTTGAATATGTTCATGTGGACTCAAGATGATCATCAATATTGGTTTTTATTATGCATAGTGACTTTTATTTTTGTACCTTCCAGTTTTTACTGTGTTTTGTTATACCGATCAATTTGTGGTTCTCTGATTCTCAATCGTCAAAACTATTGTTTCTCAGACTCCAATTCTCTTCATTGTGCTATTGCCTATTTTATGGTATTCTGTTTGCATCTTAAACAAACGTGAAGTGAAAAACTGTACGAGTTATATAAATCATCACTTGAGTATTATTACCATATAAGAATATGAACTATTATCTGTAAGCATTCATGGATTTACAAGCTCAATCAACTGATGGAGTATGTAAATACTAAGATGCTTTATAAGTCATTATGAATAAAAACGAGAGTACTTGATATGATGATGATCACTTATATTTTTTATGTTTTCCGTCCAGTATGAGCACTTGGTTTTGCTCGACTTGCTCAAGAAGGGTCATTTAGAGCCGGAGAGAAAGATTGGTACAGGAATTCGTGCATTCCAAATCCGGTTTCATCCTCAGTTTAAAAGTCGCTGCTTCTTTGTCATTAGGGAGGATGGTTCTGTGGATGACTTTAGCTTCAGGAAGTGTGTTGATCACATTCTGCCCCTCCCAGAGAACATGCAAGTAAAACATGAAGCTAACAAAGGTTTGGCTCACAGCGGGAAAGGTGGTGGAAGGAAAGGAGGTGGACATGGGCGTGACCGTGGGAATGGAGGGAAGTCAAGATATTGAAAAACAGCTTCATATTTACCAGAATCGACTGCCTGTTTTGCACGCTGCTGCCTAGTCCATATTTTGGTCAATACAGCTTTGTGCTTGCAGTTTTGACATAATGATTTATGGCTAGTGAAGTTACATTACTATATGGGGTGCATAATTCAGGTTTTTTTGTTTGTTTGGTATCACCTATAGTCTTTCCAAAATCTGCGTTAAATTGATGGAATGTGTGCTATCACCCGATGTAGCTATCATATGAGGATTGTTTTAGTCAATTCTTGTCTTGATTGTTCATTTACAACCCCCCCCCCCCCACCCACCCACACACAAAAAAAAACCCCTACGATGAATTAAACCAAAGAGGGATGAAGTGTGTAAATAGGTATTAAATACATGGAGAAAAAACGGTACAGGAAAAATTTAACACCCTTCTGGTATAATCTTATGGGACAGGCCTAGTTTGACTCTACATTCGAACGCGTAATATCTGTTTCAATATTGATGAGAGAAATGACTGCCAAAACTCAGTAATCTCCACTGTTAAATCCTACTAAGGCTTAAACTCAAAACTCATATTGAACTTATCTGCAGATGCCCGAGTCATTTGAGTTCTTACAACTACTTAAACACCTCCTTCACTCAATATTCTCTTTGTCAATCAGATTCATTTTTATACCAATGGGTTTCAGGTTTCCCTTTAATAAAGGGGTTTTGACACAATTACCCACAAACATAAAATTATTCATTCTTGTTTACCTATTTATTTTTTTACCCATAAACTAATTATATTCCCTACCCATAGTAATTTTTGTGGGGAATTTTTTCTTTATTCTCCAATTTTTTTTAATTTCTATGCTTCTTTTCTTTTCTTTTTCTTTTCTCGTTTTCTTCTATTTTTTCCTTTTCTAATTTCATTTAACTTTTTTATATTTTTTCTCTCTTTATAATCTAATTTTTATATACTATTTTTATTATTTTTCATTATTCCTTTTGGATTATTAATACAGAAAAATCAAATTATGTCCCAATTAAATGTAGCTAATACAATTAAGAAAATATTCACTAACATATGATACCAGTATAGCATATAGCTATACCAACAAGGTATATACTTGTAACTAAAGAGTTAAAAAAATTTAATTCAATTATTAAACTGAAATAATATCAGTTGTCAATAAAACTTCCCAATAATTCTAAAAGGATCTAATTGTAAGAGTATATCGTTACATTATATAGCATAGTATATTTTTTTTGTATTTTTAATTTGCCCCTCACGTTGGGTAAAAGCTTAAAACAAATTAAAAAGAAAAGGTAAGTAAATTTACGGGTAATAAGTGTACTATTATAGTATATTGTATACTATTACAGCATACAGTTATAGTATATTGCTTATTATTATAGTATACTATAACAATATATTGTATACTATAATAATATACTATTGTAGTATAACTATATACTCCAATAGTATATTGTATACTATTGCGGTATACTGTTAGGTAACTGTGTTCTTCTTCGATTATTACAATAGTGTAGTATATTGTAAAGTATAAGAGTATACTGTTGCAGTATAGCTATGTACTCCTACAACATATTGTATACCGTTGCAGCATACTATTGGGTAGCTGTGTTCTTCTTCGATTTTCAGCTGAAAATTTCGATCTCAATCACCTCAAATCAGCTCGAAATACTATCAAATTTCAGAATGAACTTCTACAAGGTATTTTAAGCAATATTTAACTGCACCAACTTTGAATCAAATAAGAAATCTTCAAAATAAAAATTTTAAACCAAGGCAAGAGCAAGAGCTAGGGAGAACAATAAAAAAAAAGTGAAGCAAAATTAAAACTAGCCATTTTCGTTAGTGGAGCAGAATTGATCCACATAATCTTCGTTAGTTTGAGCTAATAAAAAATCCATCGACTCTTCTGTTAATGGTAGAAGTAATATTTTCTACTCTTGCAAAATCCTTAACAACAATAGCTAAAGGATATGCTCGTTAGATTCAGAGGCAAAGCAGTAGCTGTATCTCAATATTTCTACTCAACAAGTGCAACCCCTATAAGATATATGGACTTATATCTACATACATATGAACAATATATGGATAAATTATATGTTATGTGCTATCTTTTGGTTTGGCCTAAATAAGTGGTCTTATGGACATTAAGTTAAGGGGGCCAATGTATTGTCATATAAAGTGTAGGACTAAAGTGTAGATACCCAAAAGGGTAACCTTAGTTAATGATGGGCTAACTAAGGTTACATATATGTAACCATGGTTACATGCTTGTGACTCTTGAGTTTTATAACTCATGTGTTATAAAGTGGGGGTTATGGTTCCCACATTATAGCAAGACATTATCTTCTTCCTCCCATTGGATTAAGATAATCATTTTTCTTGTCTTGCATATTTTTGTGGAAAACTATACTCCAATTTGGTTATTGTTGTTTGGAAGAAATTCTTGTGAAACACTCTTGTGAAACTCTTGGATAACTTCAAGACAATCTTGAAGTTAGGATTAAGCAACAAGGAGCCAAACACTTTCAAACCATCATCAACGGAGGCTTAAGGATTTTCACAAATGGATTCAGGTACGCTTCCGCTCATGTTGTTGTTGTTCCAAATTGTTCGATATGAAGGCTATTGTATTTTAGTCGGAATCATTATTCTAACAATTGGTATCAGAGCCACCTTCATATTTGGATAATTTGGATGTTCATTAGATTCATGTTATATAAAGTTCATGTTCAAGTTAAGTTAGAATTTTGTTTATGAAATTCTAGTACCATGAAATAGCATGATTTTATGAATGTTATGTTTCTGATGAATTTTGATATTTTAATATCATGTTATCATTACTTGAATTGAAACATTGAATTTTGCATGATTTTGGTTGATGAGAAACATGATTCCATGTTTAAGTTTCTTGTTAAAAAACTTGTTAAGTCGTTGGACAGAACGATGATATAATCGATTATACTGGAAAAATAATCGATTATGCTGAATTGGTTAATCAAAATTTTGCAAAACAGAAACAGGGAATAATCGATTATCAATTTTTGGTAATCGATTATGTCAATTTTTGTCGAAATTTTTTTTGGGACAGAACAGTAGCATAATCGATTATGCATTGAGCATAATCGATTATGCAAATAAGTTCATAAAATTTTAGAAACAGAACACATGCATAATCGATTATTCAATTTTGAATAATCGATTATCTCATTTTTCAGCAAATTTTGGAAATTTCAGAATGCCAGAATAATCGATTATCTGTTTATGATAATCGATTATCCTGGACCAGCAAGCCCTGATAATCGATTATCAAGGACCTGATAATCGATTATCAGGCAGTTAATTGCTGAAAACGTTTTGTTTTGGCTGTTTAATGAAGACATAGTGTAAGAAACGTTTTTCATAATTAATGAAACGTTTTAAGTCTTTTAAGTTTAAGATTTTAATTGAATTTTTTTAATATGTTAATATTAAGTATTTATTAAATTATTAATGTTTTATACATTAATATTCAGTTTTTATATTAATTGTTTTAGTCCATCAAACTTCAGATTTTGGAATTGTCCAACTAAGTCTAAACAATTAATATTCAGATGTTGCATGTCAAAACATGTAACATATTAAGTTTAAATTCATAATATGGCTTAAGGAACTAAAGTTTTTTAGCATCTAATATTTTAAATTAGTCAATTGAAGCATTATGTTGCCAAAGTAACCTCTATTGTGTAGATTGATTAATCTTGAAATATAAGATGACTGTGGATGTTAGTCTTCCATGCGTTTAACACCGGTCCAAAGGAAGGTTGTTATTTGGCAGGAATTCGAACATGCTTGTGGTGATAAATATGTGACAATTATTTGGTTTCCCATGTGAATATTAAGTCGTCCCAAAGGAAGGCTTGATATTTGACAGGAGTTTATTGTCAATATTTGATCACTACACCAAGAGTACCACTTACAAGTTGATTTTCTGTCCAAAGACTAAAATCAATGTTGTGCTAGGTATCTTGTAATGGGATTTGCCTATTTTGAATCTGAAAACTAAAGTTAAAGTTCAAGTTATTGTAAGCATATATTAAGTAATCCTTTGTTCTATTTTCAGTTAATTCTTCTGCTGCTTCGATATCTGCCAACATCAATAGCATCCCTGTGCTTAACGGCACAAACTATAAGGAATGGAAAGAGAACATTATGATTGTTCTCGGTTGCATGGATCTTGACCTTGCACTTCGGAATGAGCAACCTGCTTCTCTTGAGGATACATCCTCTCCTGATGAAAAGAGGGAGATGGAGAAGTGGGAACGCTCGATTCGCATGAGTCTAATGATCATGAAACGTGCAATTCCAGAATCATTCAGGGGCACTGTGAATGATGAAGCTAATGCCAAAGTTTTCCTTGAAAACCTTGAAAAGCGTTTTGAACAAAACGAAAAGGCGGAAACAAGTACACTATTGAGTAAACTTGTTTCCATGAGGTATAAGGGCAAGGGAAACATTAGGGAGTACATTTTAGAAATGTCTCATCTTGCTTCAAAACTTAAGTCACTCAAGCTAGTATTACCTGAGGAACTGCTTGTGTACTTAGTTTTGATATCTCTTCCTGCACACTTTAATCAGTTTAAGGTAAGTTACAACTGCCTGAAGGAGAAATGGACTCTTAATGAGCTCATTTCACATTGTGTGCAAGAGGAGGAAGGGATAAAGCAAGACTGAAAGTGCTCATTTGGCATCCTCTTCTAAAGATAATAAGAAGAGGAAAGGTAAGGAAATTGCGGTTGCAAGGCCCCAGAAGAAGCAAAATAAGGAACCTAAGGTTGAATTACTGAATTAGGTTGCTTTTTCTGTAAGGGGACTAATCATGTGAAGAAAGACTGTACCAAGTACCACGCTTGGCGTGCGAAAAAAGATACATTTCTTTCTCTTGTTTGTTCTGAAGTTAATTTAATTTCGGTACCTAAGGATACTTGGTGGGTAGATTCTGATGCTACTACTCACATAAGTATATATATGCAGGGTTGCCTGAACTGCCGAAAACCAAATGATGGTGAAAGATACATCTATGTGGGTGACGGCAAGAAGGTGCCAGTTGAGGCTATTGGAAAGTTTAGGCTGTTGTTTAAGACCGGTTTTTATTTAGATTTGGATGAGACTTTTGTTGTACCGTCTTTTAGACGGAATTTAATTTCTGTTCCCAAATTGGACATATCCGGTTATTCATGTTCTTTTGGTGACAATAAAGTTAGTCTCTTTCAGAATTCAAATCTTATCGGTACTGGTCTTTTATAAACATTTGATAGCCTATATTTGGTTGATACAATAACCTCAAATAATGAAACCTTGCATACAAGTTTAAGTGGTACCAAAAGGAAATTAACTAATGAGAATTCTATATCACTTTGGCATAAACGTTTGGGTCACATATCCATTCAAAGAATTCAGAAACTCGTGTCAGATGGAATTCTTGATTCTCTTGATTCCTCAAATTCGAATATTTGTGTTGAGTGTATCAAGGGCAAACAAACAAACAAGACGAGATTAGGTGCTAAGAGAGCTTCGGACGTCTTAGAATTGATACATATGGATATTTGTGGGTCATTCCCTACTCCTTGTAGGAATGGTCAACAATACTTTATCACATTCATAGACGATTACTCTCGTTATGGGTACCTATATCTTATTCATGAAAAGTCCCAATCCATAGACGTGTTCAAATCATTTAAGGCTGAAGTTGAAAATCAACTAAGCAAAAGGATTAAATCCGTTAGATCTGACCGTGGTGGTGAATACTATGGTCGATATGATGGTTCAGGTGAACAACGTCCAGGGCCATTTGCTAAATTCCTAGATGAGTGTGGGATCGTCCCTCAGTATACTATGCTAGGCAGTCCTACGATGAATGGTATAGCTGAGAGACGAAATCGGACCCTTAAGGATATGGTAAGAAGTATGATTTGTCGTACTACTTTACCAGACTCACTCTGGGGTGAAGCATTAAAAACCGCAGCTTATATTCTTAATAGAGTTCCAACTAAAGCTACAATCAAAACCCCATATGAACTTTGGACTGGGCATAAACCCAGTATTAAGCACTTACACATTTGGGGTTGTCCAGCTGAGGCAAGGCCTTATAGGCCGAATGAAAGGAAACTGGATTCTAAAACGGTTAGTAGCTATTTTGTTGGATACTCTGAAAGATCCAGGGGTTTTAAGTTTTATGATCCCACTTCAAGAACTATTTTTGAGACGGGTAATGCTAGGTTTTTTGAGGATATTGAGTTTGGGGGGTGGGGAGATAAAGTTGTTAGAGATTTTGTATTTGAGGAAGAACATGTGTCTTTCCCTCAAGTTGTTGATCTTGGTCAGGGTGTTCTCATTCCTGACACGGATCACACAACTCCAGTTCAAGACAATCTCGAAAATCTCCCCCATCAGGACCCTGATATTACTAATGAAAATCAAACTCAACAACCTCAAGAAACTGAAGTGCCATTAAGGAGATCCACTAGAGAGAGGATAAATGCAATTCCGGATGATTATGTTGTATTTCTCCAAGAACAAGAAAGTGATATTGGACTTGAGGAAGATGATCCAATCAACTTCCGTCAAGTCATTAAGGGTTCTAACACTCAAAAGTGGATTGATGCCATGAATGATGAGATGAAGTCTATGAGCGATAATGACGTTTGGGAGCTTGTTACATTGCCTGAAGGTATTAAACCTATTGGTTGTAAATGGATTTTTAAAACCAAAAGGGATTCAGGGGGCAATGTTATTAAGCATAAAGCGCGTCTTGTCGCAAAATGCTACACTCAAAAGGAAGGCATTGATTATAAAGAGACTTTCTCTCCAGTTTCATCGAAAGACTCTTTCAGGACTATAATGGCATTAGTAGCACATTTTGATCTTGAGCTTCATCAGATGGATGTTAAGACAGTGTTTCTCAATGGTGACATTGAGGAAACAATTTATATGGTGCAACCTGAAAACTTTGTTTCGGATGAATCAGAGAAAAGGGTTTGCAAATTAAAGAAATCCATCTATGGGCTCAAGCAGGCTTCCCGTCAATGGTATTATAAGTTTCATGCAGTCATTACATCTTTTGGTTTTGAACCGAATATTGCTGATGACTGTATATACCATAAGTTCAGTGGGAGTAAGTATATTTTTTTGGTTTTATATGTCGATGACATACTGCTTGCCTGTAATGATATAGCATTATTGCATGAAACTAAGAAATTTCTTTCAAAGAAATTTGAAATGAAAGATCTTGGTGAAGCTTCTTTTGTATTAGGAATTCAGATACAAAAAGGTGTTCTCGGTCTGTCACAAAAGGGCTATATCAATAAGGTTCTGAAAAGATTTGGCATGCAGGATTGTAAACCAGGCAACACCCCTGTTGCTAAGGGAGACAAGTTTAGTCTCAAACAGTGCCCAAATAATAATTATGAAATTTCGGAAATGCAGAAGACGCCTTATGCTTCGGCTGTAGGTAGTCTGATGTATGCTCAGGTATGTACACGACCTGATATAGCATACATTGTTGGGATGTTAGGCATATATCCAAGCAATCCGAGAATGAACCATTGGAAGGTAGCCAAACGGGTCATGAGGTACTTACAGAGAACAAAGGCTTACATGCTTACATACCGGAAATCGGACCAGCTTGAGATCATTGGGTATACCGATTCCGATTTTGCTGGATGTCAGGATAGTTTGAAGTCTACTTCAGGCTATATTTACATGCTTGCTGGCGGTGCTATCTCTTGGAGAAGCATTAAGCAAACTCTTACGGCCACTTCCACCATGGAAGCGGAATTTATGGCATGTTATGAAGCATCCAATGATGCATTATGGCTGCGGAATTTTGTTGGTTGACTGCGGATTTTTGATAGCATCAAAAAGCCAATTAGGCTATTATGCGACAACAGATTGGCAGTCCTTTATGCTAATAACAACAGTAGTTTGACGAAAGCAAAACATATGGACGTCAAATTTTGGGTTGTTAAAGAAAGAGTACAAAATGGACAATTGTGGATTGAGTACATTAGTACAAACTCCATGCTTGCGGATTCGCTCACTAAGGGATTGACACCAAAAGTATTTCATGAGCATATTGCTTGTATGAGTGTCAAATCAGATAAGGATTATGTATTTTAGTGGAGTTTGTATTATACAATTATGTATTGTCCATTATATTCAGAAATTCAGTAATTCAGTTATATCTGCGCAGATATTCAGTTTTAAAGTTTTTGTACTCTTACAGTTTATGATTGATCTCAATAAAGAGAACCAGTTGGAAATAGACATTCTCTTGACCACTCTTTATGTTATTTCCATGCTACACACCTACACTTGATCCATGTCGTTGGTTATATTGATATACGTGATCTATGTTGGTTCTAGTTACAAATGAGTAACGAAGAGCTCTTAGTTCCTATGTTGGTATGATTGATGGACCGGATTGTTCATGACAATTTTATTGTGATAGCAATATTGAGCTCCTAAGGTTATATTGTAACATATAATGCTAAGGTTTGTACATATGTATGTGTATCTCGTCCAAGTGGGAGATTGTAAGATATATGGACTTATATCTACATACATATGAATAATATATGGATAAATTATATGTTATGTGCTATCTTTTGGTTTGGCCTAAATAAGTGGTCTTATGGACATTAAGTTAAGGGGGCCAATGTATTGTCATATAAAGTGTAGGACTAAAGTGTAGATACCCAAAAGGGTATCCTTAGTTAATGATGGGCTAACTAAGGTTACATATATGTAACCATGGTTACATGCTTGTGACTCTTGAGTTTTATAACTCATGTGTTATAAAGTGGGGGTTATGGTTCCCACATTATAGCAAGACATTATCTTCTTCCTCTCATTGAATTAAGATAATCATTTTTCTTGTCTTGCATATTTTTGTGGAAAACTATACTCCAATTTGGTTATTGTTGTTTGGAAGAAATTCTTGTGAAACACTCTTGTGAAACTCTTGGATAACTTCAAGACAATCTTGAAGTTAGGATTAAGCAACAAGGAGCCAAACACTTTCAAACCATCATCAACGGAGGCTTAAGGATTTTCACAAATGGATTCAGGTACGCTTCCGCTCATGTTGTTGTTGTTCCAAATTGTTCGGTATGAAGGCTATTGTATTTTAGTCGGAATCATTATTCTAGCAACCCCAGCTCCTGCCCCGATACATTTCTTGGTAAAATACCTAGTTAATTCTTTAGGATATTCCAAAGAAGAAGGAACCTCTACATCTTCCAAGGTAACTTCGTGGAAATCCTTAAAAAATACCGATTTACTCCTCAATTTCTTAAATAAAAAAACCAGTTTGGACAATACCCAGATAAAAAAAAATTAGCTTCTAGCGCACCCAAATTGCTATTCTATGATTTTCCCAAAACCCTAAAACACAAATGAATAACCGGATAAATAGTTTGGGCAGTATGAATAGAAATAATAAATAGTTTGGACATAAACATTAAATAATAAATAATTTAAAATTAATGGATATAAAGTAAGATTTCCCTTTAACAAAAGTTAAGCCCACCTATGCTTATATTATAAGACAATTTTGGTCTGAAAGCAGTATTGCTTTACGAATAGGAGTAACAATTACGCATTTACAATTCAAGTTTAACAATGTCTTGGCGCACTTAAGAGTGAAGTTTGGGCAATAATATATTATTCGCATTTACCCTCTAACCTAACGGAAAGAACCAAAAATCCCTTTTATTTACTACAATTCTTTCTCACAAATCAGTCATCTCCTACATGTGATCCACCAGAGGAAAAAAAAGGTCCATATTAGAAATGAGAGTTTGGAGTTACAGCATAATATTCCCCCTTGTCTTTGGTTATGCTCAAACCATAATTCACATTTTATTGGGTATGTCTCCAACGGAATGAGGATGTGTGAAACATCATAGATACTTTGGTAAAGATTTATTTGATTCTTCATGTGGTTGAAATACATTTGCTTATAAAGTTATTTACTACTGTCTTTTATAGATTACAGGCATAACAAGGTCGTAGGTATCCATGTAATTGCATTTCCTTTTGAATTTGGATTTGGCATGTCATTTGATGCAAATTTTGGTAAAAATTATGTGGAGTAGTTACTTTTTAAAGTAGTATTTATTTTTTATCCAACATTTAACAATAGTAATCACTAGTCTATTAAAATTAATATAAAAAGATTGTATTACCTTTTTTACTATCTCTTTTATGTGTTAGGGGGAAGAACTGTG
The DNA here is from genome assembly GCA_034376525.1 of Nicotiana benthamiana. NCBI lineage: Eukaryota > Viridiplantae > Streptophyta > Magnoliopsida > Solanales > Solanaceae > Nicotiana > Nicotiana benthamiana. Next base: position 155,318,143 of record CM067338.1, read on the forward strand.
CCGCCTATAACGGTTTCCGATGTGCAAACTTCTCCGTTCTCTACTTTTCTGTTTTCCATTCCGTTTGTTTCTCTACTCTATAGTTGTTTAATTCGAAAAATTGATAATCGCAATAATACTAGTTGTAAAACGATCAGAATTCGAAATGAGAAATAGTAAAAGTTAGGTTAATGCTTTAATTAATAAAGATACTGATAGCAGGAGTTATGAAAGAGACTGAAAGATTTAAGGAAGCTAAGGACGTGGGTACTACATTTTTATTGAGCGTCAAAAGTTAAGGATACTTGGTCCTGAACTTTAAGTTACAAGTTCAATAGTTAAGGACACTTGATCCTGAACTTAGACTAACAAGCTCAAAAGTTAAGGACAATAAGTTCTGAACTTAGGCTAAGAAGACCAAAAGTTAAGGACAATAGGTCCTTAAATTAGACTAACAAGCTCAAAAGTTAAGGTAATGTCACAAGTTCAAAAGTTAAGGACACTAGGTGTGTGTTTGGTATAACGGAAAATGTTTTCTGTGAAAAATATTTTCCAAAAAAATATTTTCTTGAAAAACAAGTAGTAATCTTATTCATTTCCGGTGTTTGGTATGCAAATTAAGGAAAATGACTTCTCAAAAGTATTCATAAATAATTTAGATATAATAAATAAGAAGCCATAAACTTTCAAAATAACAACCTTCTAGACCCACAAATTTCATAAACTTTCGAACTGCTAAACATTCAAAATCGCAAAATTTCGAACCCGTAAACTTTATAATTTTTAAACTCGTAAACCTTCAAACACATAAACTTCTGAACTCATAATTTTGGAAATTGTAAAATTTTGAGTTTAAACCGATAAATAATAAAATTAGAACTGAAAAATATATTTTAAAATTTTTTTTCAAGGGGTGGGGGGGGGGGGGAGGGGAGGGGGCTGGGGGGCAGTAAAACAAAAAAAAAATAGAAAATTAAATTACAAAAAAAAAAGGTTAAAAAAAGTTTTCGGGGGGTGGGGGTGAGGGTGGGGCGGGGGGAATGGGGTGGAGGGGTAGTAGGGTGGGTAGTATCGGAAAAACTGAAATTTTTTTAAAAAAATCTTTTTTTGGAGAGGGGGTGGGGTGGATTAGAGGGTGGGGAAGGTTGAGAAGGATGTTTGGAAAATGTTTTTCCTTCTCTTGATAAGGAAAACATTTTCCTCCAATTAGAGGAAAATGAATTGACAAGGAAAATATTTTCCAAAATATTCAAGCCAACCAAACATGAGAAAATTGGAAAACATTTTCCGGAAAATATTTTCCTTCATACCAAACACACCCTAGGTCCTGAACTTAGAGTTACAAGTTCAAAAGTTCAGGACAAGTAGTCCTTAACTTAGAGTTACAAGCACATAAATTAAAGATAGGCGGTCCTGAACTTCGAGTTCTAAGTTCAAAAGTTAAGGGCATATAGTCCCGAAGTCTTGAAATTAGAGCTACAAGTTAAAAAGTTAAGGACACTTGGTTCTGAACTTTATGAGCGAAAAAGCGTTTTCGTCCGGGCAGGTAAAATTTATTAAATCAATGACTAAAGACTAAAAATATTTTAAATAATAGCTTAAAGTAAATACATATGTTATTAGAGGCTAAACGTGCCTCCACCAAAGTTTGCCGGCGCAAGCACTTTTGCATAAATTTTGTGACGTTTGATTCTTTAGTATTCCCTGAGAAATCTTAAATTAAAAGATCTATTTAAATTTATGTTCAATTTCAGAACATACTTTCAAAGAAATATTTACTAGGGTTCTCAAACCTGGAGGTGGCGAGTTTGTAAAGTCTTGCTGCTCTAAATAATCAAGTGGAACAAGAAATCAACTTGTCGAGGATATTTGCTTCTCTGGTAGAACACATGTAGGAGATAACTAATTTGTGAGAAAAAATTGTAATACTAAATAGAAGGAATTTGGGATTTGGGGATTTATATTAGATTAGAGGGAAAATTTGAAAACTTTGCTAATCGCGCAGCTAGATTTGGCTTGATAATATAACGGTTAACGGATGATATATATGAACAATATATTAAAGTAGAGGGATATATTAGGCCATTCTTTCTAATTTAAATGAGCAGATTTGATGGAACTCCTAAATTAAATTTAACTAAACAACCTAATGAATTAAATACGATAAAGTATAGTCGCTGGTTTGAAGGTAGGGGTGGCCCCAGCGGATGAGAAGATGCGAGAAGCGAGGCTCAGGTGGTTCGGGCATATGCGGAAGAGAAGCCCTGATGCCCCGGTGAGGAGTTGTGAGCGGCTGGTGGTGGTCGGCGTGAGTCGAGGCAGAGGGAGGCCTAAGAGGTATTGGGGAGAGGTGATTAGGCAGGACATGGCTAGAATGCAGATTTCCGAGGACATGACCCTTGATAGGAAAGTCTGGAGATCTAGTATCATGGTTGTAGGATAGGGGCTTCTAGAATTTTTCGTACTCCTTTACCGGGGTTTGGTGGGGCTCTCCATAGATGATTTGTATATTGGATTGTATCCCCTTATGATAGTTATTGTTTGATATTATTGCATGCCATTTTATTTATGGTCTTATGGTTATTATGTTTAGATAATTATTAATGTGATTTCTGATGGAGTTACTAATGCTTTTTTATTTTTATTTTTATTTTTTCTTTCCTTCTCTGAGCCGAGGGTCGAGTGGAAACAACCTCTCTACCCTTTCGGGTAGGAATAAAACCTGTCTACATATTACCCTCCCTGGACCTCACTTTACAGGACTGTAGTAGTTGTTGTTGTTACAGTCGCTGGTTTGCTTGCCTAACACTTTGAAAATGCAACAAGTTCAAATCTGGCTATATTAATTTGAGTATTTCTGAAACTTTGGTATTAATAATTTAAGACCAGAGACTCTTCAAGCGCCTTAAAAAACGAATATGATAATATAGCTTCTAAAGCAAGTTGATAGTTGAATGATAATTGATATAACAGAAATAGAAACTATCAATTCTTTTTCTAAATTGAAATCCTTAAAAGAAGTCTATGGGATCATATGGATACTTTCCCTATTTTGACTCTTGTATTATGAATTACAATAGGAGCAACAATGCCTCAAGAAACCATTTAATATTATTCGAGTCTTTCGAAGAGAATTTTCTATATTTTATATTTCAACGTTAATTCAGCAAATCGCTACGGAATGTCGAGAATTTGAGCAGGGAGGGCCATGGCTTCTCGATATATACTGGTAGAAAATTTCTGTTGCTTCATCTATATTCAGTACCTTCGAATATGTATATATGTACAAAATATCCATTAAAATTATTGAAACAAATCATTGTAGATATAAATTCATAATTTTAAAAATATAATAAATTCCATCTAAAAACTTTAAAAAGTGAATCCGTATAACTTAAATCCTAATCCGCTCCATTACTATCCCATATCTTAGAAGTTGGCACCTCATCGTCTTACCTCTTCGGCTCCCGAATTTCCATCATTCTGCTAAAGATGAAATTAAAGTCTAAATCGAAACTTGTCCTCAACTCTCAAATGAGTCAAACATTTGAAAAAAAAAAAATATTTGGGGGGGGGGGGGGGGGGGGTTGAGACTGGAGAGATTTAAATTAAAAGGTCACTTTCTAATAAAGATTATATTAAGAAACCAACAATCAGGAGGACTTTACACCTAAAGATGACAAAAGGATATGCGTTGCACTTTATATCTCTTCTTATTATATATAATTATATATTAGGAATAGGAATTTTAAATGGGACATATGTTGATCTCTCCAATGTTCCTACTAGGTAGGGAAATGGACCTCGGATTTACAAAGTCTAACGTGTTATAAACTAAAGCAAAAGACAAGAATAATAGAACAAGAACAATAGCAATAGAGAGAAGAGTAGAGAGAGTTCTTCTTATTGAGTTGAGAGGGGTCTCAAGGGATGATTTACAATGGTAGGGGGCACCTCTATTTATAGGGGAGAGGAAGATTTAGCTACCACTAATAGAACTCTAAAATCTCTCTAATTAAATACATTAAAGACATTCACCTTAAATAGAAGTGTAAGAATCTTCTATTTATAACACTCCCCCTTGAATGTCTATTCAACAATGTGCCTCATAAAACCTTAAAACCAAAACCCAATGGGAAAAATTAAAGTAAGGAAAAAGATTACACATGTTTGAATATGCGCCTATTGGTTGCCTCGCTAAAAACCTCGCAAGGAAAACCCAGTGGGACAAAACCTTGTAAGGGAAAAAGAGTGCAACGCGCATTGACTCCCCCTAATGAGTACATCAATTTATATCCTTGTGCATTTGCATTCCAATCTTGTGCATCATCTTCAAAACGATCTTTGGTAGATGCTTGATGAATAAATCAACCATATTGACTTGAATAAATATTCCGCACCTTGAAATCAGCATTCTTGATAGATATAAACATCTTCATATAATGTCGTGGAATAGCTCTTCAATATCTCCATAGATGCATTCTCAAATCCATCATGCTTATAGTTATGGCAAGATTCATATGTACACAAATTGTACTTAGGATGCGGTACTTCAGGACCAAGAATTGCATATGCTTCAAGCAACTTAAATCTTTCAAGTTAAGTCATATAAGTCGCATAATAGACTTTAGCTGCATATCAAGTTTTCATTAGTGATACTAAACAAATAAGATATCGGAAACTGACTATACATACCTTTGACTTTTATACTTTCAAGCATTTGAACTATAGGTTCAAAACTTCATGTCTTTCATATGGAATCAATTCTTCTTGAATTGTACCTCTTCCATTTAGTTACTTTCTTTGGGTCAGCAAATGCGTATAGCATGCTTTGCAATATGTTGCAATTGCATTCCTTTTATGAACTTCAGGTTCATAACATGATATTCGGGGATATACATATACAAATGAAAATTCATCCCATGTAACACTTTCTTAAGTGTTTATCATGTCTCCCCCTCATGTTAGTAAAGCTAACATGTTTCCTCAACTTTGGGAAATCATCTTTGTGCATTATGTCAATATACACAGCACCTTAATATAAGATGAAATTATTTGGTTCCTGACCCTGAACCACTTTTGAGGGGAGAATATACTCTCGTATACAACTTATATCAAACTGATATATACAACTTCGTTCTCATAAGGAACAGTTTAGCTATTAAGTGGAAGCACTCAATAATTATCTTGCTAAACCAACTTTGATATAAACCAACTTATCAAGATGAACTGTCTTGAGTAGAGAATCTGGAAACTATGCTCGAAGTTAGATTACTGAGCGATTTACCCCGCAAGCACCGGCCAGGCTGCGGGTCAATAACAATTGCGCATGTAACCATTCCATAGATGCATCATATGTGGTATACATGGCAGGTGAATGGGCCCATATTCACCTTTGATATTTCCAGAATCAAGGGGCTTCAACCCGAACTCTTTAGTTGGTCAGTTCATTACTGAGAACAAGAACTTCTAGTTCTTTGATATTCACCTATGTGAATTTGCACATCATACTTCAAATGAGATGGCTAACACGAATGTCAACTGAATAAATTATCAATATTGGTAACCTTCAAATTTACACCATGACATGTGCACTTATCAATAAACTTCGGGTTTATTATGACATGGGTTTTATACCAATAGATATCCACTTTATTGTGGCATTCTTTCGTTTGTGTAGTACAAACTGGAGAACAAAGCGGGTAGCTTTTCATATACAAATTACCCCGCTACAAGTTGTAGTAATAGGAGAATCAAAGCCTTCCTTTATTTATAGTCTCAATATAATCAATCGCTTTCGCGTGTACTTTGGAAACTGAATAAGTTTCTTTGAGACTTACTACAGCACAATACTCAATTGTGTTTCTCCAACATAGTAATAATTGGCTCTTCTAGAGCTCTCAATTAATTTTGTACTACCACAGATTCATCAACATCCATGTGGTGAATATCTTTCTTAAAGAGAAAGTTATACCATTATGGTCATGTCAAACTTATATGCAAGATATGTTTCTTGCATTATCGTTGTCTTTTAATGGTCATCTTTCCAAAATACTTTGGCGTACAATAGGTACGCGACCAACGATCATTCATGCCATATATCATCTCAAACCTCCTTCTAGGGGTGAGGGTGGTATTATCTCAAGCCTCCTTCTAGGAGTGAGTGTGGTATATTCAATACCAATTTCATGTTCATATTCTTCCAACATTGAATATGTATTTGTGAATCACATTCACTTCGAGGATATGTGATTTTGTTATCCTTTTCAAATCTATAAATGCTTCAGGCATTTGATTTGCTATTCTTTGTAAATGGATAATCTTTTGTGCCTCTTTCTTTCAAATAGAGGTATGTGGATCAAGATGAGATAATGATGCATTTTTTCACAAAATTTCCCGTTTGGTTTCACCAACTTCTCCCCCTAATTTTGGGAAAAGTGTCTCATCAAATTGACAGTCTGCAAATAGTGCAGTGAACAAATCTCCTGTCAATTTTTCGAGGTAGCGAATAATGGAGGACGCGTCAAACTCAACATATATTCCTAACCTCCTTTGCAAACCCATTTTGGTGCGGGATGGCGGTGCTACAGGCACATATACTGCGCATCCAAAGCTTCTTAAATGGGATATATTGGGTTTATGACCCAAAACCAATTGCAATGGGGAATATTTGTGTCAATTCGTCAGTCAGAGACGAACTAGCATTGCTGCATGCAACATGGCGTGACCCCAAACCGAAGTGGGCAGCCGACGAACTAGCATTGCTTCATGCAAAATGGCGTGACCCCAAACCGAAGTGGGCAGCCGACAAACTAGTATTGTTGCATGCAAAATGGCGTGAACCCAAACCGAAATGGGCAGCCTCGTTTTCATGAAGAATTCAAGATTATTCTCATCTATTGTCTCAATATGATATCCATTTTGAATGATATCTTTAAAACTCAACAAGTTCCTTTTAGACTTGGAGGAGAACACTTTGATTGATATCATTAAAACTCAACAAGTCCTTCTTAGACTTGGGGGAGAACATTGCATTCTCTATGATTAACGTCATGCCTTTGGGCAAAGTTACAATTGCTCTTCCGGAGCCTTCAATCAATTTACTACTTCCATAGATTGTAGTAATGTTTGCCTTACACAATTACTCTTCTTTTCTTTGAGTATTGTATGTGTAGTACATGAATCAACTAGGCAAATACTTTTACAATTGGACGTTGGTCCAAGTTCGCTTTGTGAGATATCCATATTTGCTATCCCATAGTTTAACATACAAAAGAAATACACGAACATAAGAATAAACAAGTTCAATTCTTTTGTGTCACATAATATTTTCAAAATCTGCTACTAACAGTTGGCTAACAAAATCAGATATGTTATCCATAATCAATTCCTTTGCAGTTTGAAAATTTCATTTTTTTTCATAAGACAATCGATTATTAAACACACACAATCGATTGTTGGAACATAGACAATCGATTGTTAGACATACACAATCGATTATTTGTTATTTTTGAAAAACTTCAGATCATACTGTTTAAGACAATCGATTGTTAGATATAGACAATCGATTGTTGGTCATTTTTGAAAAATTCCGGACCTCACTGTATCTGACAATCGATTGTGAAATATAGACAATCGATTGTTGGTCATTTTTGAAAAATTCTGGACCTCACTGGATAAGACAATCGATTGTCAAATATAGACAATCGATTGTTGATCACTTTTTGAAAAATTCGTTATAAAGACAATCGATTGTTGATCATTGACAATCGATTGTTTTGCAGTTTTATGCGACATGAGATAACCGACTAGTTTTTCAGGTTAGTCGATTACCTCTACTGGAAAGTAAAGATATTATTGATATTTGAGCATATTGAGAACTAATACAAACATCATATCATGAACTAGCTAATACGAGATAATACTAATGACTACTAGTTTATTCATTAACTAATACAAATAAATCAAACAGCTCCATCTTCTTTCATCACCGATCCGTCATCGATTAGGTGGTCTATCTTCCCATCGGGTTGCTCAAAGAAGTCTGCCACATTCAAGTTGTCGTCAGAGACAAAATTCGTTATGGGGCGTTTCCTCTTTCGAGATGCTTAATAAAGGTCAACCAAATGTCTTGGTATACGGCAAGACTTAGACCAGTGCCCGTTTCCACCGCAACGATAATATATAGTTTATAAACTATTTGCTTTTGGATTCTTATCGTATCGTGCTTGTGGCAGAGTGACCAACTTCATGTTGTCATCTCTCTTCTTTAAGCCTTTCCACAAGATGGGTGAATCCTTGATGTTGAGATATTCAATCTTCAAACTTTCATCAAGGTGATGGCGCAAGAAAATCAAGGCCTTCGCACAGTCTTGGGTGGATGCTTTATTTCTATCTTTAATGGCGTCTTCGAGACCCATAGCATCTAAGTGGATTTCATCATCCAACACCCATATTATATAGTTCTTGCCCGAAATTTCGAGGGCAACGAATTTTCATATTGTCAGATATATGACACAATTACATCAAGAGCGTGTTCATACTTACGGGCTCTATTACAATTATCACATTCACTTCAGGGAATGGATCACGTGCTTTACACAACCTCATGTCAGATATTCCTTTCATAAAGTGAAAGATTATTTTGAGAATCCTTATTGTTCTCATTACCACAATAATGACGATTATAACTTCGTCTATTGCCATGTTCACATCCATTGATACCTTTACGGTAATTAGTCTTCTTTCAGACTTATCACATACTGCTACCACATTCTCTAAAGGGAATGGAGCAAATTCAATTGGACGGAATCCTTAGCCACGTCCATATTCATTGATACCTTCATGGTAATATTTTAGTCTTCTTTCAGACTTATCATATACTGCTTCCACATTCTCTAAAGGGAATGGAGCAAATTCAATGGGACGGATTTTCAATTCTTTGTCCACAATCATACATGAATTTAATCATGGCAGGACATAGAGATTTTACCACTTCGTGTGGTTATAATTTCTCACAAACTCCATTAGAGTTATAATCAAACTTCGTTGTCTATGTTTGTATATAAAATCAAATTATAGGATTCCAAGAATTTGAAGGGGAAAAATAAATTACTTACCTTTAAGGTATACCAATTCTATTTTCAATGTTTTCTCCTTCCTTTCTTTCCTTTCTTTCTTTCTCTTTTCAATCTTTTTCGTTCTTTTCTCCTTTGTCTCATTGTTCTGTTTCCGTTTCTTTTCCTTTTTTTTTCGTTTGTCCCTTTTTTTTTCTTTCTTTTCTTTTCCTTCTTTCTTCATTCTTTCTTTGAAGCAAAACCCTACACAAACAAAAGTTAAGACAATCGAAAATTTCAATTGGTTAGAGACTCGTGCTGATAACGTGTTATAAACTAAAGCAAAAGACAAGAACAATAGAACAAGAACAATAGCAATAGAGAGAAGAGTAGAGAGAGTTCTTCTTATTGAGTTGAGAGGGGTCTCAAGGAATGATTTACAATGGTAGGGGGCACCTCTATTTATAGGGGAGAGGAAGATTTAGCTACCACTAATAGAACTCTAAAATCTCTCTAATTAAATACATTAAAGACATTCACCTTAAATAGAAGTGTAAGAATCTTCTATTTATAACATAACGTTAGTTGTTAAAGAAAAAGAAGTATAGTGTAGTTGTCATGGATGATTAACACGTGTCATGAACTTAAGCCAAGTGTTTTTGATTAATGACATAGATTAAGACGCTTGTGTTAAAATAGCTCCATATTTAAGAATAACATAGCTTTTTCCTTTCTTGATATCGAGGTGTCTAGCTTACGTAACCAACGCACTAGTTGTTTAGCAAATAGCTTTTGATACAATTTAACTTAATTTTTTTAAAAAAAGCAGTAGTGTCTAACTCAAATGTTTTACAAAAACAGACTTGAAATCTATTTACACTTTGGGTGTATTTGGTATAATAGAAAATATTTTTCGTGAAAAATATATTTTTGGAAAATAAATAATAATTTTATTTATTTTTTCGGTATTTGATATGCAAATTAAAAAAAAAAAAACTACTTAAGAGTATTCATAAATAAATTAAATACAATAAACATGAAGCCATCAACTTCCAAAGGTTGAGAATGAGTTGGGTGGGATTGGGTAGGTATGGGTGGGTTGGTGAGGGTGGGGGAATATGGCGGAGAAGGTTAAGATTCTTGAGAAGGAATTTTGGAAAATATTTTCCCTTCTCTTGTTAGAGGAAAATGAGTTCATAAGCAAAATGTTTTCCAAAATATTTAAGCCAATTAAACATAAAAAAATTGGAAATTTTTTCCTTCGTACCAAACACACCCTTTATATCTTTCTACCGATGTGTCACGACCCTATCCGATCGTAATGGCCCCCAACACACTACTAGACAAGCTTGACCTTGTCACCACAAATCCCAATAAATAAGCAGATTTCAGATAATCAACACAAGTATATTAAAAGTCTAGAGTTAATGATAATGTGCGAAAATTAACAGAATACATAATATAGCCCCATTAGGACCCGGTGTCACGACCATGAGCCTCTAACATACAGAATGTCATCCCACTACAAAGTCTGTCTAAAGCTAATAATGTGGAAATAAAGGATAGGGATAGAGGGGAGAAAATCAATGGCTGTGAACACCGTGCAGCTACCTCGATCCTCCCGAATGCTAAATCTGCTAATCAACTAGATCTACTCAGCCGGAGACTGCCTTGGATCTGCACGTAAGGTGCAAGGAGTAAAGTGAGTACTTCGACCCAGTGAGTAATAAACATAACTACAGTCTGAAAGTAAGGAAACGCAGAAAATGCACAAAGTACTCTATATCTAGCAGTTTAGATCCAAAACAGTGAAAACAATAACCAACAAGTAATACAACCAAGAAATAATGCATAAAGAATGCAACACATATAACGGTACACTCTAGTATGCGCTGCGGTGTGCAGCCCGCTCCACTTATTTATCGTCGACGGTGCTCACTGATGGTGTATACAGACTCCGGATGGGTTCCTACAGCCCAAGTGCAATATCAACCATGTCTTGGCATCAAACAGGCTCTCGGCCTCAATATCAATATATATAATCGTTGCGGCGTGCAGCCCGATCCATATCAAAGGAAACATCCTCTCTATCGGGTCCTCGACCCACCTCAGTCAAATAAGTCCACAAACAATCGGGCATGACATACTGTAGGGATCTCAGCCCTCATATCCTTTTTCATTTAATGTTTATGTATAAAATACAATTTTTATATTATTTTTAACAGTTGAAAACATGACTGAGAGTATATGTTATGCACACAAGTGAGGAAAATACATAAGGATCCCCTAAGAATTCTACACAAGGCTCCAAACGCGACAATAAGCCCATTTCACAATGAATAAAGTATGCGTCTCAATCGCCAATATAGTAGAAATTAACACTCGGGATGGACTAAGTCTCAATCCCCAATAGTAAATGACCCTGCACTCATCGTAGAATGCATGTCACACCTTAATATAGCATTACGATGTGAAAGTCTGGGGTTTCAAACCCTCATAGCAGCATTTACATCCATTACTCACCTCTAGCCGGCCAAAGTCTAGCTCTCAATGCCCTTTCCTCTCGAATCAACCTCCTCCACGTTGAATCTGGCCAAAAATTACAACTAATACATTACTATAGCCTAATGGAATATAACCCAATTGAAAAGACTCGAAAAATATCGAAAACCATAAAATTTGCAAAACCCGAGCCCCGAGACCACTTCTCGAAAGTCATAAATTTTACACCAAAAATGTTCCTTATCTCGCCACGAGTCTATACATGTAAAATTTATCAAAATCAGAGTCCAAATGCTCCCTCAAATCCCAATTTCTCATTCAAAAACTCAAGCCCTAGTTCTTCCCTTTTTACTCAAATTCCATGAATTTAGGTATTGAAATCACAATAAGATGATGTTTCTAGGCCATATGACTTACCTCCAATCGATTCCTAGTCAAATCCCTCTTAAAATCTCGTCAAAAGCTCCCAAGATCGCTCAACAATGGTGGAAATTAAACCCAAGTCGCGGATGAAATGTCCTTAAAACATTCTGCCCAGGTATAAATTAACCCTATGCGATCGCAGCCTAGCTATTGCGATTTCATAGCACAATAAATCAACCTCCTAAAAATCCTCTTTTGAGATCGTATGACTGCCCCTACGACCGCAGAGCACAGTCCTCCACAACTACGTGATCGCACATCCCCTAATGCGAACGCATAGACCAACATTCCAAACCTATGCGATCGCACACCCTTAAATGTGATCGCATAGAGCAAAATAGGAACCTTACTAGAACCTCCTATGCGGTCGTAATGATCCCTATACGATCGCATAGAGCAAAAACCTGCTAACAATGATATGCAATTTTCTGCAACTTCCACAAGCCAGGATTGGTCCGATTGACCATAAGAAAATACCCCAAGGCCTCCGGGACCTCAACCAAAAGTGCCAACACATCCTAAAACATCATACAAACCTGTTCCTATCATAAAAACATATCCAATAACACAAGAATTATCAATTCTCAACGGATTCAAGCCTAAGTTCAACCAAAACTTCCGAAACTCACATTCGATAAAAAACCAGACCTAACCACCTCCGATTCAACTGAAATTTTACACATACATAAAAAATCACCTAACGAAGCTACTGAAACTCTCCTAATTCTATTCCAACCCTCGAATAAAAATCTCACCTATCAACCGGATATCGTCAAAATGCTAACTTCGCCAATTCAAGCCTAATTCTACACCGAACCTCCAAAATTACTTCCGATTGCGCTTCTAAGCCTCAAATCATCCTCTGAAGCTGACCGAATTGTCGGAAATCACATCCGAGCCCTCTAACTCACAAGTCAACTTTTGGTTGACTTTTTCAAACCAACCTTTCCTTAAAGAAGCTAATTGTCTCATTTCCTACCAAATCCAATCCAAATTAACTCAAACTCTTCCAAAACACATAATAAATCTTGGAGAATCAATAAACAAAAAAAGCAGGACGTAAGCACATGAGATGACGGGTCGGATCGTCACACGATGAGGAGGCATTGGCGCGTATGCCCAATGAAAACAGTCTATGGTAGAGCTCAAGATTGACAATTTAATAAAAACAATATATATTCTTCTAGACATAGAAATTTTAATGGATCAAACTCATACAAAATTTGGCTAAATCCTAAATTTAAAAGGAATTTTTACCTCATATAGCAAACCTTTATGCCTTATTTACTATAAATAAATATCGTTTTATAAAATTATACTCCATAGCTACCTTTTAGTTTTATAGCAAATTATTTATTTATGCTCACTTCCTACTGTTAAGCTATTGAATATGTTGTGAAATATTTCTCTCTCTCTCATACTTTCTGTTCTCTCTATCGAATAACACTGGTATTGTATACAATTTTGTTAAACCCACGGTCTCTCTCCACTATCTCTCTCCAACCTAGTATCCTCCCCACGAATACAACCTCCATTATCAAGTGATTCATCTTCATTATTTCTCTTAATTTTCAAAATTGGTTGCCCAATAAAGTTGTGGTAAATGTTAAACTTGTTTCGCTGGCACATGTATTATTCTGTATATTTGTACTTTTTTTTCTGTAGAAACAATCATCATTGTTATCCTTCTAGAGAAAACTCGACTTTTCTTCTTCAATGGTTGATTCAACCCCTTACAAGAGGGTTATCCAAGGTATACCGACCAAAGCACTTAATTTTGAAGGGCCATCTTTCGATTTGTAAATCAATCAAGCAGAACATGTATTTACAGGTTCAGCAGCAAATACAATTGCGAAAAAGAGAACAAAAATACGTAATGATACATCGAAACAAGCCCCATTTGAGACATTTATGAAAAAATAAACATTTTAGTCTTTTTAGATGTATTTAGATATATTATGGATGTATTTGGATGACTTTCACTGTTGTACTTATGAATGTGTTATGTATATCAAATACATGTATTAATCTGTATTTTACTGATAAATAGTTATTACAGTGACTTTCACTGTTTGTTTTTAGATGTATTTAGTTGTATTTAGTTGTATTTACAAGTTCGTTGTTGTACATATGAATATTTCATGTATTCCAAACACATGTATTCATTTAAAATGAGTATATGTTTTGAAAATCTATAGAACGATAGCAACATAAAAAGGAGGGAGTGAAAATCTAGAGATTTTTCTGTTTTTATGATCGTTTTCGGCTGGAAGCTCTTTACTTTAACGTGAAATACAGATTCTGCATGTTATAATTGAGTTAGTTGAGTTATATTAGGAGTCTATCACATTAATTGATACACTTACTATTTTAAAAAACTAAAAAGACCATTTTTACGCAGTTTACGTTACTGTATTGACAAATACAGCTCGCGAATACAATCGAATACAATTGAATACAACTATTTCTTAGCTGGACTCCCCTGTTTCACGCCGAGTTTTGCTACTGTATTCATATATACATTAGTTTAAATACATTGAATACACTCTATAACAATTGAGAACATAGCTATAGGAAGTAATTTAGTAAATGGTAGCTATAACTAGCTAATAACCACTAGACATAGTGGTTTGTGGAGATTTCTCAATTCAAAATACCATAAGACTCGCTCATCCTTGCCGGTATTGAAACCGTAAGGCCCATCAAGGATATCTTGAAGGGGTATTATCACTTTTAGCCTGCACCAAAAATTATTTACAACCAGAAGCCGAAAAATATATAAAATTTATAATATATATATATATATATATATATATATATATATATATATATATATATATATATATATATATATATATATATGGAGATATTGATGAGGACGTCACTCACCGCATATGAGTGGGTTGGATGAAATGGAGGCTAGCTTCTGGAGTCTTCTGTGACAAGAAAGTGCCACTGTTACTCAAAGGTAAGTTTTATAAGGCAGTGGTTAGACTGGCCATGTTGTATGGAGCAGAGTGTTGGCCAGTTAAGAACTCTCATGTCCAAAAGATGAAGGTAGCTGAGATAAGTATGTTGAGATGGATATGTGGGCACACTAAGATATATAAGATTAGGAATAAAGTTATTTGGGCGAAGGTGGGTGTGGCCTCTGTGGATGACAAGATGCGGGAAGTGAGACTCGGATGGTTCGGGCACGTGCAGAGGAGAAGCCTGGATGCTCCGGTGAGGAGGTGTGAGCTGCTGGCTGTAGTAGGTACAAGAAGACGTAGATGACGATCTAAGAATTATTGGGGGGAGGTGATCAGACAGGACATGGATCAATTACAGATTTTCGAGGACATGACCCGGATAGGAAGGTCTGGAGGTCGAGCATTAGGGTTGTAGGATAGAGTGGTGGTCGCGCTTCTCCTTCCTTCCTTCCAGGGGCGAAGCGAGTTTGTGTAGGATGGTCTTAGACGGCTTGTGTCTAATGTAGAGTTCATACTAATCTTATTGTTTCCCATTGTTTTGGACCGTATTTGCGGGTTATTGTTATTGCATGTCATCTATATTATAATTTTTAGGGTGCTGTCATTATTTCTACAGTTATGTTGGCGTTACTGATGAATTGTCTCTCCTTTTTCTTCTCTTGTTTTCTTGTGCAGCTTCCTGAGCTGCAACAAAACACACTACCCCTGGGGTAGGGGTAAGGTATGCGTACGTATTACCCTCCCCAGACCCCACATAGTAGGACTTTACCGAATCGTTAATATATATATATATATATATATATATATATATATATATATATATATATATATATATTATATTTGGCCAACTATTATTTTTACAGCGGCTATGCGGTATCTTTTTCCTTTCTTGAAATTTAATCTATCCTATCCTTAAGTCGTGCCTATAAAAAGGGACATACTTTATTTAGAAAGCATCTCGAAATTTCACAAATTTACGAAATATTCACAGAGATCTAAAACATCAAATATTATCTTTCCTCAAAGTCATGAAGTGATCAAGAGGTGTTCTTCCTTTTCATGAATATCAAATACATTTCAAGGAAGTTCGCTAAACTCTTGAACCAAGGAAAACAATCCAAAGAGAAGAATCAAGAGAGCTAACAAAATTATACCCACAAAAATTCATCAATAAAATTAATTTTCGTTTATTATTGTGATTGCATCTCATTTTTCATATTTTAAAAATTTATTGCAAGCAATCCAGGAGAAGGTGAGTGATTAATATAATATTCTTGATTTATAAGAGTTGGTATAGTTTTGAACAAGAAATTTCATATAAGAATCAATTCAAAGACATTAATTGATATTTAGTAAAAATTGCGAATTAGAAATGGGTTAGAAAGAGAAGTTCTCCTACTTCTCTCTAGAACTAAAGAGAAGTCCTGCTTCTCACCCAGTTAACTACTGCAAGAACACCACCAGGAACCTCAATAAACACTTAATGAACATAGCTAAAAACAAATCTACAGATGCAAAATATACGCTCCTAGACTTAGAGATGGATATGGACCAAGATGTGAACATAAAACCCCCAAGCCCTAGAACCAGACAAGAGCAAACAGAGGAAGATCATAGACAAACCAACCCATTCCTCCACAAACTTAAGAAAATTCTGGTTGGAGCCCAATACCAAAACCAAATAGCAGTCCAAAAATCAATGGAAGGCCACGACACCTCAGATGAAATTGAGAACCACTATGAATCTAAGAATTTTATTCCTATTACCTCCAAGACAAAGAAAAGATCTACAACAACTGGACAAGTGCTGTTATCATCAAAATATTTGGCAGGAAAGCAGGTTATTCCTTCCTCCAAAACAAAATCATAGCAATATGGAAACCAACAGAAAATATCACACTAATAGACCTAGGTTACGACAACTACCTACTTAAGTTCTCAAACCCAGAAAACTACTACAAAGTTATCCATGGAGGACCATGGATCATTGGAAACTAATTTCTTACTGTCCAAAAATGGGAACCACAATTCGTAGCCTCAACAGCCTCACAAACATACTTATCCATCTTGGCTAGATTCCCAGAATTACCAGCAGAATTCTATGACTATGAAATTCTCTAAAATATAGGAACAAAAGTAGAAAAACTGTTAAGGATAGATGTCTGCACTGCCTCAACTATGAGGGAAAAATATGCGAGAGTATGTATTCTAGCACCCATAGAAATTCTAGTTAAAACTCATGTTATCATATGAAGACATTACTAAAGGATTGCCTACAAGGGCTTTAACATGCTTTGCTCACAATGCGGCAGATTGGCCATATCCAAACGAGCTGACCCAACCCAAAGCCATCAAATGGAAAATAAATAGCTTTTAATCACCAAAATAATGAAGGAGTTGAATCCCTATAGAGGAAATGGACCATCGGACCATAGTCACTCATAAAAAACCTAGGAAAAGGGAAGACCAAATGGGAAGGAAAAACACCCCTCCACAAAAACAACCAAAACAAAAACATAAAATGCAAGGAAAATCCCATCTAGACGATACAACTCAGGCCACAAACTCCGGCCAAAATCACAACCTAAACAGGAATTCAGAAGGAAGAACAATGAAACCATCAACAAACCTGACATACTGTCAAAACCACTGGACAAAAGTATCAAAATAGACAAAAACAATGGAAATCAATTCATGGCAATAAATGTGATAATGGATGAGATAGATGACAAAATGGAAACCCTAGAAGCAATACAAACTCAATGAACCATCCGACAAATCCACTGGTTATTCACATAGAACCATCGAGCTCAGACACACCATCGATGTGCCAAATCCCCCCTTCAATAACCAAAGGCCTATAAATTTTAATGCTCTAGAAAATCCATCGCTCTCAGCAAAATCTAATGGACCAACTAACGAAACCACACAAATACAGGCAAACTCAAAGAAACCAACAGATAGTAATATCTCTCAACATGCCCTAGTTTGCAATGATAATGGCACAATGGACGTTGACCCTTGCAACACCCAAGAAGTTGTTAAAATCTCATTAATTAGTGACAACAAAGCTTAGATCACCAAAGATATTACATCACTAACAGTCGACATTCACATCACTCCAAACAATCATAATACAAATCAAAACAACTCCTTAGAAAATGTCAACTCACTAAACTCTAACATCATTGTCCTTCCTATACTAGAAAACAATCCATAACAAAGGAGAAATGAACCCTACTACTTAACCTCACTACTTAGTAACAACATCATAAACCAAGCAAAGGAAAACCACGGCAAAGACCACAAAATAACTCACAAAATATGCCAAGACTACCCACCAAAAGCTTCTGCATAAGGCATCAAAGGAATCAAAAGATAAACGTGTGGATACGCGAGCCGTACCAAGGAATTCAACAACTGAACGACCAAGCATCGAGGCAGGGTCATCCAATAGTGTATGCAACTCCACCTTTAGCTGTAAATCATGTCCCAGTTTCATGGCTGGAATACGACCTAACAGGGTTGTCACTTAACATAAATCTACACCTAGAGGGCCATGACATCATTATCCAAATAGAAAATCTGAGATACCTATCCCAAATTGTAACACATGGACTAAGGATAGGGCTGGACAATGTAGCTGTAGCTACACGACATATCGTTTTGAGAGTTATAGCCCCATTTCCCCCCATCTATGCGTCTTTATGTATTTTTCAGCTGTGTTAAGTTGTATCGAGTTAGTAGGTTTAGATTCATAGTAATTTTGGAGTGAAATGAACACTTAGTCTCTTAGTTAGAAAGCTAAGTTAGAAAAATCAATCGAAAGTTGACTTATGAGTAAATGAATTTTGATTTGTATTTTTATGATTTGATTAGCTTCGTTGGGTAATTTTAGACATAGGAGTTTGCATGGAATATAATTTGGAGGTTCGTAGTACAATTATATTTGAATTGGCGAAAGTTGAAAGTTTAAAAATTCTTAGTCCTGAATTCGAGGTTGATTTGGTATTTTGGTATTGTTTTGGGTGTTTTGGAGGTTTGACTAAGTTTGGGTAGGGATATATGACTTGTTGAAATTACTAGCTAAGGCTCCGAGGGCCTTGGGTGGGTTTCAGATAGGTTTGGGTTGTGTTGCGCTCATTTTTCTTATATTTTGGCATCGTTTCTTCAAGCATAAATGATATCATATTGAACAAATGACCTCCAATTTCTTTTTTTTGTAGAATAATTGGATCCGTATTGTAATTATGGATCTGTAGCAAAAAGAATCACTGAATTTGGACATCGTATAAAGATTTTAGGGTCATGTTACTACGAATTAGGTTGCCAGAGTTTTTAAATTAATTATGAAATTGCCACTAGCAACGTATTAAAAAATCGGCAATATTTGCAAATATTAAAATCTACATATCTCATTCATTATAAGGTCAAATTGATTGATTCAAAAGCCTAACTTGACTAGAATTTCACAAGGAATCTATTGGAAGCATAAAATACGAGTTTTGGGATCATTTGGCATGAAAACCGAGGCAGAATAGCTAGCAAAAAATATAAAATTAGGATTGTTTATTCGGTCATATTTTGAGTTGGGGAGCTCGGATTTGGGAGATTTTCACCATATGGATTGGGCTAAGTGTTCAATACTCAATTTTAGTTATATCTCATGAATTCATCTTCGTTTTTGGGATTTGAGTGATGATTTAAAAGTGAAATTGAGGGAGTTAGGGTTTGAGTTTTGGAGAATTTAAGTGAGTATTTGAGGGACCAAACGAAGTCTGATTTTGATAAATTTTATATGGTTAGACTCGGGAGAGAACGAGACTTATGATTTTGCCATTTTGACTGATTCCAATACGTGGGTTCGAGGGCTGGATTTTAGCCGATTTCGAATTTTTGGCATATTTTGTAGTTTTTATTTTGTAATTCGATTCTTTAGTGATGGTATTAATCTGATTACAGTTAAATTCGAAGCTTTAACTAAACCCAGGGAATTCGATATCGTGTGAATGTTTGGAGGTGACACCCATGCTAGCTGACGGGCATGCGGGTGTATACCTCGAGGGATGGAGACTTGGTCCGTCCCGTGAGGTCTCATGGCCATCATCTGTGTTTACGTAGTTACTTGTTGTTGAACTTGTCTACCTTCATATTAGAGATCATACTTAGTCTTTATTCATGCTCACATTATTTGTACTCAGTCATAGAAATTATTGTACATGTTTACCTTAGTCTCTACTATTTCCTAATATATTGTGATACTTGATGTGGGTTGTGTCCCCTTATTTGTTGATGATGGTCAGGATAGTGAGGTACATGATTGAGTGAGACCGAGGGTCTGGTTGTGAGAATATTAATACCATAGCACGTGAGTTGACCATGTAGGTTTAGGTATTTATACCATAACGTGTGAGTTGTTTGCATATACGTGATTTGACCGTGCGGATCCAGGTATTCATATGATGGCCTGGTTATGAGGATATAAATACCATAGCGCGTGAATTTTCCGTGTAGCACGTGAGTTGATTGTGAGGGTTCACGTATTGATACCATAGTGCGTGAGTTGTATGTGAAGCACGTAAGTTGACCGTGCGAATCCAAATATTGATATGATGGCACGTGAGTTATCTGAGTTTAGCGCTTGGACTATGGGAGTCCCTCCGAAGTCTGTACACACCCCCAATGAGCACATAATGTTGAGTGTATTGAGTGTTGAGTGTTGAGTGTTGAGTGCTGAGTGATGGAGTGACATTGCCGTGGAGTTGCATTTACTTTTGTTGTTGCTGCATTTATCTATTATATTTCTTTGTGGTATTCACTGAGTTATGGAATTTACCTGTTTATTCAAGTTTATTTTTTTAAAATCATGAAAATAAATAATTAGACTATTTTACTTAGCTCGTCACTACTGCTCAGTTCCTTAGTTATTTCTGTTACTACTAAGGTGGTTGTACTCATACTACACTCTGCATTTTATGTGCAGATCGAGATGAGTTAGATCGTGACGATAGTTGAGTTCAGGCCGGCTATCTATGGATATTGCAAGGTAGCTGCTAGTGTCCGCATGACCTTGTACTCCTTTTATCCATTTTTTTCTTTTAGACAGTTAGACGGTTTATATACCTTAGTTCATAGTTTTAGACACTCATGACTTAGTGACACCCTGATGTTTGGGGCTCATTTATGTATTTTTCTATATTATATTTAGATTTGATATAGTTTATAAAAAATTAAAATGCTGAAATATTTTATTAATTTTGTATAATCCGTTTAGTAGTAATATTTTAGGAAATATGCTTGCCTTGTAACACGATAGGCGCCATCACGATCATGATTAGATTTTGGATCGTGATAGTATCAAGCCACCCATGGCCAACCCTAATGATCCCACATCCCCAAATGAATCCACCATACCCAGCCATGGGAGCTCACCCATACTATCAACAGAGGAATTCCCTAAGCACACCACTACCCCTAAGCATGAATCTACCCATCTTCCACAACAACCCTCAACACAACCAACCACAGCACATACACTACTCGAACACACAACCAAACCAGGGAACTACAACAACACCCTATCAACCAATGCAACAGGCAAAAAAGGAGGAAGACGAGGAAGGGTCATCAACAACACAAAGAATGGAGTATGCCATGCTACGAACGTCAAAAGCGCTGGTGTTCAAGGAAAGAAAAGAAAAAAGAATCATCTTATGATGCCCGATGAATTTGAGGAAACGCTAGATCGATATAAAAGGAGCTACTAACACCACCAACAATCTACAAATACGGGGTAGTAATGATTCCGACGATGTACGCCAACATGAACATGGCAAGTCCTCCCCATGCACGTGAGTAGGAGAACACCCTACCCCAATCTAGACCAATGATTATGATTGTATGGAACTATATGGGAGAGAGGAATGAAGAGATTAGAAGAACTTTGAGGTCTACGCTGACTATAACAGACCTTTCCTAGTTTCAATCTTGAAAACAAAAATGGCGGACCACAACATGCTCATAAATGACTTTGGGTTCACTCATATGGCTCATGTAGCAGCTTAGGGCAACTTAGGAGGCATGGTTATGATGTGGAATGCAGTAGATATTCTGGTGGACGAAATCGGAACAACTGACTAAGAAATCCACGCCATGAGTACGGTAAACAACTCTAACCCTTGGCTACTATTTGTTATCTATGCTAACAACTTAATCGAAGAAAGAACTATTCTCTAGAAAAACTTAAAGACAATGGCAAGTATTTTTATGGGGCCTTGGTTAGTCATAGGAGATTCAACGAAGTCACTAAGACAAACAAAAAATCGGAGGCCTCCCCATAAAGTACCTTAGAGTATCGAAATTCCTTAATTGCTACACTTCTGTGGGCTTATTGATCTAAGATATAAGGGCTCAAAATATACTTGGACAAATAAAAGGAAAAAAACTAGAACTTTAATCATGGAAAGGTTGGATAGATACGTAGCAAACTCTTGGATTAACCTTTTTAAAAAAGCGCGTCACACACTTAACAAGAATCAATTCTGACTACTTTCCCATAAAACTTGACCTATTCAAAAACTTCTCACACAATAATAGTATCTTCAGAATAGAATCCATGTCGTTATCTCACCCAACTTTCAAAAATCTTGTTAAGGAGTCATGGACTAACCAAGATAATATACTAGGAGCAATTAAAAATTTTACAAAAAATATAAAAGAATGGAACATTAGTACTTTTGAAAATATTTTCCATAAAAAATGTCATAATCTCCAAAATTAATGGAATACAAAATTTTCCAAACTATACGACCAGTCAATTCCTATTTGACCTTGTAACAAATCTATTAAAGGAATACAATGACATTCAAAAACTAAATGATGAATTTTGGAGGCTCACATCTCGAATACAATGGTTGAATGAAGGGGATGCGATTACAACATTTTTTCACATCACCACCATGCAACATAGAAGAAAGAATATAATCCTAAGTCTTCAAGACGAAGTGGACAACTAGTACTACGACCAAAAAGATATTAAATCCATAGAAAAAACTACTATGGAAACCTTTTTACAACATGGCATAACGCCTCCTATATAATGAATCACTACATGTCCTTCTATGTAACTCTTGATAATGTAGACCAACAAATCTTGTATCAAAATAGCACATCATGCGAAATTAAAAGTTCTACATATTCTTTTAAACCCTAAAAAGTACCCGGGTCGGATAGTCTACACCCCTTTTTCTACCAGAAGTTCTGAAACGAAACTAAAGAAAAATTAATTAATTTTTACAAAGACACATTTAGGGAGAAAAAAATGGTTGAGTACATGAATATCTTCTGCATTTTCCTAATTCCAAAATGACAACATCCTGGAGCTATCAAGCAATATCAACCTATTAGCCTGTGTAGCACAACATGTAAGGTGGTAACAAAAATCATCATCAATAGAATCAAATCCCTCCTGTCCAAATTGATCAATCCAACAAAAACCAGCTTCATGAAGGGCAGAAGTTCTTCATATAATACTATCATTGTCCACGGGGTTCTAAATCACTTTAAAAATTTAAAAGGAAAACAGGGAAAATATTGATTAAAATATACCTAGAAAAAATCTTGTGATTATATTTAAAAGAATTGGGTTTTGGAATTAAAGAGTCACCACCTAATGATTATAGTGCATTATTATACATTAAGAAGGGTTTTAGTTGAAGAAACCAGAGAATAGGGTAAGGAATAGAAATTATCCCGAAGGAAAGGTGTTAGGTACCCCTCAGGATCCATAAGTGTGGTTCCCGGCCATGTTGCAATTGTGACTTTACAAAAACACCTAAGCACTTAAGGCTCAAATAAGAATTTGCATCTAACATTGAAATAAGTTGAAATCTTGTGAAGGCATAATTTTATGAAAAATATTTAAAGAGTTTTACAAGAAGAGATGAAATCAAATAAAGGAAGAGGGGTCCTAGGTTTATAATCATTATGGATCACATTAATGCAATATCCAGCAAATCACTCCTCAGAAGGGGGTTGCACGTAATATTAGCGCACTAATCATCATATCCATATTCTACCCTTCCTATCCCGTTAAGGTATTAAAGCACAGAATAGTATCATTACTTATTGCATGCTACTACCTGTCCCAATCCTATCAGTTCCGGAGGTATATGGGACTACGAATCCTAAAGAGGAGGGAGTTGGGCGGCCATTTGAGATTTTTCAAAGGATAAAATGCTAAGGAGACATTAAAAAACATATACATCAAGTATTGGAAGGCAAGTAAACAGATATGGCTCAAATAAGCCTCCATAAATCAAAGAAAAGCATAAAGTTTAGCATGTCTTACACATACAGATTTGGTCTGGATTAAATTAAGGTATAGGGCAGGTTGATTTACCACATATTTCCCAGATAGGGAGTTCAATTTGCCCTGCTTAGATGTAGTTGTCAAAGACTGACACAATTGATTAATTTCCTAACTTTGCCTATGTGTTAAACGGACCTATAGGCATGATATCAATTGGTTTCAGAGACAAAGGAGTGAACTGATTGCAGAAAAAAGAACTTTCAATTATAAGGTCGTAGGTTTTGTGAGTGTTAAACAAAATGCTACTGATATTAGACTTAGGAGTGAGTGGACGATTCAAACTTTAGTTGATAACTCCTATAGGCATGCTTTCTAGGCATTTACTGATTTTAAATATTGTTATTACTTATGCAGAAATCCTATAGGTAGATTGTCTATATGCAGTTGATTAGTTATTTAAGTCCTATAATAAGTTTGCATAATGTCTGATGCATATGCAAAAATGCAGAAATCCTATAGGCATGTTATCTATATGATACGCAGACCTATAGACATGGTTTCTATAAGAAATTGCAGAAAATCCTATGAACATGATATCTATATGAAATGCAAAAATATCTATGAACATGATATCTGTATGAGATGCAGAATTTCAGTAGTTAGCTGTATGAAAAATGCAATATTTCAAAAATAGTGTTTTCATATAGTCATGGTATCTGCATGAAGTGTAGAAATTATAGAAGTAACGATCCATATAGTCATGGTATCTACCCTTTTTGCATGCATTCAGTCCCATCCCTTTTCACTATTCACCCCGACTAGTTATTATAAAATTATTACAGACTAAATGAATTAGGCAGAAAAGTAAAATTACATCAACGATTGCATCTATATCTAATCAGCCTAATTCAGACTCAGAGTCTAAAAATATGAGATAAACCAACTTCCAAGACCATATTTTCAAAGCCTTTCTCTTATTTGGGAAGTGTCAAAGTTCCAATGAGCTTCAAGAGCTCCATGCAATGATTATACCCCAAATGTCATTGAAAAATCAGATTATAGTGCAGTGTGGAAGGGTCGGTCCTCAAATGTCCAAGTTTAGAGGGAACTTAAGGTCCCAAGGCAAGGCTCATAGGAGGGTGGCAGAACTTAGAGGCTAGGAATAAGTGCAAGTGCAGAAGAGAGGAGATGGTAAGATGGTGGTCATGCCAACCCATTTGAAGTGCTGGAACACCCCTGACCAGCTTGTCATTTTCAAATTGAGGAGTTAAGACCTGTTCAAGGTCAGGTTCAGACCTAGACAACCATTTGAGGGCTGCCAGACCATAAACTTTAACTCAGCACACATAGGGGATGGGGTATGTGTTGGAAACACGTTCTCAAGGCTTTATACTAAAACGTGTGTTCTTCTGTGTAGGTTTTGATGAATGACAAACGAAGCGCAAAGTGATATATGACGAAGTTCAAGTACAAGCGCATAATTGGTGGATAACGAGATTCAAGCACAAGACAAATTTTTATAGTTTAAATGAGTCGTTCTTAATTGTGATCTTGATCCGACAACTTGACTCATGACATGGCTTCTCTCGTAAAATTATTTTTACAAAATCATGCATATTTAATTTAATGCTAAACGATTTTAAATCATGCATATTTACTTTAGTCAAAATGATTTTTAAACATGCCTCTAAAATCTGGACTAAGATAATCGATTATGTTAAGCCAAGACTGCATGACAATCGATTGTGAACTAATGATAATCGATTGTATTAAGGCAGTGAGCATCAGGTTTTTCAAAACCTGCATGACAATCGATTGTGAACCTTATGACAATCGATTGTGATGAGGCAGTGTCCATCAAAGTTTTTAAAAACTCAGAATAATCGATTGTGAAGCTAATGACAATCGATTGTGATGAGGCAGTGTCCATCAAAATTTTCAAAACTCAGAATAACCGATTGTGAAGCTAATGACAATCGATTGTGAAGAGACAATATCCATCAGATTTTTAAAAGTCACAAAATAATCGATTGTGAACATATGACAATCGATTGTGTTGAGGCAGTGACTTCCAGACTTTTTCAAAATTACTAAATAATCGATTGTGAGTATATAACAATCGATTGTCACGAGGCAGTGTCAAATGATTTTCAAAATCTGATAAATAATCGATTGTTTACATTGCACAATCGATTGTGAAGCTGACCGTTGTCGTAAAATTTTCAAATACCGTCAGGTAATCGATTGTTGATTTTGTACAATCGATTGTTGATATTGAAATCTGAAAAAGATTTTTTGAACGTTGCTGAATAATCGATTATTGATTTGGTATAATCGATTGTTTTACGAAAAATCTGGAAATGATTTTTTGAACATTGCCAATAATCGATTGTTGATCTTGGACAATCGATTGTTAAGCGTAAAATCTGGGATTGATTTTTGGAACGATTGGCAAACAATCGATTGTGGCTTCCTGACAATCGATTGTCACAGAGTAAAATCAGCAACTCTTAATTGGCAATTAGGCAACGGTAATGCCAAGTTTTTCAACTATAAATACAGCTTCATTTCAGTGTTATAAACACAACAACACACAACAACTGATCATTCTATTGCTATAAGCTTGCATATTATTGTTTATCATTTTATATTCATTTCATAAAGCTTTTGAGAGCCAAAGTCTTGTCCATAGTTGTTGTAATCTTGAGCCTACTTCTTTTACTCATATCTACTCATTAAGGAGTGTTTTGTTTGAGTGCTTAGTGTTTTGTACACTTGTAAGAGAATTGTGATTCTCTTGTTGTAAGGAACTTGTGTTTCCTTGGTTGAAGTCTTGGAGTGTTGTATCTCCGAGCAAAGGTGTTAAGGCTTGTGTCCTTAAGTTGTAAAGGTTTGTTGAGCACCCGTAAGCTTGACAAGTTAGTGGAAAATCTCGAGAGATTCTCTCGGGGACTGGACTAGCCACGTGTTGTGGTGAACCAGAATACATCGGTGCGTTCTTTCCTTTTGTTTATTTAACGCACTTAATTATTTCCTGCAAATTTTAATTTCCGCAAGTTTACGCTAAATTTTATTATAACGCTATTCACCCCCCCTCTAGCGTTAAGCGTATTATCTAACAATTGGTATCAGAGCCCAACTCTCTGAAGACTTAACAGTTTGAGAGAACCATCCATGGCTTCTACTCGTGACTCTTTTGCAGGAATTGATGAAGGACAATGCTCCACACGACCACCTCTATTCAACGGTACAAACTACACGTACTGGAAGGAGAGAATGAAAATTTTCGTTCAAGCAAACAACTTTCATCTCTGGAAGGTGATAACGAAGGGAAATCAAATTCCAACCAAAAAGGTTGAAAACGAATGGGTTCCCAAGTCCGAAGAAGAATATGACGCGGATGATATCCGAAAGGTTCAAAATAATGCTAAAGCAATTAATTTATTATATTGTGCTGTAAATGCTGACGATTACAGGAAAATATCGTGTTGCACAACGGCAAAGGAAATGTGGGACAAGCTGGAAATTACGTACGAAGGTATGGACCAGGTAAGGGAAGCTAAAATTGATTTCCTAACCCATGCTTATGAATTATTCACATGAAGGAAGGTGAAAAGGTGGATGAAATGTTCGAACGATTTTCAATAATCGTAAATGACCTACATGCCCTCAAGAAGACATTCACGGACAGAGAACTGGTTCGAAAAATTCTTAGAAGTCTCACTCCGGCATGGCGATCAAAGGCCGACGCAATTCAAGAATCCTTTGGCGTCTCAAATGTCACAATCGACGCATTAAGAGGTAACCTTAAGACTTATGGATCTACAATACTTAACCCTCTTGTTGATGATCAAAGGAGGCAAAGAATAGCGCTTAAGGCAAGCACAAGCCAACCTCAAGTTGATGAGGACGGAGACAACGAGTTTGGACTCGTTATCAAAAGATTTCAAAAGTTCATGCGAAAGGAGTATGAACGAAAGGGCAAAAAGCAAGGCGAGCAAATAAAGTGCTATGAATGCGGTGAAACCGGGCACATCAAATCAAATTGCCCAAACATCAAAAAGGAGAAAAAACCTTTTAAGAAAAAACGTGCATACATTTCTTGGGGAGGAGACTCCGGAGATGAGTCAAGCGAAGAAGAAGAAGACGAAGCCGCAAACCTTTGTCTTATGGCGCAAGAAGACAAGCAAGATGAGGTATGTCAAATCTCTTCTAAAAACTTCTTTACTCTTGAAGAAATGCGAACTGCTTTTGATGAGATATATACTGAATTTATTAAAGCTTCGAAAACTGTCAACAGCATAAAAGAAAATGCTTCTCTAAAAGAAAAAGATTTTCAAAAACAGCTTTCTTTAAAAGAAAAGGACTTAGAAAAACTGGTTTTAGAAAATGAAAAGCTGAAAGAGGAAAACAAGTTTTTCGGAAAAAGAAGCGCCGACAAGCCCGAAAGTTCTATTAAAAATTGCTCTTCTTGCATGCATCTTGAAAATGAGGTAGATAGACTTAAAGGTACCTTAGATAAGTTTAATTCTTCTCACAAAAACTTGAATGAGGTCCTTGTTAATTTGAAGTCAACCAAGCATGGCATAGGTTTTAAGAATGAGCCTAAAGAAAAGGTTGAAGCCAAACCCCAACCACCTAAGGCTCAACCTAGGATTAATAAAACAAATGCTTATCCTAGAAAGAGCAATCCTAGAACAAATATGCATGTTAGACCAAATGTTAGAAAAGACTACCCTAGAAATGATGCATATTTTAGGCCAAACACTAGAAGAAGTTTTGAACCTCCTAGAACATCTTGACATGACCATTACTCTAGAAACGCTGCTCATTTTAGAACTAATAGTAGGAGAAATGGTTCTCATGAAATGTGCAATAGTCATAATGAAAATAGAGTAATTCATTTTCGTCCATCAAGTTACTATGAACCTAGAAGGATGCATAACCCCAATGTGACTTGTCATTATTGTAGACGCATTGGTCATATTGCCCCTGCATGCTTTACACGACATAGACATATCACTCAATCGCATCATTATAATATGCCTAACCCTCAAGGACCCAAAATGGCATGGGTACCTAAAACGCATTAACTTGTTTTGTAGGTATGTTTGAAGGGATCAAGTGTACTATGGTACCTTGATAGTGGATGCTCCAAACATATGACGGGAGACGAATCCAAATTCCTTCAACTAGAACACAAAGAAGGAGGAAGTCTGATTTTTGGGGATAACAATAAAGGAAAGATCATTGGCATCGGATCAGTCGGTAAGGATGAAAATTCCTCTATTAAGCATATATTACTTGTGAAAGGTTTAAAGCATAATCTCTTGAGCATAAGTCAATTATGTGACAAGGGAAATCTTGCCCTATTTGATTCGGATGAATGCTTAGTGTTTAGACGTAGTGATTTCAAAATTATCCTTCGTGGTTTTAGAGTGGATAGTATTTACATGGTTGATCTTGCTAATTCCTCACCCGAATATGTGGATTGCCTTATGAGCAAAGAGGATGATACTTGGCTATGGCATCGTAGAGTTGCTCATATAAACATGCATCTTTTGAACAAATTGATTTCTCAAAACTTAGTTATTGGCCTTCCCAATTTGAAATTTGAAAATGACTCTATCTGTGATTCTTGTCAAAAAGGGAAGCAAACAAAAGCATCTTTCAAATCCAAAAATATTGTTTCAACTTCGAGACCATTGCAATTGCCTCACATGGATTTATTTGGACCATCTCGCATTGAAAGTCTAGGAAGAAATCGTTATGCTTTTGTGATTGTTGATGATTATTCTAGATTTACTTGGACTTTATTTCTTGCCAATAAAAGTGATGCTTTTCAGAATTTTAAATATTTTCTTAAGCGTGTTCAAAACGAGAAGGAAACAACCGTCACTTCAATTAGAAGTGATCATGGGGGAGAGTTTGATCACAATCTCTTTGCGGACTTTTGTGACGAACTCGGTATCGAGCATACCTTTTCCGCTCCACGTACACCACAACAAAATGGGGTGGTGGAAAGGAAAAATAGGTGTCTCGAAGAGATGGCTAGAACCATGCTCGAAGAGGCTAAGATTCCCAAACTTTTTTGGGCGGATGCCGTGAGCACCGCATGCTACATCTTAAATAGAGTAGTCATAAGGCCAATACTCATGAAGACCCCTTACGAACTCTACAAGGGAAGGAAACCAAATATCTTCCATTTTAGAGTATTCGGTTGTAAATGTTTTATTCATAACAATGGCAAAGATCAATTGGGAAAGTATGATGCTAAGTCCGATGAGGGAATTTTCATTGGTTATTCCTCACGTAGCAAAGCATATAGGGTTTTTAATAAAATAACCGAAACTGTGGAGGAATTCCCTCATGTTGTATTTGCCGAAAATAATGCTCGCTTGGCGAGAAAGGATTCCAGTTTTGATCTTGCAGGTATTTTAGATAGCTTGAAAGACAAAATACAAGTGGAAACGCCTAAGGAAAATAAAGATGAAATCTTGGAACAACCAACGGAGGAAACGCCACAATTGGAGAATGAAACGAAAATGCCTAACGAGTGGAGGACAATTAAAGATCACCCTCTCGAACAGGTAATTGGCGACATCGGAGAAAAGGTAAGTACCCGAAACTCCCTTAAGAACACCTTAGGACATACTGCTTTTGTGTCTCAAATTGAACCAACAACCATCTCCGAAGCAATTGGGGATGAATTTTGGACCTTGGCAATGCAAGAGGAGCTTAACCAATTCAAACGGAATGACGTTTGGGATTTGGTGCCAAGACCCGAAAATCATACCATAATTGGTACGAAATGGGTTTTCGAAACAAACTAGATGAAAAGGGTGTAATCACTAGAAACAAAGCTAGGCTTGTAGCAAAAGGCAAGAAGAGGGTATTGACTATGAAGAAACATATGCTCCCGTAGCTAGATTAGAAGCTATTCGTCTATTGCTCGCGTTTGCCTCTTCTATGAATTTCAATTTATATCAAATGGATGTGAAAAGTGCTTTTCTAAATGGTGTTTTACAAGAAGAAGTTTATGTTGAACAACCCCCCGGTTTTGAAGATTTTAAATCTCCCGATCATGTTTTCAAACTCAAAAAGGCTCTCTATGGTTTAAAACAAGCTCCCCGAGCTTGGTATGAAAGATTGAGTAAATTTCTATTGGAAAATGATTTCATTAGGGGGAAAGTTGACACCACCCTTTTTGTTAAGCATACAAACAATGATATTTTATTAGTTCAAATATACGTGGATGATATCACATTTGGTGCTACAAACAATGTCTTATGCAAGGAATTTTCCGACTTAATGACAAGCGAATTTGAGATGTCTATGATGGGTGAGTTAACATTCTTTTTGGGATTACAAGTAAAGCAAATGAAAGAAGGTACGTTCATTTGCCAAGCCAAATATTGCAAAGAATTGCTGAAGCGATTTGAAATAAACAATGCAAAAGCAATGGCGACTCCCATGAGCACATCCGATCATCTAGACAAAGATGAGAAAGGTAAGGAAGTCGACACTAAGAAGTATCGAGGTATGATTGGCTCTCTTCTCTATCTTACTGCTAGTCGTCCGGACATCATGTTTAGCGTGTGCTTATGCGCCCGTTATCAATCGTGTCCGAAGGAGTCTCACCTTACTGTGGTAAAACGGATTTTGAAGTACCTTGTTGGTACTACAAATGTGGGTCTATGGTACCCCAAAGGTTCTTCATGGCAACTCGTTGGCTATTCCGACTCCGATTTTGCTGGATGCAAATTGGACCGCAAAAGCACCAGTGGCACTTGCCATTTGCTCGATAGCTCTCTCGTTTCTTGGTTTAGCAAGAAACAAGTAAGTGTTGCGTTGTCCACAACCGGGGCTGAATATGTAGCCGCGGGGAGTTGTTGCGCTCAAATCCTCTGGATGAAACAACAACTCTTGGACTATGGCCTAAGTCTTGATCATATCCCTCTTAGATGTGATAATACTAGTGCCATATGCTTGACGAAGAACCCCGTTCTTCATTCGCGAACAAAACACATTGAAATTAGACATCATTTTATAAGAGATCACGTTCTCAAGGGCGATGTCGAAATCGAATTTGTTGAAACCAAAGACCAATTCGCCGACATCTTTACTAAACCCTTAGAGAAAGAGTCCTTCTTCCGAATTCGTAGTGAACTTGGGATTCTTGACTCCACGTTGATCTAAGTCATGCATTGCATCTTTTTTATCTTACATGATTTCTAACTTGAGCGTCGGAGACGTCTAACAAATTTTTGCAGGTATCGCCCTAAAGGTAGGGGGAATTATAAAGCATGACGCGCAATAATCAAGTCTTCTTCAGAAAATTCGGTCTCTGTCGTCTAAATAATCGATTATCTCGTATCGATAATCGATTGTTCTGCTATTACTTGAGTTATTGTACTCTCTTTAAGTAATCACGTTTTCTTTCCAATAAACAAACAAGTTTTATTTACATTTTTGGCATCTTCTTATATTATTTTTGCTAATGGCAAAAGGGGGAAGATAACGGGTATGCACTCTCAATATTTATAAGCTTAAATTAAGGGGGAATTCATATATTGAGGGGGAACTAATCGCATATTTATTGCATATCTTTACGTGTCTTGAATCGTGATTATAAATTGTTTAAGTTGCATATCCCGCTTAAAGCTTGCCATTATCAAAAAGGGGGAAATTGTTGGGAACACGTTCTCAAGGCTTTATACTAATACGTGTGTTCTTATGTGTAGGTTTTGATGAATGACAAACGAAGCGCAAAGTGATATATGACGAAGTTCAAGTACAAGCGCATAATTCGTGGATAACGAGATTCAAGCACAAGACAAATTTTTATAGTTTAAATGAGTCGTTCTTAATTGTGATCTTGATCCGACAACTTGACTCATGACATGGCTTCTCTCGTAAAATTATTTTTACAAAATCATGCATATTTAATTTAATGCTAAACGATTTTAAATCATGCATATTTACTTTAGTCAAAATGATTTTTAAACATGCCTCTAAAATCTGGACTAAGATAATCGATTATGTACTTATGATAATCGATTATGTTAAGCCAAGACTGCATGACAATCGATTGTGAACTAATGATAATTGATTGTGTTAAGGCAGTGAGCATCAGGTTTTTCAAAACCTGCATGATAATCGATTGTGAACCTTATGACAATCGATTGTGATGAGGCAGTGTCCACCAAAGTTTTTCAAAACTCAGAATAATCGATTGTGAAGCTAATGACAATCGATTGTGATGAGGCAGTGTCCATCAAAGTTTTTCAAAACTCAGAATAATCGATTGTGAAGCTAATGACAATCGATTGTGAAGAGACAGTGTCCATCAGATTTTTAAAAGTCACAAAATAATCGATTGTGAACATATGACAATTGATTGTGTTGAGGCAGTGACTTCCAGACTTTTCCAAAATTATTAAATAATCGATTGTGAGTATATAACAATCGATTGTCACGAGGCAGTGTCTAAAATAATTTTCAAAATCTGATAAATAATCGATTGTTTACATTGCACAATCGATTGTGAAGCTGACCGTTGTCGTAAAATTTTCAAATACCGTCAGGTAATCGATTGTTGATTTTGTACAATCGATTGTTGATATTGAAATCTGAAAAAGATTTTTTGAACGTTGCTGAATAATCGATTATTGATTTGGTATAATCGATTGTTTTACGAAAAATCTGGAAATGATTTTTTGAACGTTGCCAATAATCGATTGTTGATCTTGGACAATCGATTGTTAAGCGTAAAATCTGGGATTGATTTTTGGAACGATTGGCAAACAATCGATTGTGGCTTCCTGACAATCGATTGTCACAGAGTAAAATCAGCAACTCTTAATTGGCAATTAGGCAACGGTAATGCCAAGTTTTTCAACTATAAATACAGCTTCATTTCAGTGTTATAAACACAACAACACACAACAACTGATCATTCTATTGCTATAAGCTTGCATATTATTGTTTATCATTTTATATTCATTTCATAAAGCTTTTGAGAGCCAAAGTCTTGTCCATAGTTGTTGTAATCTTGAGCCTACTTCTTTTACTCATATCTACTCATTAAGGAGTGTTTTGTTTGAGTGCTTAGTGTTTTGTACACTTGTAAGAGAATTGTGATTCTCTTGTTGTAAGGAACTTGTGTTTCCTTGGTTGAAGTCTTAGAGTGTTGTATCTCCGAGCAAAGGTGTTAAGGCTTGTGTCCTTAAGTTGTAAAGGTTTGTTGAGCACCCGTAAGCTTGACAAGTTAGTGGAAAATCTCGAGAGAGTCTCTCGGGGACTGGACTAGCCACGTGTTGTGGTAAACCAGAATACATCGGTGCGTTCTTTCCTTTTTTTTTATTTAACGCACTTAATTATTTCCTGCAAATTTTAATTTCCGCAAGTTTACGCTAAATTTTATTATAACGCTATTCACCCCCCCTCTAGCGTTAAGCGTATTATCTAACAGTATGGGGAATACTGAAAGAGGCTGGGATCCAAAAAGGATCCAGTTTTAATCTATAAGCAATAACTTGCATATTGTCATATATTAAAACCATAACCCAAACACATAAAAGGGGTATGGGGAATAAGGATTCATTGCAGTAACAGATAACAAGACATAAGCATACTTTAAATGTTGAATTTTACAAAAACAGTAAATTAGACATAAGAGCTAGTAAATAAACCCATTGGGGGTGATACTAGAATCAAAATTAGGTCATACCGGTTTTAATAAAGAGACAAGCAAAAGAGGGGAGTAGTCTTGCGAAAGCTAAAGTGCCGACAAGAAATTTCAGAAAAGGTTGTGAGAATTAAGTGTGATGTTTTGAAGTGTATTCACTTTTTTTGAAAGTGTCCCATTTATGAAAGAGAGAGTCTGGTATTTATAGTTTTAAAAATAGGTAGAAGTAAGGGAAGAATCATAGTAATTATAGGACTATGTATCAATTACAATCAATCAGCATACACACTTCCTTTAATTAATGAGTTTAAACCTAGACGGTAATGGACAACAGACAATTAAGGAAAGAAATCAAGTGAACATCTTATGTAAAGTGGGAAAATTAGGATACATATATAGGGGTTTAACTAAGGAAAGAATCTTTAAAACACACGGTTAGCCTAAATAAGGCAAGAACACGGTAAATCAATTAGTACATAATAAATCAGGGAATCAAGGATTCAAAATTACCAATAAACCAAGTCAAAAATAAGAGAATCGAAAGACTAAAGAAAGTTTTCACATCAAATAAGGAAAGAATCAATCAGACTTACACAAGGAAGTCTGAATTCAGTCCAAAATTGACATTCATTTTAGGGGGACAACCAGCGTATATAAA
Organism: Nicotiana benthamiana; assembly: GCA_034376525.1. NCBI lineage: Eukaryota > Viridiplantae > Streptophyta > Magnoliopsida > Solanales > Solanaceae > Nicotiana > Nicotiana benthamiana. The sequence goes on from CM067338.1 coordinate 155,353,733, forward strand.
TAGTGCACAACATTAGGCATGTGAGGTTAAATCATGGCAAAGAGAAACAATAGTGATAATGAAATATGATAGTCGTATAGGCTGATCCAGTAATACGGAGAAAGGAGAATAAAAAGCATGCTAAAAGAGTGAAGCAAATGACCCTTCTTGGGAGTATAGCTTATTCCAAAGATTGCAAGAAAACCAAAATCACATAAGGAATAACAGTTAAAGCAAGACGGACCTTGAGTCCAATCAGCTAATTCAAATAGGCGAAACAATTTTTAGAAATTCGAATAGGTCCAAAAGAATTAGGGCTTCATAATCAAACTATTTTCGACGTGAGAACCAAAAAAATCACATAGCAAAAAACCGCAGAACTCGAATGAATCCCAAATCTTAGGTTTTTTGCCATTAATCGAGTGTAAAGGTGAAAGGCAGGTAATCAATCAAACACTATCATGAAAATATTCAGAAACCTCAAAAGAAACTAAGACTCTTGACATGAAAGTTCTAGAAAGACATAAAGAGTTACAGTAAAGATGAAACACATAAAAGGACAGTAGAAGTACAACATAGAAAACACGGTAGAAGAGAAACATAAGAAACACTATAGAACATGTTTTAAAATCAGAAAAGCTTCGAAATAAACTTAACAAAACCCTAAATTGGAAAATTTCGGAAAAGTACTCAGAAGCTCAAAGAGAACATAGATCTAATAGAATCAGAAAAATCTCAAAGGTTTCAGGGTTTTAGAAGGACCCTAAATAGCGAGAAAGGCTCGGAAAGTCCCGATCAAAGGAGGAGATGTCAAAACCAAGCTTTAACAACCATGGTTGGTAGGAGCAAGGTCAGAATCAGACCAAATAACTCAAATCAAATAGGGTCTGGGCCAAGCCTCCTCAAGGTTTGGACTGTAAACCAAGATAATCGAGCACCTAAGAGCCGTATGAGGCAGGTACAGACCGTTAATGGCTTTGGAGGCCATGGATTCAGGCGAATTTAGGTGGTAATCGGAGGGAGGCGGCTAAGGATAGGTTTAGGTCTCGGAGAGAATTAGAGAATAAAGGGATCTTAAGGCGGCAGGTTGGTGGGAAATGACTTAGGTTAGGGGGTCGTTTGTGTTTAATTAAGGAAGGGTTAATAGGGACCGTTGATATGAGTGATCAACAGTCCAGATTGAACAGGGGTAGGTGGGGTTCCGGGTTCGGGTATGGTATAAGAGGGTGTGGCTCGGGTTTTTATAAAAATTGGATTGAGAATTAGGGTCCAATCTTAGACTATAATTGAAAACCAATTTGGCTATATATTAAATAGCTACATTTCAATTTAATTTTATAAAAATAGTGAAAATAATTTTAAAAAATTTAAAAGCACTGAACCAATTAATAATATATAAATATTAATTATAAAATTCTAGAACTAATTTTCTAATTGTAAAATATTATTAATCGAAAAATAGGCTATTATAGCAATAGCTTTTTAAAATACCAAATAAATTTGTAATAAATATGCAAGAATCACCTTAACTATATTAGGTGTAAATATGAAAATAAAAATAAGTTATTCATCAAAATTGATAATTTTGAAAATAATTATTGGATTTTGCAATGGTAAAATAGGCAATAAATTGATTTTGAAAACTCTTAAAAATTTGGAAAAAATATCAAAACACTTGGTCATGCTTATATATGCACATATATATTATTTTAAAAATCTTTTGAGTATAAACAATACATTAGGAAAAAACTGGGTATCAACAACATCCAGTCAAAATCTGTTCAAAAAGTCCCCTCTATCACATCTATTATTTGCAAATGATCTAATCCTCCTAGCAAACGCTAATAAAAAAAGATGCAATTCTATCATAGACACTCTCAACAATTTTGCACACATTCACACCAATTTATTAACTTTAACAAATAAAGGCTAATTTTTTCTGAAAATATTCCAATAAACATAAAAACTGACTTTAGCAACTGTCTATCAATAAGCCATACTAGAGAATTCAGTAAGTACTTAATATTTCCCACAGGGTTTTATAATCCTTCAAATAAAGACTTTCAATATATAAGCGACCGACTAAACAATAGACTAAAAGGGTGGAAAATCAAAATCCTTAACATAGCAGGAACAACCACTCTCACTAAATCAACTCTGGCCGCAATCCCTAATCATGTTATGCAAATCTACAACCTCCCCCAAGCTACTATTAAAAACATTGATAGAATCCAAAGGAACTTCCTATGGGGAAGTACCTCTGGAAAAAAAATGCCATTTGATAAGTTGGGACACAGCCACAAAGCAAAAGCAGGACGAAGGGTTCGGACTATACAAAACAAAATAAAAAAATCAATCCTTCAGCACTAGCTTAACTTGAAGATATAAAAAAGATCATAAATTCCTTTGGAGTAGGGAACTTCACAACAGATATAACAGTAGAAACTCCCAACAACGTTGGAATCTCCAAGATAAAATGGCTCCCATATCTGAAAAAATATTGTCCGGGGCGCAAACATTTGTAAATAAGGTATTCACTGGGAAATTGAGAATGAGCAATCCATTAAAACATGGCAAGATGCATGGCTAGGTAACTAGGAAACATAAAGAACCCTAATCCAAGGGCCCTAAATGAGTCATGAACAACACCAACCGTTAGCGGATATTATTAAAAATAATACATATAACCTTAATAAATTATCATTCTAGCTCTCAATTGAGGTTAAGAACAAAATCACTAGCACCTCCATCAAGCAATTCCAACCTATTGAAGAAAAATATAGCTGGGAAAAAAGTACCAATGAGATCTTTACAATAAAATCAGCTTATGAAATGCTCGGGGGAAGGGGGGAGAGGAAGGAGACACAGAAGATTACAAATGGCTATGGAAAATCAAAACCCTCTACAAAATAAAATTCTTCCTCTGAACGTCTATCCACAACAGACTCCCCACATCACAAATGCTCTTCAGCATGAATATTAGTAACTCTCCGACCTGCAACTTTTGTAGCACTACAAATGAAAATATAATACATATGTTCTTTAGGTGCAAGTACTCAAAGTCCATCTGGGATCAAGTTGATTTCAAGCTTCTTCCTCCAGATTCGCCAGACCAATGCACCTTGCACAACTGGTTGAAAGCCCAAAGAAGCTCGAACACTAGGTTCAATGAATATCTCGACTGGTCTGATGTTCTCCCATTTATCCTCTGGCACATTTGGCTGCATAGAAATGAGACAATATTCAACAATAATAGTAAGCCTTTACTTCTGAAAAACATAGTAAACAAGCCATGTAATACAAACTCTTGGCCACAAACCAAAAAAGAACCCCTATAATTAGAGACACCATTCTCATTAATGGAAACCGCCAGAACCAAAGACCTATAAACTCAATGTGGATGGCTCGTATTTTGGAAATCCAGGTGAAGGCGGCATGTGATGGATCATCAGAAGGGGCAATGGAGAATGGGTTATTGGGTTTGACATGAGTATTTCACATTCAACTAATATTTATATGGAAACACTACCACTACTGCACGGTTTGAAATTAGCCATAGAGAAATTATCCCCCCACCCCCACTATCGAAACGGATTGTAAGGAACTCATTACTTTAATTTTATTAAGAACTGTTCCTATAACTTAGTTGATGATTGCAGATGCCTATTGAGTAGAGCAGGGATCTGCCACTACAGTACGTCTACAGAGAGGCTAACCAGGCGGCTGACTCAATGGCGAAGAATGGAAGCAGCTTACCAATCCTTGGAAGTTTAAGGACTTATCTAATTCCTTCTACTTTTGTTATTTCTATTTTGAAAAGGGACAAGTTAGGAACTACGTGTCCTAGAACAATTCCCGTATGTAATGAAGTATGTACTGACTCTTAGTATGTGTTTTTAATATATGTCTTCGTTACCATCCATATATATATATAAAAGAATCAATTCACGTACACCTTTTCAGTTTATATTTTGACAAGAAGTGAAGAAAAAGGAAAATAAAATAGTAAAAAGCTTCGAGAAGGCATATTATAAACTTTATCCACCTGCTACTTTACAACTGGCAACATTCCATAGCTGTAACTCTCAGCTTGAAAGATTGTACTGTTAACTGCAAATTTATCCTTATTGAGCCAATTAAATTTTCACACGTGGGTCGACAGCATTTTGAATCGAGGGTGCACCATAACTTCCGTACAACTATTGAGAAAGAGAAAAGGTCAGGCAAGAAAGATTATAGTCTATCAAAAGAAGAAAAAAAGATTACTAAGGATTTAAGAGTTTAAGGTTTTTATATTTTATCATTTCCATTTAACAAGCTACAACACATTATTATTCTGTTTTACAACTTATCACATTACACATGTTAAGATGAATTACCTATTTCTATATGTTCATAAAATCTATACATTACTTAAATTATTATTAATTGAGGAGCCAAATTGTTTTTATTAGACTAACAAAAATTATAATATTTTAACAAAATTATGAATTTTTACTTTATGTATTTTATTTTATAGGATAATATTAAAGTGAATGTGAAATTCATAAAAAAGAAAAGGTTTTTTCACTCATAAGCAAAATTATGTATAATACCAAAGTTACAATATTATGGTATTTGACATATCATATTATTCTATAAAATTATGCTCTTCGAAAAAATGTGTGTGAGTCAATATAAAAGCAACAACAATAACTACCAAGTATATTGAGTCAATATAAAAGCCTTTTCAAATATAATAAAGTGTTTTGAAATGGATAAAAAAGAACAGAGTGTGAAATGAATCAGAGTAATACTTTTGTACCATTTATTTATTTTAAACAACAAAAAAGCCTAATAATCAGAATAACAAGGAAAATTAAATGAGTATATGAAGGATCTTGGACCACCATTAAAACTTGTGGCTGAGAAAATTAGTGGGTGGTGACATGGCGACACCTTTAAATTAAAGGATATCAAATTCACAGTCTATAGAACGACAACTGGTTTTGCTTCTAAACTCCGCATCAAATAGAAGAAAAAGAATCAATCTTGAATCCACGTCAGCTCGCCGCCGGCGACTCCACAACCACTGCTACAAGAGTTGAAGAGTCTTCCTATACTTTCCCCTTCCATTTTGCTGATCTCTCTTTTTCCGTTTTCTCTGGAAAATATGACGTGCGACTCAGAAATCAAGCTGTTCGCTAAGATACTTCCGATGGTCGTATCCGGCGAATATTCTGGTGCCGGTAGGTCTACGATTGATAATCGGAGTAGCACTGGGTTTGATGTTGATCAATATTTAGAGGACAATAGAACAAGCAGTTCAGAGAATGATGAAGGAAGTGAGTCAATTAACTACGAAAATCAAGCAGCTGACAAGGTACAGTTTTAAAAATTCAACTGTTTAATTTTGGTTGAAAAGTTAATTGATTTCAATAGAAAGAATTACTTACTTCCTAATTTGAGATTTTGCTTAATTTGGTCATGAATTTTAAAACTAAGTCCTCTTGGATGTTGAATTGGAAAATGAAAAACTAAAACTAAGGTGGATTCAGAATTTTAAGACAATTGAGTTTGATATTAGTGCATCTAATATTCCTTTGTGGTTGGGTGGAAATTTAGGGTATAAATTTACAATTTTTAAGGTATTTCAACTATATATGTGCAGATTAGGTAGTTTGGAGAATACACTTAGTAAGTTACTGCTCAGTGTTATGTTATAATGGATTAATTGAGAATTCAAAACACCTAATTAGATGGTCCTGGGTCATAATTTATGTGTTTATTTAATTATGTTCCACCTTTACCTAATAAGTTGAATCGATGAAATTGGGGAAAGTAAGCTACTCGGTACTTTGTGTTTGCCCTTTTTGAGAACGAATCCTTTAGGAAAGGTTACAAACTTGTCTATGCTCACTATTTGTGATGATTTTTACCATTATGCGCGGTCGAGTTTAGCTCAAACTCTTTACTGTGGCTATCTAACTACAATTTTCACAAGAAGCTCATGAGTTCCTTGAGCCGAGGGTTTATCGGAAATGACCTCTCTACCTTCACAAGGTAGAGTTTGTTGTTGTTGTTGTTGTTGTTTCACAAGAAGCTCATGAAGTTTTATGTTTTTGATGTTAGGACGATATTCATATAACAAGAGAACTCAGTGAAGACAAACTGGAGGAGGAAGATCAAAATCAGATGATGGAAATATCAGAAAATCCTAAGACTTCATCAGAATCAGAGAAAAGTCCTAAATCTCCTACTAATGAAGACCATCAAACAGTAAGATCTTCCGAGACTGAAAATGAACCAAATACAACAGATTCCCAGCAGACACTTCTGAAGAAGCCAGACAAAATTCTTCCTTGCCCTCGTTGCAACAGTACGGATACAAAATTCTGTTACTATAATAACAACAATGTCAACCAGCCTCGTCATTTCTGCAGGAGCTGCCAGAGGTACTGGACTGCCGGTGGTACCATGAGGAATCTCCCCGTGGGAGCTGGTCGTCGCAAGAACAAGAATCTTGCATCTCATTATCATCATATAAGTATCCCTGATGATGTATTACTAGCATCAAGAATTGGATCTCCAAATGGATTTCATCATCCAATGTTCAAACCAAATGGCACTGTTCTATCCTTTGGTCCTAAGTTACCACTGTATGACTCTATGGTCTCTGCTTTAAATCCAGCAGAGAGAAGGGCACCGAATGTGATCCCAAATGGTTTTTACAAACAGGAACACCTGAATTCATCTTGCAAAGGTGGAGAAAATGGCGATGACTGCTCTAAGGGATCTTCCATCAAGACTTCAAATATGATGGTGGAAGGAGGTAACATCAAGCCGCACGAGACAGTTATGCGTAATACGAATGGCTTCCCGTCTCCAGCTCCTTGCCTCCACGGAGTACCTTTCCCTTTTCCATGGAATGCTGCAGTTCCTATGTCAGCTATTTACCCCTTTGGATTCCCTATGCCATTTTACCCTGCACCTTATTGGAGCAGTCTGCCTCCTTGGAGTAATCCTTGGCTGAGTCAACCATCGCGAACGGAAAACGAGAAAGCATCAGGTTCTGTTCCTAATTCACCTTTAGGAAAGCATTCAAGAGAAGGTGATGATCCTGAGGGTAACGAACCAGTCGAACAAAAGACTTCAAAAAGGTCTATTTTGGTCCCAAAAACATTGCGGATTGATGATCCTGATGAAGCTGCAAAGAGTTCTATATGGTCAACACTTGGGATTAAATATGATTCTGCTAGCAGGGGAGGATTTTTCAAGGCCTTGCAGCCAAAAATTGATGACAAAGACCACAAAGACACTACATCTCCAGTGTTGCATGCTAACCCTGCTGCCTTATCTAGATCCCTCGTTCTCCAGGAGAGAACCTAAACGTGCTGATCCTATAAAACTCCAAAGAGTTCTTAATGGTCAACGTTAGGAATTTAATATGATTCTGTTGGCTGAGGAGTTTCCAGGTCCTTGCAACCAAAAAGTTGTGACAAAATCATAAGACCACAACATATCCTGTGTTGCATGCTAATATTGCAGCCTTATCTATGTCCCTCGGCTTCAAGAAGCGAGCCTAAAGTGATGCTCTCGAAAACTCTCCCGTTCAGCTCTCGCGAAAATAGTTACCAGCTATCCTGTGTTTCCTGCCTGATGGACGATTGCAGTGCACAGATCACTTGCAGAGTTGAGAGGGATTGTAGAAAGTTTTGTTAATAGTTTTCCCTTTTAACATTAGGATCAAGTGGCTGGCCTGGTTGTACTTTGTGTGTTTTCTACTGTACATACATTTACACAACTAACAATAGAAGGAGGAGACAGATATATTTGGTTGCGCTAGGTGTAACATATTTGAATCTCAAAGTTTGTTTGGAGAGCGCCGCTCCCTGTAAACATTTTTGTTGGTGGTTTAAATAACAATGAACATTTCTTTTCAGATTTCTGAAGTCATATTATAGTTTCCATGATCTAAAATGAATGTGCCATTTCTTGATTTGTTTTCATAGCAGACACCGGTAAGGACTTAAAAGAATATTAAGAAATATCAACAAAAAGGCTTTTCAAAGATCATTCCTATAAAAAAATATTAACAGAAACGTATTTATAATAATACCAACTGCTAAGGTACACAGCACAAGTATAGGATAGGCAGCTTGGACTGAAGTAGAGTTGCATGGTGCCAAATGGATGTCAATGAATGATTGCGTAATGGTGTTTGTAACACGCAGCGGAAGACAATAACAATCCTAGGTAGATTTTTCATGTTTTAAAATTTATTTACGTGTCAAAGATCGGGTCTAAGACGTACTGGTGAAGAGAGTTTCTTTTTCAGAATTTCTTCGATAGTACGAAGACTCTATGCGTATTCACACCGAGACCGATCCTTGCTATCAACTCTTTGATCGATGAAACCCGCGAACAAATTGAACGAAAAATATTGTGTTGAAATTTTTCTCAAAAATCTCAACTCAAATTAGAAGAACAAGAAACACTTTTCTTGTAATTGTATTTTCTCTCTTGGCTTTGTATTGCATTCTCACTTTCACAAACTAGGTTTCTTCTCAAGAAAAATTAAAACTTCAAAACTTTGCAAATTTTCTCCATCACCCTCTATATAGCATCACCTACAAATCCTTTTCCTATTTGGCTGTGGTAATAATTTACTTAGGTAAAAGTTTATTCCAGAAATAAACTTTTATGGGAATTTTATATGGAAATTCGTAATTCCATCTAATTGGCATCATGACTGCCGATTTCAAATCCAATTCTAATTGGAATTGAAGATCAATTAATGTATTGTATAAAAAAGGAATATCAATTCCATTCTTAATGGGTTTGAAATAAACTTTCACGTCAATCCAATTAAGAATTGGATTGATCAAATTGAATTGTTCATTAGTATTATATACATACTTTATATATATATATATATATATATATATATATATATATATATATATATATATATATATATATATATATATATATATATATATATATATATATATATATATATATATATATATATATATATATATATATATATATATATATATATCAACCAAGAGTTATAAATTAATTTTCTATTCCAAATAGAAAACTTCAACTCGTTCACAATATAATTATAATCTTTGTGCTAGCAAAGAATATAATAATATTTCATTCGGACTAATAACTAAATTTATTTGACTAATTAAATTCTTTAATTTAATTATCAATAATAAGTTAATTAATCTTTTAGCAAAGATCAGAACACTCGTTAGTGTGCGACCCCATAGGTTCAATACTAAACCGGTAGTAAATTGATCATATTAATATACTAATCAAGGATGGCGTCTAGCAACACTCCTTAACGACCGGATAGCATGAAGTATACAATTTACTCTCAAGAACCTGTAGAAGAATAATGTAGTAATTCCTTCTGTCTTTATAGCTCTAGATCACCCTAGGATATGGTTCAACTGTCAAATCCTAATAGGCGATCAACTATGTGTTCACGTCAAATATAGTCGACCATTGAATGACCTAAGAAACTCATTTCTTCTTTCATTCAATTGCCCTGGCCAAGGTCTTAGTTTGGTCGTTTATAATTCATGACATCATGGAGCTTAAACTCATTACCAAGAGTTGACAGATTCAGTCTTGATCAATCACTTATTCTACAAGTATTCAATCGTACCCAATATCCTTTCAACTATCACCCTAGGGCCATAGGTGTCTAGTATTAAAGCACAATAAATAACTTGTCAATTACTATGACGATCTCAAGTCAAAGGAAACGGTTACATCACATTCTTCAAGAAAATATCCTATTGACAGTTATGGTAATTCTAACCATTAGGAATTATCCAATGAGTCGGTTCAATGATCATATCTCTATATGTATCATCTATCTATGTGATTCAGTTAATGAGATCAACTAATCTTTATCCTATAAAGACAATCACATAAATATTGATATAACCGGATTACTAATGTCCAAATTAGTAATCCTACAATCAAGAACAAATTCAGATTAAATTGTAAGAGACTTTGCTCTCATTATCATGATCTCTATCACGATGACAAATATCAAAATTTAATCAAGGACCTTGTCAAATTAATCAAACAATTAATAATAATGATTAAAGAATATCAAATGCCATAACTTTTATATCAAATGACATTCACAAAAATATGTTCAAGTTATCAAATATGATATTGAATCTAGGACATATCTACTATATCCCTAACAATCTCCCACTTGCACTAGAGCCAATCGCTCTTGTACTTCATCCCCAATTTCCACTTGTGCTTGTCAAACTCCTTTGCACCAAGAGCTTTAGTGAATTGGTCTACATCATTTTCTTTTCCATCAACCTTTTGAATCTCGACGTCTCCACGTTCAATGATCTCTCTTATCAAGTGATACCTTCGCAGAACGTATTTGGACTTTTGGTGTGATCTTGGTTCTTTTGCTTGAGCAATGGCTCCAGTATTGTCACACAACAATGGAACCGCACCTTCTATTGAAGGAACCACACCAAGTTCAATTAAGAACTTTTTCATCCATACAGCTTCCTTAGCAGCTTCACTAGCTGTTATATATTCTGCTTCAGTCACTGAATCAGCTACTGTAGCTTGTTTGGAACTTTTCCAACTAACTGCACCACCATTTAAGGTGAATACATAACCAGAAATAGATTTGCTATCATCCCTATCTGAAGAGAAACTTGCATCAGTATAACCTTCAAGTTTCAACTCAGAATCACCATAGATGAGGAATTGGTCTTTAGTCCTTCTTAAGTACTTAAGAATGGTCTTCACCACCTTCCAATGTTCCTCACCAGGATTTGCATGATAGCGGCTAGTCACTCCAAGTGCATAAGCCACATCAGGACGTGTACATGTCATGGTATACATGATAGATCCCACTGCACTAGCGTATGGGATCCTACTCATGCGTTGTCTCTCTTAAGGTGTTTTAGGACAATCCTCCCTACTGAGAGAAATTCCAGTGCCTATCGGTAGATAGCCTCTTTTGGAATTATCCATGTTATACCTCTTTAAGATAGTATCAATGTACAAAGACTGAGAAAGTCCAAGCACCTTTCTAGATCTATCTCTATAGATCTTTATTCCTAATATATAAGTTGCTTCTCCCAAGTCTTTCATGGAAAACTGTTCAGATAGCCAAATCTTGGTATTTTGCAATGCCGAAACGTCATTCCCTATGAGCAATATATCATCAACATACAACACTAAAAATATAATTGTGCTCCCACTAACCTTTTTGTACACACAAGGTTCTTCTTCGCATCTAACAAAATTGAACTTTTCAATTGTTCTGTTAAATCGAATATTCCAACTTCGAGAAGCTTGCTTTAATCCATATATAGATATTTGTAGCTTACAAATTTTATTATGATCAGACGAAGATGTGAAACCTTCAGGTTGTGTCATGTACACATCCTCTTCTAGCTCACCATTAAGGAAAGCCGTTTTCACATCCATTTGCCATATTTCATAACGATAGTATGCTGCTATAGCAAGCAAAATCCGAATAGATTTGAGCATTGCCACGGGAGAGAAAGTCTCGTCATAGTCGACTCCTTCTTTCTGACGATATCCCTTAGCAACAAGACGTGCTTTGTAGGTCTCCACCTTTCCGTCTGCTCCAATCTTTTTCTTAAAAACCCATTTACAACCTATAGGTTTTATATCCTTTGAAGGTTCAACTAAAGTCCATACTTTATTTTCCTTCATGGATTCCATTTCGGATTCCATGGCCTTTTGCCACTTCTCATAATCAGAACTTTGTATAGCCTCTTCTTAGGTCTTAGGGTCATCATCATTATGATCAACCTCATTTGATGAATCATCTTGTACCAATAAATTTAATCTAGTTGGTACATGAAGTTCTCGTGTAGACCTTCGAAGAGGTACTTGTACAACCTGTTCACCTTGTGTTGGATTTCGTTGTTGCTCAATTTGGTTTGGAACTGGTTTATTAACCTGTTCTTGAACTTCATTTAGTTCTTGAACTTCAACCATTGAATATGGAAATTTCCTTGGCAACCTCAAAACATCCAATAAAGGTTCTTCAACTTTGGTCTCATGATCTTTATATTGTGTTGATTCATTAATTTCTTGATCTTCATCAAGTTCTATTTCTCCATTATAATTTCCTTCCAAAAGAAATTCCCTTTCCAAAAAGGTTGCTCCTCTAGCCACAAACACTTTATGGTCAGAAGGGTGATAGAAAAAATATCGCCTTGTTTCCTTGGGATACCCAATGAACATACACTTATCAGATCTTGAGTCAAGTTTATCAGACTATAGTCTCTTAATATAAGCTGGACAATCCCAAATCTTAATATGTTTAAGGTAAGGCTTACATCCTTTCCATATCTCATATGGTGTTGTAGAGACTGACTTAGTGGGAACTTTATTAAGTAAGTATGTTGCTGCTTCCAAAGCATATCCCCATAAATTTATTAGAAGATCATTGAACCCCATCATAGATCTCACCATATCTAATAAGGTTCTATTTCTCCTTTCAAACACACCACTGTGTTGTGGTGTTCCTGGAGGTGTCTACTGTGAGAGAATCACATTATCTTTGAGATATCTGGTAAAATCTTCACTAAAATATTCTCCACCTCTATCAGACCTTAGTACTTTGATACTATTACCAGTCTGTTTCTCAACTTCACTACGGAATCTTTTGAACATTTCAAAGGATTCAGACTTGTGTTTCATAAGATATACAAATCCATATCTTGACATATCATCAGTGAAGGTGATGAAGTAAGAATATCCACCTCTAGCTTGAATATTCATGGGCCCACAAACATCTGTATGAATTAGTCCCAATAATTCAGAAGCTCTTTCTCCACTTACAGTAATGGAGATTTGGCCATTTTTCCTTTGAGACAAGATTCACAAGTTGGATATAATTCAAAATCATACTTGTCAAGGTACCCTTCCTTGTACAACTTGTTAATTCTTTTCTCTCCAATATGACCAAGCCTACAATGCCAAAGGTATGTTTGATTTACATGATCATCTCTTTTCCTCTTAAGACTTGAAACATGTGTAATCGAATTAGCATTCACACTAGGTAAGACATAAACATCATGTTGGAGATAGCCATTCACATATAAATTATCACTATAATAAATAGAGCAAATACCATTGCCTATTTTAATGAGAAAACCATGTTTGTTTAACATAGAAGCTAAAATTATGTTCGAAATAAAATTAGGAACGTAATAACAATTATCCAACATAAATACTTTGCCCGTAGGCATTATTAAAGAAGTTGATTCTACAGCAAGGCCGCAACTTTTGCGCCATTTCCAACTTGTAGATTACTTTCTTCTTTCTTCAACTTTCTACTTATCTTGAACCCCTGCAACATATTGCAGATGTTATAACCACTGCCAGTATCTAATACCCACAATGAAGAATTAGTAGTAGTTAAAGAAACCTTGAAAATATTTTTCATTAAAGTCTTACCTTGTTTCTTGTCCTTTAAAGTTGCAAGATATTCTTTGCAATTTCTCTTCCAATGTCCTATTTTCTTACAATGGAAACATACAACATCAGATTGGTCAGCTTTGCCATCTTTGCCTTTGGGTTTGGTCACACAACCCTTGGGCGCAGTAGGCTTTTTCTTGGGTTTACTTTTACCCTTACCCTTCTTCTTAGAAGAGTTTCCAACCAACATGATAGTTTCTTTTCTTCTTCTCAGATGCAAGTTGATTCTCATAATCAATCAACATGTTAAGCATCTCATGAAGATCATAATCCATTTTATTCATATTAAAATAAATAACAAATTGTGAAAAGGATTCTGGTAGTGACTGCAAGATCAAATCTTGAGAAAGCTCTTTACCCAGTTTGCACCCCAACTTCTCAAGCTCTTCAATAAGATCAATCATATGGTTGACATAGGGTCCAACTGGTGAGTTTCCAGTCAATTTGGATCCAAATAAAGCCTTAGATAGTTGGTATCTAGCTGTCCTGCTTTGTGTACCAAACACCTTCTTAAGATGTTCAATAATTGCAGTTGGATCCATATCCTGATATTTCCTCTGCAGTTCAGAATTCATAGAAGCGAGAATGATGCATTTGGTAGTAAGACATTCTTCCAAGTATTTCTGATAAATCTTGGTAGCATCATCATCATTTTCATCCGGGATCGATCACATCAATAAGCTTTTCATGCATGAGAACAATTCTCAAATTCCTATACCAATCATCAAAGTTTGGTCCTACCAACTTGTTGGTCTCAAGTATTCCACGCAGTGATATAGCAGACATGTTGAGAAATCTAAAATATAGAAAAGAAAAAGCAGTAATATAAGAACATATTTGCATATATCATAAAGACATGGACTTTTATCTAAATGATATTTCCACTAATTATTTTAAACTATTTACCCTCATTATAGTTTACGAAATCTTTATTTCTTTTAGGGGAGTAAAAGAATCCTTTAACAATATGTATAAGTCCCTTGGAAATCAAGTCGTTTCTCACATATATTTTAAAGGTAGGTACTCTTACCAATTGTATCCCCATACAATTTCCTTAAATAGCTCTAGTCAAATAGTCCCCTGGTAGTCAGGTCGATCCTATTAGCATAGTTGAGTTCAACCATCATGATAGCAAAGAACTTATTAAATTTTATACTCCCTCGGGTAGTCCAGGCGTCTAGTGTAAAATTGAATAATTCTTTCAATCCATGCATCTGATGCAATAAATAATTTTAACATATTCTCGAACTATAAGTCTCATGGTAGTCAGGCCGCTCCTTACAAACAAGAAATAAGTAAAATTAATTACCTTGATGGATAGCTCTATAATAAAATATCTTATATTTTATTATTTAAAAAACTCAAATTTTAGTAAGAGGGAGTTGTTACAAAAATAATTTTTAATAACACGAAGATCGAATCTTTTATAGTATGTGAATTTAGTTCAAGTTGTCTACATGCTTAGCCCTAAATAAATTTACATCACATGTAATAAATAATTCAAAATTATGTAATGAACAAGCACATGTCATAAAACAAAATTCAACATCCTCTAACATATTTATCTTATATATCACATAAAAAGAATTCATGCTAGAATATTATTATTAATTAACATCTCATGAACTAGTAACAATTAAATTAACAATAGAATCATGTAACCTATTATAGATTCCCATTGTATCTAACACAAAATTTCAAATTAAAGTTATGAACGATCTCAATAGTTATATGAATGCATATTTTATCCACAATAAAATAATATCAACATTCAAACGATTTAGCTATTGCACAAGGCATATCTATTATGGTTTGAACTCTTCAAATATAATATTAAAATATTTCATAAATGAATTTTAGACACAATAAACCATGGACCTGATACCACTGAAGGATTGCGTAATGGTGTTCGTAACACGCAGCGGAAGACAATAACAATCCTAGGTAGATTTTTCTTGTTTTAAAATTTATTTACATGTCAAAGATCGGGTCTAAGACGTACCTGGTGAAGAGAGTTTCTTTTTCAGAATTTCTTCGATAGTGCGAAGACTCTATGCGTATCCACACCGAGACCGATCCTTGCTATCAACTCTTTGATCGATGAAACTCGCGAACAAATTGAACGAAGAATATTGTGTTGAAATTTTTCTCAAAAATCTCATCAAATTAGAAGAACAAGAAACACTTTTCTTGTAATTGTGTTTTCTCTCTTGACTTTGTATTGCACTCTCACTTTCACAAAGTAGGGTTTCTTCTCAAGAAAAATTAAAACTTCAAAACATTGTAAATTTTCTCCAACACCCTTTATATAGCATCACCTACAAACTCTTTTTCTATTTGGTTGTGGTAATAATTTACTTAGGGTAAAAGTTTATTCCAAAAATAAACTTTTATGGGAATTTTATATGGAAATTCGTAATTCCATCTAATTGGCATCATGACTGCCGATTTCAAATCAAATTCTAATTGGAATTGAAGATCAATTAATTTATTGTATAAAAAGGAAGATCAATCCCATTCTTAATGGGTTTGAAATAAACTTTCACGTCAATCCAATTAAGAATTGGATTGATCAAATTAAATTGTTCATTAGTATTATATATATATATATATATATATATATATATATATATATATATATATATATATATATATATATCAACCAAGAATTATAAATTAATTTTCTATTCCAAATAGAAAACTTCAATTAGTTCACAATATTAATTATAATTTTTGTGCTAGCAAAGAATATAATAATATTTTATTTAGATTAATAACTAAATTTATTTGACTAACTAAATTCTTTAATTTAATTATCAAATAATAAATTAATTAATCTTTTAGCAAAGATGAGAACACACATTAGTGTGCGACCCCATAGGTTCAATACTAAACCGGTAGTAAATTGATCATATCAATATACTAATCAAGGGTGGCGTCTAGCAACACTCCTTAACGACCGGATAGCATGAATTATACAATTTACTCTCAAGAACTAGTAGAAGAATAATGTAGTAATTCCTTCTGTCCTTATAGCTCTGGATCACCCTAGGATATGGTTCAACTGTCAAATCCTAATAGGCGATCAACTATGTGTTCACGTCAAATATAATCGACCATTGAATGACCTAAGAAACTCATTTCTTCTTTCATTCAATTGCCCTGACCAAGGTCGTAGTTTGGTCGTTTATAATTCATGACATCATGGAGCTTAAACTCATTACCAAGAGTTGACAAATTCCGTCTTGATCAATCCCTAATTCTACAAGTACTCAATCGTACCCAATATCTTTTCAACTATCGCCCTAGGTCCGTAGGTGTCTAGTATCAAAGCACAATAAATAACTTGTCAATTACTATGGCGATCTCAAGTCAAAGGAAACGGTTACATCACATTCTTCAAGAAAATATCCTATTGACAGTTATGGTAATTCTAACCATTAGGAATTATCCAATGAGTCGGTTCAATGATCATATCTCTATATGCATAATCTATCTATGTGATTCAGTTAATGAGATCAACTAATCTTTATCTGATAAAGACAATCACATAAATATTGATCTAACCGGATTACTAATGTCCAAATTAATAATCCTACAATCAAGAACAATTTTAGATTAAATTGTAAGAGACTTTGCTCTCATTATCATGATCTCTATCACGATGATAAATCTCAAAATTTAATCAAGGACCCTATCAAATTAATCAAACAATTAATAATAACGATAAAAGAATATCAAATGCCATAAATTTTATATCAAATGACATTCACAAAAATATGTTCAAGTTATCAAATATGACATTGGATCTAGGGCATATCTACTATATCCCTAACAGTCAAATGCCCTCTTTCATGCAGATAGCTATGAGCCTCTGAGATCCGAGCCATGGGCGGAACTAGAATGACGGAAGGGGTTCATCTGAATTCCCTTTTGTAGGAAATTACACTATATACATAAAGTTAAATATTTTTTTTATGTATATATATTCTTTGTTGAATCCTTTTGATTTCTTTGTGTGTTTACTTTTTTTTTATTTGAATTCCCTTGGTAGAAATCCGGCTTCCGCTTAGTTAGTTGACAATCAATTCCAATTAACTGGAATCACTCGTCAAGGAAACTGTTTCATCTGATGTGGAAATGGCCAGGTGGGCAGTTAGAAAATCAGACCAATTTTGTGTACCTGTTGGAGTTAGCAAATTTATCAATAGGAAACAAAGTAGATATTTTTAAGGGCCAGGCAACTCTAAGCCACATCTTATGATTAAAAATATTTGGCTTTGGGTCCTAAATCCCATATGCTCATAATGCCAAATGCTTTTGGCACTTTCACTTAGCTTTTGCTTTCCCTTTTCTCTTCTCTTTTAAAGGCATTTATACATAGGGACATATGTTTCTCTATATGTATATTCTTTCTTTTCAGTTTCTTGGACAATTGATAATCCAAGATTGAGATTGTTCACGGTAGGGTTCATCAATTTCTAGCCATTCCTTTACCTAAAATAAAAAATCTACCTATCAATTTTGTAGCTCCGATGTAAATTTATTACTGCTTGAAGTTTTCAATAGAAAATTAACTAAGATAAATTTTGCAGCCCTATGGAAATAGAGACGATTGAATGTTTTGTAGACAATCCATCCTAGATAAATTTCCATAGACCCCTGATATAATTATGAAAATACATTTCATAGTTTTAATTGAACCTGATTTGGATACTGCTTGGTACTATATGTTTACCCTATACCTACATTTTTTATTGCACTTTATAAGTTTGTCTCCTGTTTTGAAATTTATTATCACTCTCTTTGGAAAATTTGAGTATGGTGTAAAGAAACCTCAAAATTAAATGTGCTTGACTAAGTCAACTAAGTGAAGTGAAGGTGAAGGGCTTGACTGTCGTCAATGCAACTACAAAAAGTCGTGATTCACAACCGTATTGGTAAAAAACCCTGATCATCTGATGGTCACGAAACCGGTTCAGTCCCAATTGATTACGACTACTGAGTAAAACATTTGATTCTGAGTAATTGTTGCCATCTCCACAACAAGCAATGGAGCTACGGCCCTCCCGTACCATGAATGCATCTCCCCGACATGGCCGCGACAATCTATTGCCAGCTCATACTGCTCACAACTATAAATACCAAGAAAAAGGACCATGGAAAGGGCTATTCTTCGAGAACACCATTCACAATAAAACAAGCCAACTATATTACATGTAACGCTCTGACAACAATACGATTGTAAGGATTTGAACCTCTTCAAGGAAAGGCAGATTAAGTCATTGTGATCAATAAAACACTGAATCTAGGGACCGTTAGCCTTGGTTATCCGCATTTTGTCTCCCTCTTTTGGTCCAATAATTTATTATGATTTTCTATGATTTACCCTTAATATATTTTGATTGTTTTTACTTATAAAGCATTCAGTATCTTTTGAGTCAAATAATTTGGCGCCGTCTGTGGGGATTTCGTAGCAAGATCGCATAGTTCCTCCCTGGACCAGCGTGAAGAAGTGACCAAAAAAGGAAACAATCCAGCTCAAACGAGCCAAAAGCCGTACATCGAGCGAAGAGAACTCGAAGGCCTCAGAGAAAGCCAAAATCCTCTCTTCTATTAATCTCGAACAGTGCAAACAAAAAGAAGAGCCCCCAAAACAAAAGGAAGCCGACGCAAAGCATCCCCCTCACCCCTGATATGGTGTCCACTGGAAGCCGGTGTAAAGACGTAATAAACCAGGGATCGATCTATTCGAGCTCGATCTCGATCGAGGAACAAACTCAGGCCAAGTACCTTCACCATCAACGTTATTAAGTTCGACCTCAGTCGAACTGGGACTCAGGCCAAGAGCCCTCGCGTTATCAATGCCATCAAGTTCGACCCTAGTCGAACTGAGACTCAGGCCAAGTGCCTTCGCCATCAACGTTATTAATTTCGGCCTCAGTCGAACTGGGACTCACGCCAAGTGCATTCGCTATCAACGTTATTAAGTTCGGCCTCAGTCGAACTGGGACTCAGGCCAAGTGCCTTCGCCATCAACGTTATTAAGTTCGACCTTAGTCGAACTGGGACTCAAGCTAAGTGACTTCGCCATCAACACCATCAAGTTCGATCTTAGTCGAACTAGGACTCAGGCCAAGTGACTTCGCCCTCAACGTTATTAAGTTCGACCTCATTCGAACTAGGACTCAGGCTAAGTGCCTTCGCCATCAATGTTATTAAGTTCGACCTCAGTCGAACTGGGACTCAGGCTAAGTGCCCTCTCCATCAACGCCATCAAGTTCGACCCTAATCGAACTGAGACTCAGGCCAAGTGCCTTCGCCATCAACGTCATCAAGTTCGAGCTTAGTCGAACTAGGACTCAGGCCAAGTGCCTTCGCCATCAAAATTAATAAGTTTGACTTCAATAGAACTGGTACTCAGGCCAAATGCCTTCGTCATCAACGTTATTAAGTTCTACCTCAATCGAACTGGGACTCAGGCCAAGTGCCTTCGCCATCAACATTATTAAGTTTGACCTCAGTAGAACTAGAACTCAGACTAAGTGCCTTCGCCATCAACGTTATTAAGTTCGACTTCAGTTGAATTAGGACTGAGACAAAGTGCCTTCATCATCAATGCCATCAAGTTCGACCTTAGTCAAACTGGGACTCAAGCCAAGTGCATTTGCAATCAATGTTATTAAGTTCGACCTCAGTCGAGCTGGGACTCAGGATAAGTGCCTTTACCACCAACATCATTAAGTTCGACCTCAGTTGAACTGCGACTCAAGCTAAGTGCCTTCACCATACACACCATCAAGTTCGACCTTAGTCGAACTAGGACTCAGGCCAAGTGCCTTCGCCATCAATGCCATCAAGTTTGACCCTAGTCAAAGTGAGACTCAGGCCAAGTGCCTTTGCCATCAACGTCATCAAGTTCGACATTAGTCGAACTGGAACTCAAGCCATGTGCCTTCACCATCAATGCCATCAAGTTCGACCCTAGTCGAACTGAGACTCAGGCCAAGTACCTTCGCCATCGACGTCATCAAGTTCTACCTTAGTCGAACTTGGACTCAGGCCAAGTGCCTCCGCCATCAACATTATTAAGTTCGACCTCAGTCGAACTGGGCTCAGGATAATTGCCTTCGCCATCAATGCCATCAAGTTTGACCTTAGTCGAACTAGGACTCAGGCCAAGGGCCTTCGCCATCTACGTCATTAAGGTCGACCTCAGTCGAACTGGGACTCAGGCTAAGTGCCTTCACCATCAACGTCATCAAGTTCGACCTTAGTTGAATTGGAACTCAGGCTAAGTGCCTTTGCCATCAACGTCATTAAGTTTGACCTTAGTCGAACCAGGATTCTGGCTATGTTCCTTCGCCGGCAACGTCATTAAGTTCGACCTCAGTCGAACTGAGACTCGGGCTAAGTGTCTTTGCCATCAACATTATTAAGTTCGACCTCAGTCAAACAGGGACTCAGGCCAAGTGCCTTTGCTATCAATGTTATTAAGTTTGACCTTAGTCGAACTGGGACTCAGGCCAAGTGCATTCGCCAATGACGTTATTAAGATTCGACCCAAGTCGAACTGGGACTCAGCCCAAGCGCCTTTGCCACCAACTTTTATAAGTTCGGCCTAAGTTTAACCGAGGGTAAGGCTGTTCCTTCGCCATCGACTTACACAAGTCCAATTTCACTCGAACTAAAACTCTGGCTACATGCATCCGCCTCCAAATTAGAGTTCGACCCCACTCAACCTGTAAAGCTGTGTCTCCACAATCATAGCTGGTAATCCGACCACGTTCGAACTGGGGGTGGAGCCAATAGGAGCTAAGCGCTGCCGCCATAAAACGGCAGCTCTACCCCGTCCATGTCGAGTCAAAGGACAAAAAATTGTTCAGTTAAAAACGGATATGCCACGACCGACGGAGGTCAAACTCAAAGGAGAGTATTTGTTCTTACATTCAAAATGAAAAAGAGAAAGGGAAGACGCAAAGAAAACACGACAAACATTGGAAATGAGTGCATTTATTTTCAATAGAAAGAGTGAGGATCCTCCCCGCTTACATCCTTCCCCGACCGGTCAACACGAGAAAAAGAAAAATACAGAAAAACAACAAGAAATACCCGAACGCCAACCGACGAACGGAACAAAAAAACTGAACAACAAATTATTTTTCACTCATTCCCGCCCTCGCCGCCATTCACACCATCGTCATCCTCGGGCCTCGCCATATAGTAACCACAGTCGGCACGGGCCTCACGAGCCCTCTGACACGCCACCCCAAAAATAGCCTCGGTCACTGTACCTGCCTTCCACAAGCTCTTGTAAATATCGTGTTGGGCTTCGACATAGAACCAAAGCTCATGAGCCTGGTTGGGATTAGCAGCATGTGATAGCCTAGCATGGTCCCGCAGCTGTTGGTTCTCTTCCTCTAAGGCCGCAATCCGATTTGACATCATTTGCCTCCTGCTCAAAAATAACAACCCACTCCTCGAGCCCCGCTTCTCTAAGGGCCACTGTAGCCCTCTTCGACTCAAGCCGGGACTCATGCATGCGGATCGAGGCCTCCAACGTCCCATCACTTGACGAGGCATCCCTCTTTAGAAGCTTCAATGCAGCAACCTCGCCTCCCAGTGCCGCCAGTTTCCCACTGCATTTCGCAGCCGTCTCCGCTGCCTCGACCTCGCTCTGCTCCGCTTCCAACTCCATCTCCCTCAACTTACCCTGTAAGTGTGCACACTCTACTGCGAACCCCCTCCCCACCTCCAGCTCCTCGTCCTTCTAACAGATCGGCTCCTCAAGAACACTTTTGCAGCCAAGCGCCTGCAGCAGCTATTAGTCCCGCCTGGCCAACTCCTCCCCCAGAGCCCGATTGCGAGGATCATTCCTCAAATGCTCGTGCAGCTCTCGACACCGGTCATGGTAACGATGATACTTTCCCTGCATCTGAAGAAAGACCCTCAAGCAGACATTGGCTCTGCGGATGCTCTCCACCTCCAACAAATAAGTCTGCAAAACAAAGTGAAGTTAAAGCCAGGGCCGAGAATAAGGAAAAGAAAATAACAAACTAGGAACATACTACAAACCCTTAGGCCCATCACGGCCACTTCATCCATCACTTCAACATCTAAAACACTCCTCAATTACGTGTTCTCGGCCACTGAAAATAACAACTCAAACTACGACACCAGGCTATTTTCCTCGATTAGTAAGTTCAAATCTGAAGGAACTTCAATAAAACGGGACGACCCCCCTGCGTGCACCAAAGAATTGGTAATGCCCTCCTCAATCATACGAACGTCGTCAAGGTCCAAATAGTACTTAGTCTCATATTCGTCCTCCACCACACTCTTTCCCCTCTCCGCCGCCGAGGGTCCAGAACCACCCGCCGTTGTCGACGAAGGTGCATTAGAGGTCACAACAGCGACCTCCAGAGATTGACCCTCTGTCTCAGTATCGGGAAGTTCCGATCGAGTCTCCAAAACAACAACATTTTCTTGGCTTAAATTGGCAGGGGCAACTTCAACCAACTGCTCCCCCTCAACAACAGACGCTACAGCAGCACCACCCTTCGAGTCTGTCGGGGGAGAATCCAAATTGATCACCATTGGAGGGGCCGCCACAAATGCCACCCTCCATCTGTGCGAGGGCCTTTCCTTTTCTCCATATTAGATGAGCCAATCCGAGGACGGATGAACCCAAATGACCCCTCACCTAATGATGCAGCCTGTGTCAGAGAAGCGGCCACTGATGATTCAATTGACTCCGCCCTCGATACTAGATGAGGTGCGGATGGTGGAGCTAGACGGGCAACTGTAGCCGGCTGACCGAAATCCAACTGAGTAGCTCTAATACGACATGTCCTCCCTAACTATAATAAAAATGAGTCAACAAGTGTGGTCAAAATAAGACAAAACAAAACAGAGCATAAAAAGAAAAAGGGGTCGACATTCTACCTGTCACGGGCCTTCCTCTCCCAGAAGGACGCCCATGTACGAATCCCCACCGTGTGTGGGAGCACACCCTTGACCCATTCGCGTATCCCCTCCAAAAGAGGCAATGACGATCTTTAAGCTACAACACATTAACACGAAAACGACAGACACAAAAGCGAAAGGTCAAAAGAAGACATTTTTCAAATCAAAGACTTACGTTCGAAATTCCAGACCTCCGGGAACCCAGTCGGATCCGCCACGAGGTGCTTGGTCTTGATATTGAGGAATTTCTCAAAAAAGAGACGATTGGTACTGTCATCCATCCATACCACCAAGCCCCTCGACCTGCGAGGGTGTGCATGGATCATGGTGCCGCGGATTTTCTCGGGAGCGAAGAGGCTGAGCACGTGCCTCGAGGTGACCTCTCTACCGACTAGCTCCGCATACTTGATAAACATCAAAACGAGCTTATAAAGATAAGGAAAAAATTGAGCCGGGCACACTTCGTAGTAACGACAGAAGTCGACTACCAGCACTGGGAGCGGGAGTATGTACCCCACTAGGAAGGGGTAAGCATAGAACGAGCAATACCCACTACGGTCGATTTGAACCCTGTCCTCCCTTCTTGTAGGGACAATGTCGACAAAACGCGGAATGCCCCATTTCTCCCTCATCTGAGCTATACCAACCACCCCTATTAAAGGGCATTGTTCACCTATTCCTCGTCGCCCGGCGAATAAAAAACGGTCATCGGCTTTTCGGGACGAGCCAGAATTTCATCAACTGATGGAACTTCTTCATTCTCCAACAGTTCCAAATCGTCAGTCGCCTGAACTGGATCCTCAACCACCGGAGGAACAATCAGGAGATTGCCATGAGAAGGATTTCCTTCCATTATTAAATGAAAAGCAACAAAAATAAAGGTTATGTAGAAGAAATGAGAAAAAACTGAAGATTGCATCAGTTAAGAAGTGGAGAAGAATGCGATTAAGCAGACGAGAAGGTTCATAAAATTTCTCTCAACAAAGAGATGAACTTGTAGAAAAGCAAATGTCAATTCTTCTCTATATATAAGGATCAAATCCTGCCATCACGAAACCCAAGGGACATCATTAAATACATGACCGGGCATGAAACGATTCAGCTCCACAGAGACTTGTACTATTATAACCGGCCACGCAAAGTGACACTGCATTTACCAACCGGCATTTCATTTCTAAAATTATCGTAACGGTACGTAAATGTCATAAAATCACCCCCGAACGGTTGGTAAAATCTCAAATGTCACCAACAAGCGAGAACAAACTTTAAACTCCTCTCAAGCACGCTCTGCCAAATCCGTCCGTCGAGGCTGGCAGGGAACAACCCCGACAAACGAAGGGACTAACCATATTGGTAAAAAGACCCTGATCATCTGATGGTCACAAAACCGGCTCCGTCCCAATTGGTTACGACCACTGAATAAAACATTCGATTCTGAGTACTGGGAGCCATCTCCACAATAAGCAATGGGGCTACGGCCCTCCCGCATCATGAAGGCGTCTCCTCGACATTGCCGCAAGAATCTATTGCCGGCTCATGCAGCTCACAACTATAAATACGAAGAAAGAGGACCTTGGAACGGGCTCTTCTTAGAGAACACTATACACAATAGAACAAGCCAACTATATTTCATGTAACGCTCTGACAACAATACGATTATAAGGATCTGAACCTCTTCAAGGAGAGGCAGATCAATTCATTATGATCAATAAAACACTGAATCTAGGGATTGTTAGCCTTGGTTATCCGTATTTTGTCTCCTTCTTTTGGTCCAATGATTTATTATGATTTACCCTTAATATATTTTGATTTTTTTTACTTATAAAGCATTCAGTATCTTTTGAGTCAAATAATTTGGCATCGTCTGTGGGGATTTCATAGCAAGATCGCATAGTTCCTCCCTGGAACAAAGCGAACAAGTGACAAAAACAGGAAACAATCCAGCTCAAACGAGCCAAAAGACGTACACCGAGCGAAAAGAACTCGAAGGCCTCAACGAAAGCCAAAATCCTCTGTTCTATTAGTCTCGAATAGTGCAAACAAAAAGAAGAGCCCCCAAAACAAAAGGAAGCCGATGCAAAGCATCCCCCTCACCCCTGATATGGTGTCCACCGAAAGCCGGCATAAAGACGTAATAAACCAGGGATTGATTTGTACGAGCTCGATATCGATCCAGGAACAAACTCATGCCTAGTTCCTTCGCCATCAACGTTATTAAGTTCGACCTCAGTCAAACTGGGACTCAAGCCAAGTGCCCTCGCATTATCAACGCCATCAAGTTCGACCCTAATCGAACTGAGACTCAGGCCAAGTGCCTTCGTCATCAACGTTATTAAGTTCGACCTCAGTTGAACTAGGACTCAGGCCAAGTGCCTTCGCCATCGACATTATTAAGTTCGGCTTCAGTCGAACTGGGACTCAGGCCAAATGCCTTCCCCATCAACGTTATTAAGTTCGACCTCAGTCGAATTGGGACTCAGGCTAAGCGCCTTCGCCATCAACGCCATCAAGTTTGATCTTAATCGAATCGAGACTCAGGCCAAGTGCCTTCGCCATCAACGTCATCAAGTTCGACCGTAGTCGAACTAGGACTCAGGCCAAGTGCCTTCACCATCAAAATTATTAAGTTTGACTTCAATCGAACTGGTACACAGGCCAAGTGCCTTCGTCATCAACGTTATTAAGTTTGACCTCAGTCGAACTGGGACTAAGGCCAAGTTCCTTCGCCATCAACATTATTAAGTTTGACCTCAGTCAAACTGCGACTCAAGCTAAGTTCCTTCGCCATCAACATTATTAAGTTCGACCTCAGTCTAACTTGGACTGAGACTAAGTGCCTTCTCCATCATTTCCATCAAGTTCGACCTTAGTGGAACTGGGGCTCAGTCCAAGTGCCTTTGCCATCAACGTTAATTAAGTTCGACCTCAGTCGAACTGGGACTCAGGCTAAGAGCCTTCGCCATCAACATTATTAAGTTTGACCTCAGTCAAACTCGGAATCAGGTTAAGTGCCTTCGCCATCAATGCCATCAAGTTCGACCTTTGTCTAACTAGGAATCAGGCCAAGTGCCTTCGCCATCAATGCCATCAAGTTTGACCCTAGTCGAATTGAGACTTGGGCTAAGTGCCTTCGCCATCAACATCATCATGTTCGACCTTAGTCGAACTAGGATTCAAGCCAAGTGCCTTCGCCATCAACACCATCAGGTTCGACCCTAGTCGAACTAAGACTTAGGCCAAGTTCCTTCGCCATTGATGCCACCAAGTTCAACCTTAGTCGGATTGGGACTCAGGCCAAGTGCCTTCGCCATCAACATTATTAAGTTTCAACTCAGTAGAACTAGGGCTCAGGCTAAGTGCCATCGCCATCAACGCCATGAAGTTCGACCTTAGTCGAACTTGGAATCAGGCCAAGTGCCTTCGCCATCAACGTCATTAAGCTCGACCTCATTCAAATTGGGACTCTGGCTAAGTGCCATTACTATAAACGTCATCAAGTTCGAAATTAGTCGAACTAGGACTCAAGCTAAGTGCCTTTGCCATCAATGTCATTAAGTTTGACCTTAGTCGAACTAGGGTTCAGGCTAAGTTCCTTCGCCATCAACGTCATTAAGTTTGACCTCAGTCGAACTGGGATTCAGGCTAAGTGCCTTCGCCATCAACATTATTAAGGCTAAGTGCCTTCACCATCAACGTCATTAAGTTCGACCTCAGTCGAACTGGGACTCAGGCCAAGTGCATTCGCCAACAACGTTATTAAGATTCGACCCCAGTCAAATTAGGTCTCAGGCCAAGTGTCTTCGCCACCAATTTTTTCAAGTTCGACCTAAGTTGAATAGTAAGGTTGTGCCTTCGCCATCGACTTACACAAGTCCAATTTTGCTCGAAATAATACTCCGGCTACATGCCTCCGCCTCCAAATCAGAGTTCGACCCTGCTCGAACTATGAAGGAGTGTCTCCACAATCATAGCAAGTAGTCCGGCCGCGTTTGAACTGGGGCTAGAGCCAATAAGAGCTAAGCGTCGTTGCCATAAGATGACAACTCTACCCCGTCCATGTCCAGTCAAAGGACAAAAAACTTTTCAGTCAAAAACTGATATATCACTACCGATGGAGGTCAAACTCAAAGTCGAGTCATCTCTTCTTACATTCAAAACGAAAAAAAAAGGGAAGACGAAAAGTAAACACGGCAAACATTGGAAAAGAGTGCATTTATTTTAAATAGAAAGAGTGAGGATTCTCCTCGCTTACATCCGGCCCCGACCGGTCAACACAAGAAAAAGAAAAATACAGAAAAACAACAAGAAATACCCGAACGTCAACCGACAAACGGAACAAAAAAACCAAACAACAAATTGTTTTTCACTCATCCCCGCCCTCGCTGCCATTCGCACTATCATCAACCTAGGGCGTCGCCACATCATAACCATAGCCTTCACGGGTCTCACGAGCCCTATGACGCACCACCTCGAAAACAGCCTCGGTCACAGTACCTACCTCCCACAAGCTCTTGTAAATACTGTGTTGGGCTTCGGCATAGAACCAAAGCTCATGATCCTGGTTGGGATTAGCAGCATCTGATAGCCTAGCGTGGTCCCGCAACCGCTAGTTCTCTTCCTCTAAGGCCGCAATCTGATCTGATATCACATGGGCCTCCTGCTCAAAAATATCAATCTGCTCCTCGAGCCCCGCTTCTCTAAGGGCCACTATAGCCCTCTCCGACTCAAGCCGGGACTCATGAATGCGGATCGAGGCCTCCAACGTCCCAGCCCTCGACGAGGCATCCCTCTCTAGAAGCTTCAAGGCAGCAACCTCGCCTTCCAGTGCTGCTAGTTTCCCACTCCATTTCGCAGTCATCTCCGCTGCCTTGACCCGGCTCTGCTCCGCTGCCAACTCCATCTCCCTCAACTTACCCTGTAAGTGCGCACACCCTGCTGCGATCCCCCTCCCCAGCTCCAGCTCTCGTTCTTTCGACGGATCTGCTCCTCAAGAACACTTTTGCTGCCAAACGCCGGCAGCAGCTATTGGTCCCTCCTAGCCAGTTCCTCGCCAACAGCCCAGTTGCGAGGATTATTTCTCACATGCTCGTGCAGCTCTTGACACCGGTCATGGTAACGACGATACTTTACCAACATCTGAAGAAAGACCCTCGAGCGAACATTGGCTGTGCGGATGCTCTCCACCTCCAACAAATAAGTCTACAAAACAAAGAGAAATTAAAGCCAGGGCCGAGAATAAGGAAAAGAAAATAACGAACTAGGAACATACTACGTACCCTTAGGCCTGTCACGGCAACTTCATCCATTACTTCAAACATAACAACTCAAACTGCGACACCAAGCCATTTTCCTCGGTCAGTAAGTTCAAATCTGAAGGAACTTCAATAAAACGGGACGTCACCTGCACGCACCGAAGAATTGGTAATGCTCTCCTCAAACATACGAACGTCGTCGGGGTCCAAATTGGACTCAGTCTCGTATTCGTCTTCCATGACACTCTTTCCCCTCTCCGCCGTCGAGGGTCCAGAACCAACCGCCATGGTCGACGAAGGTGCATTCAAGGTCACAACGGCGACCTCTAGAGATTGACTCTCCGCCTCAGCAGCGGGAACTTCCGACCGAGTCTCCAAAACAACAACATTTTCTTGGCATGAACTGGCAGGGGCAACTTCAACCAACTTCTTCCTCTCAACAATAGACGCCATAGCCGCACTACCCTTTGAGTCTGTCGGGGAGAATCCAAATTGATCACCATTGGAGGGGCCGCCACAAATGCCACCCTCCGTCTCTACGAGGGCCTTTCCTTTTCTCCATTTGAAGATGAGCCCGTCTGAGGACGGATGACCCCAGACGGCCCCTCACCTTGTGACGCAGCCCGTGTCGAAGAAGCAGCCGCTGATGATTCAACTGATGCCTCCCTCGATACGAGATAAGGTGCGGGAAGTGGAGCTAAGCGGGCAACTGCAGCCGGTCGACGTAAAGCCATCTGAGGAGCTCTAACACGACGTGTCCTCTCTAACCATAATAAACAAACGAGTCAACAAGCATGGTCAAAATAAGACAAAACAAAACATGGCATAAAAAGAAGAAGGGGTCGACATTCTACCTGTCATGGGCCTAGGACCATGCCTCTCCCAGAACGACGCCCACGTACGAATCCCCACCGTGTGTGGGAGCACACCCTTGACCCATTCACGTATCCCCTCCAAAGGAGGCGGTGGAGATCTTTAAGCTACAACACATTAACACGAATCAGCTACAAACACAAAAGCGAAAGGTTAGAACAAGACATTTTTCCAATCAAAGAATTACGTGCAAAATTCCAAACCTCTGGGAACCCGATCGGGTCCGCCACGAGGTGCTCGGTCTTGATAGAAGAGTTTCAAGGTCACAATGGCGACCTCCAAAGATTGACCTTCCGCCTCAGCAGCGGGAACTTCCTACCGAGTCTTCAAAACATCAACATTTTCTACGCTTGAACTGGCAGGGGCAACTTCAACCAACTGCTCCCCCTCAACAGTAGACGCCCCAGCCGCACTACCCTTCGAGTCTGTCGGGGGAGAATCCAAATTGATCACCATTGGAAGGGCCACCACAAATGCCACCTCCATCTCTGCGAGGGCCTTTCCTTTTATCCATTTGAAGATGAGCCCGTCCGAGGGCGGATGACCCCAGACGGCCCCTCACCTTGTGATGCAACCCATGTCGGAGAAGCGACCACTGATGATTCAACCGATGCCGCCCTCGATACAGGACGAGGTGCGGGCAGTGGAGCTAGGCGGGCAACTGTAGCCGGCCGATGGAAAGCCAACTGAGGAGATCTAACACGAAGTTTCCTACCTAACCATAATAAACAAACGAGTCAACAAGCATGGTCAAAATAAGACAAAACAAAACAGAGCATAAAAATAAAAAAGGGTCGACATTCCACCTGTCATGGGCTTACGACCGTGCCTCTCCCAGAACGATGCCCACGTATGAATCCCCACTGTGTGTGGGAGCACACCCTCGACCCATTCACGTATCCCCTCCAAAAGAGGCGGCGGCGATCTTTAATCTACAACACATTAACACGAATCAGCTACAAACACAAAAACGAAAAGGTCAGAACAAGACATTTTTCCAATCAAAGACTTACGTGCAAAATTCCAAAACTCTTGGAATCCAATCGGTTTGCCACGAGGTGTTCGGTCTTGATATAGAAGAAGTTCTCGAAAAAGAGACGATTGGTCCTGTCATCCATCCTTACCCCAATCCCCTCGTCCTGCGAGGGAGCGCATGGATCATGGTGCCGCGGATTTTCTAGGGAGCGAAGAGGCTGAGCACGTGCCTTAGGGTGACCTCACTACGGGCTAGCTCCACATACTTGATAAACATCAAAAAGAGCTTGTAAAGGTAAGGAAAAAACTGAGCTGGGCACACTTCGTAGTAACGACAGAAGTCGACCACCAACATTGGGAGAAGGAGTGTGTACCCCACTTGGAAGGGGTAAGCATAGAACGAGCAGTACCCTCTACGGTCGATTTGAACCCTGTCCTCCCTTCTCGCAGGGACAATGTCGACATAATGCGGAATGCCCCATTTCTCCCTCATTTGAGCTATACCAACCTCTCCCATTAAAGGGGAATTGTTCACCTACTCTCTGCCGCCCGGCGAATCAAAATCAGTCACCGGCCTTCCGGGCGAGCAAGAATTTCATCAATTGATGGAACTTCTTCATTCTCAAACAGTTCCAAATCGTCAGCCGCATGAACATGATCCTCAACAACTGGAGGATCAATCGGAAGATTACCATGAGAAGGATTTCCTTCCATTATTAAATCACAAGCAACATAAATAAAGGTATTGTAGAAGAAACGAGAAAATACCGAAGATTGCAGCAGTTAAGAAGTGGAGAAGAATGCGATTAAGCAAACGAGAAGGTTCTTAAAATTTCTCTCAACAAAGGGATGAACTTGCAGAAAGGCAAATGTTAATTCTTCTCTATATATAAGGAGCAAATCCTGCCATCATGAAACCCAAGGATCATCTTTAAATACATGACCGGGCACAAAACGATTCAGCTCCACATAGATGTGTGCCATTATAACCGGCCGCTCAAAGGGACGCTTTATTTACCAACCGGCGTTTCGTTTTCAAAACGGTCGTAACGGTACGTAAATGTCATAAAATCACCCCCGAGCGGTTGGTAAAATCTCAAATGTCACCAACAAGCGAGAACGAACTTTAAACTCCTCTCAATCACGCTCCGCCAAATCCGTCCATCGAGGCCGGCAGGGTATGACCCCGCCAAACAGAGGGACTAACTGTATTGGTAAAAAACATGACCATCTGATGGTCACGAAACCCGCTCCATCCCAATTGGATACGACCACCGTGTAGAACATTCGACTCTGAGTAATTATTGCCATCTCCACAACAAGTAATGGGGCTACGGCCCTCCCGCGCCATGAAGGCGTCTCCTCGATATGGCTGCGACAATCTATTGCCAGCTCATGAAGCTCACATCTATAAATATCAAGAAAGAGGACCTTGGAAGGGGCTCTTCTTCGAGAACATTATTCACAATAGAACAAGCCAACTATATTACAACACTCTGACAACAATACGAATCTAAGGATCTGAACCTCTTCAAGGAGAGGCAGATCAAGTCATTATGATTAATAAAACACTAAATCTAGGGCCTGTTAGACTTTGTTATCCGCATTTTGTATCCCTCTTTCGGTCCAATAATTTATTATGATTTGCTATAATTTAGACCTACTCCAAGGTCCTCTTTCTAAGTGCTCGTTGTTCTGGTTAGACCTACTCCAACGTTTTGTGTGACGCTTACAGTACCTTCTTGAGATTGTTCCTTTCATTCCCTTAGTAATTTCTTGTGTGTGATAAATCACAATCACCTTTTACTTGGTTCACCATTATAAGATTTAAATTTGAACTTTGTTAAGTGGAGGAGCGACAATTTTTATTAAAGAGTGTCAAAATATATAAAAGTATACATATCACGAAATTAAGGGGAGTCAATACATAATATATATATATATATACACTTACCTACACAGTAAATTATTCCCGCAAAGTGGTGTCATATTTGACACCGCTCTGCCACTGCCTTTATTGGTAAAACTGTTAATTCCTCTCCATGTTTTCCTTCAAAATTCTTTTTCAATTAAAATATCGTTAACAACAATACAACAAGCTCGCTATAATTTTACATGTGAGATCTGAAAAAAATAATGTAGATCTTACTCTCATGAAGAGAGATAAACTATTTACGGTTGACCCTCAAATGAAGAAAAGTCAATAAGTCTTGAAACAAATCACCTTAGTGATGTCTACAAACTTAAGCTTATTATAATCATGAAATAAGTCGGGCTGTTCACACACGCATAATTATTTAAAGATCGCACTTGCATCTTGTGCTTTGTTAATAACACACAATTAAATCATTTTGTTTTTACAAAAGAAATGGTGAAATATGTATAAATCTCGCAAATCCAAATATCAAAAACATACAATTAGTGTTAGGTCTTAAGTTCTGTATACTAATAATGTACACATTGATCTACATAAACACCTAGCTTTTGATATGAACTTTAAAAAAAAAGTTCTTTATCCGTTGCTTATATTATTTCTATTATTACTGACGTGAATTACCAGGAAGAAATTATGCTGACTTTTGATGCACTCCCACAAAGAAGGATTAGTCCATTTTTTTTCTAATGGAAACTTAATAAACTTTTCAACATTCTTTCCTCCATACTTTCTACCAAGACTAGACTTTATTTAACTATCTCTTTATATAGAAACTTGAATTCTACATTCCTCTCATTAATCTGGCTCAAGGAAAAATGACACAATTAGGCTATATGGAGAAGATCGTCTTTTCATTCTCAGCTCAGGGCAAGAAGATAGCTGATGGACTCAATCATTATAATTCCACCATCTTAAATTATATGATTCTCGTCTTAGTAATCACATTTCAAGAATTTCATTCTTGCTTTTCTTCTTTAATTCGAGTCACTCTTTCTTTCGTTTTTACTCCATGTAAGAAGTCTGATAATGCTGAAACAACTTCATCAATGGCGAAAAATAACTGTCGACTTCAAATTGTTGCTACTAATAATAAGGCACTATTGGAGGAAGATGATGTTGAGATTGTACTAGATACGCTATTCACTTTTTGTAACTCAAATGGGAATGATTTTGATAAGGTAGGATTGGCTGAGTTTTTCTGTTCGTTCGACGAAACAGAGCCTAGTTTAGAAGAAGTTAAAGAAGCTTTTAATATGTTTGATGAGAATGGAGATGGCTATATTGATGCAAATGAGCTAAAGAAAGTCATTTACAAGATGGGTTTCTTGGAATTTTCATTGAAGGATTGCGAGAGAATGATTGTGCCATTTGATGATAACACAGATGGAAAAGTTGAATTTGCTGAATTTCTAAACCTCCTGGAGTAAAGTACGAGGTTACGGGTTCGAGCCATGAAAATCGCTTCTTGCAGAAATATAGGGTAAGGTTTCGTACCGTAAACCCTTGTGGTCTGACCCATTCCCTGCTCGACTGCCGAAATATAGATTATGTTGTTTTGATTAACTTGCAGAGTTAATATAGTACATGAATAAGAAATGCAAATTCTAGTTGCTCTGCACAGCAGAGGTCCATTGTTTAAAAATAAATCTCTCTGTTTTACTTTTCATTTAAAAAAAAATTAGTAACTCAATGGTTACAAGGTAAGAATATCTTCACTCCAATGTAAATATGGTTCTTTAGTTGGCGAATGTTTGGATAATGGTATTGTGCCATGGGTCTGAAAGATGCTGCAACAAGTTGTCAAATGGTCCCTTTCCTGTTACATTGTGCTGCACCAAAAATCCTAAAAATGCCAACATTGCCAATCTCCCTGCAAATCCACAAAAATATTAAATTGATATTATGACGCATAAAGAAGCATTTAACTTATATATGCTAATATTGTAAAAAAAATATACAATTGCCCGTGGGAAGAGTAAAACTTTTACCAAGGAGATTCAAAAGATAAAATACATAAAGAAGCTAAGGATATTCAACATCTAATATATGTATGTAAAAAAAATCAACCTTATATATACAGTACAATTTTTAGCCGAAAGGGGTACGGCTGAATCCCCTCTCGCCCACCTAGCTCCGCCACCAACTATGGTTGTATCATGTTGTAGCAAGTTATTTTCTTTTTGTTGATCCTTTCCCCTTTGATTCCCCTTTATTGGAGTTATTGCTCATTTGTTGACTCGAACCCATAATCATAATGCTCTTGTCCGTTACTAATCTCATTTATTATGAACAGTTATTTATGGTTACCTTTAAAGTTATCATCATACGAACAGTAAATAGAAGTTAAACTCGATAAAGAAAACCACAAAGTTGTGTTAATTAGAGACTTACCATTAGCAATTTCCTTCTCCTTAGCTTCCAATGTCGGAGCAAAGTTAAGTGGATTGAAAATACCACCAGGGTAACCAACTTCATTAGGAGGCAAACTATAGCTCTTGAAAATAGGATCTTGATTCACACTTCCTGGATTCTTAATGTCTTGCCAACGTCGAATTTCGACGTAGTGAAACAATATGAACTCGATCACGAACAGAGTTGATGAAGATGCAAAATACTCAGATTTTCCAGCATCGTACCATTTTGGTACGTTAAGGAGTCCAGCACTGGTGAGAACCTCAGGCAGTAGCATACCAGCAACACCTAACATCGCCCATCGACCGTTCACTAGCTCCGCTTGAACGAACCATTTCAAGTTTTCTGGATCCTCAGATAGTCCCAATGGATCGAAACCATTGTCACCAGCGAGTCTACAACAAATACGTAGGTGATGTTTAGTCGGCAGCAGGAAGATAAAAAATAATTTTAGCTTAATATTTAACATTTGCAGTTCATTGATTCACATAACGATCTCAAATTCAATTATAACTAGACCAATGTAATGAATTTGGATTCCCAGCTAAATATTCTTATATATTTAATGAATTTCTTAATATAAATATAGAATAATCTATAACTCATAAAATAGATATGCCTTGAACTCTATACTATAATCTCTGAATACACAATACAACTTTTGGTATCTATAATAAATCCTTGCATAGCTCATATAGGCATAAGTTATATGGAGATCTATATAACTTATGCCTCCGTTTCAAAATGTTGGTCAAAATTCACTGGCTCTCGATAAGTAAAATGGTCATCTAAATTAAAACGGAGAGAATATTATCTTTTTACTAGATAAGGTAAAATAAGAATATAGATGAATAAGCAACATATATTTGGATAAGCATATGTAAGGACTAAATAAAATACCCTTAAAAGTGAGCAACTTCTCTCTTGTTATTTACAATATATATATAGTAACAATTCTTAGTACATTATATTTAATTCAAGAAGTAACATTTCAATTCAACAATAATAATCCTTGTGATCTAATATCTGCATAGTTAGTCTCTGAACCTAATGAAGACCCTTAAAGATATACATATAATATACATATTAAATACATTTTTTGGATAGTAAATGTAATTAATTTCGATCGACCGATCAATTCTGCATTTCACCCTTAAAGTATAGGTAAGAATGCACCACATAATGTCAAAGAACAATGTGATGTTAAATGTACGTGCATACCTTCCATCAAGATAAGTAGGAGAGGTTAAGCCTGGAAGCCATTCACCTTTCTTGGCTTCAACTTTGAACGAGTTGTAAGATGAAGTTGATGGTTTAAAAAACACCTCCTTGTTTAGTTTACCAGATGCTCCACTGAGGAACCTTGTCTTGGTGGCGGTTGGCCGGAAGACGGCGGCGGAGGCTTGCGACGTGACGGTGGCCATTTGGGAGGTGTCAAGAAAATGGAATGGGAGTTTAGGTGAGCTAAAGAAATTGTATCTTTTGTGTATGAGTTTTGGTATTTATTATGGCCTTTCGTTCAATCTTGGAGAGTGAAAAGTTGGTATGCAAGATTTTTGGAACCTAACGGTTGAGATTGGGTTGTGAATTTGAGGGTAGCCAATGAGAAGAAATGACTCTTATCCTTATCTTTTTGGCCATTATCCAAAGAATCTATTTCTTAATTGCTGTTGTTTTAGAGATAGTAGGGAATCCAAATATTTGCCATGTTGGAAAAAGAAAAACACATTAAAGAAATGGATATCTGAGGCTTGCCAAATGGAATACTTCATCTCCAATTAGGATGTGACACTTGGGTTGAAGATGCCACTTAATTTGGTAGAATTCAGGAGATAAGAAAATGTATCTGTTTTTTTTTTCTTTTTTTGTTGGTCGAAAATAATGTAACTGGTTGCATTATGTAGTGTTGCATGAATTTACTCGTAGTTTGGTATTTGATTGCATTAACCAAATAATTAGAGCATAAGTTTCGCATAAATAATACACTACGATGTTTCAGTAGTCTCATAAGAAAATATCGTATCGGAATAATTTATGCAAAAGTTGGTTAACAATATTAAATTATGCATTGTTAGTACCCGCATCAAGAAATCTGTGTAATGTATATATAACATAGATTACCAAAGGCAAAATTTCACATTAGAATAACTTGGCTCTCTACTTTTTAATTTTATAGCCCATATTTTAATTTACAACTAATTAGCCTAAAAATAATATGTTAAAATTCAACATCCAACTCCAATAGATTCTCAAAATTACTATTTAATTTTTAAAAAGATTCCTCAAACTTTTAAATTTATTTTCGAATCAGTAACTGTGACTCAAATATTAATTCAACAAACTAAATTCATTTGGGTGGTAAAAATTAGATTTTTAACAAGTTTAAATATGTGGGTTTAAATTCCGAATTTGATTTTGTGAGAAATTTGGAGTTGGTATTATTTAGACTTGTTAGAAATAGTATAAGGAAGTTGTATATAAAATTTGAAGTCATTTAATGGAGATTTGGACTGGTTTTAAACAAGAATTGCAACTGAAAATCGTGGAAGAAGTTCGTCTACCAATGCTTGTATAAAAGTATATAATAGTGTATAAGGTGTGTTTCTACACTCATATACACTATTATATAAGATTATACATAATTATACAAAAAACTAACTTCGTCTTCTTTCTTGCGTAGTTTCTGAAATTTAACTCAAATCTTGCTCAAATCTACTCCAAATCACTTTAAATTTGTTGAAGTATCCACCAAAAAATTGGAGTATGGCATTCTTTGATACTGTTTGCAAGAACCAGTCTGTAGATAACAACTTGACTAAGTCATTCATATCACGACCCAAACCCC
Organism: Nicotiana benthamiana; assembly: GCA_034376525.1. NCBI lineage: Eukaryota > Viridiplantae > Streptophyta > Magnoliopsida > Solanales > Solanaceae > Nicotiana > Nicotiana benthamiana. Next base: position 155,391,477 of record CM067338.1, read on the forward strand.
GTACCGTTCGTGATAGCGCCTCTCGTGAAGACAAGGCTAGCCAACCAACCTATTTCCGCCTTTTCAGAATAGCTAATATTAATAAACAATTTTAACATGATTAAATAACCATAGTCTATACAAAACATTTCTTTATAAAGTGCGAAATACAATCCAAATACATCCCAAACGGGGGTGTCACAAGTCAAGAGCATCTATTAGAGTATAAATACAACTACAATGCCTGAAATATGCAAAATAGGACTGATAAACAAAAGGAAGAAGTGCGGTGCTGCAAAAGCTGGCAGTCACCTCGCTACTCTGATAACCTAGCCTCCGATCATCTTAAAACCCGTTACCGGGTGAGCAAATACCTGCATCTGCATACGAGGTGCAGGGAGTAAAGTGAGTGCTCCAACTCAGTGAGTAATAAAGGTAAATAATAACTGAGTTTTAAGAAATCACGTAAGGCAAACCATCATGATGTATAGAGCAGTGTAAAGCCCTTTGAGAAAAGTAGTGAAGTTGTGAAATCTTTAGAAAAACTTCTTAGCTCAGTTTAAACCTCTTTTGAAAATGACTTTTCCGACGGTTATGCAAATGAAAGCAAAACAAATAGTGCAGATAAGTACAAAGATTCGGTCTTTGGTCACAACACTCAATTAACAGATAATACAAGGCAATCAGGTCGATATCACATGAAGTAGCACAAACAACAGATAATGGAAGATAAATGAAATAAAGTAAACACGTAGAACAGTACCAGCACCGCTGCGGCGTGCAGCCCGATTCATATATTGCTGCGGCGTGCAGCCCGATCCATATATCTCGTTGACGGCGCTTACTGGGGTGTGCAGACTCCGGGAGGGGCCCCTTATGACCCAAGCGCAATATCAAGCCATCTTGTGGCATCAAATCCAAGCCCTCGACCTCATATAAGTATCAGTATAACACTACTGCGGCGCGCAAGCCGATCCCATAGTATCCTCACATTTGGCCTTTGGACATACTCAATCCAGAAATCACATGAGCCCCTCGGCATTAGTAAAACTGTAGTTCTCATCCCAAAACATCATTTAATATATCATTTTAGTTTCAAAATCAAGTAAAAGTGGCTGAGTTGTAAAACAGTGGAAAACGGTACGACTGAGTTCAAGTAGTAAGTCAAAATAATGAGGAAATAGTGATAAAAATCCCTGAGGGTCAAATAGTGTGTTTGAAGCCCAAATATGACAATCAGTACAAATAATAATGATAACAATTAAGTTTCAATCAAATACGCGGTAAAAGCGTCAAGCGGAATAGACCAAGTCACAATACTAAATAGTAAACAACCACACGCTCATCATCAAGCGTGTGTCTCACCTCAATATAGCACTATGATATGAAAATTCGGGGTTTCAAACCCTCTGGACATCATTTACAATTATTTCTCGCCTCGAACCTGCTACAACTCTAGCTCGCGATGCCTTTGCCCCTAGAATCGGCCTCCATGCGCATCAAATCTATCCAAAATCAGAATGAATACGTCATAATAAGCTAAGGGAATATAACCCAAGCGAAAATAATTGAAAAATATCAAAATCCCAAAATTAGCAAAACTCGAGCCCCGGTCCACTTTTCGATACTCAAAAAAATTTATACATCATTAGATTCCTTATCTTCCCACAAGTTAATACATATCAAAAATACAAGAACCAGAGTTCAATTGACCCCTCAAATCCTCAATTTTAGCTCTCTTAAACTTAAGCCCTAAACCTCCATTTTTAGTCCATTAATTCCTTAATCAGTTCCAATCCATGAAATATTACCATAGAAATGTGTTTTAAGTCCAAAATCCTTACCTTATCGACACCCCCTTGAAATCTCTCTTCAAAATCGCCCCACTACTCTAAGTCCGAAGTTAAAATGAATAAACCTTTCAAAAAATGTGAAGAAGAAACATGTATACCTTCTGCCCAAACATAACCGCATCTGCGGTCCAGTAAACGCTTCTGCGGTACCTTTTATGTGGTCATTCCTTCGGATCTGCGAAATTTCACTTACGGACCAACACCGCATCTGCGGTCCCCTCTTCCGCATCTGCGGCTCCGCAGGTGCGTCCCCCTCTTCCGCATCTGCGGTACTATGCCTCCTTCAGCCTTCCGCTCCTACGAAAACACCAGTAACAGCAGAAAATCTGCAATCACTCAAGTTCCAAAACTCCCTATTAACCATCCGAAATCATCCCGAGGCCCCCCGGTACCTCAACCAAAAGATAACATGACCCAATACCTTATTCGAACTTGCTCCAATCATCAAAATACCTCAAACAATATCAAATTACCCAAAACTCATCAAATTGAAGCCTAAGTTTTCTAAAAAACTTCCGAAATACGCTTTCGATAAAAAACCCAACCAAATCACATCCGAATGATCTGAAATTTTGCACACACACTACAACTTTAGGCCTATGACCACCCCGAAAAAGTGTGGCCTAAACTAGCAAAAAGTGTGGCCTTTGATCAAGGTCACACTTTTCGACTTTAGGGAATGCTTTATTGGGGGTGGCCAAAACCAGCGTAACTTTTGACCTAAGAGCACGCTTTTTAACTGTTGTCTTACTATGCACGCTTAAAAGGGTGGCCTATTAGATAACAAAAACAACACTTATTACACCTCAAATGGGAACACTTTTATACCTTATAACTATACTCGAAAAGCTTAGTCTTTGTTAACTTATAGTCCACACTAGTTAAGCGTGACTTCTAAAGGAACACTTACAAAACATGGCCTATAAACATATGGCCACACTATTAAAACGTGGCAATATGGATAGAGTATATAATTTATATTTTAATTATTTTTAAAAATTTCATTTTGCATAGTACCCTGTAAGTACAATTATTTCAAACTTATACTTCATGATCATATATTTTGATGATATAAAGAACTAAATTAGCTAACAAGTATAAAAAAATAAAAAATAAATATACATACTAATAAAATAATGAGTCAAATTGCCCATTAATAGTAAAATTTACAAAAGTAAATATATTCATATACTATAATGAATATTAGACATCCTAGTTATCCAAAAAAATCTTCACATTCACATTAAGATCAAATATATTTTCCGCCATCATTTTCAGTTGCATCGCCCACGTTCTCCGACACATAACAAAAATTATAATTAGATAGATTTTAAATTTTGATCGTTCATCAAAAAGAACAAAGACTAGGACAACATATAATAGCACCATATTTTGAATATTTTTTAGTCACATATAAGTAAACCAGATGTGTGTTGCTCAAGCTGAGTCCGGGTCCGACATATTGGTCCATGAAATATAAAATATATTGATATATTTTATTTTTACTTAATAACAAGTAAATAAACCATGTAAATCCAAATATGACAAAGCAATACAAGAACATTGAAAAGTAACAAATGAATGTCAGAAACATGAGATTTGCTTGAGGGAATGTGCACCGGTAAACAGATGAAGCACAAAAGTATTACACCATATTATATCCAATTTAGATTGCACAATACAAAATCATATACATCAGTGACTCTAAGCTATCACTCAAGATAAGCTCCAAAATTTGCAATGTCACACCTCTTTTTCCACCTACACCCCTGCAAGGGTGTAAAGGGGTTTTTTCGATTAAAAAACAATCAGAACGGGATTTGTTATTAAGATTTTAGAGTCGCCACTTGGAAAATTAATGTATCCCAAGTCATCGGTTGAATCCCGAACCGAGGAAAATATGACTTTATTAACAGTCCGTCCGTGAACCAGAAATCCGAATAAGGAATTCTGTTAACCCGGAAGAAGGTGTTAGGCATTACGGTTTCCGTGGTTCTAGCACGGTCGTCCAACTATCGTGATTAGCTTATATATCTAATTTTATTACATGATAAACCTATGTGCCGATTTTTTCTTTTAATCACTTTTTATTTAATTTTTTAAGAAAGTTGAACGTCGTTTAAACATCAGTCCATTTTCCTGCAAAACATCTAACAGAGAACATAAAATGGTAGCATTCTTTAAATAATCAATTTTGACAGGCTAAGCATGCTTCAACACTTTAAGCATTTATATGCTTGGTGAAAGTCTACTTTATGTCCATGTTGAAGCGAATCACAAATGCTTTTTACAATCGCAACATACATGTAGTGTTTGCTTATTTAATCTTAGATTATATAATCTAGATTAAATTTATGCATATCTTCTCAACAGGATATTTTACATGAAGAAAATAAGTGAAGCGTAGGAGCAGTGTTAGATTAATGAGCATCATAACCTTATCTTCTAGACACACTTTTAATCTGAAAAGAATATCTCCAAGTCAGACATGACAATATTCAGTTTCCAAAAATCGAAGCTCGTAGTGGGACATCAATCGAGGGTTGCTTTGGTGGTAAGCAATTTCCACTTTCAATCGAGAGGTAGTGAGTTCGAGTCTCCCCAAGAGCAAAGTGGGAAATGTTGGAATAAATCCGACTATAAAACTGTAGCCTTCATATAGAATTATTTGGAACTATAACATAAGCGGAAGCGTAACTGAATCCATAGGAGGAAGCTCCTTGATCCGGCTTGAAGATTGTCCAAGGTTTGGCTTTCCACTTGATGTGCAAGACAAGGCTTTGCTCTCTCTCTCAATGGGAAAAGGAAGAAAAATGTTCTTGCATTCTTGTGGGAACCATAACCCCCCTTATTATAATGTAACTTAAGAAAACTCAAAGGTCACAAGAATGTAACCTTAGTTACGTGTATGTAACCTTAGTTAGCCCATCATTAACTAAGGTTACTCTTTATGGGTATCTACACAAGAAATTATACCCTATACTTTATATGACAATGTATTGGCCTCCTTAATAATAATGTCCAAAAGACCACTAATTTAGGCCAAACCAAAAGATAGCACATAACATATAATTCATCCATATATTGTCCATATGTATGTAGTATAAGTCCATATATCTAACAATTTCCCACTTGGACGATATACTCATGCATATGTACAAACTTTAGTATTATATGTTACATTATAACTTTATGAGCTCAGTATTGCTATCAAAATAAAATTGTCATGAACAATCCGGTCCATCAATCATATCAACATAGGACCTAAGAGATCTTAGTTACTCTCGCGTAACTAGACCCAACATTGATCACGTATATCAATATAACCAACGACATGGATCAAGTATAGGTATGTTGCATGGAAATAACATAAAGTGTGATCTGAAATAGAATGTCTATTTCCAACTGGTTCACCTTATTGAGATCAATCATAAACCATAAGAGTACATAAAACTTTAAGACTGAATATCTGCAAATAAAACCTTAAAGACTGAATTACCGAATGTACTGGATAATACATAATTGTATAATACAAACTCCCACTAAAACTCATAATCCTCAACTGATTTGACACCCATGCGAGCAATATGCTCATGAAATACTTTGGGTGGCAATCCCTTAGTAAGCGGATCCGCAATCGTGGAGTTTGTACTGATGTGCTCTATGCACAATTGTCCATTTTGTACTCTTTCTTTAACAACCCGAAACTTGACGTCCATATGCTTTGCCTTCATCAAGCTACTGTTATTGTTAGCATAAAGGACTGCTGATCTGTTGTCACATAATAGCCTGAGTGGCTTTTTAATACTGTCTACTATGCGCAGTCCACTGACAAAATTTCGCAGCCATAATCCCTCATTGGATGCCTCATAACATGCCATGAATTCCGCTTCCATGGTGGAAGTGGCCGTAAGAGTTTGCTTGATGCTTCTCCAAGAGATAGTACCGCCGGCAAGGATGTAGATATAGCCTGATGTAGACTTCAGACTATCCTGACATCCAGCAAAATCAGAGTCGGTGTACCCGATGATCTCAAGCTGGTCCGATCTCCGATATGTGAGCATGTAATCCTTAGTTCTCTGTAAGTACCGCATGACCCTTTTGGCTGCCTTCCAATGGTCCATTCCCGGATTGCTGAGATATCTGCCCAGCATCCCAACAATGTATGCGATATCAGGTCGTGTGCATCCTGAGCATACATCAGACTTCCTACAGCCGAAGCATAAGGTGTCTTCTCCATTTCCATGGTTTCAAAACTATTATTTGGGCACTGTTTGAGATTGAACTTGTCTCCCTTAGCAACAGGGGTGTCGCCTGGTTTATAATCCTGCATGCCAAATCTTTTAAGAACCTTATTGATATAGCCCTTTTGTGACAGACCGAGAACACCTTTGGAGCGATCTCGATGTATCTGAATTCCTAATACAAAAGAGGCATCACCAAGATCTTTCATTTCAAATTTCTTTGAAAGAAATTTCTTAGTTTCGCGCAATAATACTATATCATTACTGGCAAGCAGTATGTCATCGACATATAAAACAAGAAAAATATGTGTGCTCCCACTGAACTTATGGTATATACAGTCATCAGCAATATTTGGTTCATAACCAAAAGATGTAATGACTTCATGAAACTTATGATACCATTGACGGGAAGCTTGCTTGAGCCCATAGATGGATTACTTTAATTTGCAAACCCTTTTCTTTGAGTCTCCCGAAACAAAGTTTTCAGGTTGCACCATATAAATTGATTCCTCAATGTCACCATTGAGAAACCTCTGTCTTAACATCCATCTGATGAAGTTCAAGATCAAAATGTGCTACTAGTGCCATTATTGTCCTAAAAGAGTCTTTCGATGAAACCGGAGAGAAAGTCTCTTTATAATCAATGCCTTCCTTTTAAGTGTAGCCCTTTGCGACAAGGCGAGCTTTATTCTTAATGACATTGCCCTCTGAATCCCTCTTGGATTTAAATATTCATTTACAACCAATTGGTTTAACACCTTCGGGCAATGTAACAAGCTCCCAAACGCCGTTATCGCTCATAGACTTCATCTCATCATTTATTGCATCAATCCACTTTTGAGAGTTAGAACCTTTCATGGCTTGACGGAAGTTGATTGGATCATCTTCCTCAAGTCCAATGTCACTTTCTTGTTCTTGGAGAAATACAACATAATCGTCTAGAATTGCACTTCTCCTCTCTCTAGTGGATCTCCTTAATGGCACTTCAGATTCTTGAGGTTGTTGAGTCTGATTTTCATTAATAATATCAGGAACTTGATTAGGGAGATTATCAAGATTGTCTTGAACTGGAGTTGTGTGATCCGTATCAGGAATGAGAACACCCTGATCAAGATCAACAACTGGAGGCAAAGACACATGTTCTTCCTCAAAGACAAAATCTCTAACTTTATCTCCCCACCCTCCAAACTCAATATCCTCAAAGAACCGAGCATTACCCGTCTCAAAAATAGTTCGAGAAGTGGGATCATAGAACTTATACCCCCTGGATTTTTCAGAGTATCCAACAAAATAGCTACTAACCGTTTTAGAATCCAGTTTCTTTTCATTTAGCCTGTAAGGCCTTGCCTCAGCTGGACAACCCCAAATGTGTAAGTGCTTTATACTGGGCTTATGTCCAGTCCATAGTTCATATGGGGTTTTGATTGTAGCTTTAGTTGGAACCCTATTAAGTATATATGCTGCGGTTTTCAATGCTTCTCCCCAGAGTGAGTCTGGCAAAGTAGTATACAAATCATACTTCTCACTATGTCCTTTAGGGTCCGATTTCGTCTCTCAGATACACCATTCATAGTAGGACTGCCTGGCATGGTATACTGAGGAACGATCCCACACTCATCTAGGAATTTAGCAAATGGCCCTGGACGTTGTTCACCTGAACCATCATATCTACCATAGTATTCACCACCACGGTTAGATCTAATGGTTTTAATCCTTTTGCTTAGTTGATTTTCAACTTCGGCCTTATATGATTTGAACACGTCTATAGATTGGGACTTCTCATGAATGAGATATAGGTATCCATAACGAGAGTAATCGTCTATAAATGTGATAAAGTATTGTTGACCATTGCTACAAGGTGTAGGGAATGGCCCACAAATATCCGTATGTATCAATTCTAAGACATCCGAAGCTCTCTGGGCACCTAATCTCGTCTTGTTTGTTTGTTTACCCTTGATACACTCAATGCAAATATCCGAATTTGAGGAATCAAGAGAATCAAAAATTCCATCTGACACGAGTTTTTGAATTCTTTGTTTAGATATGTGACCTAAACTCTTGTGCCAGAGTGATAAAGAATTCTCATTAGATAATTTTCTGTTGGTACCACTAGAACTTGTATGCAAAGTTTCATTATGTGAGGTTATTACGTCAACCAAATATAGGCTATCATATGCTGATAAAAGACCAGTACCGATAATATTTGAACCTTGAAAAAGACTCACTTTATTGTCACCAAATGAACAAGAATAACCGGATATGTCCAATTTCGGAACAAAAATTAAATTCCGTCTAAAAGACGGTACAACAAAAGTCTCATTCAAATCCAAATAAAAACAAGTCTTAAATAATAGCTTAAATTTTCCAATAGCCTCAACTTCAACCCTTTTTCCGTCACTAACATAGATGTATCTTTCACCATCACTTGGTTTTCGGCAATTCAGGCAACCCTGCATAGATATACTTATGTGAGTAGTAGCAGCAGAATCTATCCACCAAGTATCTTTAGGTACCGAAATTAAATTAACTTCAGAATAAACAAGAGCAAGATATATACCCTTTTTCGCACACCAAGCGTGGTATTTGGTACAATCTTTCTTCATGTGATTAGTCCCCTTACAGAAAAAACAACCTGATTCTGTAGTTTCAACCTTACTGTCCTTGTGTTGTTTCTTCTGGGGCCTTGTGACCACAACTTCCTTATTTTTCCTCTTGTTGTTGTCTTTAGAAGAGGATGCCAAATGAGCACTTTCTGTCTTATCTTGCTTTATTCTCTCTTCCTCTTGCACACAATGTGAAATGAGCTCATTAAGAGTCCATTTCTCCTTTAGGCAGTTGTAACTGACCTTAAACTGATTAAAGTGTGCAGGGAGAGAGATCAAAACTAAGTACACAAGCAGTTCCTCAGGTAATTCCAACTTGAGTGACTTTAGTTTCAAAGCAATATGATACATTTCTAAAATGTACTCCCTTATGTTTCCTTTGCCTTTATACCTCATGGAAACAAGTTTACTCAAAAGAGTACTAGTTTCCGCCTTTTCGTTTTGTGCAAAACGCTATTCAAGGTTCTCAAGGAAAACTTTGGCATTGTTTTCTTCAGTCATAGTGCCCCTAAAAGATTCTGGAATTGCACGTTTCATGATCATAAGACTCATGCGATTTGAGCGTTCCCACTTCTCCATCTCCTTCTTGTCATCAGAAGAAGATGTATCCTCAAGAGAAGTAGGTTTCTCAATCCGAAGTGCAAGGTCTAGATCCATGCAACCGAGAACTATCATAATGTTCTCTTTCGATTCCTCAAAATTTGTGCCATTAAGCACAGGGATGCTGTTAATGTTCGCAGATATTGTAGCAGCTGAAGAATTCACTGAAAATAGAACAAGGACAACTTAACACATGCTTACAATTATTTGAATTTTAACTGTAGTATACAGATTCAAAATAGGCAAATCTCATTACAAGATACCTAGCACAACATTGATTTTAGTCTTTGGACAGAAAATCAATTTGTAAGTGGTACTCTTGGTGTAGTAATCAAATATTGACAATAAACTCCTATCAAATATCAAGCCTTCCTTTGGGCCGACTTAATATTCACATGGAAAACTTAATAATTGTCACATATTTATTACCACAAGCATGCTCGAATTCCTGCCAAATAACAACCTTCCTTTGGGCCGGTGTTAAACGCATGGAATACTAACATACACAGTCATCTTATATTTTAAAAAATCAATCTACACAAAAGAGGTTACTTTGGTAACATAATGTTTCAATTGACTAATGTAAAATATTAGATGCAAAATTAATTAGTTCTTTAATCCATATATTGAATCTCAACAGAAATTTACATGTTTATAATGTAAAATCTGAATAATAATAGACAAAACATTAATGTTATAACATTAATCTTGCATTATGTGTCCAATAATCTTAAGAAAAACGTTTCTTTAATGATGGAAAAACGTTTCATTAATTAATTTTACATTATGTCTTCATTAAATTGCCAAAAAATGAAACGTTTCTACAATTTATTGCCAGATAATCGATTATCTGGTCCTGATAATCGATTATCTTGGCCTTCTGGAATTTTCATTTTTGCTGGAAATTCCAAATAATCGATTATCTTGCCAGGATAATCGATTATCTTGGCTTTCTGGAATTTGGCGGACATATAACATAATCGATTATCCAAATACAATAATCGATTATTGTATGGTTCTATTTCATAAATATTTGATGAACAAATGAAATAATCGATTATTGTTCTAAAATAATCGATTATGTAAACGTTACAAATAAGATAATCGATTATCTTCAAAACATAATCGATTATTTTAAGCTTCTGTTTTTGCAAAATTTTGGTGAACTTATCAAGATAATCGATTACCTATATAAGATAATCGATTATCTTACCAATTTGTCCAACTTAATGGGACTTTCAACAAAAAGCTTAATCATGGAATCATATTCAACAATCGAAATTATGCAAATAATTTTCAACATTTCAATTCATTTGGTGATATGAAAGGTATCGAAATACTGAAGTTTATCATCAACAAATCATTCATGAAAGCATGTTATATCAAGGTACTAGAACTTCAAAATTAAAATTCTATTTGAATTTAGTCATTAAGCATTATAACATTGAATTCATGAACTTTCAAATGATCCAATACGAAGGAGGCTCTGATACCAATTGTTGGAATAAATCCGACTATAAAACTGTAGCCTTCATATGGAATTATTTGGAACTATAACATAAGCGGAAGCGTACCTGAATCCATAGGTGGAAGCTCCTTGATCCGGCTTGAAGATTGTCCAAGGTTTGGCTTTCCACTTGATGTGCAAGACAAGGCTTTGATCTGGGAAAAGGAAGAAAAATGTTCTTGCATTCTTGTGGGAACCATAACCCTCCTTATTATAATGTAACTTAAGAAAACTCAAAGGTCACAAGAATGTAACCTTAGTTACATGTATGTAACCTTAGTTAGCCCATCATTAACTAAGGTTACTCTTTATGGGTATCTACACAAGAAATTATACCCTATACTTTATATGACAATGTATTGGCCTCCTTAATAAAAATGTCCAAAAGACCACTAATTTAGGCCAAACCAAAAGATAGCACATACATATAATTCATCCATATATTGTCCATATGTATGTAGTATTAGTCCATATATCTAACAGGAAATTCTAGGGGTGTTCATTGGGCGGATTGGGCGGCTTTTTACTCTAACGGTTTGGCTTAACGGTTATCGGCTTTTAAATGTATTCATCCGTTAGCCACCCGATAAGATATCGGGCGGATTGGTATCGGCTTAGCTCTTATCGGGCGGTTACTGGGTGGTTTATCGGTTTAATACCTAAGGGCTCAAATGTATTTTGTCCGCACACTAGGACATAACTAAAATTTCCTGTGCATGACATTCAAAGGCACCAAAACTGCATATATCACACTAAACATATTCAAACGAGATGCATTCTTTCATCTAGGTAGCTTTTGTTGAAACAATCCCAAAATTGTTGTTGTTGTGCTAAGACCAGAGTTTGAACAGTACAAATCCAGAAGCCACCTGATCTGCAAACCATTGTTCTTTATAGGATGAGGCTTCATAGATTTTTACTAATCCAGGAAAAGAAAAGAAATACTAAAGCAAATTATGTGTGTTTCAGAAAAAGAATTGCTGATGAATAATCTTACCAAATATATTAACAGTACACGTCAATTACGGAAGGGTCTTTCCCATTGCTAGCTAAATCTGAAAAAAATTAAAATAATAAGTCGTGCGATAAATAAAAGCATATCAACAACACTTATATTATAACAATTATAGTAAACAATATTATTACCTTGTTCAAGCTGCTCGATTTTATCAAGATCTTCCTCAATACTGATGGGTTGTTTTAATATTTCATTTCGAAGCCAATCTTGAAGACACACTAGAGTTTGCATCAATTTAGGAGTTAATGAACTCCTAAATGGATCAAGAAGACGTCCTCCCGTACTAAATGCACATTCGAATGCCACACTTGAAACCAGAACAGCTAATACATCACGAGCCATCTCCGAAAGAGTAGGAAATCTAGCTGAGTTCAATTTCCACCAAAGAAGAACATCAAATTCTTTAGTGTCATCCTCAGTTTCTTCACCTAAATATTTATCTAACTCTGTTTTGGTATCAACACCCCCACTCCCACTTTTATGTTTTTTTATATCTTGCATGAGTGATTCTAAAAGTCCTATATTTTAGGTGCTTGCTTGACTGCCAGAAACCCCAGAAGCCGCTGGGTCCAATGAAGAACAATCTGAAGATGAAGCAAGCACAACACCTTTTGAGCTGGACTTTACATACTCATTGAATAATGAAGTCATGTACTTCGTCACTTCTGCTTGTATAGTTGCCCCCGGATCTACACCAAACATCTTTACAAGTGCAAGGCCAACTGATTCAATCTTGTAACGTGGATCCAAAATAGATGAGATAAAAATTATCTTGTTCATTTTCCCTGTATCACCCCAATACTTATCAAACTTTTTTTTCATATTTTTTGCCATTTCACTTAAAACTACATCTTTATTTGCTATCAATTGCTCCAAATAGACAGCAACTGCGCAAATTTCAAGAAAATGAATATTCGATGTAACATAACGTGAACCAAATATCTTCAAAGTAAAAAGATAAAAGATTTCAAGAAACTTTGTAATTATTTTTACATTCTCCCAATCACTACTCAAAGGTTCACCTATAGGAATTCCATCAATATAAGAATGCTCAAGATAATGTCTCAATCCAATTTCACTAGAAGCATAATGTGAAAATGCACTTTCAAATTCAACAGCCCTGCGCAACATCAAGTAGGTAGAATTCCATCTAGTTGGAACATCTAAGCATAAAGTTTTCTTAGAATTGAGTTGTTCAGCATCAAAACATTCTTGAAAACTCTTCAACCTCGCAGGAGACTGCCTAACATATCTCACTGCATGCCTAACACGTTCAATAGACAATGAATATTCTTTTAAACCATCCTGGACCACAAGATTCATGATGTGAGCCATACATCGCACGTGCAGGTGAGTACTATTCATCAAGTCAGTTCCCATTTTTGTTAATTGCTTAGATAATTCTTTTATTTTCACATCATTTGAGCTTACATTATCAACTGTGACAGTGAAGATCTTATTTATCCCCCACTCACGTAAGCACCTGCCAATACCGCTTTCCATATCTTCGCCTTTATGACTATCAATAGGACAAAAATTAATTATTCTCTTACGCATATTCCATTCATTATCAATCCAATGGGCAGTGATACACATGTAATTGATTCTTTGTATAGAAGTCCACGTATCAGTGGTAATACATACTCTTTGTTTTGTTTCTATAAAAACCCTCTTTAACTTTTGCTTTTATTTATTAAAAAGATCAAAACAATCCCTAGTTATAGTACTACGGCAAGGGACCCGAAAATAAGGTTGCGCCACTTTCATAAAGTCTCTAAAACCTTCTTTCTCAACAAAGCTAAAAGGAAGCTCATCAACTATTACCATACGACATAATGTCTTCCTACATTCTTCTTGTTCAAATTTCCAAGTAACAACAGCTACGTCACCCTGACTACCCCCCGGGGCAGATTGAAAGACTAAATTTGATTGTTTTTTATCAACAATATCAGGGCGCTTAGGACACTTAAGCATATGAGAAAGAAGTGTCGACGTACCGTCTTTGGTCTTAAATACATACTCAGTAAAGCAGTAGTCACATTTTGCTTTTACATTCCCTTCAGAAGTAATAAATTCTGTAAAATGATCCCACACAACAGACCTTTTTCTTCTTTTTTTTGGATATATTTGATTGAGCTTCACTTGTTGCATTTGAATTAGAAGCCCCACTTTCACCCATCATCACCTTATCACTTTGTATATTTTCAGCCATGTATGAATCACTGCAACAACAAAAGAAAAGGAATGCGAATAAAGACATTGGTTATTAAAGACAGGTGGAACACACACAAGGAGCTGAAATGGCTATTGGAAATATCAAATGAGAGCTTGGATAATTCAAAAATTAGTATAGATATCAATAAATTAAAGCAAGTAAGGACAGAAAAGTGTCAAAGTGTTGGAGAGATTTATCTAGGCTTAAGGTTATTGAGGTTTATATTACAACAAATATTGTCATTTTTTCGCATTTTTCATAGAAATTAAAGTTATTGCAGAAAAAAATTGAGGTTTACCTTATAATCTATTAGCACTAAAGTCCCCAACTCCTTGAAAAAATTATTTCGAGAGAGTACCTGGACATTTCCGACGACCGACATATCTCATCCTGTCATCCATCTCTAAATCATTTAGACGAGGATAAGAAGAGTACCTGGAGAATTGGAGAGACGAGATGGCGAGAGGAGGGAGACTGACGACTGGTGGAAGTAGACGACGACGAGCGGAGGCGGAAAGGATTGGTGGCTACTGGTGGAAGACGACGACTGCTGCTGTTAGGGTTTCAGGCGAAAAGTTTCTGTCTTTCTCTAGAATGAGGAATAGGTATTAGTAATTAGGAATTAGAAATTTAGAATATTAGATAATTAGTTTTGTTTGTGGACAATACACTGTACAGAACATACGGGGGTGCGGGGTGGGGGTATTTGTTTAATTATTTTTGTAATTTGGTAATTTTTATTATACACTTATATTTATTCATTTTTAAGGTTTTTAGTTTTTTATATTTAATATATATAATTATATAAATAAAAATAAATTATATATATATATATATATATATATATATATATATATATATATATATATATATATATATATATATATATATATATATATTCTTAACGGGTTAACGGATTACCCGTTAAGAAAATTGAATAATCCGCCCCCAATCCGATAAGCTGTTAATAAAAAAAATTTAATCCGTTCCCGGTCCGTTAAGCCGTTAAGCCGTTACCACTAAGCCATTAAGCTTCGGTTTCGGATCGGTTTTCGGTTTCGAATCGGTTTTGAACACCCCTAGGAAATTCTTGGAGGGAAGGATGCCCGTCTATTTGGAAACAGCCTCTCTACCCAAGGGTAGAGGTAAGGTCTGCGTACACACTATCCTCCCCAGATCTTACTAAATGGGATTATACCGTGTTGTTGTTGTAGTGGGACATCAACCCTTGAAACCACAAAAAGCACCTACGCCTCCCAAAAGAATCCGAATGCATTTCATATTTATAGAAGTTTAAATAAGTCTAATTCTATAAAGAGTAATGGCATCGAAATCACATGTGAAACAGGCTCACAGGTACACAAGCTATTAAAAGTGAAAATCCATCTAAAATGAAAAAAATATTTTGGATTATTCGTCGAAAGGAACACTAATCAGGTTTTACAATGATTAGATTTTTTGGAAAAACCAAAACATATTATTTTTTATTTTTAATTTATCGGATGTCCTTGAAATGTCATTTTGACTATTACTAACCATTATCTATTCTAAAAGAACTTTGTCCCCTCTTTTAGTCACAACAAACTTATCAAAAATCTCGCTACAGTAATTCAAGATTCACTTAGCCATTCATCATGAATTGTTAGTACTATAGATCCATCTATCGAAAATCAACACCTAGCCATTTTATATGACTATTCAATTACTTCAAACTACCAATGAGGAAGGATTATTGAATTAACCTGATGGTTCCTATTCCGAAACGAAGGATGCGAAGAAAGCACTGTCGCCTATCATTATGCTCAATCAGTAAGAAGTTGGCTTCACCTCCGATTCGAAGATCAGTCCAGTTTATTTTTTCAAGTAAATAAAAATAAAATAAGAAGTATCATGCTATATGTGTTGTGTGTATATATGGCCCTAGGGTGAACCTTGGTTGTTTCTTTGACAATGCAAGATATGAAGTATGATGCACGATGTGAATCCATTTGAGCTTTTCCCTGATAAATTCTGGAAAAGATAAATATTTGTGTAGGACAAACAAGCGATGTCTTGGGGGTTTTTGGGGTGGGGGGGGGGGGGGGGGAGGAAGCACCTTTCGATAGGATGGAAAGTCAGTAAAAGTCCTTTTATCCCCTCCTATAAACATATTCTTCATAACTACAGAAAACACATTGAAATAGCCATATCCTGTGTGGAAGATTCCTAATAGAGCTTATGTTGGTTTTAGCAGAAGACGTGTAAACTAATTCATCTCCAGCCCATTTAAGGCAGAGAGTCGTAGTGATTTTTCCTCCCTTAAAACTTGAGTTTCACTTGCTCTTTTTCCCTTTTCCCTTACATCAATGGTGTTTGGGCCAACTTGTGCGCACCTCGACTATTCCACCGGGTCCTTCCTACCTCTCACTAGCACATGTATCATATAATTCTACCTCGACTAGTTCAGTTGCTTATTCCGTAATATACCTCAGCTACTATGGAATTGCCTTTGTAGATGGTGCAGGATCTCTTGAAGGCAGAACCTTTCATCTTGAGATCAGCCTCTTTGCCTTCACCATGTCCATCACCAAGGAATATATCAAACTCTAGACTAGTAAATGTATTTAGAGTCCTATTCATACTGAACATCAACTCCTTCTCTTCAGTATCATTTACCATGAAGCCTTGCCATGATCCTTTCTACAAGAAATACAGAAAGAAATAGCATCACGCCACATCAAAGATTCAAAGCAGTAAATGAAAAAGAGAATAAGATAAACAAGCATACAGAAATCTCTTTCCTTGATTAGTTAAGTGATGATGTCAAATTGTCAATGCATTAAGATTCTTCAATAACTCAGAATATACCTTTCTACATGGTTATCACAATAAATAAATAAATAAATAAGGGAGGTAACCATGTAACCCTACCAAGTCTATTTCCATAAGATGCATTCCTTAGAGGTTAGAAATCTAACTTGCACCATTTTCCTGTCTTAACAATCTGACGCATATTATATTCTACAAGGAACTCTAGTGCAGATCATTCGCCAAATACAGTTATACCTTGAATGAACTCTTCAAACATCTCTAGCCGCAGAATGTCAATCGAAGCTTGGACACCTCTGAAAATTTTTAGTCGAGTGTTCAGCTCAAAAAATAGCAAGTGCCAACAACAAATATCAACCGCTAGAAAGATTGCAGTTCTAGTGTTGGGGAGAAGATCATCAACACTGAACTTTTTATTTCCCCGATCAATACTGAACTTGACCAGCTTAAAAATGGAGAATAAGCGATCTTCAGTAGCACAAGAGGGCTTTGATTCAGTGATATGGACTCAATACTTGAAGTGTGGGTTAGGCACACGTTGCGGAACTGACTGAAGCATGGAATTAACTACTGAAGCATGGAATTAAGTGAGAGCAGGGCAGAGGGGCGGGCTCATACTCCATCTACTTTTGAAGCTTGTGAGCACAATCTGGGTTGGGCAAGATTTCTTGGTTATTAAAATGAATTGTAATAATAACTGATCTTCAGTAATCCTGACAACTAAATTCACAGAATAAAATTTATTTATAGCTGATCCAGATTCAGTGTGCCCATCCAAACAAACTTGATTTCCTTTTTCAATTAGAATACAAACAACAAATGGGAAAACCAATTGCTTTGTGGCACCGGCATACCCTCGATAAGTTTAATTTCTGATCACTTGATTAGCTTCTAAGGGGTCGTTCGGTGTGATGGATAAGCAAAAATAATCCTAGGATAAAACTCGTTTTATCCCTTGTTTGGTTACTATTCTTGGAATAAGTTACCCAGGAATAAAAATAGTACTGGGATAACTTATATCTACCAGAGGGTGAATAGTAATCCTAGGAGAAAATAGTAAAATTGACAATCTTATGATTAATATAACCAAAAAGTCAATAAGAAATAATACAAGATAACTAATCTCATCATAACTAATCCCGACCTAACTTGTCTTCATACCAAACGATCCCTAATAAAGTCAATAACAAGCACCATTAACATTAAAACTCTCTGGTCCTGAAGGATGGCCCAGTGGGTTTGGAGGGAGTTGTCCACACGGACGGCGAGGGTTCGATCCACCCTCAATGCCCTCTGGGCGTAGTGCAGTTTACATACCTTGTGTTGTTTGCATACTATTACACAGTGGGAAGTTTACCCAGTGCTAACCTGAAGGATGTGGCAGAGGCCGTAACGGCTGCGGGTTTTCCCGGGGTTCCACAAAAAATAAATTAAAACTCTCAATTTCCACTTGCACGAAGCAGTTATAAGTGTATAAGTACCAATGAGGACACTCATAAAAAATAAAACAAATGAATAAAAAGAACAAATGAAAGAAAATTATGATTTGTTAAGGAACAAAAGGGTCTCATAATGCAATTCAATTTCTTGGATTCATACAATTCACTATTTCACTTCGTCAAGCATGCAAGCAATAACTTATCGAATATAAATGGCTGCCTTAGGTCTATTGGAGCAATCGCGTGAAATAAAAGGAAATTTAACAACAAAATCTAAACTACCAGACATTAAATAGACACAAATTAAAAACAGGAAAAGAGAGATAA